>OZ012610.1:9213083-9824445 GCA_963942555.1 Aleiodes leptofemur | reverse complement strand
AAAGAACGGAGAAACGTACAACAAGGATCAAGGCCGTATGTGATGCATCTCTACTGTCACTCGGTGGTTGGAGCACGTTTATGTATCGTCACCCCCCGAAATAGAAGAATATGCATTAATTTATATCTGCATATAACGTGAACCTCAATTGTTATGTTAATGAAGATTGTCCCAGAGCGTACATCATCGCCAGGACCAGATATACCACCACCGTACCGCTTCTTCAATGTTATTATTATTATTTTCTTCTATTTTTCATTCGCTAAATATAATGTTATCAACAACGTTAACGCCATCTAGGACAAGTTCATATGCGTGATGGGTCAGAGACATGTGGATGCGTGACCGGGTGTCCGTTAAAAATATGCGCGGAAAATCTACCTGGGAAAATCGGAGCAAATTTTTCCCTACCAACGGGAACAACAAAAGGAGCATTCAATTACATGGTTTCACTGTATTTTTATACATAAATTGAATCTAATTTATGTTGTGTCTTATATTTTTTGTCTATATCTCTGACTCCGGATGTATGATTTCCCTTCGCCATGCCTCTGTTAATTATTAATCTTTTTTTTCGTTTTGTTGAGTGTTTAACAATTTGCACAGCATCTCCTTTGATTAAGTTGTAGATTTTCGAGTGTGTGAAACTTTTCACAATTAACTTCAGAAATTTAAAGAAAAAAAAGTGAATAGAATTGGATATTAAGAATTAATATCTACTTTGGAATCGAATGATAAATATATTTTTTTTCAATAAACTTATTTCATCGAAAAAGAAAAGCTAATGAGTTTTTGTCAAATGAACATCCTGTCAAGGGCATATGGTGTTTTCCGTGACACTGAATACGCCCGCACAGACATAAACTCGTTCCAAACACATGGGGGTATCTATATTTTTGAGAAGGAAAAAAGAACGGAAAGATTGAAAAAGAAAAAAAAACGGAAAAATCTCGACACAGTAGTTTTGTCGTGACGTTTCTCACCTTTGATAAACATCTATAAACCCCTGTAATCGTCAACAGAAGCCCAAACCGTTTTCCGTATCTGACATGTTGAATCGAGAAAAAAAAAATCATGTCGTGTGGTGATTCGCTCTCTCAACGAATATGCAAGGGCATGTCAAAATTTTTCGGACAGTCATAGAAACCCGTCATAACACACACTAGAGAGCATCAAATTACACAGAAATTTTTTTTCCTCCTTCACTGCAATCCATGAGTAATTTTGTAATTTCAAAGCTTACGAACTACCAATAAAAGTACAAAGTTTCATGTCGCAAGGGGAATTATTCCATGATACATATATTCATGTAGTTAACTTCTCCTAGTAATTATCGTTATTTATTAGTTAGGAAATAATGAAAATCATAGGTTGATATTTAAGAGAGTTTAAAGACTCAGTTTGATTATAAGAATATTTTATTTTTTCTTCAGAGCATGTAACATTTTCTTCATGGATTCAAAATTATTTTCAATTAAAGATTGGAAAAAAATACGAAATACTATAGGAAACGTTCAAGCAGAAAAAACAATAAAATAAAACTAGTTCAGCAGAAAAAAAAAAATCCTGAATCTCCGCGAGGCACGAGGTGGGGGAGAGACTTGTTCCAGCATCTCTCTGCTACCAAGGGGTTGCAGCAAGATGGCGCAAGAATCTCGTGTGCGTTTTGCGCGCGCACAGACGTGTGTACCACTCAGAAGCAAAGAAAAATAGAGGAAAAAAAAATGAAAGGGAGAACGAGAGAACCCGCTCCTACAAATACTCTCCCACCAGCTACTCGAATCTACCAGCACCATTACACGGACATACCCTTGGAAGTTACGTTCCAAGCTTTCCCTTTCCACCAACCCCATAGTATCCTTGGTTATATCCTGGCTTCCCGCCACTACTGGCGGGATGACATAGGGCTTACCGAGGATAACCGAGTAGCCGCGTAAATAGCCGAGTTAACGAAACGCGGGCAGCTGCGACTCGTCGGACAAAGAATACTCTTTGGTAGCATACAGTCACTGCGCGGCGAGCACGCACAGCACGGGCCAGCCCGCAACCAAAGGTACATTTTAAAGAAAAAAAATAAAACCTGAAAAGAAAAAAAAAACGTTATTATCATTACATTTTGTTTTTTGTGTGATTTTCCAGTGTTGTAATAATTAAAAAATTATAATAATAATAGAGAAACAAAATTTTAAAAAGTCAAACGGAAAGTTTAATATTACGGTGAGTTTGAACGTTGGAAAAAAATTTAATCAAGTGTGTCCATCCTCCAGTGATTTTATTCGCGGAGGATCGGACGAAACGGTGAATGAAGAAAAAACGGTCCATGGGATTTTTACACATGTGGAAAATGAGGAAAGAGTAAATACAACTAGTGGTGCGCGTGCTTACGCCTTTTTTCCAGTAGGGAAAGAGACAGTCTGTTGGGAGCAAACTGGGAGGGGTAGGAGGGTGGGTAGGTGAGGAAGAGGAGGTGGAGGAATATCTCTCTGTGAGATTTTCATGTACACACACAGAGATAGACAGTTGTACACGCCGACGTATGAAACACGCGTGAGGAACGAAGAAAAGACGTTAATATCCAAAACGTACGGGTACGTTGCCCGGCGTGATACGACAGTTATCGCAGTTAAAAAAGAGAGAAGAAAAAGATACACCATGACTCGAAATAATGCGTGAGAAACGGTGTAAATTTTTGTGCATAAAAATTGCGTCAAGATTTATTTTTTATCTAAAAAAAAGTATATTTCTGAAACATTTGTAGCAAGGTGGAGCATGAATTATCAAACGAAACAACAAGTACGAATTATATATATCTATATATGAAGCACCTAGGAGTTAATAAACTTCTGAATGTGTCTTTATTGAATTGTCTGTATTTGATTTCTCTACTCTAATGATTCTGCTTGGACTGTAATGTCCAAGCATTTTCGTTTTGATTAATTTTGTTTGGAATTTATTTCTTCTTTGCTAATCATTATTTGTGATTATGCGTTTTCAATGAAATTAGTGTATATACCCAATTATTCCAAACTATTGCTAAATTATTTTTACATGGACCGAAAAAAGATTGTTTGCGCGTTATTCACGAGAAGCAAATATTCTCCTCACTACAGCGAATAAAAGTATACGAGGAACGATATAGTGCACTTTACTCTTGCTTTTGTTGCTTCTTATATTTACGAAAAAAAAAGATGTTCCAGTCGTTTCCCTCTCTTACATTTTCATTCGCTTGTAATCTTGTCTTTGTTCTCATCTCGTCGTCGACATGTTTCACTCATTTATTTTTCTACCATCACTTCACGAAAGAGAGTAAACGCGTGTGTGCAAAAATACGAAACAGAGCAAGACTGGAGTGTGACGATAGAGCGAGACAAGTTCATTTTTTTTCTTTCGCCTTCTCTTTTTTCATGTGGTGCATATGCATTTTTTTTTAGAGAAAAAATATCGACCCCTGAGTCATGGTGCGGATAAACCCATAAGGTTTCTGGTGGATATTTTTAACAAATTGAAAAAACGTGAAAATCATTGAAGAAGTTCATGTTGGAAATTACAAGATTTTACGTGATCAAATTATATGGATAAATATTCTTATCCATGATGAATTATGCAATATAAAAAAAGCGAAATGCCCGAGGTCACATGATAGAAGAGTCCAGGGGAGAAAAAGGCTACCGTTTCGTAACCGCAGAGAAATGTTTTCCTTTTTTTTCTTTTTCTGAATTCTGAGAAGCGAGACGACTTTCGGCACAGTTTAGAATTCGTGTGTGTTTATGTGTGTATGCTAAGGGATCGGGCTAAAGTCAAGAAGGGAAGAAGGAAGGACGTAGTAACGCGAGAACAACGGGCACCGTAGCGAGATTTACGGACCGTGTGGGTTTCTCGAATATCCCTGGTTTTTTGTTTTTTTTCTCCTGTCGATTCCTCTTTTTGTTCCTTATATCTAAGAGTTTTTTTTTTGCTTCAGAGTTGTCGTGCAGAGTTTTTGGGAACGTTTTGCTCCGAAAATTCTCTACTCCTCTTTGTCATGGAGTTGACTGATTTCTCGATGGCGATCGATTATTCGTGCAAATAAATTCTATTCATATTTGATTAATGACATGTACAGAAAAAAAATAATTCTCATTCAAGACATTCCTTAAAGATTTGATTTTCCAAGTTTTACATTTTTTTGGCGGATAAAACAATGAGATTATTTTTTGAGTGAACTTGTATAGCTGTACACCGGATGTATGTTTCGAGGCAACGAGGTAACGACCCTGGATTAACGTCAAACGCCTTTCTCTACCACTTGGTCCTCTCCTGTTGTGCTTAACATGTAGCTAAATACATTAGTATCAGGATTACTACTTGAATTACGTTTGTGAGGATAATTTCCATGTTTTCTCAGACACTCACTGTCCGTCTTTGTCACCTTTGAGACTCTCATTGTTTCAAAAACATTGATGGATTATTTATGATTCTCAATTACAGATTCATTTCCATGTTCAGTGAACTCAAACTTTTTTTTTTTCTTGGGATTATTCATTGCCAACTTTCAAGTTGATTTTAAACCATGTAATATGAAATAGTTCTTCTCTCTTGATTGTTCATCTCTACTTTAAACAGACAAATTTTCCTAATGCTCCCGTTAATACATCATACGATGAGTCTGTACTTGTATTTGCGGTGACCATTAATCTGTGGTTTAGCGAACCAATTTAAATATCAGCGACGCAGTGGACGCAATTGTATATCATTTCCGATATCTCCAAGGTGGTACTGGTAGGAGTTAAGGGTCCCATTCGACTGAATTTAACACATGGGGCCGAAACATATATTTGTTTCCATGTGGAACAAGATTGGTGATAGTAGAGATGAAGCAGCACGCATGCGCAAATACAAAACGTTGTAATGTATTCGGCTTGAAGAGCGACGAATCAATTTTTCAATCATTTTTAATAATTTTTTTATTCCCCATGACATTAATCATTTTATATGTACTAATGGAATCATAAAATCATGATATTTTCTTGTTGAAGCAAATAATTCATTCTCGCTCCGAAATTGAAATAAAATAAAAGAAACAATTAAGAATAGTATCAAGAATTATTTGGTTTTATATTTTTCAAGTTTGAATTATCTTGTATTTTCATCTCGCGATCGAGTAAGCATTAATCGATATTCTTGAATCATCTCCAAGGAAGATCATGAGAGAACGCAACCACCAAAAACATGTTCGTGAAGAAGTAGGGAACGTGCGCAGAGTGTTTGCGCGCCTGCGTGTGTGCACTTCTCTGTTTCGTATTTCGTCCCATTCTCATTTCGTATCTCCTATATATGTATGGAGAAATAACCCAGAGATGTTTGTGTATGTATGAGTGAGAGACCTTGAATCGAGCTAGCTTTTGTTGCAAAAAAAAGTGTGAGAGAAAGAGAGGAGGAGTACTACCACGAGGTCGGCGAAAGTGTACCCGGAGTAGTCGAGCTTTTTTGCTCAAGGAAGAGCAACGTCGCAACATTTTGCATGCCATTTTCTTCCTTTCTCTACTTGAATTTATTTTTCGGTGTGCAAAAGCCTTTTTGCACGTTCAACCGAGCATTCTTGTGATAATAGCAGTATAAGAATTAATGCCACCTTGACAACAAAACAAAAGACAATTATAATAAAAGGATATATATTATTCTGAAAAAATATGACTGTCTAAGGATAACAATAGGGCGGGGGGTTTTGGGTTATCGTGACGAGAGAAGAAAATTATTGGTCGACTGTAAAACCGGAAGTGAGAAAAAAATGGCGTCACTCCCCGATAATATACCGCCATACTTAAAACGTTCAAGATAATTAATTTGTTTATAATCTCTTCATGCATATTAAAAAAAAAAAATGAAAACAAACTACCGACTTCAGACAAAAATTGATGAGCTCATTCGAAAATTTAATTTTTCTCAATTTTGATAGCACATGCTTCCAGGAAATATTCGTCATGCGTTGTATATACACAGAAGCTTAATGTAACCCACATGTATAGAAGAAAGGAAAAAGCACATTTTGCTCTCAGAAAAAAAATGAATAAAAAGAATTTTAAATAACTTCTATACAACATTTTTTCGTTTAGTCGCACTGGGTATATTGCGCGACAGAGCGTGCACTATGGGCCCAGGTACTTCTTCTCTCTTCGCAAACGAAAAAGAGAGGCGGGTATTGAATTTTTGTGCGTTCGCTACGGTCGATTCAGCGAAAGTGCATGGCCAAAGCCAGCTGCTATTCCTCTGGCAGCAGTACAACAGACGAAAACAGTCCTGGATTTTTTTCATACCTTACAATTCTCATTTTTTTGTTGCATTCTGTTCAACTTTTTGGTCCGTTAAATGAAGAGCATGTCTTAGTTTTTCATACTCAGAAGATTAATATTGAGTGGACAGTGAAATATATGAGTTCTTTGAAGAATGAATTTTTCAGGTCATATTTAGCAACAACAAAACTAAACAGTATCGAGACATGCTTCCAGTCTTCTCGATAATATTTCACAACAATAACAATAAAATTCCTTAATGGCAATGCCTCTGTGTGTTTTCACATATTTTTTTTCACGACCCAGTCCAAAGAGAGGCGGAGGCAAGTGGGGAACGGGAGGGGGGGGGTGGATGCACATTTATCTTTATAGAAAAGCATGTATACTCTCACTATCACTCCGTTTATACTAACCAACCCATGACTCTGAGCGTTTTTCGTATCGTCGCGACGTTTGAGTTTCGCGACCTTTAAAGACTAAAGTTCGCGGTATTCAAGTCCAGACGATTTATGAACGAGCCACGGAAAGTTCAATTCCCTCTGCAACATTATTTTGCTTATTGGCAATTGATTTGACGTATGAAAGCTTCACATTATCATTCATATTCAATAAAACATGATGAATGTATTTATTTTCACATGACTGATAATTAAAATTAATTCACAAGATAAAACAAAGATTCATAGAGTGGCTTTTGTAAATCAATTACGAGAGCAAGTGTAGAGAGAGTGAACGATAGTGCAAGTTTTCAGTGATAGCGAAAGCTCTCGTTCACACGTACTTGTACAGTAGTAGAGAGACCATTATCACTCTCGGTTAGTGTAGGAAACTAGAGAATGGTACATGGAAGGAAAGTGAGAGCAAGAGTGAACTATTACTTCCCATTTATCCGTGAGGTTCAACGAGACACAAAACCCCAACGGTTTTACGTTTACACGTTTACACGTGTTGGTTAGAACGTATAAAACGAGTAAAAAAGTAGAAATACTTACACCTGTAAAACTACAAACTACATGCGTTACTCAGATGTAACTGTGCACGAGAGGACCGATCAATGACGTGTATACGTAGCTGGGTTTTATTGCAATAGTGTTACATACGTGTGCTGGGAGTTAAAACGACCAAGTGCGCCTCCATGTGTCGGGAGGAATGGGGGTGAGAGGCCTCGGGCATGCACACAGTCAACAAAACACCCGGTCGATATTTCGTCCTGGCCCCCCAAGCCCGACGCTCTAGTTGCCAGTCATGGCTCCAAACTCAACGCGTTCATAATTTTCGTCCTGTTACAAAAAATGATTTTTACTCATTTCCAATTCAAATATACTAAAATTTCATTACATTTATTATTTCAAATGACAAATCATTGTGAATCTATATTTTTATCGACTGAATATTTCCGTCTTAAGTAAAACAAAAACTATGAAAATAACTATTTCTGTAATAAAATCATGTGAATAATTGATCGTTTCCACAACTTTTGAATAGTAAATTTATGGTCATGTTTCCGGAAAACAAAATAACAAATATTGAAAAACCTGCAAAATTCTAACAATTTTGTTAATAGAAACAGTTTATGTATCCGTGGAACAATACAGAAGCAATTTGAATGATTAAGTTTGTATTTCAGTCACCTCGTTTAGCGAATACTAAAGCGTGAGAATAGATAGTCTTACGAGGAGGGAGACATCGTAATAGTAACCTTGAGGGTGAAACAGGCGAACGCGTGGTCAACGTGCGCGGAAGCCAGTATCACACGTGGTTGTACTGCCGGGCGTTTGCGTGTTGAATTCACTTTTTCTCCCGGTATTACATATCTATATGTATTAACATATACATATATATATACAATATAGAGCACGGAACGTCTTAAATCCCAGGGTCGTTGCTAAAGCCGGGGAAATAAAAAGACATTTATGGAGCCACTCGACAGGGTCGTTCAAGTCCACCAAAATTGTTTTTATTTACTGGAAAAACGCGAGGATGAAATCATATAATCAGAATAATGTAAATATAGGTTCATTATTTTTTATACAAGAATAATATAATTTTTTTCTCATTTTGTTTCAGATCGTACAAATCAACAGCCTTCAAACAAGCCACATTAACCTCAAGTGATTTATATTTTCTTACGAATCGAGAAATCACACAATTAGTGTCTATATTGTCGTAATATCCCCAAGAGCTTAGGTTTGAGAGGAAAGAGATAAAGAAAAGAGATTTAAAACCAAGAAGTTTAAAGTGAAAGGAGACAAAAAGGATTGATACATAGGTATTTTACTCTAGTGTACAAATATATATCTGATACAAAAGTCCGCCAGTGCCAAATCGAGAGGATTGAAAACAAAACTAAAAACTAAAAAAAAAAAAAAAATTATTGTAGCTAAACCAGAAACCAAAGAATCTACCATTTTCTACTAATCATTCAACGATACTCTGACGAGCGGAGGGCAACTAACGCCAGAAATAAAAACAGAAACAAAAAAAATACATACACTAATACATAAAAAAAACTCCTGGAATAAATCTACAAAGCAGCAAGCTCTCCGCGCACCGTTGATTAAAAAGAAATACATTAGAAAAAAAAACAGGGACAGAGTCTAAACGAAGCATAGGAATTTATAGTTAACATTGTAAGTATTCTACATTAAACAAAAATAGAAGAAGAACGAGCACCGAAATTTTTTATCAAATTTTAAGGAAATTGAACAAAAAAAAAAAAGTTTAAACAAAAATTAAATCTTAAAACAAGTTGACGAATTTTCCTCAGGAATTAAGGAAAAAGTAATTAAAAATTTAAAGAAAAAATAAAGAATAGAACCAATCTACTTCAGTTCGTAGCCTAAACCTGTCGAGTACAAAAGAAAGATTAAAGTGGAGAAACACGTGAAGCTCAACAAAACTCACGATCGCAGTGTGTAATTAAAAAAAAAAGAAAAGATTAATTGAAACATTTTAACCGGTGAATTCTGGCCAAAATAACAGAATTAAAATAAAAAGTCAAAAATAAAATATTTAAAAAAAAATCGAAATAATTTCGTATAAATTGAAAAGGGAAAGTTAGATAATTGAATAAATAAAGAATAATAAATAAAGCTTCTCATCGAAGGAAATGATGGATTTGAGGATGCTTCGTAGAAGATGAGCGCCGAAGTTAAGAAGGAGGTAGCACCCGAGAGGGTGAGCCCTCCGGCGGGACTATCGGCTTCGCCAGGTAACATTGGCCCTGGTGATCCAAATCGTAATTTACCGCCATTTAGTAGTTTTTCCGGTGACGTATCAATGGATACTGGTACAACATTAACAACTTTACACAGCCAGGACATTGGCCTTGGTTTAACATCATCGTGGGATTATTATGAGGGTTTAACTGGCCGCTTGATTGATTCACGTGGTGAAGTAGTACTTGCTAGCCAGTATCGTCCATGGGAATCAAAGCATGGTTTACACCCAAATCCCGAGGGCTTACCAAGTTTTGCGAGTCAATTTGCACCACCAAGTGAATCAGAACCGCAGTTGACAGCATTAACACCATTATCACCAGCATCAGTATCACATTCACCTCCAGTTACTTCAGCTGTGGGATTACCAAGTTTTCATACGCTTGGTACACCATTACCACCACCACCACCACCACCACCACCTCATCCACATCGCGGACCTGTTGGTTATCCCCTTGTGCCAGCACCAGTACAAGCACGTGAAGTACCAGCATTACAACAACAAATATTAGATGAACGACATATTCAACTACTTGGATCTAGTCCAGTCCAGGCATTTGCACCACCGCCTGGTCATCCACATCACACGGTCCTGACTGTTGTTAAACAGGAATACCCACAATTGCATCATACGAACTTTCAAAATCCCATGTCAACTGTCCTTGATTCGTCGCCAACATCGAGGATCGATGGGAGAAAAAAAGAGCGAAGAAAAATACGGGCTGGTTCAATGGAATCCGAGGATGGTAGTGGCCATGTTGAGTCATCTGGACAGGTAGCTGCTGTTTCATCAACCGGTAATCGTGGACCACATGGACATTTGGGTGGGGGTATTGGGGATGGTGATGGTGATGGGGGGCTTGGTGATAAACCAGCTAAAAAGAAGAGAAAAAGATGCGGTGAGTGCATTGGATGCCAGAGAAAAGACAACTGCGGTGATTGTGCACCATGCAGAAATGATAAAAGTCATCAAATTTGCAAGATGAGGAGATGTGAGAAATTGACGGAGAAAAAGGTAAGTCATAGGATCATAAGTTTGTATTATTTGATTGTCTTAATCGGTCATGTCTTGAAAAATTATTATCAATCTATTTCATTAATTCATACAAAACCCTCCCATAAGTGAAACATTTATGGTATATCCATATTACAATTATTCTACCATGAAAGAAGGAGAATTGCAACATTTAGACCTCAACTAATTAGCTCGGTAATTCAATGAACTTGATATTATTCAAATGGAAGAAAATTTCTATGCTACAAAATAAAATAGAATGAACAACATGTTGAATCAAACTGAAAAACTTAACTATTCTCCCTCGTGTAATTGTTCATTATAAAGTTATTAAGAATAAGAAAAAAGGGTAAAACCGGTTTTTTCACGGTGTTTCTCTCTTCTTCACTATTCTGGCTCCCACGAGTTCACGCCCGACACGCGTTTGTTGGAGAGTTAAACGCATTGAAAATGGAAAAATCCATGGGCATGGAAAAGCGTGGCAATATGGAATTTCCACTTGGAAATGCGTGAATCATGTATGCCAGAGTTGCAAAAGGCGGATGTGAGTTCGTGTGAAAATCACGGTTGTTTACTACGAGTGCATTCATCTGTGGGGGAGTGTTTTAGGACATACAGAGTGTAGAGCAAAAGGGTAGGTTATACACGTGGAACCGTTTGCTGCTGTGGGTGGGCCAGGGATTGGAATGGTTCTTGGTGTGTATATATAGAGCTGAACTTGGCCTCGATGCTGGGTTTGAATAGGAGGAGGAGGAAAGAGGGGAAACAGAGAGGGTGAGGATTCCCGGAGGGAAAAACAGAAATACAGATAACCGTTGGTTTATTATTACAGTGACATTGAAATTGGCATGGAAAAGAGGGCAAAGGGAGGGGAATTGTGTATACTCACTAGTACTGCCTTCCATTATGCACCAAAAAAATACGTTATGAATAAAGTTGTTGCTCACTCGTTTTCTGTTCTGATACAAAAGAAAAATTATGAAAAATTTGACTCAATTACTACAATGAAATTTATATTCGTTCTTGATGAGGCACTGAATTGATAATGTCAAGACAGACCTCTAAGATACTACTGAATGTAAGCAATTCTTCAGCTTCTTATCGTAGGGCAAGTTCAAGGCTTGACCCGGGTCATTATAATCACATATCGAATTCCACTCTCTATGAAAATAAAATATCTTGTTTTTCCCATAAAATCTATAATCACGTATTCTCCTCTCAATTAATTAATTCACTCGTTTCATTGTTATCTTTCGTTGATAATTTTCATTTTTCTTAGAATTATTATTTTACTTTCCTCCATTCACGTTCGATCTTTGTCTTTCATTTATTTAAATTAGTTGGCATGAAAATTATTGAGGAAAATTTGGAACATTTCCAATGGCATACATAATCTAATATAAAAATGAAATTCGTGGAAGAACACATGCTGAGAATATAAGTGTACACGGATTGCGAGAGATTTTCGCGAGCAAACAAATCAATTATCCCTGACGTCGCGGTACGACGATTGACCTATGACTCACGGGCTTCGAATGTTGATGCCAAGTCAGAATGAATCAAAGTATTAATATCCAAAAGTCACTCCATATTGTGTGTTAAATCAATAAATGAAACAATTTCGATTATGTATTTATCATTTTAAAAATAAAGAAGCAAAGCAAATATAACAACATAAATGAATGATTATTGAAAATAAATCAATCATTCCACTAATAATTTACATGAATATATAAAAATGAGAATGAGGCATAAAATGAAGGAAGAAGCTACTTTGAAAAATCTTCTGAAACAAGTATGTTCAAGGTCTCTAGGCTGTAGTAATCTGTAGCTTCAGAACGGAAGAAGTGAAAGGGAGAGTAAAAAAAGGGAGACGAAAGGGAAGACCTCATCTTGAATTCCCAATAATCAATACAGTCTCAAAGAAACTTAAATGAGAAAAAAAGGAGTACGGTCTTCTTTTATCTCAAATGGAAAATAAAGAGTAAAATAATTCATGGCAGCAAAAAGACCGGAAGAAACAGAAAGTGTGCGAGAAAAGTCACGGCCGCGAAAGTTGAAGGAAACAGTAAGCCCAAATGATAGATGAACGTACGAGGAGAGTCGAAGACCGATGTATATAGGACCTTGTTCGCCGTCACAACAACCCACCCCCTGTCGTGGCCTTAACGCCTTCCTTATCCCTTGGGAAAAACGAGCTCACACTATATCCTTTGCCACACTTCTTTTCCTCGTGCTGCTACTACTAAACCTTATTCCTTGACTGCAAAAAAGAAAAAAAAATAACCACTGGGGTCGTGCCAACGTGTGTTATACCTGTGATCACGCATCGCCTGACACGAAAACCTATCGTAATACTGATTTCCTTCTCTTCTTCATTCATAAATCTTGTTTACGCTGCTCCAAGTTTTATTTCTCTTTTTTCACGCCTTTTGGTATTACTAATCTCTTGAAGAGGCCCTCCGACACAGATTTTTCCTCTCTCTCTCTCTCGAAACAACATTTCATTTACAGATCATTCAAGAGTAGTATTTGAATTCAATATATTTTTTTTTGAGGGGACAATTTTCAAATGTGATAATACTCATTCGGAGTGTTGGAAATATTAATGTTTTTCATTGAAATATCCACTGTGGAAAAATCAATCCATCATTTTCTTGAGTGAATTCTATTTTTAAGTCCTTATTTGAACGACAAATTTTTTGAAAATATTTCTCATACATAAAAGGAATGAATCGTATGTCGGTAATCTATTTCCCTTAAGGGCTTGCAATGCAGGGAGTGGGAAACTTGTTATCAGTGAAGCGTCGTTGGTGAAGCGCTACAAACGATCATAACCTAGCAATTTCCACCCCAATTTTATGGAATTTTTGAGGTATTCGCAGAACGATTTGTCCGCGACTCGTGGTAAAGCAGATGAATTAGATAGAATATTTTTCATTTGAGATCATTCATCATTCTTTGAAGATTACAAACAGTAGATTTACCATAAAGCTCCACCCATGAATGTTTCTCTCTCGTTGAAGTTCTCAGGATTCTTCCATCCAAGTTCCTCGTCGGCTCCACGACTCCTTCTCTTTCGTAGTCCAATCGAATTGAATTTAAAAGCGCGGTATTTCAAATGTACTTTTGGACATATTTTAGCATTCTGCGCATTGAACTGCGCATAGGAAAATAGTCCACGGCGCAATGAACTACGCAATGAACTGCGCAGGGAAGGACGAAATGAGAACTATTATAAGAGATTCTGAATGGACAGGTGCACTTATTTATCCTGAGAGGAAGCCTCAGGATTAGAATACTCGAAATTGAAATTAATTTGGCCTTTTCCTTATTTTTATCTGGAACAATAGCAGTCATCAAGTCATACGATTCATGACTAAAGTTGGGAAACTGTCCTTACAATTAAAAAAACATTAACTAGTCATCTGCTACTAACATTTGGAGTCATTGTTACTATTACTAAAACGCCATGCCAGTAAAGCACTATATAAATTCTTCAATGTATTCCGATGTTGTTATTACCTTCTTATATCTATGGAGACAGGGCTCGACCCTGCGCGACTCTACTTTGGCCTACTACAAAACATATACTTCGATACTCGTGAACACCTCTCAAGAGGATTTGTGATGAATTTCAGAGGCCTTGTACACGCACAAGCGCCAGTACTCATTCCCTGACACGTGTGACACTTGGAATATACTAATTTTTATTTTTAAAGTAGATAACAGCAATTAAATATTTATTTTTTTATTATTTACAAACAGTATTGAAAAATTCATTCTCATTCATTGTCTTATCACATTCTCTGATTATTCTCCGGTATCCATACATATATATATATATATATATATATATATATATTTTCCAACTTCTCCATTATTTACTTTATCCTCGCAGCGTGACCGTTAGTGAGTTTGTTGCCCTGAGGCTTCGATAACCCTGGAAGAACCCAGCAATACAAACGCTTATCGGTCACTTATCGCTGCCTCAAACCAGCGTATAACTTGGCGCAAAACTATTCAAAGTCTCATTTTCAGGATTAAAGACAATTCATTGTGATTGATCCTCAGCTTGATTCGCTGTATAATAGGAGTACTTTTCAAGTCTTCGTCATGTAGCTCATAGGCTCAATTTCTCTCCTCAATATTTGGCAGCTAACGTATTTAATGAAATTTTGAGATTATTATACAGTTATTGGTGAATCATTTTTTAATATTTAACATGAATCAGTTTTAATCAATAATTGAAAATGTAAAAAGTACTAACCTTTTACTAATACTTTGTGTGCAAAAATGAAATAACAATACTAAAATAACCTACTAATGAAATTACGATTGCTGTAAGAAAAGCCGAGACTAATATTTGCGTTGCCGGCGTATGATCATGTAAATAATTCATTGAAGGGATAATACTGATAAATACTACCGACGCTGTCCGTGAGAGTGTGATGAAAAACTAACTTAAAATTAATCGTTCACTAAAAACATTACTTACTTACTAACACAAATACTAACAGTTTTACTATGTTTAGAATTGAGAAATGTGACGAACAATACTAACAAATACTAATCATTCATTAACAACATGAAAACTAACAAAAATTGTATGAATATTTGAAATAATTTGTAAATTTTTTCTACATCTCAATGGATACTCCAGCTGTACCTGAATTTGTAGTTTTGAATTGTATTAAAACATTCACAAGTTTTTGTGTATAAATTGCAAATAAAATATTCATCAACAACGGTACAATAAACATACAAATTCAGCAGCAATATGAAACTCCATTGAGTGTAAGAATTCTGAATTCGGGTTCTCTTTTTCTTTTTTACACTCAAACCACTCCATACATATGTGAGTGTTTCTTTTATATTCACCTGCAATAATTTAAACCTCAAATTGTAAAGTACGTCTCTCGTTCAGTAACCGAATACTTTGGTCTCTCAGTGCCCTTTTTTTCACCTCAACCCCGTCATCGTATTCGCCCTTTCGTCGTGCGCTGCATGGGGATATCCTCTTTCTCGTCTTACGTTCACGGGCTTCCTCTGTTTCGATTTATCGGAGGAAACCGGAACCAAGTGGTGGCAATAGTTAGCGATACGAAATTATTTACGAGGTGAATAAAACCATTACGAATTCCCTAAATTTAATCAAATGAATGTGCAAAAACTAAATTTGAAAAAATTACTCACTTACTCTTGGATCCTAGTTTTCTGTATTTCCGAAAATTTAAACATATTGAAATTTCCTGAAAAATATATTGAATGGGACTCTACGTCCATATTTCAATTGTATTTTTCTTAGTCACAACGTTATCCTCGATGCTCATTTAGATCATGAAAGACATCCCCTATCTTTTCTAAAATGACCTATCGAACGTCCTCACCCCTTGAACAAGCTAAAGACTCTATTATCTTCTGTTATTTTTTCTCAATACAACAAACTTGTCTCAAGTTTCTCAATAATAGAGTTAAAAAGAACGCGACATACATGTATTGTTCATATATATATTTCTACGTTTAAACCGAAATTCGACACGATGCGGCAGTAAAAAGCATGAAGAAAGAGTAACAAGGGAAGTAAGGGGCTCAGAAGTCGTACAAAACTTGGCTGAACTCGTGCCTACATATTTCAGGATTAACTCAACCCTTTTTTTTACTTCGGGGGTGCAGATATAGTAAATGTGAAAGGCGCGAAGGTCGATCGATCCAGGGAATTATCGGCTTGGTAAATAAAAGTTCTATTCTGTTCCGCCAACTATTGCTTCTACCTTGGTTCCTATTGCCAGATGGAGAATTAACATACGTATAGAATGGTAAAAGCCACGTATATTTCACTCGGGCATTCTGAAATTCGACAGTAACTCGAACTCATACAATCTGTCGAGATATATGTTTAGATATATTTTTTTGTCAATCTGTCAAATTACTCGGCTAGTGGTATTGATGTTGAATTTCTTTTATGCCTGGTAGCATGATTATATACTGCTTCTCTTTCATCACAATCGCAACGTCCTATATTATAAGACTTAGGACAGTAATTACCTTTATCATTGAGATTCTGAAGTAATCATCTTTATTGACGTGTAAATCAATTTAGAAAACTGAGTCATGTGAAAAAAATTAACTCCAATCAGCTGCTTAATTCAATGTTTTTGTCAAATATTCCAGCGCAAAGGAATGATAAATTAAAGGCAGGGGAAAATTAGCCTTTTGTTTATAAAAAAATAAATAAATGATAAAGCCATAGAAGAAAGAATAATTCGAGAATATAAAATGCGTTGGACTACAACTACGCACTTTCTGTTGGGTGACTGCAGGAGTATACATAGACAGAGAGAAAGAGAAGAGGTTTCCTCGAGTCGATATATCGATCCCCACCCCCACTCGCTCGTTTCCTGCTACGGGAACAGGACTTCTCGTCTACAGGATGAGTCACACAGCTTCCCCGGGCCTTTGGTGTACGCACAACCAACACCACTGCGCCACAGTTCACAACCCAACCCATCGTGTCCCACTCCTCAACGCCCCCAATTCACTCGCGCTCTTTCTCTCTCTTACTACTCCCAACACACTTACTAAGGGAGATTCGACGCACGCAGAAATGCGTCTGTACGCACTCGATCGATTGTGTTTTTTGAAGGTATAGAACAGCCGTACGCACAGACACCTTACCCTCTCCTCATCCGCCTTTTCGCCTCTTTGCTTTGGCTCTTTTATCTCTTTCACGCTTTTTCTAACTCTTCCACACCCCTTTTCTCACGTTCTTCAACTCCTGTCTCTCTCACTTTCTCTTTTTCTACATACTTCTCTTCCCAGTATTGTCTTAAATTTTTTCCTTTCTTTTTTATAAACAGCACAAGTCCTTTTTGTTTTGCGAGAGCGATGACGGGAAAGAAGTGAACGAAAAGAGAGAAAATTGAGGGGAAAAGGACGCAGGACAAAATTGTAAAGCAAGTTTTACATTATTCAGCGCGTGTGCCGCATGCCTATCGTATATACGGTATTCTCAGAAGCAAGGAAATGCCGCGCGTTACCAACTTCTCTATCTCTTTTCTCTTCTCTCACGTGTCTTCCCCTCACTGAATTTTAGAGTTTCCTTTCATGTCCCGGATATTTCAGTGCAAATTTCTTTCTTCAGTATTTTCTTTATCCTTTCGTTTATACATAGTTCTTTTCATTTTTTTTTTTTTCGAATCTTTTTTCCTTTCCTTCTTTCTTTCAGTTTTGTTCTCTCGAATGCTCTTAGTTGTCTTATCAACTGCGAGGAGGTTGACAGTATTTTTCTAACGTTCTATTTACATTTATTTGTTTTTGTTTTTCTCCCACTACCTCGTTTAGAGCCTATGCAAAGTCGAGACAAGGCAATAGCAAACAGAAATATGTAGATAAGTGATACACGCGAGAGTTTCTGTAAGATTTTTTCGAAAATAACCAAAAAGGACTCATTCATTCTTTTTTTCTTCTTTTTCTCTTCTTCTTCTCCTCTATTCATTTTCCACCGTGAAGGTTAAAAGGGGGGTGGATTGAAGAAATAAGGCGAGGAAGGAGGTGGGCCGCGCCTACATCACCCGGTGTGTTACACATTTCCTGGAATTCGTAGAGGGGTCTTTATAGTATCGTATGTATTATTAGTCCATACAAATAAAAAATGAAAAAAAAATATATATAATAATGCAAACCTCATTGGTGATATTAATATTTTCCCTCATTTAAAACACTCCAAAAGGATACAAAAAAAGAATTTGTATAAGAAAAAAAAGTTTTCCGCGCACTTCATATCGCCGTGTGTCACGTGTACACGTGCATATTTGTTCACGTGCTAATAATGACAAGGTGGCCCGGGGCGTATGTTACCACCGTGCAATTACCCCCTTCCCTCAAAAATGTAAAATTGCATTCACGATGTAAAATATAAATGGCGCGATATCGGTGCGATATGAACTTCGGTTTTTTTCTTGGAACGAACTTCATAGCATTTATAACTTGGTATGAATTTCAATGTTCAATTCATTAATGAAAAAAAGAAAGAAACAACCTAACATAGGAATAATCTAATGTAGGGAACGGAAAAAAGTATTAAAACTTCATAACTGTGACGGCTGCATTTCGATGCAAAATCTCATCTTGGTAAACGATTGAAATCTCTTTTTTCTTATCAATTATCAGATTGATTTATAAATACTGATCGAAAATTCCACGTTTAAGGACAAAAAATTTTCTATTCATTGAGATTGTGTAATTAAATAGTTATTTTGTGATAATTAATGTATGAAATCTAAAATGTACAGTTTTTTTTCTTTTCGGGCAGTGAAAAGTTTGATTGAGCGTTTGGTCAATATGAATAGATATTTTCTCAACTAATCTTAGCACACTCGTGCCGTGAAGAGAGCGGTTTAATCGTCAGTTAAATGCAAAATCGATTGCGCAGACTTACCAAATATCGTCGGGGTCCCTCTAAACTACGGTCGTGCCTCAGGATACTGTAGAAAAGAGGGGGTGGTAACTTCTGAAGAGAAAGACAGATAGATGAAACAAGAGAGGGAGAGAGAATGATGGCGCATGAGGAGGGAGGGGTGACTGCAAGCAGCGGGGAAGCCCTCTAAGGATATAATCCGGCTAGGTTCGCCGTATCGATTTTCGAGGTGCAGGGTAGCGCGCGCGCAGCGCTCATGTGTACTGTGCGTGGCTAAGTGCGTAGCGTGCCTGATGCCTAGAAATATATCGCTCGAGTAAGCGCAATGGATTCACTGTGACTCATTGGCTCTTATTTTTCTTTCCCTCCTCCACAACAATAGTTTTTTCCATGAAATTTCAGGAAATAATGTTAGGGATCATTTTTATTTATGGTTATTGACAGTTTGAAAAAAATAAATAAAGAAAATTCTCACTATTTGGAGATAAACACGTGAAAATGGTAGTGACCTTGACTGCCCGGGTAAAAAAAAATTGGTCGTTCGACGATCTTCTGAAAATCTTTCATCGTTTTCTCTCAGAGATCGCCCAAATGAGAAAATACAAGACCTAGTGACGACCAATCTTTGAAGAGTTCTTAATCGTCTTTTGAACTCTTGAGATCAATGGTCGAGTAACATGTTTCAAGAATTAGTCGTAGTCAGGTAGTCTGTACGTCGACCCATTTTCTTCATTTTCTCATCATCAAAATTTCCTGAAAAATGATGCCGATTCATTTTCGTAGAAAATATTACATTCACAATATTTCTTTTCCATCCATGATTTTTTTTATTAACGATATCAAACCATACATATAACTAATTTGATTTTATTCTTCATAATTTTCGGCAAAATAACAAAAATCATTGATTGATCATCAATATTTGTAATATCTTCTGGAATTGCCTGATCGCTTGTAATCTGACCACTCCCCTTCTCTCTTGCCATGTCCTCGTACGTGAGAATAATTGTCCATCTCCCGCTCACGTTTCCGTGAATATTCTCTGCTGTCATGGTCTCGTTGCCAATGATATTGTTCTTTTTCTCTCTCTGTTCTCTCCTGATCAAGTTGACGATAGTAGGCTTCTCTCTCCCTTTCTTCTCGGTCTCGCTGGCGATAATATTCTTCTTTTTCTCTCTGTCTCCTTCTTTTCTCTTCATCTTTTTTCCAAAAATATTCTTCCTTTTCTTTTTCTGCCTGTCTTCTCCTTTCTTCTTCTTTTCTCAAAAGATCTTCTTTCTCTCTTTCCCTTCTTTCTTGCTCCATCTGTTTGCTATACATTTCCACTTTCTTCTCCATTTCTTCTATTTTTTTTTTGTATTCTTCGAGGAGTCTCTCATTGGCAGCTTCCTTATCATAATCAGCTTGGTTCGCTTCTGCTGCGAGTGCCTTCTTGTAATCTTCAATAAGTTTTCGATTATACATTTCTTCATCATTGAGCTGTCCATCGTTCATAGGCCAATCCTTACGAGATTGGAATCCAGGAATATCATTCTTTTCGTCATCATCATTATCTGCAATTTCACCTCCTTCATTGTCAGATTTCTCTGCAGAACTATCCACTGGACTGTCACTCTTCTTGACTTCATCGAATTCGTCTTGATAAATCTTCATTAGTTCATCAATAGTTTCCTCTTGATCATCAGGATTTGCCCTGTCATCAGGTATCAGTTCACCATCACTCTTCTCTTCTTCATCTATTTTCCCTCCACCATCCTTTTTTTTTCGATTATTAGTTTCCTCTTGATCGTCATCTGATGCTCCTCCATTCTTTTTCCCTCCACCATCTTTTTTTCTTTTATCATTATTCTCCTCTTGGTCATCATCTGATGCGTCACCAACTTGTTCTCTCCCAGTTTTAATTCTTGTGCATAAATCAGTCATCGATTTCCTGAATTCTTTCTCACTTTGTGCGGATGATCTGAACAGCTGGACACAGGTATCTGCACAGAGGTGGGTATATACAGGTAATTATTATTTAATACTAAACGATATTACTTGAATTATAAGAAAAGCCTGATAATCTTCAACTCAGGTAACTCTTTTTCAATTTCCTTGAATTTTTATTTTTGAAAAATCTGAGAGAATTTGATCGAAACATGTGATAGGAATAATTTGTCTGAATTTTTAGGAAAAATGAATTGATTGGAAGAGAAACGAAAAATAAAACTGTTCCGATTTTTCTTTAATTACCTCTTATTAGCAGTATCATAGTATTGGTCTAATGACATACGTTGGAGCTCAATGAAACAAATTTCGTTTCCCATCCTTTTCCACTATTGAAAATCAGGTTTCATGGATTTTTGCTGAAGTTATGAGCCGAAAACTGAAAGCCGGATTTTCTCCCATAACTCCTCCACAAAATTAATGAAACTTCATTGTCAATGTCTCAAATCAATCAGAAATGAGCTCAATTCTTATCAGAAATATCAGAGACTAGAACTCAAGATACCCTCAAAAACTAGAAATTGCTGAGAATAATTCAATTCTCCATAAAAAAAATTTTTTTAAATGATATCTATATTACTTACAAAAAACCGCTTTATAATAATTTTCCGGAATTGGATTTGGTCCCCTCTTTGCGGTCATCGTAGCCAACTTGCGGCCCAATGCCAGTTTCATAAGTGCACAAGCCATTGTTCCCGGATGTTTGTGGGTCCTTTTGATGATTTCGAAGTTCATATAGTTCACTAATACTCCACTATCTTTCCACAATTCTACCTGGAAATAGCAGGAAAACAATTACTGAGCGCGATATATTAGTAAGAATTGATGCGCAATATACTGACCTTTTTCTTATCTTTGCAAGGAAAATTTGGCATAGTATTTAATTTCCCTGCTTGCCGCTTTTTGTTTTTAGCAATCGCTGCCAATACATTTTCGTCACTCCAATCCTCAGTTTTCTTCCTTTTTTTGTTTTTTGCTTCCTCGACTCCTGGCTCATTTCTCCTTGCACCCTCGTCCTTCGTTGTTGTTAATATGGAAGATCTCTTCTCGATCTCTTCGGTTTTATCTTCTTCATCGTCGTCTGAAATGTTATAGATCCTCCCTCTTTTTTGCGGAAGAGGATTTTTTCCTGGGTCACTTTTTCCTTTATTGGATTTGAAATCCTCAAGTCTTTCAATTATTTTTCGGTCACTTCTCTTTCTTTGATCATCAGCAATTTTTTTTTTCAATTTCTTTAATTCCTTCTCTTTCTCAGTCTCAGTCAGTTCAATCCGTTTTCCATCCTTTGAGTATTGAATCTTCTCTAATTCCTCTTTGTTTTCTACAAATCAACGAAAATTCTTATCAATATTATGATATGTAAAGAAGAAATAAGTGAAACGGGTTCTCATTCTCTTACAGAAAACATTTAAAAAATGTGAAAAACAGGTAGATGATGAATATTTTATAGTGAAAAAAAAGGGCACGTGAAGAATTTCCTTAGTTATTTCAAAAATATTTACAAAGAAAGAAAATAATTGGTAACTTGAACATTGACAAAATACGTACCTCCTTCGTTGAGTATAGTTGCTTTCAGCCACTTTCCTTTCCATTTCGCTAATACATAGTGCTTGCCTGTATCGAAATCAATATCTTCTTCACTCACAGTAGTGAAACTAGCTGTTGCCCCCTCCCAAAACACGGTATACCACTTCATAATGAATTATAAATAAATAAATAAATTGGTAATAAATTCTCCACGCAAGGAAAAGTATTTGAGTGATTCGGATCCAACTGACAGCTCCTCACAATTTCATTCAGTTTATTCTGTCTCCTCCAGCGAAAAAAAGTGAATATACGTAAAACAAATTTCTATGATCTGAAGTTGGAAAAAAAATAAATAAATCGATTAATTCGAATTTGTATTGATTCTTCCTATGTAATGAAGTTATTTTGCCAGAGAAATAATTTTGTCATTAAACCCTACTTTATATTAATTCCGAATTACTGAGGCAGATAGAATTCAACTGAATCTTTCTCTAAAACATAGGTACATCAAAATTTTCCAAGATCCAACACACAATTTGAATATTATTTCCACTGAAATATGAATGGCAGGACTTTTTCCCAAACTCCATTTTGTTGGTTGAAAGATGCGTGTGTATTAGAAATTAAAATAGTCGATTACTCTAGAAAATAGTTGGGAATTTTTGTATTTCATTGGATGTCTTAAATATTATCATAAAATTTGGGAGATGTGTTTAATGCAGGAGATAGGTATCCGAGATATTTTAATTAGAATGATAAAGTAGTTTTATTTTCTGAATGGGAAGCTGATTGAGAATTCAAATTCAGCAGTGGCAAGATAAAGTGGAGTGAATGAAAAAGTCACGTGAGTCTATTTCTTAGATTATTCCAGAAAAGTTGGGTTCACGAGAATTCATGGAGCCTATTTTATTCTCCCTTCCTATATATATCTCGTGAGAAAATGGTAATCGAGAAATTGTATGGACATCATTTTTGTTGGAAGAAACAGAATTACGAAAAAATATCTTGAATAAATGGAAAAAAATAGCTTTAACAATTCACTATTTCTGGAAAGAAAATCATGTAGAACGTTCACATATAATAGACACATGTCTGTGTGTGGGTGTGTGTGTATGTGAACTTCGACTGTTCATGATTTTTATTTCAATAATTAATCCTCTTTTTTTTTTGAAAATTGCTGGAGACACGATTGAGGGAGAATAGATTCGAGTTCTCGCTCTATCTTTCTTCAAGTTTAATCCTACTTTCTCCAACTCCTTTTCTCTCCAATTATATTTATATGTAGAATGTAGCAAATTTAAACACGAATTATTGAATATATATATGCATTATGTTATTTCAGTATCTATTATTGATGAGAATATAATTTAGATATACTTCCAGTTCCCGACTATGTTCTACCATCTACATCGTTATCAAACTCTCTCGACAAGTACTATTTATCGCCACAGACAGAATTGGAAACGACGAAGAATAAGTATTTCTTCAGACAGCTCTAGCAGCGAATCGGAGAATGAGAGAGATGATAGTTCAGAAGTTGAAATGACCTTGGAAGGTATAATATGATCGTCTGAACTTATTTGTCAATGCCATGAGAAGTGCATATTAAGAATCATGTTTAGGTCGAATATCAACCAATTCCTCATTTTTCTGACTAGGACACGAATATCACGCAAGTAATCGCAGGAACAAAGAGAATGAGACACATTTTGAGGAGACCGGAGCCAGTCAGAATTCTGATTTTGATGAAGCCCATGGTGGTACCAATCATGATGATGATGATAATGATAGTGCAGATGGTGATTCCGCATCAGATCATTCAGGAACCGATCAGTCAGATATAACTTCACTAGAGAATAGCACATCTGATTCAGATGGAGATGATGAAGAAGGTTTCCCAAACGCGAATGAGTTGATTTATCCTGGAGCCAGATTGACAGTCAGTGAAAGTAGTGCTGCTATTCTGAAGTACTATCTTCGCCATTCAATACCAGATGTGGCTCTATCCGATCTTTTAGAACTGATTGAAATGCATTGCCCTGAAGAGAATCACTGTGTGAAAACCTTGTATTTCTTCCGAAAGTGGTTAGGAAAATTCCAAATGACTCTTAAAAAATATTTCTTCTGTTCAGAATGTATGATCAAATTACGTAGTGTTGATGATGTGTGTGCGCAGTGTCCAGATCCAAAGTCAACGTCCTACTTCATTGCAATACCATTAGAATACCACTTGAAAGAACTTTTCGGAAAGCCCGGGTTTTATAACAGCTTAAGTTATAGATTCGAGAGAGAGAAGGACAATGACAATAATTATGAAGATATCTATGATGGTGATCTCTATCGAAGTTTTTGTAATGATGACGCAGAAGTTGATCTAAGAGTTCAATCAAATATATCGTTGCAGTGGAATTCCGATGGTTTCTCATTATACAAATCCGCAAATTTCAGTGTTTGGCCTCAATTCGCAATGATAAACGAACTCCCTCCACGTGAAAGAAGAAAGCCTAGCAATATGTTAGTCCTAGGTTTATGGTTTGGAACCAACAAACCTTGCACAAATCTTTTCTTAGAATCTTTTGCAGATGATTGTCGAAAATTGCGAGAAGGCTTCCGAATCTATGTGAAAGACTTGGATCAAGAAATCACCATAAAAGGTGTCACTCTATGCTCCGTTTGTGATGGACCTGCTAGGGCAATGTTCTTGAACATGAAACAGCACAATGCGGTATATGGTTGTCAAAAATGCAAAATTCAAACTGTTGCAATGTGCAATGTTCGCGCATTCAAGAGAACTGAGAATTTACAACTCAGGACCGCGGAAGAGACGGAGATTTTCGCAGCCCAGACATTGGATCGGTCAGCTGACGTCAAGGGGGTTAAGGGTTCAACACTCATGACAGAAATTCTCCCAGATTTCATGCGATGCACAACTATTGATTCGATGCATTTATTAATGGGAATTGTGAAGTTGTTATTCAAGATATGGCTTTCTTCTGAGTACAGAGATCATCGGGCTTCTCTTTGGGAGCATTTCCAATTAATTCAAAAACGGATTTGTGCAATTACACCTCCATCATTTGTTAAGAGACTCCCAAGAAAAATTGATGATGTAGCTTATTGGAAAGCTTCTGAACTAATCATATGGTTATTAACGTATTCCACTGGCATTCTACAAGATGTGATGGAAGCTGAGTACTTTTTCCATCATCAATCGCTAGTTCTCGGCATCTATTTGCTAAGTCAAAAGAGTATTTCACCAAACGACATTACAAAAGCGGATCAATTAATTCATGGTTATGTCAGCAGCTTCAGAAGATTGTACGGAGATCACTTCATGACTTCCAATCTACATGGATTACTTCACATGAGTTTGTTAGTCCAAGACTTTGGACCCTTGTGGGTATTTACATGTTTTCCGTTCGAAAATTCCAATCGTGTTATAAAATTACTAGTTCATGCTACACGTGATTCCCAACTTCAAATATGTAAAGGTGTGTCATTATATTTGACCCTGGATAAACTGCAAAAATTGTGTGTACGAGAAGGTAGTGTCAGCGAGAAATTCTGCGACAAACTTGACAGATCGGGCACTCATCGTCGCAAGTTGCGATATATCGCTCCAAAAATTGCTGTAATTGGTCTTCCTAAAAAAGGGTCAGGAGTTCCTCAACAATTCCAGCGTCTCTTGCAACGATCCGGATATAATGGAAAATCGATTTACCAATTTCAATGTCTATTCAAGGACGGAATAATTTATTCATCTCAATCATACAAAAGGAGTACCAAAACTAATTCAAGCTGTGTAAGCTATGTCGCTAATAATGAGAATCAAATCGGTCTCATCGAAACATTTTTGCGAGTTAACAATTGCAGATGTAAGAATGGCCTCTGCAACCTCTGCCAGCATACATCAAAAACTTTGGCCGTTGTGAACAAATGTGATTCGCGTAATGAATTCTTTGCTGAAAATCCCAACATGGTGGTTAACTTCATTCATTCTTTGAAACTCACTGAAGATAAGATAATCATCGAAGTACTAAATTTGGGGAAGATTTTATGTCAAATAAAAACCGATCGTCTTGAAAAAATGTACGCTATTGAATCTTCTGGGTTTAGCAATGGAATTATGCATTAACAGCAAAATAATTGTCATGGAAAATATACTCCACTTACAGCAAATAAATACAACTCTAGGCATTTTCGATTGATCAGATGAGCTCATCTGCGTTTTAAATGAGTGCTTTCTGAAAACTCATGGTTAATACCATAGGAAAATGCTGACTTCTGAGTGATTAATATATTTCTTTATGTTCCCTTTATGATTTAATCGATTTATCATGCATATAATTATGATATGACTGTAGTTTTACATCATGCTCATTATGATTCATGTTTAGAAGAATGAACTTGTTTTTTATCATTCCTGTAAAGCACATATTGAACGATTGGAATAATTCACCTCGTGTAGTTTATGTTTTCAAATAAAAATTTATAAAAAGAACTGGTTATTTAATTATTTCTGAAACAAACTCATAAGGATGATATCTTTACCCCTTAATTTATTCTCTTAAATGTATTGAAATATATTCAAATTCTGCTCTACTGTTTCAATTAAAGAGAAAACACTTCCGTCATTTGGAATTTTGGAGAAGAAATTTTCGGACAAAACGATCGATTAAAGGTCGTTCATCGACCAAAAATATCAAGGCGCTTTTGGGGAAAAATGATTGAGAAATTGCAAATTTTCATAAGTTCATGATGAGTAGAAGTCTTTTGGTGAAAAAAATGGAATAAAATTAAGGAGAAATTTCCAGTACGGTCGTTAGAAAATCTAGAATTTTCTCATTTGAGCGATCTTCGGAAAGATCGATAACCGACCTTCAAACGATCTCTGAACGACAATTTTTTTTCTACCCGGGTGAGGTATTTCGCCCAGTTTTAGATCGATGCGAAGGGGAATCTCCGCCGTGAGCTTGGCTCTTTTCCCGAGGAATTAAAAGAAATTCCCAGATTCTAAATTAGGGAAAAGAGTAAGAATTTGAACTGGAGATAGCGTTAAATATCCAATCTAATTTTTCAAGTTAATTAAAAGAGCTTTTTGATACAGTGCAATTTTGGAGAAAAAAAACGATCAGTATTTTGAGAAATTAAACGAGTTTGATTGATTCTCCATCTCATGGATGTAACATGAAGGAGTTTGTACACTTGTTATATAAATGAGGTAATAACGAGGAGGGAAATAAAATTAATGCGGTCAGAAATTTTAGTGATGAGCCACGTGCTATCGGTAATACATAGAACAAAACGTTGAATACTCTGACCATTCGGCTTTCCATCCACTCATTCCTCACTCTTTTTCTTTTCTTCTTGCCATTTCTGTTGAATTGTATTCTCGTGGGACGAAGTGAGTGAATAAATAGAAAGAAAGAGTAAGAGAAAACATCAGGAGAGTATATAATATGTGGATTGGTATATATACGTATATACATACGGTTGGGTTAGAAGCAGGTAAAAAGGGTCCTCCAGCTGTCGGACAGCTGCTCCCCCCGATGTCCTACATACATCGGCGATGAAGCCGGGCGTTGCCGAGTCACGCACATACACATATTTACAACTGGCAAAATACTACGGATGAGAATTCAATGGTACAAAATATACGTAACACAACAGACGATGGAAGAGACGATGTAGACGCCACGTGGAAAATGGCATTTCTCTTTCGCTTATTGCAGAACACGTGTGTAATACCAATTGGCTATTTGCGCGTAAGGTTTTTTCAGCATGACGACCGTGAATAATGCCCTATGTTCTGCACTCAGACAGAATAGAACCGTATCAAAATTAGCTCATCCCTCTCTCTTTTTTAGTGTTTTTTATTTTTATTTTTTTCATTCGATGATCGCTTTCAATTTCATTCACTCTTTTATTCTTGAGGTCTAACGTCTGTTAGGAGACTGTCATCTGACGACAATATCAGCCCTGGGGGACGTCAAATGATCTTGACGACTCGAGTGTGACGACACCTTACATCTTATCTTTCTCTTTTGGTGTTTCACTTCTGTGCTCGATTAATCTGACGGCTTTTCTTTCTAAGTTTTTTCCTATATTTCTAAACGCAGAAGGCAAAAATAACCGAAAAATGAATCAAATATATTTATTATTTTTCTTGAATTTCTTATCTTTTCTGTTATTTAATTATTATCATCAAATTAACACTACTATATTCATAGATATGTAATATAATATATTTTTATTATTATTCCAAATAATTGAATTGAATTCAATTGAATTATTCTGCTTGTATGATATGAACAATACAGTATGCAAGTTACGATACAGTGAGACACAACAGCGCGGGAATTATGTCGACAATGCTCCTGATTGTCGCTTCATTATGACGTCATAAAAGCAAATCTAGTCAACTCAGAGCAGCCGTGGTACCTAGCGGTGACACGATAGACAATCGGGTGATCATGTTTTTATCGTATTAGAAGCACATGAAAAAAAACTATGCCTCTGAGAAAAAATATACTTTTTTGCTATTATAATTTTTTGCTGTTTTTCATGTAGAATAATAGAAGTTACAAAGGTTGAGACTGGGCTGTTACCGATATAACCTCGTTATTAATTCTTTTTTTTTTTCGTGTATTCGATTCAGATGACCGGATAAAACGGAAATAATGAGAATGATCACTATGGAAAAGTCGATGGGTACTGGGGAGTTGGAGGCGCTTGCAACCTACACTAACGTCAGAATGAAAAAGAAAGGGCAAACTATATTATAATGGAAAAAACGCGTGTGTGTTAGTGGCTGAAGTAGAAGAGAACGAAACCATGATTTATTTGCGCCATGGGGGCACCAACGACGCACCTCGTATTTCTTTTCGGCATTGCCTTCTGGGTATATACTTGGTGCGTTAAACTTTGAAATCTAATCGATGTTGAACAATATAGAGTGAATTTTACAGAGTTATATAGTGGTAGAAATTCGAGGTGGAACGAACGGATAAGGAGGAATGAAAAAAATTGAGAGGCAAGCGGAAACCAAAAATTGGAGAGAATTTTATGGTTTCGTTGAAATTTCAAGAATTTCAACTTCAACTTAGCGAAGTTCTGTGGCGGAAAATGAGAAGAACGAATAAAAAAGAAATAGACAGAAGTGAATTTTTTGCACAACACGGAGAATTGGATTTACACTAGTTCCAGAAGGCGCACGACCACCACATGTGCGTCCATAGAGTCACAATGGCTAATTCTAATCTTAATGGTTGAACCCCACATCTCTGAACTCATATTGTACTAATCCCAATTACGACTGGCCATTAGTATAATTTCGCACTGAAAATCAGTTCCAACACGATTGGTTGAAAGGTTTCGAAGCGAATGTCGTATTGTTTAGGTAGTTCTATCTGTATGTTACTAGGAGAGAAAAAAGGACAGCATCCTTCACCCCCTTTCGATCGATTACTCGAGTTCGCTGCTACCTTGATTTATGTTCCACGCTAATTACGCTCATTTTCATGTAGATTGATCAAGCTGCTTGGACCAATTAAACTCGAGGAGAATTCACCCCTTACTCTCAATGTTTTTACTCTCTGACGTTAATTCTACTTCTCGCTCCACTCTACTTCTTTTTCCAAGCTACAATACATCATGGAAGATAACCCGGAAAGTCATTCCTCATTTCAAAATAGCAATCTGATGTTCAAATAATTTAATCTTCAAGTTTCTCGAATACCTCATCCAATTGTTTCTGATAAATTAGTCGATTATTCATGCATTTCTTTGTCAGTTATTGAACGTCTTGAAATTGAATGATAATCAATGAAATCGAAAAATGTATTTCCTGAAATTCAATGCTTGGAAAAAAATGAAACCCATCTCAATAGCTCCTGTAGACGATAAATGATGCCTAGAAACTAGATCCGCGCAGCTGCTGACCCTGAAACCGGAAGCTGTCAGCCATCTTGTTTGCACAGTTGCTATGGTTACCCATAGATGAGAATTCGATTCCTCAGGATTTACGAATCATCATTCATATTTCATTATTAAATATCTATTTAGATGGTTTTGTGTCACATTAGATTCGAAAATTCTCGTATCTCATCAAGCATTCTCCCCAAGTGAGCTCATCCAATAGCTTGAATGTTCAAATCGATTGTATTGAAACTTTAGATAGAGCGAATTTGTTTAATTCTCCATGGAGAGCAGGCTGATTTTAGATTTTCGTGGAAAATTTATAGTCTCTCCACCCTTAGTTCCGGCGTCCACGTACGCCAAAGAATACAGCAGATGGCGTATTTTGATTGCGATTAATCCGATTACTTCATCTCCCCCTTCTTATACTTTTTCCTTCTTCTTTTGGAGGTTATGTGAACGCACTTCTAAATCGAATATACGTTGAAAATTTCGTTATCTCACCCTTCAGAATTATGAACGTTTGGTCCGAGGATCATTCCATATTTATCAACCACATAAATCTATAGTAAGTAATCTAACAAAATGTTCAGGTATAAGAATAATACTGATTTCTTCTCTTTTCACAAGGATGAAATAAACAAGAGTAGAATAATCAATATCTTTTCCTTCAAACTGGATTGTTAGATTGCCATCTACATTGTCTCATTAAAAAAAAAAGAGAAGTTAAAAAAGTGGAAGACAATTGGCTTTAACCAGCTACATCTGCCCTTTTACAAGATGGTTGTGCCCTCGTTAATCTCTTGAGGAAATGCATCTTCATTAACGAGGCGGTAGATACTCAAATATAAGGAGAACGTTTACCTTTAGGTACATCACCTTTCTCCTTCAAGCGGCTTTTTGACTTTTGAGAGAAGTGGGTATCGTTCCAATACTCTTGGGGATGGTTGAATCCAATCTTGCTCGTTTGAGTCTCTCGTTTACAGTGAGAAAATGGGCCTTTCGACTCGGACAGATGTTTCATTTTTCGGAGGATAAACCGTAAGTTACGGACTAAAACGCACTATGTACCAAACGAGGACCACGTGTGGAGGAAATCCATTTCCTTTTACGATGGCCTATGGGAGATGAAGGACGAAAAAAAAATTCGGAAATTAGAAGTCGGCCATGTGACAGCTGCCATAAAGCATCCAAATTTTTTTTCTATCTAATTCACGTATTTTCCTAGGATGATTTCCTCAACTGTTTTTTATTTTACAATTATTTCCAACGAATCTTCGGTTGGAGTAGTACCAAAAACATTGATAATCAAAGAGGTGCTTGGGGAAATTCTTTCAATCTAGAGATATTAGTATGGAAAATTAAATTATTTTACGCTTGAACGAATTGCTGTGAAGAAGAGACAATGATAGACGGGCTGCTATTCATCTAAATGATATACAAATGGTGGAGTAGGAAAAAAAATTAATTATCAAAATTCACGCGTTGGCCACTACCCCACTTCGATTTACCACGGGGTGTTGGAAAGAAAAAGATGGAGCCTCCTCCGGAACGCAGCTGTCTGCAATTATTATCTTTCTGACCTGGGATCAGGCTCTTCACTTCATACCTGAATTTTTTTCTCTTCAAGAAAATTACGAGCTTACTTTGAGAATTGATGACGCAGAAAAATTCTTTGTGATTCTAATTGAATGACATTTCGAGCATTGGATTATATTGAATTGAAAAAAAAGAGAGGATGATGATGGAAAAACTCAATCAATCACACATGCCAATAATTATTCTGAAAATCATCTTTTTTCAAGACTCCATTATGAATTTAGTTTGAATAAAACCGTTACACGCATGTGTATGTGTGAGCGTCGTAGCAACAATGGCAGATATTTTTATAGCGATTCGCGACGGCAGCTACATCAACACCGACCGGTTTTCCAGGCGTGCATTTGAACATCTGCCGCTCCGTTTCTTTCTGATGCCGTCTGGGTATTACAGTACATATATACTACTATCACATACACATACTTTCCGACGTCGAGGTCACGAGCATTGCACTCTCAATTTTCGCACGTGATTCACTGGAAAAATATTATTTCACTGTCAAGAACGCTCAACTGTATAGAGCCAAAAATTCGAGAAAGAAAGATCCTAAAAGTGAAAACTTGAAGAATTAGCATTCGATTAGTATTGAATGTTGTTTTCCAGTTTGCTTTTGAAAATTTTACATGTTTGAAATTCATAATCCATTGTGAATGAGACTCGCAGCTATCATTGTGTGTAACGAAAGAGTTAATCAATCAATTCTCCAAGGTACAATTCTCGCAATGAGATCTGAGTGAATTGCATTAACCTACAGACATACATTACAAGCGTCTATGCATGAGGCACGAAGTGTGTCCGTCGCGTAGGAGTAACGGTGGTCAACCCCAAACGGCTCACACGCAACACGCAAGACTAAAACCACATATTTACTCATCCTCATGATCCTTAAAATTTTCATAGTTATCATTGTGCAATCAAAAGTTTGATGAAAAAGGAAATTTTCTTCTCACAAACAAAATTATATTTTCTAGTCGTTCCATTTAGTGTATCCAAAGATGATTGGATTCAAATTCATGCATATAATTACTAATTGTTCATAGAGAAGCGAACGAAATCTGAAAATATTCCAACAAGCAATTGTAAATAATGTGATAAAATAAACATTAATAACAGTTATTTTTGAACGGCTGTCCGGATGTTAAGTATCTTTTGACACAGTTACAAGAACAACTGGGATTATTTTTCAAATTTCATGGTTAACTTCCGGTTAAAACGAAGCCCCAGAAGCTAACATTTTCGGTGGCATAATTAAAGAGAGTTATACCAAGTTGACAACCGTGCGTGATCTCAGGCTACTGCTTCCAAATGTATCAACGTGCATTATGCATCAACACGATTGCTGTTGTGTCACGCACACGCTTCACAGATCACTCGGCATATTCAAATCTTGAATAGTGAAATTATTAGTTTTTCTCCTATTTCTCTGTTTTTTTTCGTTGTAAACAATTATTTCCACTATTTTTCAATATTTTCGATCAAATTGGGCTTTAGAGAACGACCGTATTTCTTCTCTACCATTATGGAATTCGGAGAATTTCCTTTTCCATCATCACGGAATATGATTATTTTAATATGACAAATGGGCTAGATAATGTGGAATAAAAAATAAGCTTCACACTCCGGAAAACAATTTAATTAACGAATGCGGGTGGAGTATCGTGGGAAATAATACATTGTGTATTTCTTCCTCAGTGTTACCCTTATATGCTCAGATCAAGAAAAAAAAATTACAACTACCCTCATGTCTTAATTTTCTGGTATTTTTTATTCTTTAAATATGTCAAGACTTCATATCATTCCGTAGATTCTTGTAATCTTAGGAAAAAATATTTCGTATAATTCGTTGCGAATTAATTCAAAATATTTGAGGGAAAATTATCCACAGATGGTAGTATATTGCTGCTTGAGTGAAGGGCACAAATGAATTTTCACCATCATAAAATATTTCGGGGAATTCTTTCGATCAAAAAAGACTAAGAAAGTAGAATTCTCGTTTTACCCTTCTCGTTTTCATATCCCCAAAGTCCCCCGACTCCCTCTTCTGGAGACAACTGGATTTAATTAAAATCGTCAGGATTCTCTGGAATGATATGCAAGTTCTTAAAGAATTTCTTCATAACCCCATATAAATGGAGTGAAACATGAGCATTGTCATCTGCATGATGAAAAACCAAATTGTAATTTTTTTTCATTCATCAAGTAAAATGAAGAATAATTAAATCTAAAGTATTGTTGAATATTTCGAAAATTCAAGACTGACAAAATTTCACTGCTAATGTTCCAGCTAATGACGTGTGATATATTTGCGTCTATGAATGTCTCTGAGAAAAAAACTTCAATAGCATACACGTGTAATCATTATGATATAGTTGGAGAAATAATGTATAATTTTTGGGCACGGCCGGGTGTGAGCGAAAGAAGATGTATGACGGAATTGCATTCGTTATGTGCTTAATTAGAGTCCAGAATGTCGCGCAATTTCGGTATTATGAATTTCCAAGTTGTTGCCAGCCAATTAATAAAGATAACAGATAGGAAATTTTTTTTTTTACAAACCATTAATGTGTCATATTTGAAGGAAGTTTGAGCGAGTTAAAATGTAAGAGAAAAAAAATACAAGGTGGGCAGCTGACTTGAGTGAAACGAGATAGTTGTCGGGGACACCCTGCATAATAATTGGTTAACAGGTTTTATGAACCTGTAACGGTGAACGACGGAAGCCGCACTCAAGTCTGCCGCCATGGCCGGTCCAATTTGCCACTCTCTGCTGTTGGCCCATTCCGAGTATAAGCCACGACGTTCATCATCATATAACGCTTCTGATCCTCAACACGCCACTAAACATTATTGTAAACGTTTTCTTTCTCTCTCTCTCTCTCTCTCTCTCTCTCTCTCTCTCTCTCTCTCTCTCTCTCTCTCTCTCTCTCTCTCTCTCTCTCTCTCTCTCTCTCTCTCTCTCTCTCTCTCTCTCTCTCTCTCTCTCTCTCTCCTTCTCTTCCAATGAACAGATGAATTGATTAGTTAGCCTGTAAGCGTCAAGTATATAGATACATGTGTGCAACTGAATGAGATACAAGAGTATACGAACTCGCGGATTGAAAAATCCTGGGAACGTAATGTTGTGATAAGTGAGATCCCCGTTCACTGGTTGGCCAATGAAAATAAAAAGGATGTCAGATTGCCGCGGCGTCGGAAGTTACGGATTAAGTTAGGAAGTGGACTGTTAGGCCGTCGGGTGGATTAGAGTGCGATAGAAAATGCTACGTCAAATATGCAAAGGAGAGAGACTGTCACAAACAAATAAAAATCACGTTTTCATTGATTCAACTTGATTGGTTTATTTTTTTCAATGGATCACATTCAATTCTTCTGAATTAATCTTTCAACATGTTCACCTCGGTCCATTGCAGATTATGTATGATGGAGAATAATGCAACAAATTAAAGGAGTTTTAATTGAAAAGGAATGAAAAAAAAACAATGAATTGATGCAATATTTTGCGATGATGCTCTCCTACTTCCGGGATATTAGCACGAAGTTTTGGTATTTTCGTGAGTTGTCTGTGGTCATCGTACTGTAACACGACATTGTATATATTCCTACCACCAGCCGGGTTCTGTCTCCAGGGGGTGTAAATGCCAGTGGGTGGATGAGACGGCAATCCGCCCCAAAAAGAGGGTTAAGAACCTTGACCCGCGATTTGTTTGGGTTCATTTCTACCCTCCGAAGAAAATTCACTGTCTCTTTCTATCTTAGATATTCCATGAATATGGTGATCATATTAATCTATCTGATTTAATGCAGCCATTTCGCTGAATAGAACAGATGACAAACTAGAAATGACATTAATATTTGAATTGATACCTGAAGGCAAGTGATTGATAACTAATTAATTCAGCCAGCCATATTGTGCTAGGCCAGACAATATGGTCCCAACATATGTTTCCATTTTTCTATATTTCGATCCATAAACTTTTTCGGCATTAGTTGTAATGTCTCGGCAATTCAGCGTGAAATATTCAAAAGACTGAAGGCGTCGATAAATAGGACTTTTTCAGAAGTACCTCAAAATACTGAAGAATCAATTTTGATGCCCAAATTGTTGAAATTATAGGAGAATGCTATTCCTTTTGATCCTAATTATTATGAATCCGGGCTGGAAATTTCAAAGGCTAAATGAAGAACTATCAGTCTGTTTCTCTTATTTCATCTATTCCAATATTGTATTCAGTGAAGAGCTACTTCATAATAATTTTACTTTCACAAATATATTCTTATTTGTAAAGTATTCGGATAGAAATATTTCGGGAGTATTTTGATAATTTTGGATGTTATCTGACAACTCATTGTACAATTTCACAGGGGAAAAAGTATACGAAAGATCTCATTAAATTGAATGAAAACAGAAATGAGAAATCATGTTTTTCAGAATCATGGAACGTAAAAGGATGGCGATAGTAAAATATGATGTGGAATAGTTATTTATATAATGGATACACGTGCCACGAATCTTTGAAGCTGACTTTTTTTTCAAATATTGCGGGATATATCTACCTTAAATTCATTGATACAAGAGAAGCTATCAGTATTTTTGTTACTTCAGTGTTTCACTTCAACTAATGGCGAGAGAATGGAGATTTCTATCCCTCTTTTCGTATAAGGTGCCATGAATTCTCCCTGAAGTGTTACACCAGCTGATATCCCGCAGATGAGGAGAAACATGGGGATTCAAAGAAGAGAGAAAGAGAGATAAAGAGGGATATAATATAGTAAGCGCAGTTCAGAAACCTCCCGGACTGGCAATTGTCAAATCAACCCTCGACTATGGCTTTTATCCATAGTGAGGAAAAAAACGCAGAGAAAAGATGGAAGAGAATTTACATTATAATTATTATCGAGGGTCAGGATCGTACCGCAGGGGTTAGGGACAAGAAATCCGCCAAAATAGTCGACTAAAAGTTTTCAAGCAGCTCTACTGCTTCCACAGGATGATTATTCAATGAAGTACCTACCTGAAATCATCTTCGTGGCCCAGAGAAACAAAACGGACAAAAAGAGAAAAGTGAAAGAGGGAAGAGAATTTCTGTTTTTTTTCTATCCAACTGCGTTTGGGCCTCCTGAGGAAGTTGGCGACGACCTTGGGAAAGGGGGGAGAGAGGTATTCGAGACAAGCACGCCGACAATAGGTCGGATCTTTGGCTCGTGCCGTATTCGGTTCCCCTGGCCCCTTTTTATATGGGGGAGTACTTCTTGTACCTCCAGTGACTTCGAGAGGGGTCCCCAAAAATAAAAATAAATGTAATATATATATATATATATATATATATATATATATCATATATATATTTATAGAGAAGAGAGAAAAGTACAGAAGGCTTTCGGGCACATACCCTTTGGGTTAATTGTCCAGGAACGTGTGGCACACACCCTCGCGGGGACCTTTCAGACATCGCTGTTGACACCTGGCCCGTCTAGACAATCTTTCAAGACCCCCTGTATATCACCTACCCTTCTCAAATTTACACTCGACTAGTTGAAATGATTCTCGTGATATTTTTGAGTAGTTTACTAAATTCCAGATCATTTTACTTTTCATTTCTGGCTATTATATCTTTTTTATTAATAAATATCATAATATGTCTCTGTACTTGATTTTAACGAAATTCTGGTTTCAAAAATAGAAAGAACTGAAATTTCAAGGTCCTCCAGGCGTTCGTTTTCACTTGACTGGAAAAAGCCAGGGGAATTATTTTTTGAATTTCTGATCTTATTAATGCATGCAAATGTTTTGTTTGTGAAATTTGGAACAAGAATATAGATTCGAAAAGAGGGTGTTTAACTGACCTAGGTTCTTCGTGAAGAATAGTATAAGGCGTTGAGTAAACTACCGGGGCGTTTTCTTCTACCCCTATTGTATTAAGATATCAAATGACCAAATCAAAAGGCCCCTTTTTGATTATAGCAAGCGAAAGCCATCGTGTGCTACAGTTACAATAGAAGGAAAGGAAAAAGCAAGAAAGAATGAGCGAGTGAGAAAAGTCAGTAGATATAAATATTGAACATCAGACCAACCACCATCACCACCCTTTTTCGAGGATGGGTGGTAATGTATCGTTTGCCCTCGGCCTGGAAGAGTCGAGGCAAAAAGACGGGGGTGGCCTATCGGGGGGTCATGAATGAAATCCCTCTAGGAGGGTCTAAGTCAGGGGTGCCTGACCCTCTTTCTCTCTCCTTTTTACTCAACCACAGAAATACATCACAGGTCCGTGAAGAAATGCCCTCATGTACTCCAAAACAATAACATATACACGTGGATAATCGGCACGTGTTATATTCGCTATATTCTTCTACACCAGTTGCTTCTTTCTATTCTCACTTTTTTTTTACACTGAAAATTCGTAGAAAAGAAACGTGTATCGCTACGAAATACTTCAATGCGATTAAATTACTTAATTACATATATCTCGGATTGTTTTAATAAATTATGATTCTTCAACCTTTATTTTTTATATATAAACAATTTATTTGAAAAGAGGGATCTGAAATATACGTGGCCACGTGCAGCACATATATTCTCTATTCAAGTTCCCCTCCTGTTTATCGTCTGCTGCAACTTGAGGATGTTGAAGCTGTCGTTAGTATCTTTCAAGTCAGGCTACTGAAGTGATCCTATGGTTTTTCCTACAGAAAATTTATTTCACGACAATGAATGCAATCCAGAAACCATACAAAGCAACAGGTCATCAGAATAATCCTTGGATTCGTCCTATATTAACTCACAGTTCTGAAAATAAACTGACCGAGATAGTAAACAATACAGGAGAATCGAGGAAAATAGACTTTCTATAACTTCACTATATCTTCCATGTACTATATTTAAAACTCCCTTTTAAAAGCTTAGAGGCTGTTTTTTCATGCACAAATAATAATTTCACAATAACGAGCAAATTCCAGAATTAACAGAAAATGATAACCATTCAAATATAGATTTGTGAAATTGGTTAGCTAGTTGATAAAAGGCTAAATTGCGGAAAATGAGCGAGAGAGAGAGAGAGAAGGAGAAAGGTGCACGGGCGCCTGCTGTTAGTCGTCAACACTCTCCTGAAAACTAGATAGAATGTTTCCAAAGCATAAACACGGCTTGTTCCCGTCGTTTCGTGGCAGTTTGACGGAAAAAGGCGTGCATCCTGCCCAGGCACAGACTGTATTAAGCTCAGAGAACGTCGTATGCATATAGTTGGTGAGTTGGTTTCGAGTTTTTGTCAGCAGCTACGCCCTTAAAACCTTTAGTATTTTTCGAGGCCTCTCTCTCTTTCTATCGCTGGTATATATATGCCTTTTTCGTATTACGTACAAATGTATAGAACGCACCACTGTCAGGGCCAGCTGCGAGGCGCCCAAGCGAAACGTCGAGCCACTATGAACGCCGTATACTCGGAAACGTTGTAAAAATAATTATTAAAGCCGTTAACATCAAGTCTATATACTTTTTTCATTATTATTATTATTATATTTATTCTTCTCATTGTTATTCATTTTATCTTCATTTATGTATAGATTAAGGTAAAGACCTTCGTTCGGAGTGGTGGTTTTTTCGTTTGTTAAAATTTTATCAATTATTGAATACATTAAATGGCAGGATTTTATATTGACGTTTCAGGAAAATGGTTATCTAGGCTTGCTTGCTCAAATTTCAATATCACAATCTGATAGCATACAAACAATACTTCCCGTATGCAAGGGTAGAACTTCGAAATTTCGAGCACTCAGCGATATCTCTTCAGGATCAGGAAATTTTCATTTGTTTTTCATTGAAGGATTCAATGAAAAATATTAACGATATAACAATGGAAATAACGAAAATATTTTGCTATTCCATTCCACACATTACGATGACTCATAGAAATATTTGAACTTGCAACTGACCTATCTAGACTTTGCTGAATAAACGAGTAATTCAGCAGCTCTGAGCAATTCCCTCAATATTGAAAACTTGCAGAAAATACAAAAACGCAGATTTAATTAGACTAAATGGAAGGAAATTCTTTGTTTCAGCCATTCATTTATATCTACAACTTTTTTCATCTTGCATAATGAAATTTCTAATAACTTTTGTTCGCAAGGAGCTAAGAAAAAATATCAAAAGATTCGGTTCGATCCCACAAAATATGATGAACAGTCTGAAGATGTTATAGGCGAACCGACTTGGAAACTTTTCAGGAAAGTTCAGTTTCGAAAGTAATGAAGTTGAAAGTTGAAAGGCAAGAAAACTATCCCGCTTCAGTTCTCAAGCCGAAAAGTACACCTCAATGCATGTATTTCCTTTAAAAACTTGGAGATGAGATTTATTTTTGTAAAAGTATTTGAAGAACAATCAGTGATGACTGAACTCTTCCTTATTCCCGATTCATAAGCGAACTCAGCTTCATTAATATATTATCTGGTTCGCATAAGCATGGGGATCGAAATTGGATTTTTGGGATGCAAAAGAAAAAAAAAATCATACCATAGATTCCTACACAATAAAGGCGACGTTCATAAAGGATCGACAGTGTTCATGTGCATGGCAGCACCACATTGAATGGAGGACTCTTCTTGCCAGTTCAAATGAAACCAATAGATGGCACCCCTTCAACTCTAATTTTTGATAGGTTCTTAGGCTGAGTTTTTCATTCGTGTGCTAGCTAATCTGGAGATTAGCTAACACTGTGTTAGCGCCATATTGGAGAATTTGGATCTATGCGCCGTCTGACGGTCAGAGGCGACAATACAAATCACTGAAAGAAATATCTCAAGAAGGAGGCTAAGTGAAGATTATGATGCCTACGTCTCATTGAAGCTTTACCTGCGAAGATGGCGCATACATCCGAAGTCTCCAAAATGGCGCTAACACAGTGTTAGCTAATCTCCAGATTAGCTAGCACACGAATGAAAAACTCAGTCTTTTTGACTGCTTTTGTTGTGATTGGTATATTAAAAAACTTCAAAATAATAATGTTCGGCATAATGCAGAATTTCTTGATCATGTTAAAACCGTCAAAACAAAAGATTTTCTCAGAAAACAGCAAGAGAAATTGTTCTTTCAACGAATTCTTCAACTCAGCTTGATTCAATTGCGATAATAGGTAGGATGGTTGTGGCAATATGTCTCAGCCAACAACTATTTAACCAAGAGAACATTTGGAATATTTTCCAATCGAAATGATGCGATCGAAAAAATCAGTTATACAGAGAGAATAGTACATTATGCACCTAGGGCAGAAAAAAAGATAATCGCGACAAAATTTTAGCGAAAAAAAAATTTCATCTTTTATCCGACCATGATGCGTATTGTATTGTTTCGCTCAAGGATTATGGAAAAATGCATTTCAAACCGAGCGAAATGACGTTAGAAACGCATTTTCGCAGCAGCTGGAGCAAAAAAAATTATTTGACTGTTGTAGAGGTGATGAAACCAATAATTTTGACAGAATATAAGTCTGGAAGTACTCTTGAATCGCAATGCTTTTGGATGACCAGTGAGAGTAGAGAGATGTCATGAATTTTGGCTAGCGATGTGGGAATAATTTGAACTTATTATTCTTACCCCATCGAGCGTGTCGAATAGCATTCAATTCTTGCGGTGAGCATGGCATCGATTTGTTGCAATTCACGACAGAACTACATTTATTATATGGTTTCTATTTATATAATTTTGTTACTTCATTCCTTTACAAATGAGAACAACTGGCTCGAAATATTATTTTCATTTTAATACTGAAAAAAAGTACCAGGGAAAAGAGGATCAATAATTATTTCATTTTTCGATTTTCATTTGCAGTTGTGCTATTCGGAGATGGGGTGGATTTTTTATTTGGCAGGATTTTGGTTCGTTGACCCGATTTGAAAGCAACATTAAACAAACCTTATCCTTCCGGCGGTATTGCGGGCGGCAGTATATAACAACCTGTTTTCTAACCGTTTCCAAGGGTTCTAATGAAAGCAACGGCTCTTTCGGGGTAGTGCGCGCTGGCCATCTGTCGCATAAAAATTAAATGGTTCTGTTGGAATTACAGTCAACTGAGAGGTATAGGTCCTGCGTTATCCATATCAACTTTTGCGATAGAGGAATAAAATTTAAAAAAAAGTATTCTGTGATGTCTCGGTTCATTTTTCTGTGCGAATAATAATTCGCGGCAGTTTTTTAAATTTTTATTTGAAATTTTTTTTTTATTCATCTTCCATCAAGTACTGTTTACTCTGATTATGAAACGCAAGCACGAAAAATTGAAGTGAAAAACCCTCCATTACAATGGAAGGCAGAATCCCAACTCTTTTTGTATGAAAAAATGGTTCCATCAATTTCCTCTGTGTATGTACATAATATATTTTCACTTTTTTTTTTCAAATTTCAAATTTCGATTGTTAATCTTCATCTTTATACTCGCTTTAATGTTGTATTATTGTATTGTGGCACAGAGGAATGGAACACCTGGCTTCGCGCCGAATTTATTTATTTCTTCTAATTTCGGGGCGGACTTTTTCCCTCCCTGCATATGCAGTATGATCGATCACTTCGGACAAAGAATGATTGACAAAAAAAAATAATAATAATAATGTTTTTTTTCTTCTCACGAATTAGTTCCAAGGTCATGTCTAGGTGGCATTAATTTGTATCATATGTTCGATATATTTAGGAACAATCAGTTGCGTAGAATAAGAAGCTGGGATTTTCATAAAAAACATTGACGAAGGAATCATGAATCATTTGGATTATTCAATTTCGGAGGGAATAAAAAGAAAAGTAGTAAAAGAAACTGTTTCAATAGATCTATTCATGTTTCATCTGTGAAATGGGCTGAAAATTATTATTTACTATCTTTCATCACACAATGTATCACTATCATCGAGATCTGTCCAATAGTACCGCGGCCATATAGTTTATTATTTTGAAAAAATTTAAACACCAAACTCAGTAGTTACAAAATATTTTAATTAGCTTATCGGCCAATCGTTGACAGCTGCTGTGCCGTTGGGTTTTGCAGGCGCGAGAGCGCGTGCTTCTAATTGGCTTCTTCTTTGCGCGAATCACCAAGGTCCCTATTTATCCAGCCAAAGAGTACAAGATGGATAACAACAGTGCTCAAACACATCAGAAGAAGGAAAGAAAGGATGAGAAAAAAAAACTCAAAGAGAATAATTCTTAGTTGGAAATTATATTTGCGAGTGTACATAAAACCCAGCGGCTAATGCCAAAAGAAGATGAATATCGGTATATAAAACAAAATAACGAACGGAAAACGAGCGCATGTCGAATGCCGATGACGGTAGGGTAGAAACTTTCACGTTGAATTGAAGATCCGAACAAACTGATAGTGTCGTCGAGGTATACCATCGCACCGAAGCAATTTTACAGAAGCACGATTATCTTTTTTCCATTTATTCCAAGTCACGTCACATAACATAAATCATTAAATATAGAAAATGTGCATAAACAGCAATTAAAAAAGCAACGGAGAATTCACTTTGATTATCATTTTTTTTCCTCTTTCTAAAAACCAATGCTCCATTCTGCATTTCTGCATGAATAATAATCAGAGGGATGAAATTTTTCTAAGACTTATTTTCACATCCCGATTCTTCTCTACTTTTTCCATGATTAACGTGCACTAACCTACTGACTAAGACAGTATTAACGGTGCACCCTTTCCGCACACCTCAAAGCAATTCGATTTGTTCTTCCGCACGAGAGAGTTTGGACAGAAACCCGGTTAGTCCCAGTGTTAAGCTGTGCGAGAAAAAAAAGAATTTCTTTTTTTTTCCGATTAATTACGCCCTGATTATCGCCCCGTAGATATTCCTCTCCTTTTTTTTAGCGATGCACCCGATATTGACATTTGTCGCATACTTTCATCCCTCTCTATGGGTCCATACGCAGGAGGAATCCGACGAGGGGGGTTGAAAAATGAAAAAAAAAAAGAGAACATTCCGAGTGCACCAAAGAGGGGTTGTCACTCATGAAAAGGGGGAAAGGGTTACTCCTGTAGGGGATTGAGAGAAAGGTGAAAAAATGATAATATACATGTATAGGAAAGTAGGAAGAAAGGCCACCCCTGTCTGTGGAGCGTGGACTCATTTATCCGCGACACGGATACTTTTGCTAGGTGCGAAGGCAGATCGTGTTGAGAGGCTGAAGGATGAGTGAGTGGAATATGTGAGAGTGGGTTAGCAAGGTAGGTAGGTTATGTGGGCTTTTTCCAACCACGAGGTAGATGAGAAAGATGCGTACAAGGAAATTAGACCGTAATCATTCACGTGTGTATAATTTTTCATACAAAGAGAAGCCTATCAGTATCACTTGAACGTAACTCTTTCCCTAAGACCTCCAATTTTAATAATTTTTATTAAAATTGCAATTTTATCCTTCAATTGGTGTCCAATTTTCATTAATGAATGGAATACTTTTGATCCCACGGAAATAATGATGATGTTTTATTGAATTTTGAATGAAATTTATTCTTGTAAAGACAATTGTATAGACCTGCTGGGTTTCTTGATCGAGTTGGGCGATAAAATTAAGCCATAAAAAGAGAAAATGTACAGAGAATGCAGTTACTTGGCTCTTCATTCAAGCATCTCGTCGCGATTCAGTGAATACGGTTTGAACGTAATTCAATTTTGTGCGCGGCGGGCGCGCAAAAAAAATCAATTCCTCTTAATTTGGTTCTTCTCCCCTTGCGCAAGCGCTGAAAGGATCTTGAGTTTGGAGCCCACTTGTTACATGGTTATCATCTGTGATAGGAATGATTTCTTCTTTATCTGCAGCTCATATTTCGTCTATTTATTATTTTTTCTGCGACCTAACGTAGGTAAGGCAGATTCCCATACTGAGCGGTAGGGGAGTTGAAGTGTCCTAGATTATCGACAAATCTTTCTGCAATACGAACTTGTATAATTTTGATGAGATTTTGCGATAACAGTATTACGTAGTTCAGAATCGAGTTGTACCCTGACATTTCAAATGAACAGCTCGTATCAATACATTTGAAGTATAATAAAAAAAAACTACATTTGAAGAGGGCAATTCAGATTAAATGGATGAATCAAACGATTTTTGATACAGTAGTTGTAATAAATCATCAATCGATGAGCAAATAATTGAAATACCGAAAATTGATTAGAATTTGTTTTTATTAATTTGTTGCAGCATCTTTATCATCTACAAACTGGAGAGGGTGCTTTTAGAGAACGAGGAAGAGGTCGAGGGAAAGGTACAACAAGGGTGAGTATACAAATATTACATAAACAAATATTAGAAAGTGGCATTCAAGTAGTTTATTGTACATATAGCCATTTGAACAATTGAAGAGTCAATAAAAATATGCAACAGAAGCACAGCGACTTCTTATCAAAGGGACTTTGAAGAGAATTCCCGAGGTGGTGAAAGAGGGTGGCCAGAGATAGAGAGAGAGAGAGAGGTAACGGAAAATGATACAGAAAGCGATGGGTGGTTTTCGAGTTGAGCAGCACTTGAATGCTCGACGATCTTCATGATTGTCTTTTTTTCTCTGTTTATTCCCTACTTGCTATTTATTGAAACTATTTCTGTCAGTTTTCTACAGTTATCCACATATCCCCCGACGCCTGCATATGCTGTTTTTTTTGCAAAAAGAAAAGTTAAGATAAAAAAAAACCGAAGAAAAGTCCACTTTCAACTTTCCTCGAAAGCAATTTCACTTCTAAAATCAACTCTTTGAAATAAAGATAGGAAGAATCATGATGGAATTTTTTAGCTGAAATTCCATTTCGCCTCTCTTCACAGTCAAGATTGAAGAAAGATTAACAATAAAATTGAGAGTAGAGTCTTGACTTTGGCTGTACAGAGAGAGAGTTTGAGAACTGATATTAAACAAGGCGCTATTGATCGATGCGTGGTGCGCCTGACTGTTCGGCACCGCCATGTTTAAAATTTTCCTCCCCCTCAGGTTTGCATCCCTTTTTTTCCTTTTGCAATCTCCTAACGGCTGGATGGTATAACCAGTTATTTAAGTGGTTACATTTTCCAAGAAGGCGGATAAAAAACAATGAATTAATAAAACGTAGATGAATTTTACCCGCTACAAATTAGAGAGAAAGAAAAATAAGGAAATGCAACAATTCGCCGTTCTCTTATTTTCATTGAACCGGCAATGGCGCCTGTCTGGCATGTTCATTCGTCTTTTTATATCGATACTACGTGGCTTCAAGAGTCGTGTGATTTCACTGTCGTACGTGGAATCGTGGATCGGCGAACACCTATAAAGAAAAGGGTCGCACGACCTTGTGCTACCGTGGGGTCTCCCAGGGGGAAGCGTCTTCGACGATCCCGTTGGCGCCAACTATTTATGGATGTCCCCCCTCTATGTGTGAAATCCTAGTGTGCTAAAAATCCACCTGTCTCAACTACCTTTTTTCACATTGTAAGAAATTTAGGGAATTGTTGATATTCTTTTTTTTTAAAGTTCATTCATATTTTTGAGACTGGAGGTCATAAAAAAAACGACTAAAGAATATTGAAATTAATTTTAAAAAATTTCATAAATGAAAGAAAAGGAAGCATGAGATAAAACAACATTACAGAATGAACCAACTTCAGTCAAAAGCCTTCACTCCCGTATACAAATGTTGATAATGCGAATTTGCATTTTCAGATAGTCCCTCTAACTAAGGAAATGGAGATTCACTCTGAAAAATAAAAAAAAATATAAAATTAAGAGCAAAAAAAAATATCAAGTTTTAATGAGCTTAATAATAATTTACTGGTTATATTTTTTAACAAGATTATATCAAACAGAAAAGTTTTAATGATACATTCAGAGCCGGATTCTCATTACGCTGAACCATTTATTATGCTAGGTTGATGTGACTCATAGTCTTCTCCCCCAACCCCTTTCTCCAATAACTGAGACCTCTCATACTCAATGTAATACGACAAGTTATACCATTCTATATCATTTACCGAACAATACCAGATGATATATATTGTCACTGCACGTGTCTATTTTCATTCACGTACCAATTCTTATTTTATCTTCAACAATTGAGTCGATAGAGCTTCAATACTGCCATAATCCTCAATCATCATTCAAGTATTCCACTATGAATTCCTTTTCCATCATCACACTCTTCCTTTATCCGATTTACTGTTTAATCAACGGGGATTGTTGGAGGAAGATGAGGAGGGAGAGGCAGGAGGAGGTAAAGGGGATTGGAGGAACCAATTTATAATCTCAAAAGTTAAATTGAATTAAAACACGAGATAGTAGTGCTTGTATAGAGGATTCAGAAGTGTAATTTCATTTTGAACCGACTCGGTAGTCCAAAAGGCCAGTGGATACAGTATGAAAGAGAAATGAGTAGAGGGAGCGAAAGACGGTTGGGACAAATTTTATGCGTTCGTAAATCGCGCGTGTAGCACTTGTGTATGCTCTTGTGTTCGTTTTTCGTCTGGCGTTGCAATAGTTGAGGATATACAGCTGCCCCCATGCTGTATGAATTTTCCTTGTGTGTCTTATGAATGTCAAAGCTTACGAGATTGCCTTGTTTAATGTGGCATTAATATTGCTAGATTTTTTTTTCATTTCTACATTTTTTACTCTCCATAATATTCATTTGAATAACGGCGGATGTCTCATGATCAATATGTACCTGATTTCATTGAGATGGGAACGAAATTTATAGAAGAAATTTTTATAAATTCATTCAATACTCAAATAAAAATCAACTCAAATTGCTCCAAGTCAAAAAATAAGTCGTCATTTTGTCTTCAAAATTCTCTTCATTATCAAAGATATTGTGAAGATTTTCAACACCAACCTGATGATAAACCTTGGTCTTTCGGCGAAAATCATAAAATTATTGAAGACTTTTGTCATCAGAGAATTGTTCCTTAGTTGTAAATACTCAAAAAAGACCATCCATGATGATAAGAGCCTTTTTTCAGTTACAATATTCATTGATGGTGGCACAACTTGTGTCTTAGAATTATCGTCGCAAGTTTTCATTTTTATGACCCTTGAAAGTGTCTGCCCCTTCTCCAATTTTTGTATTGCTCGAGGAAGGATGGATCTATGTAAATCAAAATCAGGGCTCTTCCGTTTCAAATAATGCATAATAGATAGAAGGAAGAATACTTGCTCCTTTTCAACCCGACGTATCAGATGCTTTATAGGTTGTATATGAGAAATGATTGTCTAAAATCGACGCAGAGATTATGATGCAATGAACTTAACAGTTCACAAGTGCATACCCGAGACTACCTTTAACCCTTTAACAAACCCCCTACGACTTTGGTCACGCCATGAGGGATTCGCTGCCGCGTTATTGTGGCTGCGACGTTGCCGCATTTCCTCTACACTGCCCGAGCGCGCTTAGCGAGTTTTCGGCGACGGCGCTCACTGAACAATTTCATTTTGCATTGGGAAAATTTCGCCGAGAAAAATTTTGATGATGTGCAACAACTACTTTAGTCGTTCTTATCAATTTAGCGTCCTGAATCTTTATTTTGGTGTCGTAAATATTCTCAGAAGGAAGGTTAATTGACAACAGAGAATGATACCTTAAAGATTTTTGTATTCCATCAGAAATGGCGAAGTTCTTAAAGACGAAGAATGTTCACTAAGAATACCAAAAAAAGTTTGAGAACTAAATAAATCGTCGTCGAGGGAAGACAAAATATTGTGAAGATTTATTTTTTGACTTGGGATGCGAATAAATTTTCATTCGAGTTTCCAATTCGCGACTCAGGAATGATATCATAATTCAATTTGTAAGACAGAACTTTTTATCATTGGCGCATGTTCATTCACTTAGTGAAACCGCAGAACAGACCTGTAGACGGGGAAAACACGATAGAATACCAGACAGGGTAGCGTGCAGTGGTAGAGCGGAAAGAGAATTTTTTGTAAAAGGATGACTGAGTGGTGAGTAGTTGGGATGAGAGTGAGCGAGAGAAATGCAATACAGCCAGAGGGTGACACGCAAAACAGACGGGGTGATGTAGTGGCAAATGTCACCCTCTTCCCTTTGGCAACGTGGACAAACAAAACTCGTACTCTTTCCACTGCAACTTGTTGCCTACATTATAAATAATTGGTTATAATTCATCGAGTTTGGAATTTTCAGTACATCAAAACATATCATGATACCTATAAACTCTGATAACAGCAGAATTAATATTGAAAAAAAAAATGAATAATTCAGATTCATGAAACACAAAAAAAATTGAGAAAAAAAAATTCGCCTCAAGTTTTTGAAAGCTCTATAATTGTTTTCCAGCAAAAAAAAATCAGTAAATCTCAATTTCATTTCTCCAGTGATCATTATGCAGAATGAATTGGCTAAGCATCGAATTTTCGTATTTATGCATTCAGTAAAACAGAAAAGACATCGGCGAAAGACAAATCAGAGGAGGGAGACCTCCTCGTTCATTGTCTCAGTAGAAAACGGCGAGTGTTCCGCGTCTGTGTACTACCAAGCGGGGAATATAAAGGTTTCTACTCGATTCGCAACCTCAACATGAAACAAAACAGAAGAAAAAAAATTAAAGAAATAAAAGAGAAAAGAACAATAACTTTGTCCTCACCATTTTACCACTTCTTTCATGAAAAAAAGTAGTTGTCACAGACGAAACTGTTCATCAAAAAACGAAATAAAACCAGAGGAAAATCCTCTTGGTCCGTGGTACCCATAAGAAGGAAAGAGAATTAGAAGCGGCCGTGGCAGGGGGGAAGGAGAAACTCCGGAAAGACACGAGGGGAACCGAGTCCACGGGAGTTGTCTCCCTCTTTTCCCTCCCCTAAAAAGAGAGGCGACAGAAAGAGACAGTGTGGGGCGCAATTGACGCGCGACTTTGGTGGAGGGCCGAGACTCAGAAGAGGGACCAGCCAACCGGTGTGCCTCGATGCCGCTAGGGTAGACGAAGTTGGGAAAAGAGGCGGAAGGGTGAAGGGAGCAATGCCAAAGAGGGAAAGAGGGTAGGTAACGCTGGAGAGAAGGACAAAATGATCCAACAGAGAAGGATAGTAAGCAACTAGAATGAGACAGCGGTGCGCCAGTTTTAAACGAAGATGGAGAATGAAAGATACACGTATACAACCTCCAACGGGGGTATAGTTTCGTGTACGGCACGCGCGTTGAATAGTCGCGCTTACTCTGGCACACGTATCAGATGTATTTGACTGTACTCTTTCTAACTTATCAAAAACGCGCGTGAAAATAGAGCGGTGAAAAACTTTTGAGATAAATAAAAATTTGAATAGATTGAAAATAATTTTGAAAAAAAAGTTCATCATTGATATGGAAATGGAGATTGACTGAGTGGGTGTGGTTTGCAACAGTAAATTCTTGTGGAAACAAAAAACATCTCAATTAATCTGATTATTCAATTCCGGAATCTCGAAAGCTACATACTTAGAGAGAGAGAGAGAGAGTGAAGTGCCGGAATATTCATTTTTAATACATCATTTTAAAATAATGTTTGACCGCAAATTACTAAATACGCTCGCGTCGACCCGTTCTTTTCCATCAATCTGCAGAGTCTAGAAGGTAAGGAAAAACCTGTAAAAACATGTATTCCTATTACATAGTACGTTTGTATTGACAATGAGAATATTTCAGTTTTGAACGACCGTGTTCGCGCATTGATGTAGCTCATTTTGTCTCGTATAGCCACCGACAATCGAAAGTCATTCCAGTGTTGGTGATAACAGTATCCGAGCAGTAGTTGACGAGTAGAATCTGCTGTCCGGGACGGGAATCGATTTTACCCCGCGCTTCACGAACTTCGACGATGCAGACGTGAGGAAAGGTGTAGCGCGTTTCTCGCCTAAATGTCTTTCTCTCTCTTTCACACGTCATGAAGCAAATTGAATTCTACGTTGACGCTTGTCCTGTGACATTGAACAAGGATTAAAAACGACTGTAATAGTTTTTTCCTTCTCAATTTTACGTTATTTTTATATTTCCCCATTTTATGATTTCTATTTTTATCTCCGACAAACGGCGTATATGCAGACAGTAGAGAGGAGGAGAAGAAGGGGGAAAGAACGAAAAGAAAAAAGAAAAAGGAGACGGTTCAGCGAACGCCACCGAGGTCAAATTATACGTCTCCTCTGGGGCATTTTTTGCGCGGGAAAAATTGCACGAATCGGCGAAAAATTATCGAATCAATTATGTTTCTATAAAATGAAAACAAATTTGGGAATCTTTGAAACTCATTTTCAATATCGAATATGAAATTTTTACTTCAACTTTTTACTCTGTAAAGTTGAGATGCTCTGGGAGGTTGGGGAACAAGGCAAGGTGAATTGACACTCAACATGCCGGCAAAAAAAGGAGAGGGTAAAGAGAGGAAAAAATAAAGGCTCAAGTATCCACTCCAGTGGCGCTTGGCATCGGCATCACTCTACGATCTTTTTTTTTTCCTCCTATCTTTCTCTTTTTGTTGATCACTTTTATTCGGAAAGAGAGAAAGGATGAAAAGAATTCCTTTCAGTAGGTGTTTCAGTGAGAGTAGCAGATAGACCACGTGTTTATGCGCTTTGAAACAACCACGTGGCAGTAGACAGGTTCACGCCAGAGGGAATCCAACGGCGTTCTAACGCTAAATACCTAGGGGTTACTGTCAATCTCACTTGCTCCTTCTCTATTTATGAACGGGACTAAACACTCTGGCTCTCCTAGTTATGCCTCAGTTATTTCCCCTCCATCAGAATCAAACACCTCCGTTGACAACTATTGTTATTATTTTTCACATAAATTTTTTCTCTAATTTCAGTTGCTAATGAAATATTATTGAAGAATTTATTCTTTTTATTCTATTTCAATTGCATAAAATAATGAAATTAATATGTGAACTCTATGCTAGAACTTACCAGATATTGATGAATGTCCCACAGTTTGAACTAAAAGCTATTGAAATAAAGAATGTAGAATAGAGTTCCTTTGGGCCACGAATTATTCCGAAAGTGTTAATAACACGAATTTGGGCCCCGCGATTTACTACTGAAACTTCATTGATAACACAGTAACCACCCGAAACGAGCCAATTGTGAGCGATAATTCCTTGATAAACTGATGTAAATTTCACTAATTTATTGCATGATTCATTACGAATGTAAATCAACTGACTTTTCCATTCCTGAGAGAAAAGAAGACTTTTCGGAGTGATTTACTTTTTCTAGAAAAATAATGGTGACATCTATTAATCTCTCAGTCTCCCAGGTTTTATAAAGAAAGAGAATGTAATGTATGAACGCAAAGAATTCGTGGTATTTTTTCATCAATGTTTTCATTTAAAATTTTGAATGACAAAATTCTTCACGCAATTTTTTATTTCATTTTTAATTAGGAAAAGATTTATAATTTCTCGTCCATTAAAAATTATCTTCTCAATTAAATAAATTGTTCAAAAATCTTAATTTTATTCTATGTTAAATTTTCACGAGGAAAATTTATTGATCTGACTGTACATGAACAGACTGATCGCCCCCGTTGCCTTTCGATATTAAACTCTTGCTGGGGAGCGTCCCTGAAGACCATACTCACTCCAACCTTCCTTTCCGTATATTGTTCACCAGCCAGTTTTACGATGCATCTCGCAAATTGCATTCTGTGTGGCAGCAGAATAACTGGCAAAATGAGTGATTAGATTTTTCCAGCCTGACATTAATTTTATCATGCAATTTTGGGATTGGAGAGCGAACTAAAATTTTCAATTAAAAATCCAGATTTGTCAACACAATGAAGTGAAAAGAAAAAAATCATAATAATCTGATGGTTATAGATAGAGAATCTATAACTAACAGATATATACGAGTCCTTGAGAATAATCGAATTCCAACGGAAGGGACGATCACAAGTTTCCGGCTCGGGCAGAGTGCCAAAATGTATGAGACAGAAGATGAAGTGAGTAAAAACGCTTCAGAGTTTTCTACCTCCAATCTAAAACGATTATAATGTTTGGGATGAAAATAGAATACGATACTTAATGTTGAATCGATGTATTGGTTTTATATATAATTTCGAAGAGTGAATACCACCTATTGGAGAAAGAAAATGCACTATAACAGTTGCAAGAGACACTAGTCGCTCTCTCGGATACACTTTGAAACTTTGATAATTCTCAAAGTGGAGTGGATCCATTAATAATTTTCACATTGTCTCAGAATAGTTTATGACACTGAACTTTTCACAAAAAATAGTTACATGATAAATTATAAAATGTGGAATTTTCTGGGAATTCAATTAAAATTATTGAGATATTTTTCAATTAAAAGTTTATTGGAGTTTGTGGAGGAATTTATAGGATGAGGCAAACAATTTTTAATTAAATTAAATCGACTGAAGTACCCATTTCCGATTGTTATACTCTTCAATTAATCATGCAGTTCCGTTCTTGTGACTCATGTCAAACAAGTACTTATACGAGTTGTTTTCTGTTTTTTTTCTCTCTTATTTGGCCTAAGATAAGTGTCTCTATTGATCAATGAATTCAATAATTCCAGCCCTTGTTACTACATTTGTTGAGTATAGCTAGAGGTCTCACATAACAATAGCTATTGGGATATCATCAAAGTTGAAAACCAAGAAAGCCATTTGCGGTTATTGCCACAGTCATAGGTTTTGTACTATGGTAACTGTTTGAGTTTACCAATGTCCCAGTTTAGCTTGAGTTCCAATTATTTTTAGACATTAGAGTCACCATTGACAATTCTATTACACTGATTTGGTAATCATCTTATCCGCTTAAACCGATCAATATTCAATTCTTCTAAAAAATGTTACGAAATTATATTGCCCAATATGTTATCAAACAATTCACTTTGGATTAACACTTTTCGAGATATTCCCAAAGAAATTGGTTGAGCAATTCTTATTTCTTGCATTATTAGAACTAACAATACCAAATTGACTATACTATAGTATTTGCCGATGCAAATACGGCTCTCCGATAAAAATGCAAAAATATATAGAATTCATCGACATCATGCATCTCATGAAAGAAGTTTTCTCCTATATTATCAATAAGAAATCACAGTATTTGCTTGTAGTTATTGATCGACGATATTTATTGTCGCATATTTGAATGAATCGAATCGATTCCTATCAGTGGGATATTTGAAATTTGAACTAGTATTGGGAACTTCCGGCAGTGAAATTGGAATTTCTAAAGCCTATTGGAAATTTGAGTTTTACGTCAAGATTTCAATATCGAATAGTTCTTTCAGTGTCAAATTTCCCTATTTAAATGTAAAGTTGAGATTTATTGCAAAAAATTATTTTACAAATGTTACAGAGTTACCGTAAAATAGCAAGACAAGTTAGTACTCCAGATAGTGCACCAGCAGGTCTCGGTAGTCCACAAGCGGGTATTGGTGGTATACAACAACATCAAGCCCCACAGCAACAGCAACAACAGAATCAACAGCCAATCCACACTGATCCTATGCAGCAGACAAAGGATAATCTTAATCCGACGGCGAATCAGCAATCGGGAGCACTGAGAAACGGAAATCCACCACCTCCAGTTGTTTCAATGGTGAGTGAAATTGCATTAGATGTCCCTTAATTTGGAAATTTCATCATCTATGGATAGAAACAAATATCACTTTAAAAAAAACTACGAGAAAAAAAGAGAATATATTTTCACAGTTGAAACTTATCCAGAAACTGTGTTGCTCTATCTACAATTCAGTATGACGATTGTTCATTGGTACATTATTATCCCCAAACTTCTGTCCTATTTATACACGTTATCTTACATTGCTAACAATGGAATGTCTCCCATCGTCCATGTCAGATCAAAAATGAACATCTCTATAAAATAATTCATCATCCATTCTTGGTATTTAATCATTGGATGCCATTTATGAAAATTTCCCATTTTAGGAATTTAACGTTTAATTTTACATGAACTGAGATACATTATTAGTAATGACGAGTTTCATTTAGAAAATTGAGAATATTTCTAAATTATCAATTGAATAATTCTATTGATTTCTCATCTCAATTTCCAAAATGCTGAGCTATCTTTTTCATCAAACACAAGAAAATGAAATGGCAAATATACTTTTAAAATGGAATATATAACGAATTTTTCCCGAAATGGAGGAATAAATATTCTATATTGAATTCTATTAAGATATATAAATCTCAGAGGATGGAATTCATTAATAATTAATTTGAAATTCTTATTCTGATTTCCACAGAGCTAAAACTAGCCATCTGAATTCTTGATATCAATTATCCCTAGAGGAAATCCATGAATTAATAAAGTACCATGAAAGGGCATACAATTTATCTAACTTGAAGATATTTTAAAAGTGATTTTGTTACCTGAATTGTTTTTACTCTAGAGATTTCACGTAAAATGTAGAGAATTTTTGCTTAAAGTAAAAAAAATCATCTCTGGGTAGCAAGTTTACCCTTTTCGCGCTTTTTCTGTCTCTCAGTCCCCCGTTTTTTTTTCAAATTCCCCTCAGGCACTTTTCTCGTCTATCTCTCTCCACCTTTCTCTGATGCACGTCGTTGCTTGGCGGTTCCTGTTCCTGCGGGTATTGATTCGCGTTGGCGGTCGGTCACCGCCCCCACTGAACCAACGTCTGCCAGTGGTCTAACACACCCCTTCTTCTCAGCGCAGCTTGTACCACGTTAGATATGTGTTATGTCCTCCAAAGGACGACACTTTAATCGTCTTCTCGTGCATAAAGCTTGTCGAAAAAATTTTATTCAAAAAAATTTCCGCATCATTGTTAGTTTGAAGTGAAGAAAAATAGCTTCCAATTTTTTCTTTCAATTCTCTTCTAAAAATTTTATGATACTGCAAATTTAGATTAAAAAATATTGAAAATTCTCAAGCATTTTTGATCTAATTTTCCCTTCTTCTCTCTTGTAATGAGTCTCCGCAAATGATTTCCAATTCAACGACATCATGCAAAAATAAATTCTCCAAATAGCTTGAATCCGAGAAATATCTCATGGGAGCAAATCGTAAATAGATACTTATCAATTCGATATAAATCACGATAAACTGTGAGCCAAATGTAACAAAACACAGTGGCAATAATTGGGGATTCCTGACACGATAAAGGAATCGTTTGTTTCGAGTATCCAATGGAACGTGCAATTATGCAGCAAACCGAGACCACGAAATTCCGGTACTTGTTTTTGGATGGTGGGATAACTGTCGAGGGAGAGCAGAAGAGAAAGAGAAAAAGGGGGAGGATTTGAGTTCGGGCTAAATGGTAGAAGGAAGGGATGAGGGGAGGGGGTAAAATAGGATATATGCAAGCTTATAACCTAGTGGCTTGCAGAGTGAGTTGAGGTAGGGAAAGTAGAATTGCGAAGCTAGCTCGATTGAGGGCACATGTGGTTTTCACTTGGATATACCAGGCCACTGCGTATATTTCGCGGTACACCTGAAGGGGAAAGAGAGAGCGATAGAGATGAAGAGAGAGAGAGAGAGAGAGAGAGAGAGAGAGAGAGAGAGAGAGAGAGAGAGAGAGAGAGAGAGAGAGAGAGAGAGAGAGAGAGAGAGAGAGAGAGAGTGTATGGCTTGAAACGGCTATTCGGCTCAACGAGCCGGATTCCAAAACAAAAGGTACAGAGTGCATATACTGATGTTTCGTTATTCAAATTACATTAATGATTCACTGGTGTAATTGCATTAATTTTAACGCCAATTTATAACATGCAACTGCTAAAAATTTTCTCCTCCATTGAATAACCAATTCATTTGACAAAATTTACATAATTTGATTGTCTTTCGAAAGTTTTTTTTTTTTAAGCTAACATTCTTTTTGTTCGCTATAGCCTGTTCTTTTCTACCTGAAATTCAATTGCAATTTACTTCCAATTTACATAATGAGAGTTTAATTCCATGGAAGGTAGAATTTTCGTGAATGACTCGTTGAAATTTTATTACGTTTTTTTTTTGGTACATTAAACAACTCTTTCATTTCTGTCAATGAAAATTAGGTAAGTTAGGATTTCATTGCTACATCACTTTTTCCCTTTTTCTTGAATTTTCTATTGAATTACATAGAATTTCAGATTCTACAGGGAAAACCGTCCTCGGAATAGCGATTCCATGTTCCTACCCTTAAAATATCCAGGTTAGAGGAGATTCCTGACATACCGGTGACTGCATCATTCCAAAATTCATCCTTCCCGCATACTTAATGAAATACACCTCTATTGGTTTCGAAATTTGAACGATCAGCCTGGCTAATTTGATGATGAATTCATAACACGAGTTTCAAACATTTCAATATGACCAGATCGGATGAGAAGAGGATAGAAGATACAATACATGTATTGCTCACACTCGGATGCACTGGTCGATGTGTGTTGACATTTACCGAAGTAATTGAAGCCACGAATGGGCTCCCGGCTGTCGATATACACACGTCTCTCATTGATGGCCTCACTTTTCCTTTCTATCTCGCTATATCTGTTTTATTCGAGGGCGATGAAAAGAGAATAAATAAAAATCTCATCCAATTTCATCATGTGTGCCATTTCATGGTCCTCAGTTCCTCGATTAGTGACGTTCCAGCGTGTCATGGATTGACAAAAAAAATCTCGATAAATATGCAGAATAGAGACCTTAAAAATAAAATTAATTTAAAATTGCCTCAGGAAGGGGAGCGGAGAAATAAGGTAGTATTTCAGAATCAAAAATGCGAAGGAAAATAGTGGAACTCGCAGTAGCCCAATTGGTAGAGCATCAAACTGGTAATTTGAAGGATGTGAGTTCAAGCCTCGCTTGTGCATTCCCTATTTTCTCCGAAATTCGATTCTGGTAATTGTCAAATTTTATGTAGGCCCGCATTCTCCATATTTACAATTTCATGAATTCCAGATGATAAGATGAAAAAATAACATTAAACTATATTTGCACATTTTTTGAAGGATGTAGAAATAGAACTTCATGGTGAATTGAGTTGGGAACATATTAATCTTGCTTGAAAAAATTCGAAATATCTGAGATTATTGTAGGTCAGGGTAGCACATGGTATGGAACGTAACAGAAACCCCACGCCTACTTATCCCTTACATAACACCAGAAGGGATAGCATTGAAGAGGGAAACTGCTCGACACGAGCTACAAAGATCGTTGGATACTGGGTGAAAGCTGAATGTAGTGTGGGGCTTTTGGTTTGAGGGTGTCAGTATAGCGGTTCGCTTGGCTAGACGCCCGTACAAACCCCATGCTCTTCCTTCCCTCGAGCGGCCCAGTTGCCTCTTACACTCCTTCGATGCTATCAGACCACGACCACAAACACCAATCCACAGGGCCACTTGCGGCCTCGAGTTCAACACCCATTTCCCCAACCGCATCACCTCACTCACCCTTCCGTGTACTTTTCATCCCTCCAACTAGCCTCGGAACTCAAGACCTTGAGCCCCAATGGGTTGTCCTCTCGTCACTACAACTCTTAGTGACATTCCCATATTGGAATAATTTTACCGGACATCCGAGTTATCAGAAAATAAATGAATTAAAATTCTTTGAAACAAAATTTCAAAATATTCCGCAAGGTTGATAAAGAGATATCTAACGAACTCTTTGACCCGTTTTTCTGCCTGTAAATATCATCAGGAATGAAGTTACAAATTGACAATCAATTTTCCTGTTTTGCCAGTATGCACTACGTATATTCCGCCCTCTGATGTGAGTGAACGAACGGCTGAATGGTTTAATGAAAGGTGACGTTTACTCACAAACAAGCTGAACTAATGAGTAATCAAATTATTTTGATTGGAGACAAACATCAAAGGGAACATCCAATTATTGTAATTATGAAACATTCCTTTGACAAGTGTAGAGAAAAAGAAATGAAATTTACTTTTTCTTATTTTTATTGAGCGCTGAGAGTATTTCACTAGGTTCACTTGTGGAATTAATAAAGGTCGTAGTGCACAGAAAGCAAGTTTGAACAGGGTCATTGAGAATGGCTACCAAAATCTCAGCAAAGTCAGAAACAATGTGCCTTGGAGATTACTTTAGGGTGTGGAAGCGGAAAGAGGATGGGCAATTTGGGCAGAGAAGGAACGTCGCATTTCCGGCAATAAGCGGAAACGAGTCTGTCCCAGTGGTTATGAGCATAGTCGCCCGTGGTGACTTGGAGGAGAAACTCCAAGCGTCTGCTCGATTTACTTTGGTCCACGGAATCTTACATTCTATCTCTCTTCCACTTGTACTTTTCGTATTCTAGCTAAAAGTCCAGAATTTGAAATGCCTCCAAGCTAACTTCCGTTTGAATTGCCATGGGCGCGTTAACCGACCCGGGAAAATTTGCTTCCGACCACTGTGGGAAAAGGGTGGAAGGGGATTGGACGAGACACCGGGATTACCTACGTAATTCAATGTTGGTTAATTGGATCGAGGATGTAATAATCCCTAGACTCAACTCAATTTCTTTTCCAGAAAAATTTGATAATTATGGAGCAATTAAATTTTTTTTTCTGCATCAATAAATATTTTGAGAAAACTCTTCAACTGAATTTTCAATGTAAATTTTCAATTGTCATTAATTCAGAAGAAGAAAACATAGCAATGATTCACAAGGAATAATTCTTTTCTCTTTTCCGTGATGGTCCTCCGAAATACGAGTAAATTGCATAACAATAGACTACGTTTTCTCGAATTCTTCTTCTCATTGTACTAGTTCGTGTGAGCATAACGTCTATGTTTATAACTCCGACTACGAATGCCCCAGTGAATATGGCATAAATTCGGCGTCAACGGGTGGTCCTGGAAAACGAGCAGTGAAAGCTCTCCATAGGGAGGTATCCTACAACTGAAACTACCCCTCCACCTCTTCTGCCTCCTTCACCCCTTTATTCGCCCAAGTATTATGTCCCTGGTGAAAGCTCTTCCGCACGCGGGCTATAAATTTCCACAGCGTTTATCATCGTATTTCTTTCGTTTCTGGATGAAGTGAGATAAAATATAAGAGAAAAAACATAGAGGAGAATTGATATCAGAAAAGAGTGGCGAGAGACACTCAACACTGCGGGGGGCATCAAAGCCGGGCAAAGTTTTAACGGGATAAGCCAGGGCTGGTTTTTTATTTTCTCTTTTGTTTCTTTCTTCTTTTTTTTTCACAACTAAAAAGCGAGAGTGGAAGAGTGCGACGCGGGCGGAAAAAATAAGCTGGTGCTTTCACGATGGAGACAGGGAATAAAATATTCATCCCAGAGTATCTCATCCTCTATACTGCAAAAAAAACTTTCAAAAACCCTGGATTCATGATACAAAATAGTAAATCATGCGTTACAAAAGGACTTCATGTTCTCAAAAGGAATGCATTATCTAAGTAAATCTAATTCTATCGTTTTTTTTGTTTTTCCTGTTCTCAGTCTCCAGGTGTAATGCCATTTTATGGTGACACCGGTGCTGGATTTCGGCCAGCGGCTGGTTTTGGAAATGCCGTCTGGCATCAGGGAGTGGCACCAGTGGGTGCTGTCACTGTTGAAGCTACACCCGCTGCATGGCCACCACAACAATTTATTCAGCAAATTCCACCACCAAATCAGTTGGATGAATTGAGATATCATACGCAGTATAGCGCTGCTACACCCTATCATCCTCAACCAGGTAAATAAGTCATTCATTACTTAATGGATTGGAACTTGAAGTGAAAAAATTCATAGAATTATGAATTTGCTTTTACTCGGGGAAACATGAATGAAGAAATTTTCCGAATTACACTTTAAATATTTTCTTGGAGAATTAATAATTAAATTTTTATTTCATCTCAAATATTCCTGTTTTATTATAAATCATTCTATCATCTTGTTCATTATCCACCTAACTGAAGCAAAGTTCTGATTGCTCTATTGATAATTTTTCATTAACCATAAGAAATCAATCGTCATTTGTAATTGATATTAAAATAAAATTAGAAGAGGAATTTTTAATAATTCCAGTAGCATACCAACAGCAAGCGTTCATAGCGACAGATCAGTCTGCGTTTCAACGTGCTGGTAGTACGGGACAATACGCAATTACGGGACAACCTTCTCCATTGGCCCCAGTAGCACCACAAACAGGGGCCCCACCGCCGCAGAGGCCACTGAATGGTCAATTCATGGATCCAGCGGCAACACCTGGTCAGCCTGTTGGCTATGAGCCCCGTCAGGAATACGTCAATGGATATCAGCAACAGGTAAGTTTATCTTCCAATTCTCAACTTCTCACTAAAAGAAAAAAACCATAAGCATAAAACGAAAAAAATAAAGCAAAATAAATAAAAGAGTCACGAACATCTTCGTGATGAGAATTGAAAGGAAAATCGATGAATTTTAAGTTACAGATCGAATGATCCTCTTTTCAGGATGTTACAATGGCACCACCACCTTCAACACCACCAACTAGCCGCAGTAGCTCAGTCCATATGGATAGTCAACAACAAACAAGCCAACAATCTCAACAACAGACTGGTCAAAATGATACACAAGTTAAGGGTTTTGCCACAATAGCATCAACAAATATTTCGGGAAACGAGATGCCTGGGTATCCACTTCAACAGGGCCCACAGAGTTCACACAACTCTAACGGATATCCAGGCTACGTTGAAATGGGTCAACAGCCACAACAGCAACAACAACAGCAACAACAGACTAATCAGTGGCAGCCAAATAATCAGAATCAACAGCAACAAATGCCAAGACAGCCAGTTGTTTCTGACGCAAGCCAATCAGCTCTGTGGTCTGACACTAATTCAAGCAATTCAAAAATGGGTAATAATGGCATGACCTGGTCTGACAATCGAATTTCTCAAAAAATTAGTAATGAACAGAATATGCAGCAGATTCAGGTATCAAGCCAAGAGCTACCAAGACCTGCTAGTCACATGAGCTGGGAGAATGGAAGTGCTAAAGAGCCACATACACCTCAATCTTGGCAGGATAATAGTGAGAATCAGATGCAAGCCTCTCAGCAGCAATCTCAGGCAAATTGGCCCCAGCAAAGTCCAAGAGAGATGAGGGAAAATCAGAATCCACGATTAACTCCGTCTTCCCAAACGCAGACTCAGCAACAGGGCTGGCCTCAGCATTCTCCAAAGCTTTCTGAACATCAGAATCCACCACAAAATTCTCGAATGACTCCAAATCAACACAACTGGCAACAAAATAGTCCCGAACTTCAGGGGCAAAATAATAGTCATCAGAATCCGAGATTAACACCGTCGAATCAGCAGCAAAATCAGCAATGGCAACAGAGTCAGACAAAAATTGATCAAAATCCAAGATTAACTCCCTCAAATCAGATGTCCTGGCCAGACACACCTACTAGTCAACCGAATTGGTCACCAAATAGCATGAAGAGTGATGGAAGTCAGCAACCACAGCAGCAATGGCCAGATTCTCAACCAAGTCCAAGAAGAACACCTGGACATCAGCCAGCTGCTTGGCAACACAATCAAGACACCAAAATTGACAATCAGATGACCTGGTCACCATCTTCATCAGAAAATCCAAACTGGGGACAGCAGAATAACAAGCAAGACATGCAAAATTCTGGAGAGAGAATCATTTGGCAGCAAACGAATGATGGAAAGCCCAATGGATATCAAGAAAATCAAGAACAGGCGAATCGAGTCAATTTGAATAGCCGCTTGAAGTCAATGATTTTGAATAAACAACAGGCACAACAGCAGCAACAACAAATGCAACATCAGCAGCAGCAGCAGCAGCAGCAGATTAATCATGGTCATCATCAAGTAGTTCAGTCTCATCAGCAAAATCCCAATGGTTCTAATGAATTCCCAACGGATGATAGAATACGTGAGTCCCACGAGAACAATGAAAAAATGCAAGACAAAAGACAAGATCAATATATGAATCAATCACCAATGATGTCAATGACGTCACCAAATGAATCAATGACCGGTAATTTTTTATTGCATAGCCACCACCCTCGGGCCGATAGTTTGCCCGGCGGTGGTGGCTTATGGGAGTGGACCGGAGGCGGGAACAATGTAACTAATAATCCACAAATTCTACCAGAAACTGGAATAACGGCTATTCAAAGTTTCATAAAATACAACGTTGATGAAAAGCCGGATAATTGTAAAAAAGATGAAATAACGTGGAAAAACAATCAGACTGAGCAAGTTGATAAAGACAACAAGTTATTCCACGAACAGCTTGGCATAGTACCTGCAGACGATATTAAAATTGACAATCCTAGCCCAGTTAAAATAGCAAATAAAGATACAATTAAGAATGATGAAGTGAATAAAATTGATTATGTAAGAAAATCAGATGATGAAAAAAAAGTTATTTATGATTCTAATCAGATGATAAAGCAGGAATATAATTACTCAGCTGAGTTAACAAATCCCCAGGACGAAAGTCTTCCAAAGACAATAAAAATTGAACCAGATCGAGACGATGAGAATGATTATAAGTTCAGGGGCGATGGTGGTCCAGTTAAAATATCAACAGGTACTGGTTCATGGTGCTGTCGTCGAGGTGGAACGGAGCAACCAACTCCGGAACATCTACGTGATGGATATTGTCAGGGTCTTCAAACGAGGGATGAAATAACACCTGATTCGCCAGAAAAATCTAGTGATGTTAAGAATGAATCACCAGGTAGTCCAAAGACGCCAACGATAAATTCAAAGCTCCAAGATCACCTGGATAAGCTCAAGAACAATGTTAGGACTGAAGTACCGGACTGCGACTGCTTTCCAGCCGATAAATGTGAGTTGCAATTGTGTATTCAGCACAACACTAACATTGAGAGAACACACTAACCATACACTTGAGTAAAAAAAAACATAAAAATCAAATTTAAAAAAAATAATAATAGAATAAACCACAACAACAATGAATTGGAGGTAGCTCAAGGTAGACTCCTCTGAATTGGCAAAAAAAAATACAGAAAATCAAATACTCACTACTCATCTGACTTGCATAGTTAAAACTTTTACAAGGTCGATGTTGTAAGTAAAATTGAGGTTCCAACAAATTAAAAAGGTCCACCGGAGCCTGGATCATACTACACACATCTTGGTGCTGCTGCCAGTCTCCCAGACCTGAGGAATGATCTTGAAAGGAGAACTGGACTTAAAGGAAGTGCCATTAGATTCGAGAAGGTAGTTTATACTGGAAAAGAGGGAAAAACTACGCAAGGATGTCCCATGGCAAAATGGGTGAGTTAATTTATTCTGCTGAATATTCATGAGAAATTCTACTAAGATCGGTTCTTCATTTAAATAAAAATTTCCTTAGCTTTCAACGCAGAATTCGTGTTAAATGAATATTTTTTCAGATACTAAGACGCTCTGGACTGGAGGAAAAAGTTCTATCAATTGTGAAACATCGCCAGGGCCACAAATGTGTCACTGCCTGGATCGTGGTAGCCATGGTAGCTTGGGAGGGTGTACCAACTCATGAAGCTGATCGTATTTACTCACTTCTGACTCACAAACTAAATCGTTTTGGTCTTCCAACAACAAGAAGATGTGGTACCAATGAGCCACGAACCTGCGCCTGTCAGGGATTAGATCCAGACACGTGTGGTGCTAGTTACTCATTTGGATGTTCCTGGTCAATGTATTACAATGGATGCAAATATGCAAGAAGTAAAACTGTTCGTAAATTTCGATTGTCAGTGAGATCAGAGGTAAATAATTAATTTTCGAATACTCAAGAACAAATCGATAATTGAGAATAATAATCAATTTATTAATATTTATCGCAGGAACAAGAAGTAGAAGAGAGAATGCACGTTTTAGCAACCCTACTGTCTCCACTATATCTGAGTTTAGCTCCAGAAGCCTTCAACAATCAGACTCAATTTGAACGTGAGGCAAGTGAGTGCAGATTGGGATTCAAACCTGGTCGACCATTCTCCGGAGTTACTGCCTGTATGGATTTCTGTGCTCACTCACATCGAGATCTCCACAATATGAACAACGGATGCACTGTGGTATGTACTTTCCTCTAAACAAGAAGAATTAAAACAGACAGGTTTCTAAGAAATTTTAAAAAGATTTTTTCACGTATAGGTCGTCAGTCTCACGAAACATCGAACTCTATCAAAACCAGAGGATGAACAACTTCATGTTCTTCCCCTATATATAATGGAAGATACAGATGAATATGGATCGAAAGATGGACAGCAGGAAAAAATTAAAGCTGGTGCTGTTGAAATGTTAACAAAGTGAGTGATATTTCTTTCTTGGCCATTATTTTTTTTCTGCTTAGAAATATAAGAAAAAAGAACAGGAAGTTCATATATTCATTATTACTCCCCCTCAGATATCCGTGTGAAGTAAGAGTACGATCAGTACCCCTCCAGCCATGCAGACGTCATGGAAAGAAACGAAAGGATGACGAGCCAGATACTGGCATAAGCAAGAAAGAGATTCAAAAAACTCCAGACAAACTAATGGATACTCGCCCATCAGGAGCGCCGGGAAGAGATCCCCAGACATCTCTGGAAATGGCATCAATGTTTGAAGGCATGGATGCGCAACTTCAAAGTTCTCAAGTGTCCTCAACAGTTCTGGACAGTCCAGTATCAATGTACCAGGGATGGGGCTATCAAGGTGAACAACAATGGAGTCGAAATACATGGTTAGATCAAAGGAAGAACAACTGGCTGAATCCCTGGGGAGATTACTCATTCGGAGGCTTGGAGAGAGATTCCAAAGTAGATCCAGATAGTACCAGCTTAGACGATACAAGACCAAGGTCATCAATGTCTCAGGAAGATCATAGACCACGGTCCAGAAATCTTCCTCACTCGACTGTAGAGTCACCGAGAGGTAACAACTACAGTTATTCACCGCGAAGCCATCTAGTATCTCCAAGAAGCTCTCATCCATCAACACCAAATGAAGCGTCCTATACTTTGTCGCCTAGAACTCTCTTAATACCTCACGATCCAACAATGATATCACCAAGAAGTTCTGGTTATCCACCTACACAAAATGAGTCAAATTATAACGTTCAATCTCCACAAAATCGAGGCTACCAGATGACGATAGACAACAGGCAATTACAATCACCCAGATTTGGTTACCCCAATTCTCCAAATATTGAACTAAGAAATGTTTCGCCTAGAGTTAGTCAACACACACCAGGCCCAGACACACATCTGAGGAATCAATCACCAGTCATGAATCAACAGAGACTACCTTCACCAAGGAATATAGATCCTAACCAGAGATATGTCAACTGCAACATCGATAACTCGAGACTTGCTTCTCCAATTGCCTGTAGCAATCAGCCCTATGGTTCAAGATTACAATACCAAGATCCCCACCAGCAACAGCAACAACAACAACAAAAACAACAACAACAACAACAACAACAACAACAACAACAACAACAACAACAACAACAATCACAGCAGCAACAACAGTCGCAGCAGCAATTGCAGCCGTCTCATAATGCCTATTTCGGTGTGAATGAACAAAACCAGTCAGAATCGTTTCAAAATATCCATGGAATGCACCAGACAAATTCCCATTTCATGATGCAGTCGAATCAACACCATAATCCGCATCAAGAGAATCATACACAATGCATTGGCATCAATGATCACAAGAAACTGGATAACCGTAATAAATCTCAAATTGATACAAAACAACAAATTTACAATAATTATCAAAATTCATCAGAACAGATTGCTTCCAACTATCACGGTAATTGGACCTCACCAAATAATTGGAGTAATGCAGAATGTCAAAAAATTGATAATCCCCATAGTCAACAAATTGATTTAAAAAATCATCAGAATGACCAAAAAAATTGGGAGATGCCAGGGAATCCATCGCCTTTCCGTGTTCCTAAAGGACGTCCACCGTCCAGAACAGCACCAAATCAGAACCCGTCCGAAAACAATTATCAAAATCCTATAAATAGAACATTCTTGAAACCACAAGAACCAAAACAAGACGTCCTTTATCCAGACAATTATAAAAATTGTCATCCAAATCAACCAGATAGATTACGAGATTATCACGAGAACAGACAAGAAAATCCAAATTTAGGCTGGGATGATATGAAGCAAGTCCAGGACTTTCACACTATGTCCGGACTGGGCCATACATTTCCACAGTACAGTTATCATCCGAATTATCCAGTATTTGAAAAATCCTATCCAAATACATGGGAAGGCTACAATTATCATCAGCCTTATCAGCAAACTGCAGAGTACTCTCAATTATATCAACAGCAAAAGAGAGATCCATTCCATTCACCTCAATATTCTTCTCACTATCAGGGAGTTCCACTGAACCCAGGTTGGCCAAGATGGGACACACCGAGGTGGGAACTCTACGGGCACCCGTCTCCTTACTTTCCAGTTCTGCCAGAGCCTCCACCGAGGTCGGAGCCTCTTGGTGAAATCGCTGATTTTTCTGACAATGAGGAGTGCTTCAAGGATCCTCAAATGGGAGGAGTTGCAATTGCCTTGAGTCATGGTAGTGTTTTATTTGAGTGTGCCAAACATGAAATGCACTGCACAACAGCTCTGAAGAAACCAAACAGACTGAATCCAACTAGAATTAGTTTGGTTTTCTATCAGCATAGAAACTTGAATCGTCCAAGACACGGATGGGAAGAGTGGGAGGAAAAAATGAGATTACGTAAACTCGGTGTAACTCAGCCTTCAACGACATCTGGATCTAATACACAAACGCAAACAGTATCAGCATCAAATGATCCAGCAGTTTCATCTGCTGGTGGTAGTGAAAAATCAATCCAATTACCACACATACCAAATGTTCCAAGTTCACAATTTATGATGCGATCGCCGACTTACACGACAATGACCTGGACCACGTTGTTTCCTATGCATCCATGCATGATTACTGGTCCTTATCAGGAAGGTGGTGCCATAGGATGAGTTAGTAGTGTCAATGAATATTTAAATTCATCTCTCGTCTTCTCTCGGAACTCTAACGTCCTTACTTTGTTAGTCCAAGAGAAATAAGAATGTCCAGTCAGGGAAACTCGATGCCGTAATAATTTTCAGGAAATGATTCAATAAAAAAACTTTGACATAACTAATTGCACTGCCATTTCGCTGTTCCACATCGTATCAATGTGGATAGCTGAAAAGTAATGAAATACGTACAAGCAAATAACTTCCCATTTTTATACATCCCTATGTAGTTTAATAAGAATGATTAAATTTGAAATGTTTACAAATTCATTAAAGAAAAAAAAAATAGATACAATGGAAAATAAATGGAAACTGTGTGAAGCAGATTATTTTACGGAGTTTTGAGAACACGTCCGATGGATATATGTATATTTGTGCTGTGAGAATAATCAAGAATGGGCTGCCATTTCTAATTGTCACAATGACGTTAATATGAGTTAGTTTTCTAGATGAAAAAAACATGGAACAAAAATTAATTACACAAAATATTCCAATTGCTTAGACTGTACAATTCGATTCATCGTTTCCAATTTAAAAAAGAATTAATTAATGTACTGTATCTCATTAGCTAGTCGACAATGAGTGAAAATTGATTGATCGTAGTTGAGGAGGATACATATCTCACTTCTATACATCACAGACTTTGTTCTTCCCAACATAACATTTTTATATTTGAAAAAAAAAAATTATAACTAGTAACTCATTCATTATGATTTAATTTTTTTTCTTGGAATTGTTGCTTAATTGTACAGTCATTGCACAATCGATGAGGCAGAAACAAATGAATGAACAAAAAAAAATTATATATAGAAAAAAAAATGATAAACCACACGATAATTATGATCTCAAGTTTTAATTGATAATGGTAGACCTATTTACTATTTTTAGCCCATTGTAAATTTGTGCTTCGTTATATTTTGTATTTATTTTTTTTTAAACACGATTAACTTTTTCTGAGTAACGATTTTTACACATGAAAATTTAAGGAAATTACTAACCACTCGCCAGAAAATGGCGTTTGAGTACAAATCATTCTTCTTCTAACAATCATTAACAGAAGATAATGGCTTTTCATGCGATTTTTCTTTGTTAATGGGTGATAAGGAAACTACCTAAGGTAGTCTGTACCTTTTAGATATTTTTTTTTAAGAAAAACTTTTCCTTTAATTTTGCTGTTCCGCTGGAGGTACTAATAGTGCGCTGGTTTATTTGTAAAGACTTTCGTTTTTGAATTATATATTATAGAAGTATGAATTTTTCTAGATCATATTTCTGTCTATTCTTGAAGATAAAATTGACTTTTGAAACGTCTTGAGTTCAATTATTTAATAAAAAAATGGAATAAACGGGATTCAAAAAGAAAAGACGAAAAATAATTTCTGAGAACATGTATTTATATTGCATGAATTTCTGTATATATTAGGAGACATTCTATACATATTCTTCTGAATTTGAACTTTTTTTTTCATCTTTGAATATTTTTTTTATCAATTAACAATGGAGAAAGAAAGAAATTTTTTTTCAAATCTTATTTTATCATTAGAAATTAGATTATATTATGGATTGACGATGTATCTAGGATCGTATAGTTGAAGATTGAAAAGAATCTTATTTATTTATTTGTCATGACTGTTTATTACTCAAGTAGTAACATCGATCTTGGAAGAAATGAAATTTAGTACCATTTTATTTTTATTCTTTTTTAGAAGATTATTGACCACTTGTAATCATTAGGGATATACCGTCGTTAGTGATAGATACGAAAGATTGTGAAAAAAAAATGAGAAAAAATGGAAAAAAAATTAATAAAAACTTTTTGTTAGTACCTCGAAATACGCGGGGTCGAGGTAATGACTAAGAAGAATGAATGAATAATATGAGGAAAAAAAGTGTTTCAACACTCGCCATCCTCTCCCCCAAGCCCGCCCGGAGTATTATAAGAATCATTAATATATTATCATTCATTAATTATCACATATAATAATGAGTAATATAATGTAATTTAATTGATTATTTATTAATTAAGTTCTGACAAGAAAAAAAGTGTTGTTGTAATACTATTACTGATACCAATATTATTAATAATTTTAGTGGGTTATGATGCGAGAAGGAATGTATATGCTCAATAGAATTCTTTATTAATCAACTGAAATTAGAGGAAAAAACGAAATAATAATTCCTAATACTTTTGGTATCAACAGTCATTCTCGCATCTTACTTTACTCTATTCCAAAATTTCTCTAAGCTAAGTTCACGAAATCTCCATTCTTTTTTCATTTTTTTCATTAATACAATAGATTGCGTAAGGGCGGACAGAGATATTTCAACTAAAAAAAATACTCCATTCATTATTTTGGTCTTCTTTTGCACTTCTTTCATGAAGGAACTTTTTATAATAAAAGAAACTGTCCATTTTCAATAATAACAAAAAAAGGAAAAAATAAATTATTGGGAAATGTATTTTTTGTAATGTTTCACATCTGCTCACTTTTTCTTTAAAACTTAAGTATAACTTATTGAAGTTGTAAATGGTATTTTCAATTTTCCCTGCATTTCAAAAATGATTACCAGGTTTGATTTTTTCAAAAACATGTTCCCTTTCCCTCATTGATCGCCGTATTCTTCACCGTGAGACATTAAATGCCCAATAACGATGGATCCATTCCAATTAATTGCCAATTATTTCATTTGTCTGCATAATAAGGTCAAAGTTTTTCCAACAGTTTGATGGGTCGCAGATCTTTAACACTTCCACAAATTATGAAACAATTGTTTTACATAAATTTGAGGAAATTTATTGCAGAAATCCATGCGACGATGCCAAAATAGTTTGTAAAGGTAATAAAAATTAGAGAGTAAATAATTGTAATGATAATACAAAAAGAAATTGAACTATCAAAACTAAACAAGTATCTAAGAGGGAAAAATCATTAAATAAAAATTTAATAACAGTTATTGAGAGTAATGAAAAATTATGAATTGTGAAAAAAAATGCAAAAGAGCACATATTTAAATCAGTTGACTAGACAATTGAAGTAGAAAAGAAAACGTGGTGACAAAGTAAGTGAACGAAAAGAAAAGAAAGAAGTTTTTAAAAAGAAATGTATTTTTTCTTCCAATGCCAAAAAGATGCCATTTTGTTTTGTACGAAAAAGAAATTAATGAAAAGCAAAGGAAAAAAAGTAAAAAAAAAGTGAGGAAAAATTTAAGTAGTTTGTAGAGAATGTATGTAAGACGTGTATTAATGACAGAAAGATCAGGAAAAAAAAATTAATGTGTATGTCTTGTGAATTTGAAAAAAATGTCCGCCTTATGATGATGCAGATTTTACAATAGTGGAAAAAAATATAAAAGAACAATATTTGTAGTTTACAATAACAGAGTTTGAAAAAGAAAATATACGAACAGTAATATGAAAATACAGCGGTTCTACTATCATCCAATTATATAACGTCGAGACGAAAAAATGACGAAAAACCGATGAAACGGTTTCCCGTTTTTTTTAAATGTTTTTTTTTATTTCTCATACTTTGATACCAAATATCCCAAAACATCCCATTTTTGGCGGATCAAATACGCTGTAATATTATATATTCAAGAAATACAAGCGTATGCGTATATTTTTTGACAGATGCTCCAGATAATAATGAACAAAAATATCTGAAATGATTGCGATAAAAATAAAAGGGCTTTTATATTCAATATATAAATAAATGAAAATAAGTTGTTCAACTGTTCAACCAGGAATATTGGAAAGAAATATGGTGATTCATTAAAAGAGTTATAAATTAGTCAAAATCTAATATATTATATATAAAAAAAAAGTCTTGAGAGGTGAGCAAAGTATGAAATTTAATATATTTAAAGTAATTACAGATTGATTTTGATATTTTCGATGAATGAATCATTCAAAATAAATCTGTAAAATGAGATAAATCAATTGAAAAATCGAGGCAATTAATAAGCAAGACTCACTCGAATAAAGAAAATTATAATGATTAGTTTATATCAATTGAAAAATCTCGTTAAAACGTTTTATATTAAATAAAGTGTATAGTCGATAAAAAGACATATTTCTGGTTGACCCAAAAAAAAAAAAAAAATTGACAATTGTATGTTTGTAGGTGTGCTTGTGAGGTGGAATAGAAGTTAAAAGAGAAGTAAATAAAATTAAAAACAATACAAAAAATTTAACGTGAAAATGATAAAAAACAAAAAAAGAAAGCATCCGATTAGTGAGGATAGATTATGTCAAATTACGAGTTAAAAAGCATGAAGTTTAATATATAAGTGATTAATGATATGAGTTAATATAATTGATGTAAGATTATGTTTAGAATTAAACACATATGTCAGACGTAATTGTGAATAAACAACCATGAGAGATAATAGATAAAATAGAAAAAAGGAAAAAAAAATACATGAAACTTTTATGAATAAAAAATGCAATTGTATTATTTCCATTCAATTGTTACAATTATTTTCCGTTCCTCGTATGTTTAGATGAATCAAAAATTAAGAGAATAACGCGACAAGTTATGAGAAAATTACTAAAAAAAAAAAGATCAAACCCAGATAGGCCCAAAACTGGCTTGATTCATGTGCTGAGTTTATCGAGGTCGTAAACTTGTTGTCCGTATTCTTGAATATCGTCGGCATGATTAAAGTGCAAGTGCATCTTCTTTGCCCTCCTCTCACCTTGACTTAACACTGGGAGATAATATCATGAGGTAGAATATCTTGAAGCCACCAAGAAGCAAGTGTAGTTATCGAGGACCCCAAAAGAATCTGCATCATTGGTCAAGATTTTCCAAAGAGTGCAAGGCAATCTTTCTTTCAACTCAATTCTTCATTTCTATTGGTTATTTATACAAAATATCTCTAGATAATTGGATGTGAGTAATAACTCCTCAGATAATCTATGAAATACCTTTATCACTTCAATTACACCGGCAGTATGGGAAGTAACGAAAAAGTAAGTTTTAAAAAAGTCATTCTTACTTGGCATTGTTTAGATGTGATAAGAATCTAAATCGTTCAGATTATATCTCTACCGTCGCTGCACATAAACTACCACGAGTGGACCAATTGGGATTGAAAGTTCACTGAGAACAAAGTACCATAAAACCAAGAGGTCAAGGGACCTTATTTCTCCTTCTCTACCTCGAATCGTTATGAATTTCTGGTTTATTCGATACTCATGTGGTTACTTTGTTCATTTGATCTCACGGTGGTGGGAGTAATTAAACTTCTTACTTTTCATGCAACGCCTACGCATCTCCCACGGTATTTTCTCAGGTTGAATTCAGTGAGAATTGTAAACCAGTGAATACGCACGTATTTGGAAGGAGGAGGCTGACTTGAATGCAATGGACCGGTCCTAAATCTCGTAACTTGTAGAACGAGTGTTCGAGAGGTACTGGCACAGAGCGTGTCCTGGAGGTATTTCTTGCTAAAGGCTAATTCAGGAGAGACTCTTACTGGCAACGACATTCCAACGGACTTATCTCATTCCTTTGCAAAGTATTCAAACTAATTTCAATCACTAAAAATTTGACAGGTTTTATTTTGTATAATATTTTTATGAAAATTCTAGGTGAAAGAGGACATTAGAATGGTGAAAAAATTTAGTTTGTTTTCATTCTTTAATATTTCATTTCAATCGAAGAATTGTCACTGATTCGTATGCAACACGCATGAAACGGTCAAATTATATAACAATTTATGTGATTTTTGACATTTTCAAATGAATGGGAAAAAAAGATGTTTATTAACATTAAATTTGAATAATTGACTGGTTATACAATGTACTCTCTAGTTGATGATGAATTTATTCTGAAAGGCAGTAAATAATCGATCAGGAGTATGTACTCTTCTATAATTATTGACCATTGAGTTACACATGCGATACAGTCTTTGAGTACGCATGTGTATTTCGCAGTATGAGCTGTGGCCTCTTAAAATCGGTTCAACAACCCCATAACGATCGGCCTCTACGTAGACGCCTCTGGCATTTTAACCATCTCAACGACAAAGCTTATACTGGCGATTATTTTATAATTTTTCCTTCATTTCCATTCTGTGTGATAGAATACAATAGTGTAATATAAAGGTTGTATCGAGTAGCCCGAGGTCAGAAGATTCGAACGTTTAAACATCAAGAACCGTGGTCTTGGTATTAAAACTTTACCGATACTCTCCTCTGCATTCCCATTGTCATAATAAAATGAAAGAAGAAATGACAATTACTTCCAGTCAGCCAAGTTTATTTTCCTGTATGTGCACGTGGATTTATAAAAATTCATGACGGCAGCTGATCAAAGATAATTCTATTTAATCCAGTGGAGGCATCGAACAGTCCAATATATGGTATAGGTGAAATTAAATAGTTGGATTACTCTCAAAAGAAAGAAGCTTATCATCTATTTTCCTGCTGAAAGATTGACTCCTAAGTTAAAATAAACTGAGAATGTGATCAGGTCCTTCAAAATTTCCATTGGAGAATCATGAAAATCTATCGCATTTTTTTTTTTGAAATTGCTAATCAATTACTTATCTATAATGATGACTTTTAGAGAGGAACAAGAGTTTACACGTGCTGTGCTCCGATCAATTATGAAAGATCAATTGATTTGCAATCTACAACACATTCAAATCCGGGTTGCAGAGCCGAAATTACACACAGTCGTATTGGTGGAGAAATAGCCTTTGGTACTCTCCGGTCATGTGCTGATATGTAAATTTCCTCTTTGTCAGTACAACTATATATGTTTAGCGCTTAGAACCATATTGATTTCGTGTGGTGAAACTCTACTCAATTTCAGCTCAGGTCGGAGTGGATAATGTCCGTCAAATTTTGGTTAGAGCCAACAGGCTTCATGGTGAATCTGAACTTAAAACTTGATATATTGCAATCATATATTAAGTTCTATATGGGGCATTCCACGCCAAATCAGATGGTTTTGGAACTTATATTTTTTGATTCATCTGAAAAAATTCTATCTTTTTGTACATGTCAAAAATGACTTTAGTGAATTTTTTCAAATTTTTTCAGCTAGCCGTTCTCGAAATATTAATTTTCATTGATTTTGACTAAAAACATTCATATAACCGTCAAAAATTGACGGATTTCGACTTTTTTTTTTTTTTTCAAATGTCGGTTTTTTTGGTTCTTACGATCAAAAATATGTTGAGAATTATTTGATGTATTTTTCAATACAATAATCCACTTTTTGTCTCAAAATCTTTAAAAAAAAATGTTTGTGTCAATCGATTTTGTTGAAAATTTTTTATGTCAGAGTTCTTCTAATTTCACAACTTTTGTGCGAGTGGCATCGTGGGATTATGATTCTTTCTATTTTTTTTCGAATTTCAAAGAATAAAAAATTGAAAAAACAACCAGAATAAGTCAAAAATAGCGTATATTTTATCAGTATTCTTCATTCTCAATTTTTTCCTGAGTGAAGAACCATGACGTGATCATTTTTTCGCTACGGAAAAATTTCGACAGAATATCTTTTATTGGACATTATGGAGTACATGTAGGGTAAAGCGGGGCAGAGTGGAGTTCCTCGGGGGAAGAGAGGGTTTTCAGCACCTACAATTCAGTTATATCTTCATAAAACCACGCCAATCAGGTTGGGCCTAATGATTCAAAGTGAATACCCAATGAAAATGTCGATTTCATTAACAGCTAAAAAAAAATTTGTACTGTAATAATTACCAATTCTGTTAAGTATTTGGGATGTTTTCATGAAGATAGGCTCTTTGCATCGCAGTTTGGTGCAAAGTGGCTGATACAACATGAATTAAAATTTAATGAAAAGTTCACTTTATTTTTGTGTTAATAATCAACCGTTCCACTAAGTTTTTACGACATTTCCACGAGGAAAGTTGCATTCAGGGTAGAGAGAAGTACTTTCCAGTAAGATTCAGTTTCTTTTTCCAGATCTTCTATACTCCTACATAAGCTATCAGTACTAAATATTGGCATTGAATTATGATTCAATTTTAAAATCGAGTGTCAAATCGTTCGAGCGTAAAACGTCGTCTGTGTTGATATTCTCGTACATTCCAAATGAGGAACCATGTAGGGCTAACCAGTACGGACAACGTGGCGAATGATTAGCCCAATATCAGTAAACAATATTGCCATCCAATATAATGTTACTGTTGAACCAATATTGAGGCAGCTATTGACCCAATTTTACATCCTAATATTGGGCCCGCGTTGTCATTGGGCCTTTCTGCTCCAATGTTGCAGTCATCATCTGAAAGCTCGGCACCAAAAGTGAGTTACTATTCGCTGCTTTCTCTTCTCCTCCGGGCGTAGAGTTATCAATATAAGAACCATGGCCAATAATCGGCCTAATCTCAAATACTCAACAGAATTGGTAATTATCACAGTACAAATTTTTTTTTAGCTGTTAACCCTTCAAGTACAGGATCCATGCGCTGCGGCCTGTCCCATCGGCCGGGAGCTATCTGAAGATCAGACTACGCTGCTCAATGCGCAACGTCTCGTGAACGCTTCATCCAAAAATTATGGAAAAACTTCCATTGATTGCATTGGTTTTCCATGGAAATACTATAGAGTTATCAATTTCTCTCGGATTTTGTGTTATAGAAATATTCAGTGAATTTTCAAGCCTAATTTTAATCCTATCAGATGATTAGTTGTTGAACTAGTCTTGCACGCTAAATTTATTTATAACAAACAAATTATCAATCCCATTGAAATTTCCATTGCGCCATTTGATAGACGAAACTTAGAGTAATTTAAGTGAAAATTTCGGAATTTCCAAAGAATATTTTTCCGATAAACGAGACGATTGAATATATCAAGCGTGGAATTTCAGCTCACAACTATTGTTTATCAAAAAAAAGCGGTAAAAATATCGCAAAAAAAAAATTCACGACTCCAAAGACAGTTCCGTTACCTACCCAAATCAATTTTTTTAATTTCTACACCTGTGATAGTATTTGAGAAAATGATTTTTTAATGATAAAGGAGAGGGTCGATACGACGTATCGACCCTGGCCGATAGGACAAGAAAGTGGGTCGATACGACGTATGGATCCCGAACTTGAGGGGTTAATGAAATCGAGATTTTCATTGGGTATTCACTTTGAATCATTAGGCCCAACCTGATTGGCGTGGTTTCATGAAGATATAACTAAATTGTAGGTGCTGAAAACCCTCTCTTTCCCCGAGGGACTCTACTCTGCTCCGGTCTACCCAATATGTACTCCATAATGTCCAATGAAAGATATTCTGTTGAAATTATTCCGTAGCGAAAAAATGATCACGTCATGGTTCTTCACTCAGGAAAAAATTGAGAATGAAGAATACTGATGAAATATACGCTATTTTTGACTTTTTCTGGTTGTTTTTTCAGTTTTTTATTCTTTGAAATTCGAAAAAAATAGAAAGAATCATAATCCCACGATGCCACTCGCACAAAAGTTGTAGAATTAGAAGAACTTTAACATAAAAAATTTTCAACAAAATCGATTGACACAAACATTTTTTTTTTTAATATTTTGAGACAAAAAGTGGATTATTGTATTGAGAAATACGTCAAATAATTCTCAACATATTTTTGATCGAAAGAACCAAAAAAAACCGACATTTGAAGAAAAAAAAAAGTCGAATTCCGTCAATTTTTGACGGTTATATGAATGTTTCTAGTCAAAATCAATAAAAATCAATATTTCGAGAACGGCTAGCTAAAAAAATTCGAAAAAATTCACTGAAGTCCTTTTTGACATGTACAAAAAGATAGAATTTTTTCACATGAATCAAAAAATATAAGTTCCAAAACCGTCTGATTTGGCGTGGAATGCCCCATATATTACCATCATATATTATAAAGGCAGACATCACTCCCGGCGACACAGTTGATGTTCTTGGTTCCTCATTTTTGAAAATGAGCGCGGTTAGGAGCATTTCCATGAAGTTGTTCAAGTTGTTTTTTCAAGTTACGCTGTTCAATTCCCTAGCCACCCCGAGTCAAGTTTTTCAGTCTCAGAATGGGCCTCAATACACTCATTGAGCCTTCGTACAGCCCTTATGGACTGCTAGAAGCTCAAATGTGGGGCTCAGGTGACCCGAGTCGAAGATTTTAGCCTCAAAATAGATCTCATTACTCTCATTCAACCTCTAACTGCCCTCGTAGACCGTTGAGAACTCAGAGGTGAGGCTCAGGTGAGACCCAAGAGTACTTGGAACCATATTTGAGGTCAAAGAGGCTCTTTCCCGGCTGTGTACAGCTAAGCCTCATATCAGCCTCTGGACGTTTAAAAGGGAAATACTGAGCAGTCTGAGGGTGACATGAGACCGTAGATGCGATACATTTTTCCTATGCCCATGCCCGAGTCGAAGATTTCAGCCTCGAAAGAGACCTCATTACTCTCATTCAACCTCTAACTGCCCTCGTAGACCACTGAGAACTCTGATTTGAGGTTCAGGCGAGACTCAAGAGCACTTGGAACTAGAGATGTCAAATGACGGTCAATTTTGAAATTGGTCAGGTCAGTCGTCAATTGACCATTTTGTGACCATTCCTGACTTGACCGCAATTTTCGTTGAAAATTGACCGTCAAAAATTCAAATGGTCAGTCAGGAGAAATAAATGTCAAAATCCATCAATATAGATGAAAATTGACCGTCAATTTTATTTTCGGTCACTTTTTTGGTCATTTTTATGATTTTTCAAAATTCAATGCAAATACTCATAGAGATCATTTATTTCCAAAAGTCGTTCAGTATTTCTTTTTTTGATAGAATATCGGCGGTTGAAAAACCCAATTAAAGAACCAGATACTGTAATGAAATCCAGCTATTTAGATGAAAAATGACCGTCAATTGGTTCTTCGGTCATTTTTTTCGTCACTTCTAGTAGAATGATATTTTTAAAGAGGAAAAGGCTTATTAAATTTAAATACAATGATATCATAGGGCTATTCTTTTATTTTCTCAACGAATCGTAAACTCTGCATAAATTCTGCACTTGTCCTAATAGATTCAGTTCACTCTTGTATTACACTGACAGAAAAATTTACTTCTGCCAAATGAATTTATTTGGCAAAAATCAATTTTTCTGATTTCTGCTATATACAAAATTTACTTACGGAAATATTCATGAAGTCCAGGAAAAAATCATCAGCTCTATATAGATGGAATCTGACCGTCAAAACCACTTTTGGTCAATTTTCTGACTCACGATTTGGTCATTATTTTTTGACCAAAATGGTTAGTCATTGCCAATTGGTCATTGACGGTCAATTGACCGGTCAAATGACGGTCAAATGACCGTCATTTTTTTCGTTCCATCACTACTTGGAACCATATTTAAGCCTCTGCAGTCTCTTTCCTACGGCCATCCATACTTTTTTGGGTCTCTAAAATCTCGTTAACCTCAGATGAGCCTAAAAATACTATTTTTCTCAATCGTTCCCACGGGAGTCCTTGGTCGATTTCAATTGACCGTGGTTGTAAAAGTTCTCCATCCTTTTTCCCAATTCTTTTCTAATAGCATTCCGTTGCAGCGAACACATGTGAGCCTGGAAGCCGTACAATGCAACGTTATTCTTTCTCAACAAAACTTGTCAACCATTTTCAGAGAAAAGAATATTTTCGTTTGCCCTTCAGTAGCCCGTTGAACTTCAGCTCAGACACATCGTTGAGGTTGGCAAGCTTCATCGAGTTAACGAGGTTCTACCCTCACACGGTAGTTCAAGAAAGCAACATAATTTTTTTTATTTTTTTGGTCAGTAAAAATCCGACGAAAATGAACTATTTTAATTATAAAAAATACATGTTATTTCGCTTCTTTTATTAATTGATTTGTTTAATAATAGAAGTATTAAAAATATTCAAGTAGTGGAATGGCGGTTGCGTGCAAACTTCAAATTCTTGGATGTCAATTTTCGATTATTGTGCTTTGTTCCTCAAAAATATTAATAAATTCTTCTACCAATGTTAAGAATCTGTTAGCAACAAATTATTGCATTTGAAAATAAAAAATTACGGAATAGAAACATATCGGTATACATTGATATATATTCGATCAGCTGATGCATGCAGCATAGCCAGGCCCTCTATCGTTTCCGCCGCCATGACGTGTTTACTACAAATAAATTTTTTTGTATTGCGTTTCTTGAGCTTATTTGGCCGGTGAGGTGGGTCCGAAAGAATATCATTCAATTCTATACATATTCAATTATATCATATTAATTTTTAGTAGGAAAATATCTGTTAGATCTATAAAAAAAAATATAAAACGTCGCCAATAGAGTGATTCTGTCATAAGGGCTCTCTATAAGCATGTGAAATTACTCATTTTTTTCTGGATAACTAGACGGTCAATGCATTAATCATTCCACTAAAACGTGTATGATATATTTGTTTGTAACCTTAAAAAATTTCATGCAAAAATATCAAAAAATTTAAATTCACTCTTGAGAAGGGTAGAACCTCCTTAACTTTCTATTCCTTCCTAAATGACATTGATAAATATCATTTGACTATAACCGCAAATTTCAAGTGCGTTATGTGAGAGATAAGTATTGATTAGACACAATGATGGCGCGGCAAATTGAAAGAAGATCCAGTCAAGTCACAAAAAGCAACGTTAGTGCTCATTTTTCAAGTGAATATTCCTTGTTAGGATGTTAGCTCAGTGAAATTACTAAGGAAGAATAACTCAAGTGTCGAAGATATGAGAACACTTCCATGGAAGGACAAGGCAAGTGGACAAACGACAAAGAATGATGCAAAAGTGCTCGCAATTGGTGGTAAGTTTACTCTTGTAAATTTTAATTCTTCAATTTCATAGATTACCACACTCCGTCCGATTTTGCCCTAATCGTTTTTGCAGCTCTCGAAATTCTTTACAAAAAAGGATGGAGTCAAAATTGCCCTCCGTTATATCCCGAGATATTGGAAGCAAACCTATCATAAAATCCAATCAATTTGAATGAAATAGACTTATTCCAAAGAAAAAATTATTGTCTGATGATTTTTAGAGAATATCTTGGAAACTAAGCAACATAGAACGATTTCCGCTTGAATTTTATGTGCAGCTCCTGAAATTCTCTGCCACAAGGCACGAAGGTAACTTCGCTTGATCTCTCTTAGTTTCCAAGATATCCTCAAAAAATTATTGACAAAAAAATTCCAAAAAAAGGAAGAGTTGATATTTATTATCAATAGTTTTTTAAGAATTTCTCGAAAATTAAGCGAGATAGAGCGATTTGATCTCGAGGCTTTGGCAAAAAATTTTTTAGGCCTTACAAAAACGAATTGCGGCAAAACTACTCTTATGAGTTCCCAAGATATTTTCAAAAAACAAATGATAAAAAATTGACATTTCGTTTCATCTCTTCACTATTAAGTAGTTTCTCGAAGAATATCTCGGAAATTAAGTAAGATAGAGCCATTCTACCTTGGGGCTTTCTTGTAGAGCATTTGAAGAGCTACAAAAAAAGCATTGAGGCTAAATCACTTCATCTCACTCCGTTTGCGAAATGTTCTCCAAAATCTAATAATAAAAAATTAACATTTATTTTCAATTTATATTTCAGCCCCTAATCACGATCAAGCGGACAAGGAAACATATCATGCCATGATAGGCGCTCCTCCAGGACTCTTATATATAGTGTTGTAATTGTTCTCATTTTCATTATATGAAATGTAACATTCACGTGTATACTTTTTCCGAATAGGAAATGTCATCGAAAAACAAATAATAATAACTTTTTTGATTCATAATTTTTAAGATTTATTTCAAAAGCAGTGAATACAAAGGGGAGGGAGAGGGGCAAGGGGCAGCGTGGAAATAAATTTTGAGGTCAAAGAGGCTCTTTCCCGGCTGTACAGCTAAGCCTCATCTTAGCCTCTGAACGTCTGGAAGGGAAATACTGAGCAATCTGAGGGTGATATCCCGAGTCGAAGATTTCAGCCTCATTTCGGCCTCATACTGAAGTTTGGGCTGAGGTTGATAAGACTAAAATGAGGCTCTTGGCATAGGAAAAATGTATTGCATCTACCGTCTCATTTCACCCTCAGATTGCTCAGTATTTCCCTTTTAGACGTCCAGAGGCTGATATGAGGCTTAGCTGTACAGCCGGGGAAGAGCCTCTTCGACCTCAAAATTTATTTTCACGCTGCCCCTTGCCTCTCTCCTTCCCCTTTGTATTCACTGCTTTCAAAATAAATCTTGAAAATTATGAATTAAAAAAATCATTATCATTTGTTTTTTCATGACATTTTCTATTCGGGATGCTTCCTATACATGTGAATGTTACATTTCATATAATGAAAATGAGAGCAATTACAACACTATATATAAGAGTCCTGGAGGAGCGCCTATCATGGCATGTTTCCTTGTCCGCTTGATCGTGATTAGGGGCTGAAATATGAATTGAAAATGAATGTTAATTTTTGTGTTATTAGATTGTGGAAAACATCTCGCAAACTGCGTGAAATAGAATGATTTAGCCTCAATCCTTTCTTGTGGCTCTTCAAATGTTCTACAAGAAAGCTTGAATGTAGAATTGCTCTATCTCGCTCAGTTTTCAGGATATTCCTAAAAACCGATTGACAATAGATATGAACTTTTCCTTTTTTTAAAAATATTTTTGTCAACAATTGTTCGAGAATATCTTGGAAACTAAACGAGATCAAGCGATTTTACCCTTTTTGCCGAGCATTTCAAGAGCTACAAATGAAAATCATGAGAAAATCGTCCTATCTTGCTGAGTTTCCAAGATATTCTCAAAAAGTCATCAGAATAGAGAGTCATTTTCGTTTTGGAATGAGTCTATTTCATTCAAATTGATTGGATTTTATGATCGGTTTTCTTTCAATATCTCGAGATATAACGAAGGTAGGGCAATTCTGGCTCCATTTTTTCTCTAAAGAATTTCGAGAGCTACAAAAAACGATTAGGGCAAAATCGTATGGAGTGTGGTAATCCATGAAATCGAAGAATTAAAATTTACAAGAGTGAACTCACCACCAAATGCGAGCACTTTTTCGTCATTCTTTATCGTTTTTCCACTTGCTTTGTCCTTCCATGGAAGTGTTCTCATATCACCCACACTTGAGTGATTCTTCCCTACGAATTTCACTGAACTAACGTCCTTTGAGGAATATTCACCCAATAAATAAGCACTAACATTGGTTTTCGTGACTTGACTGGATCTTTTTTGAATTTGCCGCACCGTCATTGTGTCTAATCAACACTTATCTATTACATAACACACTTGAAATTTGCAGTCATAGTCAAACGATATTTATAATTTTAATTTAAAACGGAATAGAAAATTGACTCGATGAAGCCTGCTAAGTAAACGATGTGTCTGAGCTGGAGTTCAACTGGCTACTGAAGGGTAAACAAAAATATTCTTTTGTTTGAAAAATGGTTGACAATTTTGGTTGAGAGAAAGAATAACATGGTATTGTACGGCTTTCGAGCGCACATGTGTTTACTGCAACGGAATGCTGTTAGAAAAGAATTGGGAAAAAGGACGGGGGAATTTTACAGCCACGGTCAAGAGTCGACGAAGGACTGCGATGGGAACGATTGAGAAAAATAGTGTATTTAGGCTCATCTGAGGTTAACAAGATTTTGGATACCCAAAAAAGTATGGATGGCTGTAGGAAAGAGACTACTGAGGTTCAAATATGGTGCTAAGTACTCTTGAGTCTCACCTGAGCCTCACATCTGAGTTCTCAGCGGTCTACGAGGGCAATTAGAGGTTGAATGAGAGTAAAGAGGTCTATTTCGAGGCTGAAATCTTCGACTCGGGTAACGACGCTACAATTCGAAAACACAGAAAAATTGAAATTACAATAACAGCTGGTCAGGTTAGCACAGTGGCTGAGTGTCTAACTGGAAACTAAAAAGTCTGCGGTCCAAGTCTTGAGCCATGGCAGTCTTTTTCCATAGCAATAGCAATTATTTTCATCTCTATCAAACGAGCATATCTATTGAAGAGATGAAATATCCGAGTTGCACCAACTGACATCAGCGACATCCCTTCACGAGCCATGTTTTTCACATAGAGGGATGGGGATATACATATATATAATCAAAAATTCGAAAGCATATAGTAAGATTCGCAATAGCTCAATAGGTAGAGCATCTGACATGTAATCTGAAGGTTGGGATTTTGAAACTCGCTTGCGCATCTCCTATTTTTGCCAAAATTTTGATTCCTTCGCAATTTCTCAGTTGTAAGTCTGGTGATTGTCAATATTCTGAAATGGTTGTATCAATTAGTAATGTTGCTGACAGAACAACGACAGTGCAACCATAAAAAAAACGATTGCCAAGGACATTTTTATGATGTCCAAGACATATGAGTGCGGGAAAATGAGGAGCCATATGCATGTCCAGGGAATTTTTCCCTTTCAGAAAAAAAACGAAATAATTTGACATTTTCAAGTTTACGAAAGCTGAGACTATTTTTGTAAAAATTAATGGTAAGAAAGGGAAACGAACACGACTGGGGGAAGAATCTGGTGTTTTTGGATTCGAATTTCAGTTATAAAACTCAGGAACGCTAAAAGACAATTGTATATTCTATACGAGGCTCAAAATGTTTGAGTGAAATCATACAAAAACAAGCAGGCGTTAACTCCTTGTGGGTTATTTGAATTCTTAGATTTAATATTCTGCCAATACAATTGGCAGTAGGCTTCCGAATGGAATTTTCAATCTCTAATCCAAGAATGACCATTTTAATCAACATGAATTAAATAATTTCTGAATTTGATGATTCAACTTTTCAATGTTCTCATCATCATATCAGGATGAAAATGGTCTCATTTTATTTGGAAAATTATATATTTTATTATCATGAAATAAAAACGATATGTGTTCTTGGGAAAAAATTGAGAAAAATTTACATTTCCGATTTTTTATAAAAAGTTATTTTTTTTCAAAATAAAAATAAATACTTGACCAATCAATCGGGAATCTAGAGAGTTCATTCCTTCCATTATAACGAATTTTTTAAGTACAAACTGGTGCAAATCCGTCGCGTAGTTTTTGAGAAATGCACCTTTAAAGAAAAATCATTTTTTGCAAATATCTCAGAAACGGCTGGACGTATTTCGCCTAGTTTCAATAGCACTCTGTACCTTCATCAGATATACAAACCGACGAAATTTGAAGTCTCTATCTCAAATACTTATCGAGTTATCGTTCCGCTAAAATATGAACTGAAAATCACTAAAATTGAAATAATTTCCAAAACTAAGAATCAGAGAAAAATTTGACAACAGTCAAAAATGTGAGTTTTAATGAGATGAATATCATAGCCCAAACTGGGGGCTGCCAATTAATTTTTCATCGAGAAAATTTAAAAAAAACGCTTTTTTGAAAATTCGATTTTTCTCGGAAACCATTCAACCGATTTCACTGAAATTTTTATGACAGCATTGTGCACGCAGAGAAAAAATACAGTCAAATTTTGAGAGCGCTAAGTATAGTCGTTCCGGAGAAAATGACGATACATGCCCAGGTAGGAAGCGCCGAGGCTGACGACGAGTACAGCCCCTTAGTAACCTTGGCGCACTGAAGCTTGGGGAACCAAGCCTCTGCCAGACTTGTTCTTGTCGTCAAAGTTAGGCTGAAATTATGAGTTTTCATTCCTTCATTTTCAAATTTCAACCTAGGCTTGAATCAGCCTTGATTGAGGCTTCCTCTACAAAGGCTTCATTCTGAAGGGTGGACGAGTCTTGGGCCAGCCTTCACTCACTAGATAGGAATTTCCCCATTATTATTGCAATAACAATAACAATATTAGTGTTAATAGGTAAATTCGGTAATTCATCAGTTTCACTCTGCCAAATATTACAAAATTTTTTAATAATTTCACCGAATTTTTTGAATTAACTTGTTGTGTTCTGATGTGGCAAGGGTCGGTGACAAGATTTCAAGGAAGACAGACCAAATCCTAATTAAATTTTTACCAAAACCAACGAACTTTTTTTGGAAGTCAATAACCAATTTTTTCAAAAAACAACAATTAAATAAAATTGAGATTATCACCACGTTTTGCGTAACCCAAGGCCACGACGGGGACGTAGTGGTGCATAGGCCTCGAAAAAACCTATCACGACCTATCCTATGCGACACTCGGGATTTTGATGAAGAAATTTATTGACTCAAACACCGCTCACCTTCATTGAGCATTAAAAATTTTAATTTTTTAACTTATTAGGAGAACAAGTACATAGAGCATTAAAATGCGTACTTTTTCCTCTAGTCAATAACTTGTACACATCGCGTGGAACAATATCAATCAAAAAATACCTCATACCAATTGAAACGAAAAAAGCGAAAAAAAACCTCAATAAATTTAATACGGATTAAATGAAACTTCGAAATACTCATCTGAAATTTGGATTTTCCAAAAAAAAAAAAAAAAAAAAAAACCATTTGCAGTGGTGGCAACTAACTTTTATTACAAAACACACAGTTTTGATGTTTCACTGCAGAGAACCAAAATCATACTGGTCTAGAAAAGGCTCATTTGGTTGAATTACCAAATTTGTCGTTTTCTTAAGACCATTGGTCTCTGTTTATCATTGTGTTTTCACACCAACTGTCTTTGTCAGGAAGAAATCGATTATTTCACGACTACCCCACCTCTCATCATGCCCCCTCTCCCACACTCAATCAAAACAATGAACTCTACTCTCTTTTAAATTTAATATTTTTCTCTATTACTCTAAAATAAAATAAAATAAAATTTGATTAAGCAAGAATGTTATATTCATTGAGTTGTTGAACACAATGAATAAAATTCAAGTTTTTTGACTCGAAATTCACAACTCCACTTATTTTGTAAAAAAATTTTTGTAATTATAATTTTTGAAAATAGAACTCAATGCGAGCCTAGAATAGGCGCACTAAACATGACGGATGAAAAAAGTTGCAAAGAAAACGCTCAAAACACTAATTTTCAGTTGGCAGAGCTATACTGCGGAATTACCGTAAATTCCATTTTTTTGTGTGATTTTTTGAATATTTCATTGAGCCTCATTCGAGGCTTGGCTCAGTCTTGGGCTAAGCCTGATTTCGATTCAAACCGACGAAATTCTGTTATTAATTATTTAAGCGGATAGATAATTGAATAAAATCATTATTATAACATTGGAAAATTTTTTATGCGGAATGTTGTTGCTTCAATAACAAACGGAAAAATTAAGATAGAAATTTCAAATTTGGCTCACATATTGGTCTCCTGAACCTGCAGCTTGAGATTGTTACTGGACAGCATTGGAAAAATATTTTTTTAAATAGGAATGATTTTTTTCAAATTTCAATTTTTTCATTTTTTCTCAAATTTAGAATAAGTTCACGAATGATTACATTCAGATTGAGGAATAATATTAGACACTATATTTTCTAACTGTGTGAATTTTTCCAGATTTTTCTCGTCATTAGTTTTCGAGTTATTCCGATTTCACTGATATTGCATGAAGAATGTTGTTTGTTCGATAAAAAAAAACCTATAAAAACCGAAGTAGTAAAGATATCCGAGTGGAAATTTGTTAGGGCTAGCCTGATTCAGTATCAGTTTAGGATCAGGAGGAAATAAGGTCAACCCTATTTAGGTAACACTGGATAAAACCTTATCAGTTTCGCATCAGGGTGCCCCCAGCACGGGGAGGCTGATCAAATACGGATCCTATTCTTATCCGGAAAAACTGAATATTATAGTATTCAGGCAAGTCAAGGTGAGGTTCTCCTCAGTCAGGATACCCTGATCCAAAACTTGTCAGTTCCACATCAGGGCCCCTTTGATACGGGGATACTGCTCGAACATGGATCCTGTTCTTATCCGGAAATACTGAATATTATAGTATTCAGGCAAGTCAAGGTGAGGTTCTCCCTAGTCAGGATACCCTGATCCAAAAGTTATCAGTTTCGCATCAGGGCTCCCTTGATACGGGGCTACTGATCGAACACGGATCCCATTTTGATCCGACAAACTGAATATTATAGTATTTAGGGAAGTCGAGATGAGGTTTTTCTCAGTCAGGATTCCCTGCTCCAAACTTATGAGTTTCGCATCACCCGTACGAAAAAAAGATATATGGAGAAAATATATTCAGAAATATATAATTATTGTATTATCATATATTAAATCATATATTGATAAATGTATGGATTTATATACAAATATTCGTCCGATGGGTAATGTATAGTGCATTATATTATTTAGTATATGAAATAAAGCATTTTCATATTTAAATAGCAATATATTGCATTTTATTTACAATTAGTGAATCCAAAAATATATGATTTTTATAAAACTTTGAATAGGACCAATAAATATATGTAATTTATATACTGCGGTTATAATGACAGTATATAGATTTCATATTTTTCAAATACAACAAAATCAAATATATTTCATAAAACAAGCAAATTATTTTTTATTTTCACTAAAAATTGGTAGTACATATTTTTCTGTTTTAATTTTACTTCTTCACGATTTACAAGTATGTATGATGTATGTATTGTATGATGTTGTGTGTGGTGGCCGAAAGGGCATATTGAGTATAACTATTATACGCCCGCCTAATGGCGACCACCTTGGTTCCAGGGTTCAAGAAGATTGGTAAGCCTAGCGAAGTTAAGCAGCTGCCCAACCTCTCCCCCTGTTACCTTTAATTACGAGATGCTAGTGGATCCGAAAACCTCCCACCTCTCTCTTTCGAGTCCAGTGCATCTCGTTAGTAAGTGGTGAGCATCCCCTGCCTCCATCCCACATTTGTCGCAGGTAGGTTCCTCTTCAAGTCCCAGCCTGTGTAGATGGGCCCTGGTGGGCCAATGTCCTGTGATAAGTCCAGTCAGGCATCTGAGCGCTTTCCGTCCCAGCCTGATGATATTTCCTGACAGTGACTTATCCGGACCCCCAAAGAGGCGTCTGGTATGTGCCAGTCCCTCGCTGTTGTGTCAGATCCTGTTGAATTCTTTCTGTGTCCTTGTTTTCAGCCACTTTTTCAGGAGTTCTGGTCTGGCACCTATGATCTCCTCTTCCTCACCGGTCACATGACTGCAGCCCGTAAAGGCGAGTATGTCTGCTCTTATGTTACCTTCGATTCCCGAGTGACCCGGTATTCATAGGATTTTGAGTTTGTTCTTCGCTGCTATATCATTTAGCAGGCTTATGCAGTCTTTTAATAATTGAGACGTTACCTTAGTCCTTTCAAGTTCTCTCAAGGCTTGTTTACTATCCGTGCATATGTAGATATGCTTATTCCGGACACCCAGTTCCAGTATTCTTCTGGCGCAGCCTTTCAGTGCGGCTACTTCTGTTTGCAACACCGTACAGTGTTGTGGGAGTCGCGTTGAAGTGTTGGTCCTTGGTCCTTCGGACCATATCCCAGCAACCACTCCACATCCCTTCTTGGCGCCGTCCGTAAACCATGTCGGGTCCTCAGGTTTAAGGAAAGGCCTATGCTCTAGTGCCCATTCCTCGTGCGTTGGTCGCATGACTTCAAAGTTTCTGGTGAAGATCCTCGTGCCCCCGCATACATCGCTACCCAACCGGAGCACTTTTTTTATGCTCCTGTCGTTAAGCAGCGACGCGTGCTCATAGGTCGAGTTCCTCCAGAGGCCAGCAGACCTCAGTCTTACCGCGGCACCCCTGGCTGCCTCCATTGCCATTAGATGTGGTGGCTTCAAGTTTAGGATAGCCATCAAAGCAAGCGTAGGTGTGGTTCTTAGCGCCCCACTCATCCCTATTCCTGCCCATCTTGCTATCCTGTCTGTCATCTGTATGATAGAGGTTTTTGTTAGTGCCCTCCACCATACTACAGAGGCGTAGGAGAATTGGGGCATGAGTACCGCCATGTAAATCCACTTCACCACCACCGGGCTGAGTCCCCAGGTCCTCCCCATCATCCGCCTGCAGGCCCAGAAGGTGTTTGACACCTTGTTGCGCTGTTTGTCTATGTGTGCTCTCCAGCTCAGTTTCCGATCGAGTCTCATTCCCAGGTAGTCTACCTTGTTCGAGAACTTGAGTTCAGTTCCAAAGATAGATGGAGGTTTCACCTTCCACCCCTTTCTCCTGGTGAAGAGCACCATTTCTGTTTTGTTGGGGTTCACCCTGAGTCCATGTCTGACACACCAGGACTGAACAAAGTCCAGTGCCCTCTGCATGCGCCAGTGTAGATCTCCAGTGTGTCCCCCGCTCGCCACGATTGCCACGTCATCTGCGTAGCCTATCGCCTTCACTCCCAACTGTTCAAGTCCCACGAGCAGATCGTTCACGACGATTGTCCAGAGGGTTGGTGAGATTACGCCTCCCTGAGGGCAACCCCTACCCACTCTGGCTTTGACTCGTGCGTCCCCGAAAGAGGTGTTAATATTTCTGGTTCTTAGCATCTCCAGTATCCATTCAGTCACTGTTTCACCGAACTGAAAGTTCCTGGCTGCGTTTCCGATAACATCGAAGGCGGTGTTATCAAACGCCCCTTCGATGTCGATAAACACTCCGAGCAATGCCTCCTTCTTATTTAGCGCCCCTTCTATTTCTTCCACCAGTGAGTGAAGTGCCATTTCCGTGGACCTTCCCTCTTGATAGGCGTGTTGTGAGGTACTGAGCGGTCTGGTTCGCAGAGCCTCCTCTTTAATATGTCTATCAACGAGCCTTTCAAGTGTCTTGAGAGCAAATGAGCTCAAGCTGATAGGTCTAAAAGCCTTTGCATTATCATAGATGCACTTGCCCGGTTTGGGTAGGAATGCCACCCTGACTTCCCTCCAGCCCATGGGTATACGCCTAAAAGCCAGGCTGGCTCTCATGGTCCGGAGTAGTGTATTTCTGAGTGCCATTCCTCCCCTTTGTAGCATTGCCGGGTAGATGCCATCCGGCCCCGGGCTCTTATATTTGTCGAACGAGCCTAGTGCCCATTTCAGTTTCTCAGGCGTGAAAATGCTCCTGGCCGTTTCCCAGTCCGGTTCCCGTCCAGGAGGTGTGCTTGAGCTGTCACTCTCCAGTTCCATCTCCTCTTCCACTTCCATGGAGTCTGGAAAGTGTACTTGTATCAGGTGCCGGAGAATGTCCTCGTGTTGGGTGATATTCCCTCCCTCCGGAAGTGAAATATTGCCCAGAGGTGCCTTATGTCCTCCAGTAAAGATCCTTTTAAGTTTGGAGACCAGCGATAGGTTAAATCACCCTATAAGAATCAAGGTTGAATCACCCTATCTCACTTAGTTTCCGGCATATTCCATTGGAAATGATTACAAAGATAAATCTTCTTCTACTTCGGCTCTTCACTATTGAATTTTTCACTCAAACGATGAATAATATTATTTTAGGAAGCTCGCCTGATTCTCCAGTGAAAAATCCGAAGAATTCTGCACGCGTGATGAAAAGAAAATTCAACGGAACTTCGTCGGACAGTTTACCAAAGGAAGACCTGTTCGTCACTAATGTTGGAGACTTGAAAGGTGAATAGAAAGCAATCATCCAGATTCAATAATTCCTTCACCAAGCACAGTGCAGGATTTTAATCTTTGGATGGTCGTCGTGAAAAACGCAGATATCGACACGCACAATTTGGACACAACGATGAAAAATGATAGAGAGTTTCGTGAAATTACTGTGAGATTTTATTTTATTTTTCATTATAACTATTCTAATCCCTCAATATTCTGATTTTTACCAATTTTTTCAGTCTGAAAGTCTTGCCGATAATATGAATATAAAAGAAACACTAAAGAGGTTTTGATAAATTTCACAGCACAAAAAATAACCAAAGGCAAAAGTTGATTTATTGAGCTGGAGATCTGGATGTGTACTATGGGTATTTTTTGACTTCTTTGTTATAACATTTCACTCTTCTAAAGTTTATGCGCAATTTATGGTCCAATGTTGTGATTTCAGAACAAGTGCGAGCTGGAGCCTATAGGCGTAACGTACCTCTATTTAAGGGAGCCGATTTTGTTGAAATGGGGAAAATGCTGCTGAAGATGGAGACAATGAGATGGAGGAATCTGGAGCTCAGGGCACAGAGGAACATGAAGGGAACGGCTCAGAGCAATCGGAGGAAGGGAATTGAAAATATTACAGTGAAACTACAGGAGAAATATTAGTTGATGAAGATTGAATAAAAATGGAATAAATTAAACCTGCTGGTCCCCTGATTTGTATCCTTAACTCGAATATCACCTCATTTGGATCAGGTATATATGGAGTATCTGATCTGATTGGCAGCAATGCTATTAGCTTCTGGTTACGTTATGCTATTAGTATACGGATAGCTGATGCTATTGGCATTCGGATAACTGATGCCATTAGCATCTGGACGTCTGATGCAATGAGCATTATGCTGTTAGCAGGATGCTAGATACTAAAAGTATCTGAAACAGTGTTACATCTGCGATCAGTAACTGATCCAGATTATCGGATATGAGTAGCATCCGGATACCTGATGCTATTAGCATCAAGATACTTGATACTATTCGCATCAGGCTGCATGATGCTATTCGCATCAGGATACCTGATACTATTAGCATCAGGATACCTGATACTACTAGCATCAGGGAGCCTGATACTATTAGTATCTAAAACAGCGTTACATCTGTGATCAGTAGGGCCCGGATGTTCCTTTAAAATCCTGATCAACATGAATATGACGCTGAGTCAAAATTTTTAAATTCATTCATTTACGTCAAACTATCAAACTAACAGCTTATAAGTGAATAGAATTTGAGAGAAAAGTAAATAATAATAATTATGCAGTGAAACATTTGTGAGACAGCTTAAGGTAAGAAAAATACTATATTTCGCTGGGGGAATTTGGGGGAAATCAGGAAAACATCATATTTCGCGCGGGGAATTCGAGAAAATACTATATTTTGCTTGGGGAATTTGTCCAGAAGTGTTCTGGACGAATCTCCCCCCCCCCCCTCTCCCAATTCCCCCTGTGAAATATAGTATTTTCTCGAATTCCCCTCAAATTCCCCCCTGCGAAATATAGTATTTTTTCGAATTCCCCCAAATTCCCCAAGCGAAATATAGTATTTTCTCGAAAACCCCGCGCGAAATATAATGTTTTCCCGAATTCCCTCCAAATTCCCCCCCATTAAATATAATATTTTTTCGAATTCCCCCCAAATTCCCCCTGCGAAATTTAGTATTTTTCTTACCTTAAGCTTTCTCACAAATTTTTAAACGCATAATTATTATTTTCAATTTTCTCTCAAATTCTATTCATTTATAAACTGTCAGTTTGATAGTTTGACGTAAATAAATGAATTGAAAAATTTTGAATCAACGTTATATTCACGTTGGTCAGGATTTTAAAGGAACCTCCGGGCCCTACTGATCAGTAACTTATCCGAGTAACGGATATTAGTAGTATCTGGATACCTGATGCTGTTAGCATCAGGATACTTGATACTATTGGCATCAGGATACCTGATACTATTGGCATCAGGATACCTGATACTATTAGTATCAGGGAGCCTGATACTATTAGTATCTAAAACAGCGTTACATATGTGATCAGTAACTTATCCGTATACTGGATATTAGTAGCATCCGAATACCTGATGCTATTAGCATGAGAATGCCTGACACTATTAGCATCAGGATGCCTGATACTGATAGTATCCAAAACAGCGTTACAGCCCTGATCTGTAACTGATCTGATAGCCTGATCAGTAACTGATTAGAAATCAGTTTGAGCGGATCAGTAACTGACCATAAACTTATCAGAATTCCCACTCGGGATATGAGCTTCGAATTTCACTCATATTTCGGTCTCGATCGAATATATTGTTTATTATGCAAAGTGGTTATGAATCAGTATAGTTGATGTAACTGTTAAGAGCAATAAAGATAAGTATTAATATTCTACGAAAATTAATATTCATCTTGATTATCTGAGATTCTTGACCTATATTCTTTTCGGAAACTTAGACGAAAAAATTGAAAAAAATAGTAACTAATTATAGACTTGAGTTATGTTCTTCATCTTTATAAAATTGCAGATTTTGTCATATCCAAACTTTTCGATTAATATATATCCATTATTGTTGACTTCACCTTGATATAGTGGAAAGTTCTACGATGTAAAAGAAAAATAAAATTGATATCACTTAATTGAATTGACAGAATTTGAAATTCTCCAGAAAATTTGTGGGAAACTCAAATTTTTCATGAAGAATTTCTTTGGATTGTCTATGAATTGTCTTCTAAAAGTCTGAGGCTGGTTGACGTTGGCTCTCGGTAAATACTGAATACTGACCTTTAGTAACCAAGGATACTCAAATAAATGAATGAATGGATAAATAGAACCATGAGAATATAATAACAATATCAAATTGAATAGGTATAAAAGGTGGAATCCTTTCTTATCAGAAGTAATTTTATAGTTTTTTCAATAAAACGAAAATCTGGGTATTATTATTAAAGGAATATTCAAAATGAAATGTTCACTCATAGAAAGGCGCACCATTCGGAAGCAACTTGCTAATGAATTAGCAGATAAAACTATAATAATAACCATAATGATAGCAAGTTCCCACTTGTTTTTCATAGTAAAGGAGATTCTACAATGGCCGCAACGCAATGAATTCTGTACGGAATCTTTGCGGCTGGCTTATGTTTGCGGAAAAGTGCCGTATGGCAACGGACGCATTCCCTGTCAAACAACATTAGTAACCTCACTTCAAAGTCTGAATCCGGGGTTTTTCTACAAAGCTAGGGCCTCTTTGAAGGAAATTGAAAAAAATCACTCATTAATATAGGCATAGGGAGCTTTCCAATGAGTACACTGTGTAACACAGTGTCACACTGTGGGCGGATTCCCATGAGTCTGTTGTCCGCACGGCATAGTCGTGAAGTCGTACTGGCAAATGGAATAACCTCGGAAGTATTCGGCTCCGATGCTACAACATGTAAATTGTAGCTTCGGGTCGACTTCGGAGGTTACCCCGAATGAGCCGCGCGGACAACAGACTCATGAAAATCCACCCACAGTGTGACACTGTGTTACACAGTGTACTCATTGGAAAGCTCCCATATTAGAACATGTTTTCGAAAACTATCCGTTCACGATTGGAATTTCTCACACGGAATTTCATTCGTACCCGAAATCGGTGGAGATTGTGTTGCTCTTTCTTTTGTCAAACGATGAATTTTTATGAATTCATCTCTTGTGAGATCATTAAAAGGATCGATTGGAGCAAAAAAATGTCGAGGCTGGTAATCTCGTTGTTGTAATTCATCAAAATCGAGTAACAAACTATAATAAAGGTCACGCTGGAGAATATTCATATCGTTCATGAATATTCACCATACACTTATCAAATTAAATATTGAATATTGGATGTATCATAGAACGTCACTCGTAAGGAGGTTATGTGCCATAAATTTTGACTAGGAATTAATTTCACTTCTCACCTACGGAATGAATCCGTGTGAGAAATTCCAATCGTGAACGGATAGTTTTCCCGTGTAATCTTTCCGCTTATGATTGGAATTCCCCGTAGTATAAAAATCTTCCTCAGTCGGGAATAGACCCCCTGAAGATGATGGCTGTGATCGGATTTGTTGTTTATATTCCTTCGCAAATCGATCACGTAAATTTCTGAATTGTACTTTAACTTCATCACCTGCATCCAAATAGAAACGGCAATTAATATCCATCAACTTAATTTTTCATTTTTGTTAAAGTGACTTCAAATTATGAAAACTTTATATTTCATGTATATTATATATTTATAATCACCTGGAATTATTATCTTCAAGGCCCCCAAGACCCTTGGTGACCCAAACCTTTTCCTGCTCCACGCAATTGTGATAACCAGAACTACTTTGATTACACAATGTGACATTTACCTCAACGAATCTGATGAGTTCTCTTTCCTGCTTAGCATCCAATTTCAAATGCTTCCCCATTAGCATTAAAAAAATGCGCAGGAATGTTGAAAAAATTACTTACGGTTACTAATATTTAGATTAATCAAGGTTATTGTTTGACAGGGAATGCGTCCGTTGCCATACGGCACTTTTCCGCAAACATAAGCCTGCCGCAACGATTCCGTACGCAATTCATTGCGTTGCGGCCATTGTAGAATCTCCTTAAAAAACAATGAAATGAGCTTGCAGAGGAAAGTATTCACCTAAACTCCTATAGTCTCTTTCATGGTTTCTCTTGGTTTTGGCTCATTAGTTAAAAAAACTGTCAACTACACGGAGAAAAAAATATAGGTGTTCAGACTGTGGCTAAAAACCTGAGGGTTTTCGTGGTGTCAATCGAGAGACATCGGATCAACTCGATCACCATCGTATGGGCCGACTGCGCTAAACGTACGCGTAGCTGACCCACGCAATCTTCACTTGTATCGAAGTATCCATGGTGCGAAAACGTGCTTTTCATCTAATTGTGTAACGGTTTTTTCTATCTATTCGGTTTTCGGACAATTATCAAATCAATCAGTACATCCAATTAATTAACGGCTCGGACAATTTAATCATCAATTTATTGTGTATTTAATCAAACGAATGAAGTGTTGAATTATATCTATTTTTATGTAAAAAGTTCGAATGTAGTGAACGCTACAATCAACGACATCAAGAAACCGAAATTACCAGCACAGCTAGTTGGATAGCTCAGTGGGTAAGTGCCCTTACCAGGAATCAAAAGGTCCTCGGTTTGATCCCAAGCCTTGGCAAATTTTTCCCATAATCATAATGATCATTTTTCATCTCTATCTGACCAGCAAAATTTATTGAAGAGATCTTGTAATCAAGGTGGCTTGAATCGACAATAGCGGCATCACTTCAAATGGTGCCCTCTAATGTCAACGAACAATTCCGAGCATCTGCAGGCTTACACCGAGCTGCAGAGGACTGCAGCCTCAGTATACATCCAACATCATAGGCACTCACCAATCCCTTCATAACTTGGGTGATGACTTAAGCCTAGAGTGAGGAGGACAACACAACACACATAGAGCGCAGTTTACGTCGAGAAATACTTTCCGTCCACCTTCGCATACTGGCAGTTGACAACTCACGTACAAATTCTATGTCTATGAACACTTGATTGACAAGTGTTCTGTCACTCCACCTGCAATTGATTGACTGAATTAATCTAGAGCACCTTCCATCTTTATCGATTATGAAACGAATCGTGCGCTCTAGCTCACGGAAAATGATATCATAATTTTTTCGTTCCAATCTATTTTTGCAGTTTTTGCTTCCGAATGGAAGCACTGTAAACGCAATTTTTTTCGATTTCGTGATTTCATCGGAAAATGACTCAAAATGTTCCAAAACGCCGAAAAATGACATTTTTAAAAAATGCCTGTATGTATGTGTGTGTGTGTGTGTGTGTGTGTGTGTGTGCCAGATATCAGCTCATTGCTCCGGAACGGTGATACTTGGTGAGCTGAAAGTTTAACAGTACTTTCCCTTCCCATGCAAATTGCTCTCAGTGAGATTTGAGCGAAATCGGTTGAGAACTTTTCGAGAAAAATAAAATTTTCGAAAAATCGTTTTTTCGATTCCCAGCAAAAAATTGATTCATAGCCCCCACTCTCAGCGATGAAATTCATCTCATTTGAACTCACAATTTTCACTCGGGGTAAATTTTGCTACGATTTTTCGTTTGCGGATAATTTCAATTACAGTGTTTTTTATCCTGAATTTTGTATATACGATAGCTCAAAAACTATTCGAGTTAGAGACTTCAAATTTCGTCAGTTTGTGCATCTAATGAACGAAAAGTTTAGTATTGAAATTGGGCGAAATCGCTCCAGTATTTTCTGAGATATTGGACGAAAACCATTTTATGAAAAGAAGTTATATTTCGAAAACTATCCTAGCAATTACATCCAAGTTCAGCTTAAAAGATTCATCTCAATGAGCCCCACAAATGGTGAGAATTTCAGATTTTTAAGAAGAAGTCTCTTGTAAGAGTTTTCGATAAATTAGTTTTTTCAAGAATCACGGTTTTTCGTAGCTTTCTCCCTAGCAACACTACTATTTTTAATTTCACCATTCGAAAGGAGACAATTTTTCCTACAAAATGAGTACCTTTTCTTTTGACGACAATCAAAAAGAATAGAAATTGTATTTAAAACCTGAACTTCAATTTTTAAGTTTTATCGTAGAATCTCAGTTTTCATCTAATATTGAAAATTCATGTATCATATGACATTATTGCAATTTAATCGATTATTGTAAGCTAGGACTGCAGGTCCTAAGATTGAATCGTAAACAGATCGATACGGTCTGGAACAATATTCGTAGGAATTTTTAAGTGCGTATTTGTCGTAAAAATGATGTTATTTTTTTGAGCAATGGAATACATGAATAGCGATTTGATGCAATATTCATGAAATTCCATTCGGAAGCATTTTGCCAATCGAATTGGCAACATATTAAATGTCGCACAAGGAGTGGGGTTTGCCAGTAACGCACAAAGAGTGGCACTCCTGCTTGTTTCAATGATTATTCTTCGGATTGAATTGAAAACTATTACCAATGATTGATAAATACTTTAGGAGATTGGTTTATCCTCCGTTTCTATTTTTTTTTGAACCGTGCGTGCAATTCTGTTTAACCAATGAGACATGAGGAATGGACGTGACAATTCTAACATTACATTCGACGTGTAGAACATCTCAGAATAGGAATATTCGCCTCTATTCGGGCGTCATCATTTTGTGCGTACATAACATGACGATAGTTAAATTTTGTTAAAAGCTCGGTTTTTTTGTCAAATTCAAAATCTAATAGAAATTTTCAAAATTGAGAAAAAAGTAGTTCTGACAATGATTCGACAAGAAACTTGAGTTTTTTATTGAAGCCGGGTGTCATTAGACATTAATTTTTCCTCGCTCCTCAATCAATGCGGCAACATCTTTCGAATCAGTAAAGATATCGTACAATCAGGTAATGCAACAATCAGTAGGGAAAGAATGGATAGTTTCCGGAATTTTCAGATATTCATACTCCTTTCTCACTCGTCCCTCCTTGAACTCCCCCTATGCATGATTTACGTATAAACGGAGTATACTTTCCCATTTAAACAAAAAATGTAGAAAAAATCCCAACTTCTGTTTCTTATGGCAGAATGTGCTTCTTCATTGTAACGAGCATGGATTGGAACCTTTCGTTATTTGCAAACTGGGTCCAAGTGAAAATAGCTTGAGGCGTAGCCGACCGTTAGTCCCTATATGTGCGAAAGACTGCCAGTGTCGAGGGTGAGAGAGTGAGGATTTTAACCAGGAGGCGTATTTGTTGAGTTTAAAAATGTACGTACACATATGTGTTGTTGAGTCCTCGTTTTTCGAGGACGGAATGGGGTCTATAGGTAATGCGGCACTTTTCAGGTGCCAGGGGCCTACCCGAAACGGTCTTTCCTTCTCAACAAACTCAGTAAAGACGCAGCATTCATACAATAATGCCGACAGTAATTGCGCATGAAATACTTTCTTGGCCGTGAGAGATTTTTGAAGTACGACGAAATTTGGGCCTTCCCATTCCATTCATCTCTCAATCTGTGATTTCATACTTACAGAACGAAAAATTCCTGGAACAATTCGAAAGTTGTGGTGAAGAGGGAAAAATTATGAGGATTAGTTATTTACGGATGAAAATTTTCATGAAAATCTTGTAGAATTCACCTTATATAAATTTTATAGGATATTGAAACATCAATAAAATTCGCTTCTATGAGATTGTTTTTCAATTCTGCCCTCATAATCTTCTTGTTTCTGAGGAAATAGAGCTCAGATATTTTTATTTCATGAGAAAAGCATTGCTTCTACACTCAATGAAATTTTTACAGTCGATATAACAATGAAAGTATTGTTGAAATCACTATTGTGACAATAACCATAATTTAATTATCATATGAAATTTTGAGTAGAATAGCATTACCTTCCGGATATCCAAACGAAAGGTATCGTCCCTCCTCCTGGAGGAAAGTGGGTGTTACGGCGACAACCCGGAAGACACGTGGATAATAATAATTTTTTAATGAAGAAAATAGTATATCATTCGTACTCAACACGGTTGCGGCTGTACCCGAAATAAAAATAAGGGATCGGTTTGCTGCGGTAGAACACTGAAGTGTACCGATGTCTAAAAGACAGAGGTTTTCGGGCAAAATAACTTTATTCAGAATCAAATGCTATAATTTGTATATTTTCAACTAGCATCAAATTATTTATTGGAGGATAAATCAAACTTCTAACTTGAGTCAATACTATAGACGAAAATTATGATCGCTTCAGCGTAAAATTAAACTCGCAGTTGCAATTGGAAGAAACCGACTACGGTTCATGGTTGAAGTTGAGTTGTTCGAATTCTGGTAAATGTTGTTGGTGATGTAGATGACTCTTTAGTTGCAGCATTGGCCTGATGCAGCATGCTGAATCCCAGTAGATGAAGTTTAAGGGGCTCAAACGAAGGTTGTTGATGCATCGTCGAATGACTCGAACGTTTTCACTTAAAAAAATGCTTCTATTTAACTTTGAACTAAATACTTGAACTTTACTCTGAAAGTTTGAATACTTTAGTTAATCGACTTAGATTCGAGCAGAGTAACATTCAAAATAGTCGATTAGTTACTAGAGATGTCAATTCCGACAGAGTAACGTTGGTGACTGGGTAACTACTACTTGTTACTGAAGGTGAAGAGTCGTGCGCTGGTCACTGCTCATCCTCGCCCAAATTTTACAGAATTCAAGGTACCCTGGTTTCTAGGAAGTAATTAAACCCAATAACTACGAGATAATCTGAGCAAACAGGATCACTCGCTTCGGTCGTACTGTGTCAATACTAGTGATGTGAAACTAAAAACTGACCGGCAAGTTTACCGTCATTTTACCGGTAACTTACACGTAACTGACCGAAGCTGAATTACTGACGGTTTTTCGGCAGGAATAAACTGACCAAATCTTGCGTCAGGAAAATGACCCATCATTCAAATTAAAGTCAGATTACATCTATATAGCTGAATTTAATTTCTTTTCTCTGTTACCTCATTTTGGAGAGCAAAATTCACACGAAATATTGGGGTTCACTCCATTGTACTACATAATACAAATTTCATTGAAATGTCATGCTCGCTATTTTTCTCTCCTTTTGAAGCTTCATGCGTCTCAAAAAAAAAGAAAAGTTAGACAAAAATGACCGAAAAAGTGACTGAAATAAAAAATTACCGTCAGTTTCCATCTATATAGATGATTTTCCATCATAAAACATAATTACTGACGATAAAAAAAATTACCGTCAGTTTCCAACAGGAATTACAGGTCAGGTCAGAAATGGTCAGGAAACCGTCATTTTACGATTGACCTGACACATCCAAAAAATTACGGTAATTTTACATCTCTAGTCAATACTCTGCTCTTTTGGCTGTCATTTGCTCGTCATCTCATCATCACTTGACGAGATGGTAATAAAAATTCCAGTGGAGTTCAAGGACACACGTGGCTTCTGTTGTTCTATGTAACCTTCCTGTGTATGGGTTATTCTCATTCCTTATGTATTTTGATAATGCATTGCATCACTGTGCTCCCAGCGCTAAAATATCATTTTTCGTATTCTCTTACAATGCAGTGAACTGCTGCATTAATTAATTTACGAACGCGATGCGTTAATTTACGAACGAACATCTTGTAACATAATTTCGTAGTATATTGAGCTGGTAGGATCGTAACATGGGTCAAAATATTGGTTTTTAGTCTCTATTGTGATCATGGTCATAGTACGGGTACAGTATACTATACTTATTTGGTAAATTTTACAAGTATAGTTTGTCTGAAAACTGCAACATAATATTGACAATGATGATAGTTACTAGAACTATTTCATTTTAATTTATCTAGATGGTTCTATTGTTACCATTAGCAGCCATAATTGATTGACCTCTCATCCACTAAGATTGAGGTTCAATTGCGATACGATCTTGGTGGACGGAGAGGTGAATGAATTATAAATAGGTGCAGTCCGGAGATTTTTAATCCTAGACTGGTCACTATAGGCGACCTATCAACTCTGGTTGGGTGGTGAGCGATATGTCATCATGTTATTTCGGCTGCGACGTTGCAGAATTGCCTTTAGACTGCCTGACTTATCCTTGGCAAGTTTTTGGTAACGCCCCTCACTGGTCGACTTCATCTAGCGTTATGAAATTTTCGGTAGCTCCTAGAATGTATTTCATTTCTTTACCAAATTTGCAGGATATGTCATTTAAAACAAATGGGAACTTGCTATCATTATCGTTATCATTATAGTTTTATCTGCTAATTCATTAGCAAGCTGCTTTCGAATGGTGCGCCTTCCTATGAGTGAACATTTTATTTCGAATATTTCTTTAATAATAATACCCAGATTTTTGTTTTATTGGAAAAACTATAAAATTACTTTTGATGAGAAATGATACCACCTTTTATCCCTATTCAATTTCATATTGTTATTATATTCTCATGGTTCTATTTATTCATTCATTCATTTATTTGAGTATCCTTGGTTATTGAAGGTTGATATTCAGTATTTACCGAGAACCAACGTTAACCAGCCTCAGAATTTCAGAAGACAATTCATAGACAATCCAAACAAATTCTTCATGAAAAATTTAAGTTTCCCCCAAATTTTTTGGAAAATTTCAAATTCTGTCAATCCAATTAAATGATATCATATTTTTTTTCTTTCTCCTCCATCGTAGAACTTTCCACGATATCAATCGAGAAGTTTGGATATGACAAAATCTACAATTTTATAAAGATGAAGAACTTAACTCAAGTCTATAATAAGTTACTATTTTTTTCACATTATTATAACCTTTTGAACATTATTAAGCATGGATTCAACAACATTGAGTAATTTTTTTATGCGGAAATATCCACTAACAACGGAGCTTTTCCAAGAACGTTTCTTTGAAATAGACGATTTGCGGTGATCACTGTATCTCAGCTGGAAATTATCAGAAATGAAAAACCATTGAATTTTAGTCAGAGTATCATTGAATCCTCCCCCCAACGTTCTCTGATTATTTTTTTTTTTACATTAAAGGAGTTTTCCACCAAAATTGTGCCACAAAATGGCGCAATTTTTTGTAAAAAATAGCAGTTTTTACTTTAAATGACCACCAAAAATTGAAAAATGAAAAAAAAAATAATCAGAGAACGTTGAGGGGGGATTTAATGATACTTTGACTAAATTTCAATGGATTTTCATTTCTGATAATTTCCAGCTGAGATACAGTGATCACCGCAAATCGTCTATTTCAATAGACGTTCTCAGAAAAGCTCCGTCACCGGCTTGTTTGTGGATATTTTCGTATAAAAAAATTACTTCATGTTGTTGAATCCATACTTAATAGTGCTCAAAAGGTTTTAATAAAGTTGCTCAATCCATACGTCTAAAAAAAATTCGTAACAAAAGCGTTTTTTTTCACGCGTAAACCCTTACCCCCCCCCCCCCCCTCCTTAAGAACCTCAGATAATCAAGATGAATATTAATTTCTGTAGAATATTAATACTTATCTTTATTGCTCTTAACAGTTACATCAACTATACTGATTCATAACCACTTTGCATAATAAACAATATATTCGGTCGAGACCAAAATATGAGTGAAATCGAAATAACTCGAAAACTAATGACGAGAAAAATCTGGGAAAATTCACATAGTTAGATAATATAGTGTCTAATATTATTCCTCAATCTGGATGTAATCATTCGTGAACTTATTCTAAATTTGAGAAAAAATGAAAAAATTGAAATATTGAAAAATCATTCCTATTTAAAAAAATATTTCTCCAATGCTGTCCAGTAACAATCCCGAGCTGCAGGTTCTATCTCAATTTTTCCGGTTGTTATTGAAGCAACAACATTTTGCATGAGAAATTATGAAAATCGACATAACTTAAAAACCAAGTGTTAAAACTTGGACATGGTTTCGGATGCATCGAGGTCAGGAATTTGAAGATTCCCGCCAAGGCATCCATCTTGCCACGTTGGCAGCTTCTACATTGGCCTCACGAAATCTCCCGAGAGGCCTCGGGAAGTTACGAACGGCCGAAGCGGCGTTCTTTTTCTTCGCTTTCGGCTACCTCACGTAACGTGCGCGATTCACCGAACGGTTTTTCTAATTCAAAATTCTATTCGGACAATTAACATGTTTTTTTTTCGCGATAAAAATACCGGAATCATCAATTAAACTGTTAAAATTAATCAGTAAATTCACCGCTAAAATTGCCAAATAATTAGTGTAAATAGTTGAGGCTTTTTTATAATAAAACCAGGAACGATAGCCATTTTGACTTAATGAACGTGCATTTCGGAATCTTTTCACCACCTCGCCAATTTACAGGCTTCTCACCAGGTATTTTCCTGCACCACTCACGGACCTGGGCATCAACGTCGAAATATTCTCCTCTCGAAATTCACCGGGCTTTTAACATTGGTCCTCCGAGCAGCCGGATATCGTGAGTCTATAAAAAGTGTACGTGAAAATTCATTGTAATAAAATTGGTGAAAAACGTGGTTGTGAAAATCTAAAATTCGGGGCTCACACAAGGATTAACACGGACAGCATCAAAAATCCTTTATGTGAAAAATAAAGTGAAGAAAGACAAAGGTGTTTGTTTACGTTTTGGACAATAACAGTGGTTCGAGTTTGGACGAGTCTGAGTGACGTCAGCGGCCGTCGCTGTCGGCCATCCCCACCATCGGCCCAACTCTCCGGAAAACCTCGGCACTCATCGTAGACGCTCGAGCATCTGTCTCTCTCCACGCAGCATCGAGCTTCCCCCACCACTGCCAGACCAGGCAGAGCGGCAAACACGTGCGAGACTTCACACGGCACACTCACCAATATTTTCAAACGCAAGTATAACACTTGCACAATCGGTACGTTTGACGTTTATACTTTATATTATACTCTCTCGTGTATTAAATCAAAATGGACAATAATGAATAAAATAATCGCGTATTATTACAATTGGATGCAAACGCTCAAGTCATTTTACGAATGCAACCGCTAGGAAACAGAGCAGGCTATATTACAAAACGATGACTTAGTGGAAAATCTTCAAGATAATCAACAATTTGAGAAATAATCGGAGGGGGCTCATAACCCGTCCCTGGATTCATTCCCTTACTTTCGAAAATTGTTTTTTTTGGCAACAATTCTAATGAAACTATTGCGCTTCTCACAGGAACAATACCGAAGCAAATCTCCAAGCCGGAAATTAAATCAAAGGAAACCTCCAACATTGTGGCTTCGAAAGCACACCAGCATGGAAAGAAACAACGAGAGTAGTCAACGTACAACAGGAATGTCATCGGTATGTGCAGATGCGAAGCAAGGGGATAATTATCACACCAAGCTACGAGAGTTACAATTGCCACATCTAAAGTCATCATCAGGGATTCAAGCGACTTCGAAGGAACTTACGACTCCTTCAAGGTCAACTGGCAACCGTTCAGGAGAATCCTCAGATCGGTATAGCGGATATCAACAACATTTGGCACATCTCCAACGGACATCAGGCTTAGCACATCTCCAATGGACATTCATCATTCTGATGCATCTCCAGTGGACAATAGCAGCAATGGTAGCACATCTCCAATGAACAAAACCATTCAACGCTAATCTCCAACGAGTTTCAATTATCATGGTTCATCATCGAAGACTTCTTCATCAATTCCATCGGTCGTTCATCAAATCAACAAAGTCACAGAATCAGCAATGGTTTTGGAGAAATTTACGACTTCTTCAAATCCAAACGGATTCAAGACTTAATAGTCAACTGAACATCACCAACCGCGGGCTTGGACATTCAGTTTGGAAGGTCTCCTCATTATGATTCATGGTCAATCATCAAACACAGAGGCCAGGTATTATGTGCTTCCAATCTCCCCCAAGGCCTCGGGAAGTTACGAACGGCCGAAGCGGCGTTCTTTTTCTTTGCTTTCGGCTACCTCACGTAACGTGCGCGATTCACCGAACGGTTTTTCTAATTCAAAATTCTATTCGGACAATTAACATGTTTTTTTTTCGTGATAAAAATACCGAAATCATCAGTTAAACTGTTAAAATTAATCAGTAAATCCACCGCTAAAATTGCCAAATAATTAGTGTAAATAGTTAAGGCTTTTTTATAATAAAACCAGGAACGATAGCCATTTTGGCTTAATAAACGTGCATTTCGGAATCTTTTCACCACCTCGCCAATTTACAGGCTTCTCACCAGGTATTTTCCTGCACCACTCATGGACCTGGGCATCAACGTCGGAATATTCTCCTCTCGAAATTCACCTAGTTTTTAACACCAAGCATTAGAAAAATCTGAAAAAATTCACGCAGTGATAGAATATGATGTCAAATATTATGCATCAATCTGGATGAGATCGGTTGGAAACTTTTTGAAAAATCAATTTTTTTGACAAAATCGAAAAATGGTCATATCTTGAAAAATCTTGAATGAATTCCAAGTAACGAGGTCTCAAAAGAAAACATTCATCACGACCAATATATAGTCGAAATATGAGATTTCTCAGTTAAAGTTTTACCGTTTTTAAGTAAAAAAAAAAATCCACACAGACACACATACATACATACACACACACAGAATTCTTTTCTGAATATCATTTTCAGACTCTCCACATCATTTTAAGTGATTTGCAGCAAAAAAATCAAAATCGAAAATTCTTACGTTTGTTAAGCTTCCCTTCGGAAGCAAAATAGAAGAGTTCGTTGAACACGTCAATGAATAGAGTTCATTTTTCCGGGAATTTTCAGCTCAGTTGTCTAATCATAGGAAAATAAAAACTTGCTCACTTGGTTGTCATTCAGATTCTGTTCACTAATAACGAACAACCACTAAATGGTGAAATGTGAAATTGACTATTGAAGGACAAACAAATTTTATTCCTCAACATTGTTAACTATTGATATGTTTGGCTTCCGGAAGGATTCCGCGTTGAATTTCAACGTAGCGCTGACGTTTCGCAAACATTGCAGTTTGCATCTTTAGGGCTGTGAGCTCTGATTCTGAGCTCCGTGGTCAGAGGGTAGTCTTTTTATCCCTATTGTGGCCAGTGGAGGGGATGGTGAGGGACGGAGGTGGAGCCAAGCAGGAGTTTTCAATTGATCAGCTGGTCAATTAACCCTTTGCCGTGCCACATGCATCCCCACTCTCTTGCGCGGTGCGAGACGATAATGGTGGGGATGGCGGGTGCAAGAGCGTACGCTCAGCCCTGTTCAAAAATTTGTGGGAGCATATGAGTTCAAAGTCAATATCATGTCTATACCCGGGAAAAACAGAATTAGATCTATCTAGATCTAAGTAGATCTTCTTAGATCTATCTATATCTCCGTAGATCTTCTCAGATCTATCTATGTCTCCTTAGATCTCCTTAGATCTATCACAAAATTTAGATTTAGGTAGATCTAAATCTGCTTTTCTCGGGTATAGTTGTGACCAATACACGTAGATATGCGTGCAATAACTGCATTATTTTCTCCTGTTAGTCGGCTAATACTGACCAGCATTAATCGGCATCAAAAAACAATAACCAGATAAAAGCGTGAAATCTTGCACCCATCTCATTATCCCGCAGCGACAGCCCTGAGTCACTGCGGAGTGGGGAGTCAGTCCCCGTACCATATTTTAGGAGCACACGCACAGTCCTTTACGTGTCGCACTCATTGGCCCTACCCTCATTTGCCCCACACCGAGACGATTCGAAACGTTGGCACGGCAAAGTGTTAAGGGCGGGGGGGGGGGGGGGGTAAGGGATTTTTTTACGAATTTTTTTAGACGTATGGATTGAGCTAATTTACTGAAACCTTTTGGACATTATTAACCCTCTAACGCTGAAGTCAGACTAACTCGTACCCGCGGTGCTAGAGTAGAGATAGCCAGTCGCGTGCGCTCTCAGTCCCCACTATCTCAATTTACGAGACTCAGGCTCGGTCATTATCGTGCTACACACGTCTGATGGGTTCCCTCAGTGCCCCCTTCTTAGTTATTTAGATGGTCTTGAATTATCTTTTTTTTTCAAATTGTTTTTGATGATGTTGAATGAAAAATTATAAAAAATGGATCGTAAAAACTCAAAATTATTGACTAACAATAACATACCCGATAAAATTACAAAACAAACAGTAACCCCATAGTAGGTACGGTATTGCTCGCCAGAGCTCACGGATACACACTAACGCACATATGCGCCGCCTGCTTAGCAGGCCGCAGAGTCGGAGAAACGTCCGTAAGCGTTAAAGGGTTAAGTATGGATTCAACAACTTGAAGTAATTTTTTTATACGAAAATATCCACAAACAAGCCGGTGACAGAGCTTTTCTAAGAACGTCTTTTGAAATAGACGATTTGCGCTGATCACTGTATCTCAGCTGGAAATGATCACAAATAAAACCGATTGAAATTTAGTTAAAGCATCAATAAATCCCCCCCCCCCCCCCCCCTCCCCAACGCTCTCTGATTTTTTTTTTCATTTTTCAATTTTTAGTGCTCATCAAAAGTGAAAACTGCTATTTTTTACAAAAAATTGCGCCATTTTGTAGGTGGAAAACCCCTTCACTGAGGGAATTCCCGATGGTAGATTTAACGAAATTATATGGTCGAGGTCAAATCGAGCTATTCTCTGTTGCTATTTTTCACAGATTTTATTGTCATATACACAATGGTGAACAACTATACTTATTTGGGACGTGTTACATGAATGTAAGAGTCCAGTTACCTCAATGCACCTCTACAAATTCTGTTTTACTAAATATTTTGCTATCGTCACTTTTCAACATTCGTTATTTTCCCATCACGAGAAATTCGTCCACTTACACGATACGGTACATGTGGATCTTTTGCAACTGGTAGTATCATTTCATTTGAAGGGAAATCAGGAGTTCATATATATTAGACTGTGCCAAATTTGACGACTATTTTTTTTTTCGGCTCCCAAGTGAAAATTACATTTTCCATTACGAAAAAATAATGCTCTCCAAATCCGGGCTTCCTATCTTTTTTTTCCAGTTAGCGCTCGCGTAAATAAGGATTTTTCAAGGAAAATTTTTCTAAGAATGATTTTAAACCTCAAAATTCATGGGATATGATCTCTAAAGATTTTGAAAACGCATCATTCCGTCGAGAATTCAATGCTCAACGAAGATAATCGTGGACGAAGTCAAAGCAATGGCCTACACGCCTTGTAGACCAAATATAAAGCGAATTTTTCCTCAATTTATTACTAACATTCATTCTTATACACATATCAAACAATGAATGTGTAATTGAAACTTGTGAATTCCATTTTCTAGACAATCCTCATGATCCAAAGAACTAATTTTCGTCCCTTAATTCTTCTCTATATTTTTTTCTTCAACTAATAATCATAATAATAGCAAACAATATAAAAAAAAATTATATCATTTCATCACTCATTACTCACAACTTTTATTGACTCAGAAGTTTTTAATCAATATTCATGGCGTTGATGCTTCTATTCATGGCACAGATTATAGTGATTGACATTCGTGAGTGATTTGCCAACATGTTACTCCAAATATTAGTCGGAAGATGTTGCTAGCTTCTTTTTGGAGTGAAACTTCTTATACGAAGTCCTCGCGTTTAACGCTGTTGCGTTACTTTTCCACGCTTTGGAGGTGGGGGAGAAGAAAGAGAGAGAGAACGAATGTGCGCATGCGCACTCGTATCCCTGCAGCATTGCTCGCCATAGTAGGACTAGCGAAGGGATCGACATCGGCTTTCTTCGACGTCCATGCCGGACCAATTAATCTTTGGCTTCGGCATGCCTCGTGTGTCGATTCTTTCGTTAGTACGACGATACCTGTCCTGTTACTGTTCATTTTCTATTATCAGTTATTCAAGAACATCTCAGAAACTAAGTGGGATAGAGTGATTCTGCTTTCCTCCTTTTTTGTGGATCTTTAAATCCTCGACAAGAAAGCTCAAAATTGAATTTGAGCTCAAATTAAATGTACTTGGTGGATTAGTTGAATGAGAAATAGGGTAGGTAGGCTGGACGAGTGGGAATAGCTGATGAAATTTCCCGAAAAGATGAATAAATTCATATTTTTTTATTTTTCTTCCACAAAATCAGTGGAAGATAAGTTGATCGCAAGGGAGAGTGGGGCTGAGCGTATACCTATCGATTATCATAGCAAACTAAGCGATAGGAATTTAGTGATCAGAGCTATTGGTTAGCGTTCAAGAGAATACCGGTATTTGATTGGCCGAACAACAATTTTTAGTAACCATCTAATAGCTACAGCGTACATACTTATAGTCAAGATCTATTTCGACTCAAATTTAATAGTTCCAGAATTCAAGAATTTCTCTCAGTGCTTAATGTGAAAAAAAAAATAATCAGAGAACGTTGGGGGGAGGATTTAATGATACTTTGACTAGATTTCAATGGTTTTTTATTTTCGATAATTTCCAGCTGAGATACAGTGATCACCGCAAACCGTCTATTTCAAAGGAACGTTCTTGGAAAAGCCGGCTTGGTTGCGGATATTTTCGCATAAAAAAATTACTCAATATTGTTGAATCCATGCTCAATAATGTTCAAACGGTTTCAATAAATCTGCTCAATCCATACGTCTAAAAAAAAATCGTGAAAAAAGTGTTTTTTTCTTCACGCGTAAACCCTTACCCCCCCCCCCCTTAGAGGGGAGATCTAGTTAGACCATGCAAAAAAGGCCTTTTTCTCGATTTTTTTTGGCGAGAGGATGAAATAATTCATAACAACGGTTTTTCTGTATGAAAACTATTAATTTAGAGTGAACAATGGAATTTTTTCGAAGAAAAATATTAAAAAATACGCTGGTGGAGAGCAATGGCCGGGAGGCTTGCAAAAAAAACAAGTGTTGCGGTGATTACTCTCGCGCTGTTTTGGATCATTCGAAACCAACAAAACGGGGGGGGGGGGATCTTTAGTTAATGATATAATGCTTTAAATGGACGGAGGGTTTTGAAAATTTTTAATTTTTCCCAAAATGACGGACATTAAAAGAAAAAAGAACTTTTTACCAAAATTTGTTCCATTTTCTTGAATATAATGGAAGAATCACTGTCAAAAAAAAATTCTCCGTCCATCCGGGGGATAACTATGTATAGAATAAGTGAGATAAATTTGAAGTCGATCAGTATAGCCGTTCGCAAGTTATAGCGATCACCGACTTCGAAAACATTTCGCGAAAACATTGCCTTTTGTTCCCCCTAATACGAATATTTCAGATACCACCGACTCCGACAATGACGTGGAACGAGATCTGTTTTATGATTCGTGAAACGACGAGGAAAATACCCACTCCGCGAGTGGATCATTCTTGGATCCTCCAGACTAGGCAGCATCTGTCCAATCTTTTTCGGGAAAGAAAGAATCGTCCGGATGTTGTGCTTTTGAGTACCTCATACACAGAAAAATAAAATCTTGGATGACGTTTCGATGAAGCGTAGATCATGTAACTTTCGTGGGCATAATCCACGTCCATTCGCGCCTCAATTATCGTCCTACTATCCGTGATCTATGACCAATTTGTTCATAGATTACGGCCTCAAGGCTTGGATCATGGCACAATCCGGCCTGAATTATGCCTCAAGGGACGTAGATCATGTCACGTGAGGGCTTGAATCACCCCCCCCCCCCCCCAGAGTACATGGATCATGCCCCCAAAGGACGTAGATCATGCCCCTAGAAGGACGTGGATCATGCCCCCAAAGGACATGGATCATGTACTGTAGGGGGATCTGCCCATAGCACATCGATAATGTTCCAATTGTATTCAGAATCGGCTCCAAGTTTCTCTTGCACTTGCAAATGTAGCTACACAAATTAGTTTGCAGAACTTTCAAAAAATTATACACACAGAAAAACCTGAGTGTTGTCGATGCTCATGAGGGGCGTTAGTCGATGCTCATGTGGGGCGTACTCCGAGTGCTCACAATGGAACGTGATGTACGTACTCTGAGTACGTGATGTGCGCACTCGAGTACGTGATGTACGTACTCGGAGTACGTGATGTGCGCACTTCAGTACGTGATGTACGTACTCTGAGTACGTGATGTACGTAACCAGTGTAACCGGGTGGTCCCCAAAAAAGCCCCTGAGCCCCCTTTCCACCAAACCCAGCTCCCCAACTGTATGAATGTGGCGAGTGAATGAGTGAATGAGAGGAAAGAGTGAAAATGGGACTTGACCCACCATCTGGCGGATTCAAGAGGAAGCAGGGAGCAAGAGCAGCCATCTTCCCTGCCGGCTGGCACATACACACAGACACATCGAAAATAGACGCGACACTTGTTGCATCGTGTTTCCCATGTGAAAAAGAATTGACAGTTATTTGTGCAAATTATTAAGGTGAAAAGTAGAGAGGAAAATACCCGAAAAACGAGATAGAGTGTGGAAGAGCCGTTGGAGAAGCACAGAGAGTGTGAATTGTTGTTATTATCCCTGAGAGAAGGAGAAAAAAGGAGAGTCAAGGTACGAGTGCCCAGCTATTTCATATTTTCTCGGCCACGTGCACCGGCATTTCTTCCATCACATTGTTGTTGGGTTAATTCGCGATAATATCCGATTCTGGAGTGCTCGAGAGATCCCCCGATTTTTTGCCAGTCATTCTAGTAGAATTGAGAGTAAATTGAGAGTACATGCATCATGGACTGAAAGTACATGCATTATGTTCCCAGAGTACATGCATCATGTACCGAGAGTACATGCATCATGTACCGAGAGTACATGCATCATGTACCAAGAGTACATGCATCATGTCCCGAGAGGACGTGAATTATGTACCGAGAGTACATATTTTATGGACTTTCGGGACGTTTATCGTGCTGAACGGTTGAGCATACACTGTTAAAAATGTATGTGAATTTCTAGTACTTTTACAGTACACCAGTACAGTAAAATCATGTACTTTGTACAATAATGAGTATTCGCCCGATTTTTACTGGAAAATTCTAGTACAAAACTTCAATTTTACTCTCCTGTACTAGAATTCTATGATTTCATCCTGTAAATTTACATGGCTAGTACAGTACTCTGTTCAATGATAGAATTTTATACTAAATGTGCTCGAGTATATGTAATTTCCTTGTATTTTGACTGCACAACTGTACAATGAGTTTATAGTATCGATGGAAGAGAGTGTAATCGTTCTATCCAAATGAATTTGCATAGACTATATACACTACAGTGCATGAAAATTACAAGAAATAATCACATGACAATTGGTCCTCCAGGATATTCATTACGTAAAAGACTAGTGACTTCATCTACACCATATAAATAATCACCTTTCTCCATTTGTTTCATTTATTATAATTAGTTAATATAGATGTAGATGAAGACATAGATTGCATGACTCAATTTGGAAAATACGATCCAGTTACACCTCTCCTTACAGAAAAATAATTGAGGTGTTATTCCACCTAATTTCAAAAAATATGTAAAAAGTTCAGTATAGGAAATTTGTCATGAAATTTGTAAGATATGAAACGAAATGTCAAAGCAGTGGTTGACCCTAGAGGTCTTTTTTCCCCATTTACCCCTTTTGCTTCCGAATGGATGCATTGTAAACGCGATTTTCTTCGATTTCGAGATTTCATTGGAATATGACTCAGAATATTCCAAAAGGCCGAGAAATTACATTTTTTAAAAATGTCTGTATGTATGTGTGTGCGTGTGTGTTTGTGTGTTGTATGTGTGTGTGTGTGTGTGTGTTGTGTTTGTGTGTTGTATGTGTGTGTGTGTGTGTGTGTGTATGGCAGATATCAGCTCATTGCTCCGGAACGGTAATACTTGGTGACTTGAAAATTTAACAGTACTTTCCCTTCCCATGCAAATTGCTCTCAGTGAAATTTGAGCGAAATCGGGTGAGTACTTTTCGAGAAAAATCAAATTTTCGAAAAATGGTTTTTTCGATTGTTCTCCACGAAAAATTGATTCACAGCCCCCACTCTCAGCGATGAAATTCATCTCATTTGAACTCACAATTTTCACTCGGGGTAAATTTTGCTGCGATTTTTCATTTGTGGATAATTTCAATTACAGTGTTTTTTATCCTGAATTTTGTATACCCAATAGCTCAAAAACTATTTGAGTTAGAGACTTCAAATTTTGTCAGTTTGTGCATCTAATGAACGAAAAGTTTGGTATTGAAATTGGGCGGAATCACTCCAGTAGTTTCTGAGATATTGGACCAAAACCATTTTATGAAAAGAAGTTATATCTCGAAAACTATCCAAGCAATTACATCCAAGTTTAGCTTAAAAGATTTATCTCAATGAGCCCCACAAATGGTGAGAATTTCATATTTTTAAGAAGAAGTCTCTTGTAAGAGTTTTCGATAAATTAGTTTTTTCAAAAATAACGGTTTTTCTTAGCTTTCTCCCTAGGAACACTACTACTTTTTATTTCACCATTCGAAAGGAGACAATTTTTTTTACAAAATGAGTACATTTCCTCCTGACGACAATCAGAAAGAATAGAAATCGTATTTGAAATCTGAACTTCAATTTTTAAGTTTTATCGTAGGATCTCAGTTTTCATCTAATATTGAAAATTTATGTATCATATGACATTATTGCAATTTAATCGATTATTGTGAGCTAGGACTGCAGGTCCTAAGATTGAATCCTGAACAGATCGATACGGTCTGGAACAATATTCATAGGAATGTTTAAGTGCGTATCTGTCGTAAAAATGATGTTATTTTTTTGAGCAATGTAATACATGAATAGCGATTTGATGCGATATTGATGAAATTCCATTTGGAAGCATTTTGCCAATCGAATTGGCAACATATTAAATGTCGCACAAGGAGTGGGGTTTGCCAGTAACGCACAAAGAGTGGCACTCCTGCTTGTTTTTACCTGGAATTTCCCCGCAGCGAACCTCTGTGTAGCTCTGAGGGTTGCAAGATGGCATTTTTCGTTATCTTCACGGACTATACTCTTGCAATGTCCATTTTAGTGTTGAGTTTGCTACCGTAGTAGCCACTTCAACTCGAGTTGGCATAGTATTCAACGCGTGGTTTAATCTATTCTTTCAATTTTTTGCAAATGCATATCTTAGTGATAAATATCGAAAGTGTTCACTATTCACCGATGAATATTGAAAGGTAAATATCAAGACTATAAAGTTTATAGTATAAACTGAGATTTATATTATTTGATCCATGTGAGAAGAAAGAAAAATGAGTTTAAAATATTTTATTAGAATTTGATATTTCCGACCGAATTTATATTTTTATTATTTTCGTGACATCACTTTTTCATGGCATGTCGGTCATACGCGTTCGTTCATGATTTTCACCGAACTAATGGAGAGAAGTCTCAATATCTTTGAGTCTTATACTTCTAACCTTACCCAGTATTAAATGAAATTCATATTATCGCGTGAATTGATGGAAATTAAAGAATTAAATTAATTAATTATTCTTCAGAAAAAGAAACGAATTAAATTAATTACAATGCACAAATTTAAAAATTTGGAGATATTCGGTTTTGATCTCGAGTGAGTGTTGAAGCTCACATCTTTCCACTATTCGGGTGACAGCTTTATCATTAAGCTACTGAGATACCTCATATCTCCAAATTTCAGAAACTTGTGCATATCGTCACTATTCGCCAATTATTATTAGTAGAATTTGATATTATCGACCGAATTTATATTTTTATTATTCTCGAGATCAAAACCGAATATCTCCAAATTTTTAAATTTGTGCATTGTAATTAATTTAATTTGTTTATTTTTCTGAAGAATAATTAATTAATTTAATTCTTTAATTTCCATCAATTCACGCGATAATATGAATTTCATTAAATACTGAGTAAGGTTAGAAGTATAAGACTCAAAGATATTGAGACTTCTCTCCATGAGTTCGGTGAAAATCATGAACGAACGCGCATGACCGACATATCATGAAAAAGTGATGTCACGAAAATAATAAAAATATTTTATTCAAATATTTATCCTGCTCAAACAATGAGTTTCACGTATCAACCCGTTGTGCCTCATTCATGATAGTATTCATTGTCCTTTTCTATTCTTTTTGACAACTTTTCAAACGGACACTCTATTTTTTCAAAGTTTTTTCCCATTTCCATCCTCGATGACACTACCTGACATAAAATTTTTAATTCATCATCTATTTATTAGGGTCATTTATGGTCGGGGAAAACCCAGCGCTTTGTCACCAACTACTTCCTACTCCCTTGTGCCTGATCAGCACTCCTTCGTACTGTCTCACTAGATTTTACTTCATAAACATTCCTCCCACCTACCCTCACGTTTCCTACTAAATTTCTCCAATTAGGTAGATTTTCCACCAATTACAATCGATTTGAGACATCCCCACTAGTTGTAATGTCAAATTGCAAAGTTTTGAATATAAATGTTCAGTTGAAAACTAATCTTTGAATCGATTATTTCAGTTTCGGATATACTCAACTATTATTACATTGATAATTTTTCTCCTGGCATCATCTCGTTGAAGTAATTAGTACATAGTTTCATGCAAGCTCTCTAAAGAAAGTGTCTTTTTTATTCAAGTGGTGAAGAAAAACAGTTATTTTCATTTTCATTGGAGAGAGAAAGTTTCGAATTTTTGGCATTCTCAAGTATTCAACAGTTTGCAAACACAGGTAAGGACGAATACAATTATTCAATAGATTTATCATAACTCGAAAATGAATCATCCAAAAGGGTATCCGTATTTCATTTTTAGATTTTTTTTCAATCCAAATAATCTAAAGTTGAATTAATTGTAAATAATGATTGATGAGATTTCTCGTTTCAAACCGCTTTTGTATTCGTGTTGAGAATATTCAAATGTTTTATTAAAAATGCTTCAGCTCCAAGATTTGAAAATGTGAAGGTTCAAGTGAGAATCCCAGTGATTTTTTTAGAAGAAATAGCCTTTTATGAACCGAGGGCGGAAAGAAGGTAATTTTTCGTTATTTTTCGGTTGAGCGAAGCAAGGGTGACCAATTTTTGTCGAAATTAATTTTTTTTTACATGGTACGTCTGATTTTTTTTTAACACAAGAGTGAAGACAAGTTTCTAACCGAGCGAAGCGAGGCGGGAAATTTAATTTTCCTTAATTCAGTGTCGAGAAAGAACTTCTATTCTGAAAAAATTTGAAAAAAAATTTCTCTTCTGTTTCACAATTTAATGGTCGTACTTTGATAGTCAATTTGTAATAAACGACTCTCATACTCAAAATAATCCTCAGTTTTATTGACAGACTGGAGACTTAGATGAGAAGTTTTTTCATTGTTCATACTGAGAACAAAAAATCTATCATCGAAGAATTTATCTTTGAATTCAATTAAAAAAAGTTGATAATCATAGACAGTTATCCATAGTTCAGATTATTACAAACTCTATTCTTTTGATCAAGTTACTCATTGATTAATATGAAAACTCTTATCCTAAAGTAGTATAATTATTCTGCGAACAAGTGATGAGATAATAAACTTGAAAAATTGTCAATTCGTTCAGAACAATGAGTAAAAATAAGGTCCGTCCAATCTAGAAATATTCAATTCAAATAACGCATCATTACTTCTAATGAATGATTTCTCAAAACTCATAATTCTTGATTTTTCTCACTTTCAGCAAATTTTTTTCATGGGATTAAATTTTTTTTTCTTAGTGTGATGATATTTATATTTGGTTCAAAGCTTGGAATCGGGAATCTTCAATTGTTTCATTCCTTAATTCAAAGACGAATTTTTCTATAAAATACATCTTTTCTCCGAGTGCATTCTATCCTACAAATCTACAAATAGTGTATTCAATGTTACAGGGAAATCACTTTACGATGAAGCCGCCATCTATGCAGTAGCAATGGATAAAAAAATCGCATTCCAGTGAGTGGAGTAGCTGATGGTTTCCTATTAACTTTCGCATTGTACTACATCTTCGGCTGTGCTTTTCCAGAAACTTTGTATCGTTCCCTCGAATTCTTTCAAAGGTAAGAAAAAACGAAATGTCTTGAAGAATTTATGCCAGTTCTAAACGTTTACGAAACAATCATTATATTTTGCACTGCCATGCTTAATATTTCGATTGTTGATAACATGATTTTAATAGACTGATTCTTTCCATTGCTTTCAGATGTTTCCTGCAAATAAATCCTAAGGAAGGATGTGAAAAAGTGGCCAAAAGGAGGAAAGTGACCCCAGTAGATCCAAAAGTTATGAAATTTATTGATGGCCTGAAGGATCAATTGAGCTAATGAATGAATGTTCCTTCGAAATTGTACCAAATATTGAATTGAATAAATGAACGATTTACTACATAAATTCCCTGGCATTCATATTTTCATGTCTCGCAAGAGAAATAATATCAATATAAATTATATATCAAAATAACTGTGCATTGTGGAATACTGTGAGAGTAAGAGAAATTCCATGCATTTGTAATGTAATCGTACAGTATTATCATATTAGAACATTCTATTACAAAGCAGGAAAATTCCCGTAAAGTGCTATATTCTCGTACTGTAATATCACTGTACACACAGTGAAAATCACTTTACAGTAGTACTCAAATATTACTGTACATACAATGAAAATCACTGCACAGTAGTATTCGAATATTACTGTACATGTAATGAATCTCACTGTACAGTAGTGTTTGAATATTACTGTACCTGTAATGAAAATCACTGTACAGTAGTGTCCGAAAATTACTGTCCAAGTAATGAAATTCACTGTGCAGTACTGTGCATCGATGTACAGTAAATTTACAGTACCATGCAGTAAAACAACTTCCAGCACATTTACAGTAATTTCTAGCCAAAAATTTTCAACAGTGTAGTTCTCGTCCCAATTGGACATAAAGTAGGTACTTAAGGAGGAACATCAGTTTTCGTACTAAAACAGAAAACGGTTACGTTTTTATAAAACTCTGGGGACAAGTTCATTAAGTAATCCAGAATATACCATAATTTTTTTCGAGTTTTTCCACTGCCTAATAATAAACGAAAATGATTATCAAAGTTGGAACTTATGCATAGGACGATATGAACAGCGAGAGAACTTAGCAAAATCACTACTTTACCAGTGCGCTGGTAAAGGGGGAATTAAGCTAAGTTCTTCAACGAGCCATATAACATTAAGTAAAAATTCGAATTTCAACAGGCATTTTCGTTTATTATTCGGTGGTGAAAAAATTTGGAAAAATTACTATACACTCTGAATTATTTGATGAACTTTTCCCTGCAGTCTCATAAAAACGTAACCGTTTTTTGTTTCAGTACGAAAACTGATGTTCCTTCTTAAGGGACGTATTTTACGTCTAATTGGAAGATCTCGATGTACGATTCGGATGGGCATAAATTACGCCCTATGGATCGTGATTCGAGACCAGTGTTTTCTGTGTGCACTAATGCGGTCAGTCTTACCTTGAAGGTAGGGGATCATTTTTGGTCTTACTCGGACTCCTCCGGGACTATTCTCTTCCTGCGAGGTCATCTTAATTTGAAGTCTTCTGGCGACCTGCATGATTCTGCATGTTTGGTTGGGAAATCGTGAGAGTTCTAAAGATAAGAGAGCTCATGATTGAGTTCTTTTGAGATGGATGATGATGGGCGTTAGAATTGAGGTATCATCAGTATGCGTGGGCTTTCGATACACTTGGTGACCCAGAGTGCCATTAGTATCATGTTAGATCAGCACATCGAGGAAGGGGAGACAGTTGTTTTGTTCAATCTCCGTGGTAAATTTAATGCTAGGATGTTATTCATTCAGAAATACTAACAGTTGATCTAGAGTGGCTCTTCCATGGGGTCAAATGATGAAGGTGTCCTTCACGTATCTGTACCAAACAGAAGATTTCAGGGAAGCTGACTCTAATACATTATTCTCTGAATATATATTCATATATATATCAAGAGCGTGATATAATAGATATAACATCCAAATACAAAAAACATTGAGTAGTTGATAAAGTCAGATACATTACGACATTATTTGAGAAAATCGTGAGAATGAATTTTGCCCTTTTTTACATTAATAAGATGGATTGTCGACTCCAATTTGAAAATTTCCTCTTCCAAAGGGATCATAATAGAAGCAGAATCAAAATTATTCGGTGAGTTATTGAATATAATGAGCAAGAGGAAAATTATTTTCCGGAAAGTGCAAGAACCCTTTGTTAAATGAATGGGATAAGTGTCGTCATTTAAACAGGGTTGAGCGACATCGAAAATAATTTTTTTTTCCCCAAAATTGTTTTCAGATTATGAACAAATGGTTTGAATGATAGCCAAGTGGTGGAGGTCTTGGTCAGTAACGGATGCCCTAATAAACAGAGTGCAATGATGATAATAAAAAAAATTGACTAAAGATAGTCTCCTTTTCCCTAAACCCAGTATTCTCTCATGTGAAAAGTTAGAAAACAATTTCCTAGGCGGTGCAGTGACGGTGAAAGTGGGGATAATCCCATACGCTCTAACGCTGAGAATTTCTTATATAAATTCTCTTATATAGGGAGTTGACTGTCTTACACGATTTGTGGAATGAATAACACCATCTTTCAAATTAAAGACGATGTGATAATTCCCGAAGAACATGTCCTAGAGAACTTTAGTCCAGAACCTGCCCAGAATACCTACTTAGTTTTTTTGTCGGTGTCCAATGAGGACTTTCTTTGTTGTATAAGTTAAGTTTGAAAATTCCAAAGATATACCTGAAAATCCAGAATTATTTAAGTGAACGGTGACTCGTTCGGTAGAGTGTCGGATTGGTAACTCAAAGCTCCGAGTTCCGATCCCAGTCTTTGCCGAATGATACAAGCACCACTGGATAATTATTTACAAGTGTTTTGTCCACAGACACACCATGACCCTCCGTTGCTGATTGGCATAATCTTAGCGTAAAGATGGCGACGTTAGATAAGCATTAAAAAAATCTAAATATATTTCTCAAGTGCAATGAGGTTCAGGTATATGTCAATTGACATAGAGCTGAATCTCACCGAATCTCTACTATACCAAAGATATACCCAGAATGTACTTATCATCTCGATCTTAACGGAATTTGCTACAAAAAGTAATTCATTCACTTCTGTATTTATGAAATGCTCCAAAAGTGTACTTTGTAATTGCTTCATGCAGCCCAGCATTAGAATTTTTTTTTGGTCCTCCTCAGGATTTGTATGGCGGTAATCCCATAAGGTTTTTCCTTTTAAATCAGTTACAGTCATCTGAAAATTGAAGAGAAACCGAAATCGAATTGATTCATTCTTTTGCTTCCGAATGGAGGCTTTGTAATCGTAATTTTTTTCGAGTTTGAGATTTCATCATAATATGACTGCAAATGACCCAAAACGTCAAGATCCGCCGTTTTTAAAAAAATGTCTGTGTGTATGTGTGTATGTGATGACGCATTTTCCACTTTACTCTGAAATGGGGCTCACTAGCGAACTGAAAATTTTACCATAAGTTTGCCGTGCATGTTCCAAGCTCTCACAAAAATTTCAGCTAAATCGGCCGAATAGTTTTTGAGAAAAATGAAAATGTCGAAATATCGTTTTTTCAACTTTTCTCGATGAAAAATGGAATCACAGCGTCCACTCTGTGCGAGGAGATGCGCTCCCAAGAGCTGCATCTTTGACCCCGGGGGTGGTAGGAGCTCAGATTTTTAGTTTGTCCAGTATAAAACTTTTGAGAAATTTTCCGTAAAAATCTTGATTCCACGATAACTTAATAAATAATTGAGCTAGAGACCTCGAATTTTGTGAGGTTATACATCTGATGAGCACAAAGGTTGGTATTGAAACTGAGCGGAATCGGTCCAGTGGTTTCTTAGATATTAGCATAGGAACATCAGAAAAAGCAAGCTATATCTTCAAAATTATTCAATTGATTATATTTGGGGCGCGCCTTAACTCTCTGAGGCCTATTTTGGTTTCCCCATACCGCGCACAGATCGATGACGGTAGATGTGAGATTGAAAAATCCACTCGGAAGCTTTCTGCCAATTGCATTGGCAGAATATTGAATGTACAATGTCCAAATCACGCGCAAGTAGTGGGGCTCCTGCTTGTTTCCGTGTTGATGAATAAACTTGAACTCCAAAAAAAAATTACAAATACTTTCCCCTTACGTAAAAATAACGATAAATTGTACTTTAGGAAACAGTATAATGAGTTAAAAGATCGAGTGCTGCTCTTGATAAAGTTCAAGATAACAAATGTACCATATATAATGTCCAAGCGTTATTTTCTATCCAGCTCCTTTGGCAAAATGCTGTGGCGGCCTGCAGTACATCAATACAGAGATTCTCTATCGCCGGTTGTAAATTTCAGTCAGATTTTAATCGACAGACACGGAGAGTGTGCACCGTGAACGTATTTTGCGTTAGGGTAACACCAAATGGCATATATGCCATGTGCTGTTGTTACGATAGGATCCAAACGACAAGAGGCAAGGCGGAGGCAGTACTGAGAAATTTTTCCTCTTCAATGCCTCTGAGCGAAACTCATCAAAGATTGTACATTCAGTGCAATTGTCAAATTATTATGCTGAATATATGGGTCACACAAAAATGGAAAATTACGCAAAATAAATTGATTCTAACATGAGCATGGGGCTGAATCTTTTTGAATGTAAAGAATTAATCAATTAGAAAAACAGTTTATTCTATTTAATTCAATGAGCTGTGGAAAAACGATTCCAAATGATCTCTATTGATGACCCAGTTCTTCTATCGGAATAAATCATGATTTTTAGTGTAAGTCGTTCGTCATGCTCAAAATGTAATTCTCATCACAAATAATACATATATATTTAGAAAACATGTTATACAATTATTTTCCATCGTTGGCGAAATAACAATAAAACTATAATTTTTTTCTTCAGCTTAATTTCTCAGAGAGCTCAGTAAATAGGAAAGAAATTATGGGAAATTGCTGGAATCGAATGAGTGACAATTATTATGTTATTCGAAGTAATCGATTGAATTTTGAGTATATAGGAAATTCTTAACGGCAAAAATTAATGAGCCAAATTTTTTTATATCCCCAGGAAAAATACTGCCGAACTTCCTACATTTTTACAGCATGCAGATGAATTCTGAATATAATTAAAGCTGACAATTTCAGAACGATCAGGAGAATCCTTGTTTAAATAAATAAATTACTTCACTATCTCTGATTGAATGCAACAGTTAAGGATGTATGATCATGACGAAAATTTTCGATTTGGGGCGTCAAAATTTTTCTATAGTTAGATTATTCCTCGAAGAATTTTATTGTAAAAAGTCCGAGGTAGCTATCCATGCATATAAGAAAGAAAAAAATTATTGAAAATTGACAGAAAATACATGATTTCTTATGGAGAAATCCGGCCATAAATTGAGGATGCTAATCATGACAACAATTTTCGATTTGGGGCGTCAAAATTTTTCTATAGTTAGATTATTCCTCGAAGAATTTTATTGTAAAAAGTCCGAGGTAGCTATCCATGCATATAAGAAAGAAAAAAATTATTGAAAATTGACAGAAAATACATGGGCTCTTATGGAGGAATAGGGGTTACGGCCATAAATTCAATAAATGTTGAATGTTCAAGTTTGCGTAGTATGAAAAATTACTATGCATAAGAAAGATGGATAGTGTAGTAACTTGACAATATTTTCAAAATACTATGCATCCATCCATCCTGAGAAGAAAAATTCAATTGAAATTCAAATTATTTCATTTAATGCTTCTTTTTTCGCCATGCTCGCCATTTTCTGCTCTCCTGAGCGCCACAGCCGGCCAATAAGAGAAACAGGGGAGAGCCCCGCAACCTCTCAAGCCCATCCTCACCACCGTTTCCCCCACTCCCTCGATCATACATCCTTAAACGGGAAACGCTAATGCAAGGTGACGTCAAAACGGAAGTGTGCGGATATTGACGCGATGATCTTGCTGGGGTTGTAAATCCCAGGTATACCGATTTTTGGGTACGACAATTGTTCTCCGTACGACTCCTATTCTGCAGCGAGACAAGAAAGGAGTAGGTGTTTGGTTTAATGAAGGAATTATTAGACACAATTCACTAAACTCTGAATAATTTGTAACGTGACTTTTTACCCGGGGGGGGGGGGGGGTAAAAAGCCACTGCGCCGTCCCTCCCTCCGCCTCTCTCACACAATGTCCCTTAATTAAAAACCTTTCAATGGGTGCCAGGTGGTTTTTACGGAACCACCAAACCGGAAGTTCCTCGGTGGAGTCCTGCCCTACTTTTTTACGGCTCATAACCGGCCCGTAGCAGCCAGGAGTTCCGCCGAGAATGGAACGAAATAGGCGGAGGGGGGGAGGTGTTACCTCCTTCCCGGCTAGCCCGAGAGAAAATACGTATCATGAGTCAGGGGGGGAATCGGGGGTGTTAACCCGATCCGCTGCCATTTCTCATTTAAAAAAAAAACCTTAAAACCTACCGAAATGAACCTGAAAAGTTGAGGAATTCGGGAAAGAAGGAACTCTTAAATAAATTATTCGTACATTAGATAAATCGGGTAAAATCAGAGTATATTAATAAAGCAACATTAATTACATTTAACTTGATTCGAAACTTCAGAATTATTGGAAACTTTAATAGAAGACAAAGGGAATTTATTTTATAACAAATAATAATTATTGAGAATTAAATTCGGAAGGAATTACAGAAATAAGTGATTTTAATTATGATTATTACGGGCATCGAAATTAAATTATTTTAGTTATCATTATGGAATTCTAGGTAGTACAATAACCATCCAAAGGGCACGGATTTCTCGGAACTCGTCCGAGGTATACGGGTGACGCGATACGGGAGGAAGGGGGGAATTAAAATGCTTCGTTTACAGGACTAACGCATTTTCTTCAAAATTATATTACAGATTTTATTCAATAAAAAATAGAAATATGTTTCGGGAGGGGTACATTTGGGATCGTTGGGTTCGTCTATTTAATCCCTATCGAGTGGGATCGATTTCGGGATTTTTCCACGGGAATTAGATAAGTTATTAGCAAATAACCATTTTTCCCTACCCAACGTAACGAGTGCGAGTGAGATAGACTCACTGCGCATGACGGCAAGTAAAAGGACGCGGGGCTTTCCAACTTGTTAACCTACATAAAAATTGGAGCGTTAACGACACGGCGATTTCTTTCCGTTAATTAATTAATTAATTATTTAATTAATTGTTTCGGGGATGAGTCGAACGTTACGGCTAAGATCGAAACGGGAGTCAAACGGGGTTTTGGGGAAACGACACTTCATCTCACCCAATTCGTTGATGTCTTCTCCTGGACCTTCCTCATCCTCTCGAAAAAGAGGCCTTTCCACATCCTGTAGGTGGTCCGCTCTCGTTGACTCGGGTGGAACTGCAGGGCTCGCACGGGTTGTCTCGATGCTGGCTCGTACGCGACTGCCTCTTCAGACGCGATCAGTCGTCCGGGGGGGGGGGGGGGGGGGTACTCGAGCCGACTCATGCCCCTCGATGCCGTCAGGGCGCATGACAATCGCACTCGCCTCGGGACTCTTCTCCACGCGGGAATATTCAAACACTGGCAAAGTCAACCTTTCAACTCACGGGCTTTCCATTGACTTTCTCAAACAAATTTGCGACCGGGCTACTTTTCGGAGCGCTTCTCCGGGGATCCTTCAACTAAACTTATCTACCTAAAATGATACTGGACACGGATCTTGTCCGCTAATGCCCCTTAACTTAACCGGGACTCAACCCATTATTAACTCCTAATTTTCTTAAACTGAACGGGATTCACCTCCCAAAACGTCACGAGTGAGACACAGATCTCGTCTGCTGAGGCCTCCTAAAACTAAACGGGATTTACATAAATTTTACGAGTGAGGCACAGATCTCGTCTGCTGATGCCTCCTAAAACTAAAATGGCCTCTATCCGAAAAAACCCGATTGGAGTACTATGAGGCACTGATCTTGTCCGCTGCTGCCTCCCAATCTTCACTTAAATTAATACCAACCAAAATCAATTAACACACATAAAATCCCCTTATTGGGAGCGCCAGTTACACTGGACTTTTCGCGCTTATTCCAACCCCTAGCCTCGCTTCCGCTTTAAACGGTCGCGTCTCGGGGTTGTCACGGGGTTGGATGGGACTTTTCGGAGTTACTTTGCCTTTTTCTCGTGCACGATGGTTATTGCACTCACTTGTGCTCTGCCGATGTTCTGCGGGACAACGAGAATAATAAATTTAACCTTCGGGGCTCGTTAAAAATTATATTTTGAAAAACATAAACAGGAATACACACTTTTCTTAAATCGAGATAATAACTAATTTGAAGTTTCAACAGTAAGTTTGATTGTAAAGGATGATTGGAACAACTGTTTCAATCTCCGCGAAGTCTTTTTCGGATCTGATTTTAATTTTTGAATTGACTTTTTAAGAGAGGGTGAAATGCCTGAAGTTGGGGGTAGACTTTAATTTCTATTGGTCAAGACAATTTGTGGGTGTGGAAAACATTGGTGGTCTTGAAATTCAGAGAGAAAATATAAAAACACTGGGCTCCTTGACGAAATGAAAAAGAAAAGTGGGCATGAGACATTTCTTTCTGTAATTTTATGACTTGCACGTGTGGCACTTGCAAATCACAGAGAAATGCCTTGGGTTTGTTGAATTCCTAATTTTATTTACTCTTTTGACATTTTTTATTTCAGAGAAAACCAGAAACCTTTTTTTTTGTTCATTATTTTTTCTTCAACGAAATAACGGTCGAATTTTCAATGTCGAGACCGAACAGGAAGGTCATTCGAATTCACATGTCATAAAATTATAATAATATATAGATTCAGTCACATGTTATTAAAAACCACATCCATATTACTTCGATTGAACTATCCTCTACACGGAGAGAAAATTCTCGAGAAAATCATGATGCTCAGCTCCATAAAGCAGATGCAAAATACATGCCGGGGGCATCTTATGAGTCTATAAGTGGCAAAAATGTCCTTTCTTCAGGAATTAATGCATGGGTCGATTTACTTTTTAGGAAAAAGTGTCACATTAATTGTGAAGCGGCATCATGAAAATATTAGCCAATGCCTTTTTCCTTGAGAATTGAAGAAAAATTCTTCATCCATCCAATGACAAATTCTCCTAGTACTTTGAAATTTTAGTTAGGGTGAACAGTCCATTGGCGGAACACCTTCCATAAACGGAACACTTTTACCGTTTTATGCGATATTTCGAATATTTGTTAACCTATCGTACTAATTTTTTTTTTCAAATTAATTTGGTATCCCTAACTGTGAACCAATAACGCATTCTATGTCTCATTGATTACTTTGAATTAAATATTCTCAGAAAACAGTGGTATCAATCCCTTTGCGGCCGATAACAGTTAGCTGTGAGTGTGTGACCGCCACCTTGCTGAGCAAAGTTTTTAACCCTCTGCCTCGCAAACCGCACGAAACCGTATCGGTGTGAAACCGCCCAATCACAGCGCGCCGGGCGATGTGTTAGTGAAAAATGGTCACGTGACTATTCCCTTTCTCCTGGCACATCAGGACCGTCGTACGTGTTGCAAAGCTATCAAGCCCCTATGCAAATTCTCGCGTAAAAAGAAGAAGATATTCCGTCGAATAAACAAAGAATAGTGGGAGAGAAAAAAGGAAAAATGTTAATAATACGACTTCAGTAAAGTTTTAGTTATGAAATTAAGATGAAAGAAAAATGACTGGAAATTATCACATGGTTATCTATTGTTCTTGATACGAATTATATTGAATATAATTATTATAATGTTCACAGAGTAATGGGATTATTTTTTTCTTGAATTTCTTTCAGCCTATTCACCGATAATTCCTTTTTGGAAAATCTCATATTTGGGACCCGTGTATTCAAACGTACGCTTGGTGGTACGGTACTGTTCGCGTGCTCGTTACTCATCCCCTCCTACATCGAACGTCAGATCCTCATCAGTAGTGGGGGTAAGGCTGCAAGGCAGAGGGTTAATCATTGTAATCATCAAATGCCGTAAGTTGAATTTAATATGGATTGAAAAACTTGAATTCGTCAATTTTCATAACTCATTTCCATCAAAAGATTGAAATTCTTTGTTCTATATGGCGTTCCGCTATTTGGGTTGGCTTTTCATCCAATTTCCATTTACGGAACCCTCGTCAGTTATGGTATTTGGACTTTCCTGACCCGAGTTTGTCCCCTAATTTTTCTTTGGTTTTTCCCTAACAAACCCATTTGCATACCAAATGTGCAGTCCCAATACCTTTTTCCCTCCCTTTTACTCGAAGAAAACTCAAAGAAAACTCAAAGAAACTCAAGAAGCTGAAGCTGCTGAGTGTTTGAGACTGAAGAAGTTGAATCAAGCAGCAATAGCTGTTGCTAAGGTAGAGAAAGAGAAATTGAAAGCAGAGAAAGTGAAGCTGAAAAAGGAAAACAAACGAAAAACAACAAGGAAGTGATAAAAAAAAGCAAAATGGTGATTCAAACACCATTTATTACTCCAATACCATTGGGCCAGGTGAGCGAAGATTCAGCGCTTGGAAAAGATGGAGTTCTGAACGACAATATGGACTCCCCTCGAAAACGAGCAGCCATCGCATCAGAAGAATCCACTGAACCCTTCCCAAAAATTTGGAAAGCAGAAAATTAAAGAAATGTCGAAAAAATGTGATTCAATCTTGATATATTTTCAAGTCAAAATAATTCTATTGTTTGTTGCATATTTGTGATTATTTTTTCCATTCAAATTTCGACCAATAGAATTGCACCATTCGACGAAACAAAATAACGCCTACACGATATTTCACTGGAAATTTTTGGAAATTCCACTGGAAATTTTTCATGTTGCCTATATATAAAAAACAAACGATTTGTCAATCCATGTGACTCTAAATTTTGAATTTCTAACTGAGAATTTGTCTCATGGTGCAATTCTATTGGCCCAAATTTGGATGAAAAAATAATCCCCCGAATATCACTCGAGCTTCAAAATTAATCGGGTAATTTTCCTCTAGGTTCCCTGCAAACAAACGAAGTCATCAAGTTTTTCAAAAAAATCACTCGCGCTTCGCGCTCGTGATTTTTAACCTGAAAAACTTGACTCCTTCATTTGTTTGCAACAAATCTATCGGAAAATTATCCGATAATTTTGAAACTCTTGTGGTATTACATGTGAAAATTCATAAATAAGAGAACTGGATTTATGTGTTCATTTGATAAAAAAAATGTGTCTTCGTTACTTGTATTCACTCCTCCTATTTTTCGCTAATAGAATTGTTCTCTTCATTGTGCCAAATGCAATAGGATAATCTTGGAGCTCTGATGTTCCGTAAATGGACAGATGATGTTCTCCTTACGGCAAAAGTGTTCCATTTTTGGTCTGTTAGACTTGCACGTATTTATCCATTTTCATAAATATTTTCCCATGAAATAAGATGTAGTTATAATTTTTTTCTTCAAAATATACTCAATTTGGAATCTAGCAGTATTTTTTTTCTTTTTTTCAAAAGGATATTTAATTTTTCATGAAAGCGCAAACTTTTGAACAACCTGAAATGTTCCATAAATGGACTGTTCACCCTAGCCACTCAGAATTTTTACACGTTTACTTCCGAATTTTTCCCATGCCAGCCTCATAATGTGGTAGGCGAAGGGGCATAGTCGAGTACCTTCGACTGTTTTCGGTACATGAGCCATTGGCCATTTCACTTGGCTTTGGATTGAAATATCTCGAAAACTACTAAAAAGTTATCAAGACATGCTGTGAATGAAATCTAGAGAGAAAATTAATGAATAAAATGAGCAAAACTTCGTTTTTCTACGACCAGTAGTTTCCGAGATATCAATTTTTGAATGAGTAGTTCAGAAACAATGGACGAGGCCCGATAGCAAATAAATGGACGCCCGAGCGTCCTTTCTGAATGTTTCATTCGTTAATCTTCCCTCTGTATTTCATTCACAGCATGTCTCGATAACTTTCGAGTAGTTTTCGAGATATTCCAATCCAAAGCCAAGTGAAATGGCTATTTTTTCAACAGATAAAAAGCAAAAATTATGATGTGGAGCATGGGAATTTTTCGGTTGTGTTTCATGAAAACTCCTCCTTTGAATGACAATTTTTCGGCTCAGAAGCAAATCGCATCCCGATTATGGAGCGGCATGGTAATTTTTAAAAAAATCATTTCGAAAAATTCCTATATTTTTCTCTCCGTGTACATCCTTGATCCTTTCTTTATTCCAATATGAGTTTCATATCGCTAACAGTCGATGTTGATTGGTAGTCGAAAAAATGAATGTGAGACTTGAAAACCCTAGCTTGAACACCGAGTACCTTGAAAAGAATATATATAAACATATGAGAACAATTATTGAGTAACTCGTAGATGTCAATAAAATTTAGTACGGTTAAACCTTGTCAGACACCATTTGAGCACGTACAAGGTGTCAAATGCCGGAGAGAACCTTGCCATTGAGAGTTTCACAGTACAACTTCCTTATCCAAGCTCTCATTTATTAATTTTTGTACTTCTTGCACAAGTGAGCTTACTCTTTGCGAGTCTAATGATCTCCACGTAACTCCATTCATACTTATACTCCTTGAGTCATAAATTTCGCAATATATTTGTTGACTTACCACTTCGCAAGTGTCAGAATAGAATATTTGAATAACTGTGAGTTACAAAATGCATCAGCACATGTGTAAATTTGCATTATGAAGTCGTTGTCCTTTTCATACTCATCACAACTTTTTCGGAAAATATTTTGAGATGAAAAGAAAAGAACGTGACTGCGAGTGATTATGCAATTTTCCTGTTGCATAATGCATTTAATTCAACTGACAACGGAATAATTTTTTGCGTTCAAAATTTATGAAAATCTATCGATTTAACGGATTTGAAAAAACTTTTTTCGATAGATCGCTTGGAACATAACGAAGATCATAATCCAATATTGATGGCATGTGGATTTTAATAATCCCACGCGAGAAATCCATGAGTCATTCTGCTGTTTCCTTAGTGGCACTGACTGCTAGTGTAATTCTCACAAGTTTCAAACATCAACTGAGATTCAGACAGACATTTGTAATAAAGTTAGAAAAATGATTTCGTGATATTTGAAAGGTAAACTCCCTTGTAAACACGTTGAAAGAACTTATGAAAGTATGAGTTAAGTGATACTCGAGTGATTTTTTTTCTCTTTTCATTTGCTGAAATACTGTTTATTTTAGTGCGATTTAGGATGAGGGCGCGAATGTGAATTTTGTAGTGCTATACTCAAATTAGGTTTCCCATGGACAGAAACTCCCGGTACGAGTGTGCGTGACACATGCTAGTTTTTACACGTGGGTAAGTGAACTCAATAGGTTCTACGTAATTTTGGATATTTGACAAGATGTTAGGTCTATTGAATATGATAGTCAATACAATATCAGTCAGAAATTCAAAATGATTACTATTAATCCGCGGAAGAAATCAAGAATTGATTCTCACATAAGAAAATTATTTTAGAATCAGTAATGTAGCAAAGAGAACAAGATAAGACAATTTTAGATTGTGATGATTAGGGTTCTGTATTGGCGAGTTAGCGATTTCCAAACACCTCATAAAAGAAGCTGAGGCAGAGTGGATCTGAGGGGCAAAAAGAGCCAGAATCATTTCCGAAGTAAGAGTCTTCACAAAAAACAAAGATTTACAGTTCTATGCAGATGAATGAGACAAGTACTATCTCGATAAAAATAAAATTTTTATTCGCATAGACTCAAAAAAACAAATACTGATCGAAAGACTTTGCCGAAGATTCTTCCTATAAACTGCTGACAGTCATTAAAAAGTGCAAAATTCAGAGCTAAAGCTCCAAAATATATCAGCTCCACCATGGAGAATAAATTGAATCGCCCCATCGTTTATCGATTCTGTTCAGGTATCGTATATTGAGTCAAAGTAAAGGTGTTGATCTTGGTTAATCGCAAGCGTCTGAAAAGAATGGGAATGATTAGGTAATAAAAACCGTTTAAGAACTACTATGACCCAGATATTTAGAAACGTTGATTGCGAATGATGTACATTTTGGGTCAATGTATCTAAAGGTGATTCTGAGGTTATGTAGATAAGACTGGAGCAAAGTGGGGTATCTAGAGGCAGGAGAAGGTTTTTCGCACCCACAATCTGTTTATATATATATTTTCACGTATCTTCTCATCTTTGCTTCCGAATAGAAGCATTGTAATCGTGATTTTTTTTCGAATTTGAGATTTCATCGAAATATGACTCCAAATGATCGGCAATGTCGAAAAATGACATTTTTAAAGAAATGTCTGTATGTATACGGAGAGAAAAATCCATGGAAAATTACTGGCCCAGTCCGATAATCGTGGGACATAGAGGCTTGTGAGTGAAAAAATCCTCCCATAAAAATGAAGAAGTGAAAAACTCCTCATAATATGTATCAAATGAGTGAGTGCATTATCGCGGGTAGGAATCCCCCAATGCTCAACTCTTGGCCGAACATCGGCCAAGAATTTGCATGACAAAGCCTGGTAGCCACGGCTCGGCCAAACTTACGCCAAGCATCGGTGTACCGTAGTTCGGGCCTTCAGGATCGGCTGAGCAATGATGCACCGTAGTTTGGCCTGCCAGAATTGGCCAAGCATTGTTCAAAACTTGGACTTCCAAGGGTTGGCTTCTGAGCATTGGCCACTCGTCGGGCCAATAATGTACTGCCAAGGTTCGATTTTTTTCCTATCTTTTGACATGATTAAATCATTTCACATTATCAAATAACTTCTGAACAATTCCGATCGAATTTTATTTCTCCGAACAAGGTAAACGGCGATAAACTTATGAGGATCAAATTTAGTTACGAAAGTACGAAATGTCCTAACGGCTAGGACGGTAAGGTAACAGACTGGTAATTCGAAGGTCCAGGGTTCGATCCCAAGTTCCAGCTTTTTTTTCTATTTTTAATTCAAATAATATTGGATCTTGATCATTCTTACATGCTTCAGATGACTTAAATACTTCTAATTCATCTATTTAACATAAAATCTACAATAAAACGAACATTGGCTGAACATTGAGACCAGTATAGTACCCAATACTCGTTATCGAGGCTTGGCCATGCTTCGGCAATCAGCATTGGTACAATGTTATCATCCAATGCTCAATCAATATTGGGCCAGTCTTGGCTGAGGATTGAGCGCCAGCATTGGTACATTGGCTCCCAGCGCTGGGCCAATATTGGCCCAATGAATTTTTCCTACTCGGGATATTGGATTGGTCGGTAATTTTTCCATAACTGTGCCTACATTCATAAAATTTATTCCTGTATTCAACAAAATTTATTGTAAGAAACGAATGAATTGTGGAACTAGGATGTTTATTTTCTCGTCCTCGGATGACTTTTTACCGGACTGAGTAGTAATTTCTATCGCACTCGTTCGTCAATCGATTCAGTTCGGGTGTTTTCGAAATCGATCGTGAACCGCAAAGACTTATGGAAAATTTGGAACAATCACCATATTGGATCTGTCATCGTGATAGCAATGGACCACAGTTCTATGGAATCAAATTTTTAATTGTATCAAACAGCAAAATAATTGTTATTGCAAAAAAATCAATTCTCTCATACTAGATCAGCACACAAGATATTATGAAATTTATGATATAAATACCTACGCTTGGGAATTTTTTGGCGGACTCCGAACTACTTCCGGCCATTATAACTCATAAAACAATCATCTCTGGTAGAGTTTTTATTGTTGAAAAATGGATGTAGAATAAATACTTTTTTCATTCACCATGAGTTTTATAAATTTATTTTTAGCATAAAAAATGAATAAGAATAATGGAAAACTAATAATAATTATGATAATCAATATAATAAAAAGAGGTATACACTCAGCAAAAAAATTGAGGGAACAGGAAATTTTGTCAGTTTTTGTCGTGATTTTCATATGGTTGTAATTTCGCCAAAAATCATCAGATCGGAAAGAAAAAAAAAGGTTGACAAAGCTTGAAGTCTCTACTTTTGAAATATTGACATGGAAATTTTTTTTTAGTATCCGTTATAACGAGATAAAAGGGTTGAATGCGGACAATTTTTTTTTGTTTTTTTTCATTCTTTCAAATTGTTCCACGGACTTCAAAAAAAATTCCGACTCAACCCTATCAGGTCTTGTGTAGCCTTGGCTTTCCCGAGTTGAAAAATAAGTCGTCGTAAGATGTAGTTTTGACAGCATTTTCTTTTGTTCTCCGACCTTTTTCCATGTCTTCATTCAACGTTTTTCAACATGAGACTTCAACAATTTTGGAGGCAGTCAAAAAACTTCAATTTGTCATCCGCTATCGTTGTTTTACTTTTTTTCTGCGACGATATACGACACCAAAATGAAGATTCGGAACGATAACTGGACAGAAACGTCATAAGTAGTCCAATTGGTGTTGCAAGTCTTCAAAAAAATTTGACCCAGGTTGGGAACGGTCGATCAGAGGTATAATAATCATAAAAATCCTATGGTCCTCCCTGAAATTGCCAAGAGAAGGATGGGGCTGTCATTTTGTCAGGCTAAGTTTTCCTTCATTCAGGAACTTAGAAAATTTTCAAACTCAATTCGGCTTCGAAAAATTTTAGTATTGGTTGAAATCAAAAATTTGTTATCTTACTGTGGGCTCGAAATTTTTGATGCACTTTCAGATGCTGAATTTAATAAAATATCAAGTAAAAGAAAAATTGTTGAAAATTTGGATTTTTTGAATTGACCGATATTTTATGCGTTTCTCAGGTAACAAAACCCGCAATGGTTAAAGGGCTGCCAGAATGCCGTATTGGGTAGAGCTATGGTCCGTACATGTGTTTTTTTTTCTTCATCAGCTTTTTCCCATTTTTATGACGATAGGATGGTAAAATGAACTATACCGAAAAGTACGAAGGTTCGAGGTATCTTCTCGCCATCTTCGGAAAATTAAAAGACTAGAGTTATCGAAAATTCAGTCTTAAACCAACCCTTGTAAGGAGTGCATCATTCAAGGCAGTAAGTGAATTTATGTGTAAAGTGTTGTGCTGTTCATTTGTCGTAATTTCTGCATTAATTTTTTGGATAGGGAAAAAGAAAAGTGATATTCTGCCTGTTAATTTTCTTTAAGACACAACTTTTTTGTATTAGGATTTGAGACGCTATTATCATAGTGGACCCAGTTACTAGACATACCCCAGTTTACGGACGTAGCGGCAAGATATACTAATAATCAATATTTGCGTGAAAAAACCAGATTGTTCGTTACTTGCCAAGTATCAAAATAAAAATCAATTGAATTGTTTGATTCACTGAAGTGCAATCTTCTACCATTTTAATAAGTTAATTCTCACTGTCCAGATACTAGTGCCATTCCCTTAACTTTCCGATAATTGGTGCTTCCATGGTATCTTTGAAATATGTAGAATATAATTTATATGATGTATTAGATTTATTTACGTGTTTAGATATATGATATGTTAGATGCATAGACGTATTAGATTAGAAGGAGACGGAGAAAGAAGTTCAGAACTTTAAGATTTTTATCATTCTTCATTGAAATAGCCTGCCTTTAGTGACCTGTGTGTTTATATTTTTCCCAATTCAAGCATACATAAAGGCCGCCGTACACTATCCAACCGAGTTGGCCAACTCATAAAACTCGGTTGGTCGGCAAGTTGGTCGCTAGTCCCTCGTCCCCACACACTACGCCAACCAAGTTTCCCTGTTATTGATACGGCAACGGATATTTTTCCTACCTGGGCGCCTTCCCCTGACCCTTCTATCTATTTTCCGTGTTATTGACATTTTGAATTTCGTTATTTCAATATTGATAATTTTTTATAACATCATTTTGCATTCATCTTCTAGGATTTTTTTCACTCGAAAAAGAACTATTTGGCCAAGTGTAAATTGTTACACATTTTACATTAGCTACCCATATATTTATATTTGCAAATGATGTATTATGCATTACAGGACTATTATATTAGTCAGATTCTCATGATGATGATGTGTCTTGCCCTAAATGAAAACAAATCCATTGTATTTAGCCAAGAAATAGTCATTGTTTTGTGAAGAATTTTGAAAAAATCATACAGAATATAACTAAAAAAAATTTCACCCGGTTTATCTATAATCGAGTATTTTACTGCATTCTCAATGAAAAATATGTGAAATTTCGTTCGATTTGTTGTTCATTACCTCCATAAACAAAAAAATAATTTTACAAAGTATTTGTATTTATAAAAATAAATGCGTTCGAGTTCGAATGGGATTCATTTAACCTTCTAACATGATTATCGTCTTTAGTTGGCTTTTTGCACTGGAGTGGGGAGACCCAATCATGTGTTGCGAAAGTCCCCACTCCTCGGCTTCTACTACGTCATGAGTCAGCAGGGCCGTTTCGACAAACAATTTTGGGATGATTCAGGGCCCCTTGATTTTTTAGTGAGTTTTTCTTCAAGTTTTTCAGCGTAAATCAATTTAAGTTCATAAAAATAATAATTATTCATCATTCCTTGGGGCAACCCCAGTCGTTGGAACCAAATTTCTTTCCTTATTAATTTCTTCAAAGTAAGGTTAACTTGAATTATTTTAAAGTAAATATTTTCAATAGACTCTGAAAATTTCTATCAATTAATAGAATAATGAATAAGAAGAAAAAGGAAGTACTGTGTAGAAAGAAAAATGAAAGCAGTAGTCATCCTTTATCTTCCTTTGACCGATTATCACGCGACCTGACTACGGCCCTGTCCCACTCAACGGCAGTTGCTCCCACCAGCGCGCAAGGGCCCGCACGCACCGCCCACTAGATGGTGGGGAGAAACTTAGCCAGGAATTAGGGTTAACTGCAATGCGTCCGGCCTTGGAGTTGGTCCAACCGACTTGGTGCTCCCCATACACTATCCAACTTGGGCCTTCAACCAACCAAGTTTTCAAACCGTCTTGAAAACCTGGTTGGTCCAACTCGGCTGGATCAACTCGGCTGGTGCGCCCCATACACTGACCAACTTGATCGGTCAAACCATAAATTTTTATGAGTTGACCAACTCGGTTGGATAGTGTATGGTGGCCTTAAATCAGAGATGGGCAAATCAAGATCTTTTGGATCTTGGCGATCCTGACCTTCATTAGTGCAGACAATGCGCAGCGCTAATCCTATTACCTGGGTCGGTCCCTGTCCCCCCGACAATTGGTACGAACGGTCGTTTCTACCCTACTGAATTTTCTCTCAATTTTTTTTTCAATATCAAATCGCGCAGGAAATTTCGCATTTGATTCTAACTAAAAATGGCAAATCTTCGAGAATTCACTTTTGAAGATTTTTTTTTCACTTAATTAGGGAGAAAGAATCATAAAATATCACTTGGAACCGAATCCCATAGGAATTCCATACATTTCCTGTTTAACCGAGATATATATTTTTTTGAGCAATTCTAGTGTTTCCGAACAGAAGAAACAATAATAGAGATGGATTGAATGCTGCCCAATAATTTTATTGGATCATTTTCCTTTTTTAACAGGGATTTATTGATTACTATTTTTGTACTTCAATTTTATCCTATCTCGCTCAATTTCAAGTATGTCTTTTCCCACTACATCCAACAGCATCTGAAATTATCAAGTGATTATTTCGCGATTATTATTTTACACGGAAGTTAAATTTTACGTTAAATTCCTTATGAAAAAACTGAAAAAACAATAATTCCTTCTTGATGTAGAGTAACAATATCGTGCAATAAACTGAAATATTTCTTCTCCATCTTACATTTCTATTTAAAAAAATTGATCGCCAAAATTGATCGCGAAAATTGAAGCGGTCGAAAAAAGGAAAAATTTAGTAACTGAGAAGAAAAAGGAGAAACGTAATCTTCCCGTCATCAATTTTTTCTGAATAACCCTGAAATTGAGCGAAGTAGCAAACATGTAGCTAAATGTTTTTCTGTAGAGATATTCAAGAATTAACCAAAGAAATAAGAGATCAATCGCGCTATTTCGCTGAATTTTCGAGCTATTACTTGCACCGTTTTACTTATTTTTTTCTAATAATCCTTCCATTGGTATGGAATAACTTTCGATCAGAAAAATGTGCTGAATGGAAACACGAGTTGTCATCAAAAATTATTTCTGTTTTTTGGAAACAACTTTTCGCGAAGAAAAACATGAAAAAACGCACGTAGGCCCACACGATGCATCAGCAACTATCGGTACTCAGGAATATGCGTAATTGTATAATTGGGCGGGGGGCAGTTAATGGCCTCAGGTAGAAGGATTATTAATGGGATTAAAGCCTGGCGATCTTAGCTACCTGAAAGTTGCCCATCTCTGCCTTAAATGAGCTAAATTTCCAATTTTCAAATGAGTGGTTTTAATTGCGCAGAAAAATGGAGAAACCCCCATTTTTACACCTGTAATCCCAGCCTTCCTCAAGCCATGAAAGGATTAGAGAGGGATAGACATATCCTTCAAGGGTCATAAAAATGAAACTATTCAACGTCAACTCGAAGCCAAAAGTCGTGCTACCCTCATTAAATATTGAAGTCGAACGAAGATTTTTGTCGTTATGAGTCGTCCTTTTTGAGTAACGACGATTCGAAACGATATTTTGACACCAATTAATTTCAATACACGGAGAGAGAAATCCATGAAAATTTGTGGTGAAAGTTCCAGAAAAATTACCGGACTGAGCAGTAACCGTGGGACATAGTGGCCTTAGTATGGAAAGATGCAGAGCCAGTCCGGTAAAATTTGACACTGACGGGTTCCAGTAAAAATTTCAGTCTTAGTGAATGAAAATTCAGTTCTACTGAATGAAAATTCATTGAGACGTCACAGTAATAATTCAAATTCCCGGAATAAAAATTTTAGTTTTTCTAAATTTTAGTATTATTATTAGTTTTTCATTTTTCTTATTCATTTTTTGTGCTCAAAATAAATTTTAAAAACTCATGGTGAATGAAAAAATATTTATTTCACATCCATTTTTTAGCAGTAAAAACTGTACCAGGGATGATTGTCTTATGAGTTACAATGGTCGAAAGAAGTTCGGAGTCCTCCAAAAAATTCCCGAGAATAGTTATATATATCATAAACTTCATAATATCCTGTGTGCTGATCTAGTATAAGAGAATTAATTTTTTTTGCAATAACAATTATTTTGCTGTTTGATACAATCAGAAATTTGATTTCATAGAACTGTGGTCCATTGCTATCACGATGACAGATCCAATATGGCGATTCTTCCAAATTTTCCATAAGTCCTTGCGATTCACGATCGATTCCGAAAACACCCAAACTGAATCGATTGATAGACGGGTGCGATATAACTTACTACTCAGTCCGGTAAAAAGTAACCCGAAGACGAGAAAATGAACATCCTAGTTCCACAATTCATTGGTTTTCTACAATAAATTTTGTAGGATACAAGAATAAATTTTATGAATGGAGGCACAGTTATAGAAAAATTACCGACCAATCCAGTATAATGCACTCAGTCATTTGGTACATATTATGAGAAGTTTTTCACTTTTTCATTTTTATAGGACTTTTTCACCCACACACATCTATGTCCCACGATTACCGAATTGGTCTAGTAATTTTTCATGGATTTTTCTCTCCGTGTACTTTTATGACTTCTACCAAAATGGGCGTTGTTTAACTTCACGTTGATAGTGGAAATCTTCAAAATACCTCCGAAAACGAGGACAATTTCGATGTCAAAATTACGTCTTATGAAGACTTATTTTTCGACTCGGGTTCAGCTTCAATTATTTTTTCTTTCTTACGATCATTTGTTGAGATATCGTCAATTGAATCAAAAAACACTCTTTTGTCTTTAATCGTCGATCTCTCAGGAACTACTGATCGCACAGCGAGCGGGTGATGAGATTCGTAAACTTGGAAAAATTTCCTGTAAGGTTCTTGCACTGCATCATTGAAAAAAAATTTTCTTCCACTCTTAAAATTGTTTTGAAAAAGTAACGAAAAATGAAGTTTTTTTTCTTTTTGCTTCCGAATGGAAGCTTTGCAATCGTAATTTTTTTCGAGTTTGAGATTTCATTATAATATGACTGCAAATGACCCAAAACGTCAAGATCCGCCGTTTTTGCTTCCGAATGGAAGCTTTGTAATCGTAATTTTTTTCGAGTTTGAGATTTCATCATAATATGACTGCAAATAACCCAAAACGTCAAGATCCGCCGTTTTTGCTTCCGAATGGAAGCTTTGTAATCGTAATTTTTTTTGAGTTTGAGATTTCATCATAATATGACTGCAAATGAACCAGAACGTCAAGGACCGCCGTTTTAAAAAAATGGCTGTGTGTATGTATGTGGGGGTGTGTGTGTGATGACGCATTTTCCGCTTTACTCTGAAATGGCGCTAGCTAGCGATCTGAAAATCTTACCATAAGCTTGCCATGCGTGTCCCAAGCTCACACAAAAATTTCAGCTGAGTCGGCTGGATAGTTCTTGAGAAAAATGAAAATGTCGAAATATCGTTTTTTCGACTTTTCTCGATGAAAAATGAAATTGCAGTATCCACTCTCAGCGAGGAGATGCGCACTCATGAGCTGCATCTTTGACCCCCGGGGTGGTGGGAGCTCAGATTTTTAGTTCATCCAGTATAAAACTTTTGAGAAATTTTTCGAAAAAATCTTGATTCCACCATAACTTAATAAATAATGGAGCTAGAGACCTTCAATTTTGTGAGGTTATACATCTGATGAGCACAAAGTTTGGTATTGAAACTGAGTGGAATCGGTCCCGTAGTTTCTTAGATATTAGCTTAGAAACATCCGAAAAAGCAAGCTATATCTCCAAAACTATTCAATTGATTAGATTTGGCATGAACTTAACCCTCTGAGGCCTATTTTGGTTAGCCCACTATGCAGAGATCAATGACGGTAGATCTGAAATTGAAAAATCCATTCGGAAGCTTTCTGCCAATCGCATTGGCAGAATAATAAATGTAAGATGTTCAAATTATGCACAAGTAGTGGGGCTCCTGCTTGTTCTTTTTCATTGTTTTCTTCCACTGAAATTCAACAAATTTGACGCAAAAAATCACGAAGAAATAACGGAGAAAAACAAATTTTCGGCCCTAATCATCATTATTGATGTTTAAGGAACAAAAAAGTGTTCCTTTAATTTTTGCTAAAACTTTGTTCATTCGGGAAAAAAACGGTCCAGCCGATTGGCTTGAAAATTGAGGGGGTGTTTCAGCACACAGTAAACTGAAGGAAAACGGTAAAACATTCGCAGTTTTTACAAAATTCGCGAAGTTCAGATCAATTTTCAAAAAATAAAAAAACTTCATTTTTCGGTACTTTTTCGAACAAATTTTAAAAGTGGAAATTTTTTTTTTTTAATGAAGCAGTGCACGAACTATACAGGAAATTTATTCAAGTTTACGAATCTCATCATCCGCTCGCTGTGCGATCAGTAGTCCCTGAGATATCGACGATTAAAGACAAAAAGATATTTTTTGATTCAATTGACGATATCTCAGCAACAAAGAGTCGTAAAAAAAATAATAATAGTTGAAGCTGAAGCAGACTACACGATCCTGATGAGGGTTGAATCGAAATTTATTTTTTAAAATCTGTGGAACAATTTGACAAAATGGAAAAAAACCAAAAAAAATGGTCCACTTTTAACCCTCTCATCTCGTTATAATGAATGCTCAAAAAAAATTTTCATCTCAAGATTTCAAAAGGAGAGACTTCAAGCTTTCCAACAGTTTTTTTTTCATTCCGATCCGATGATTTTTGGCGAAGTTACAGCCATTTTAAAATCACGAAAAAAACTGACAAAATTTACTGTTCCTTTAATTTTTTTGCTGAGTGTAGTATATTTCACCGTTTCATCATTGAATTTTCATTTCATGACACTGAATTTTCACGGCTAGTGTGATTAACTTTTCATTCACTGAAGCTGAATTGTTATTGAATGGAACAGAATTTTTACTAATTAGAACTGAATTTTGATTCTGGGAATATGAATTATTACTGTGACGTCTCAATATATTTTCATTCAGAAGGACTGGGTTTTTATTCACTGAGACTGAAATTTTTAGTGGAATCCGTCAGCGTCGAATTTCACTGGCTTCGTATCTTCCCATACTAAGGCCACTATGTCCCACGGTTACTGCTCAGTCCGGTAAATTTTATGGAAGTTTCACCACAAGTTTTCATGGATTTTTCGGTAATTGACTAGTTTTACTCTGCCAAATATATTAAAAATTTTAATAATTTTACCAAATTTTTCGAATTGACTTGATGTGTTTTGATGTAGTAGAGATCGGTAGCAAGATTTCAAGGCAAGCAGACAAAATCCTAATTAAATTTTTACCAATGGGAACGAACTTTTGTTGGAAGTCACTAACCAATTTAACCAAAAAAAACAGCAATTAAATGAAACTGAGATTATCACCACATTTTGCGTAACCCAAGGCCACGACGGGGACGTAGTGGCGTATAGGCCTCAAAAAACCTAACACGACCTACCCTATGCGACACTCGGGATTTTGATGAAGGAATTTATTGACTCAAACACCACCCACCTTCTTTGGGCTTCAAAAATTTTAATTTTAATCATTAAGAAAACAAGTACATAGAGCATCAAAATGCGTAGTTTTCCCTCTAGTCAATAACTTGTACGCATCGCGTGGAACAATATCAATCAAAAATACGTGATATAAATTGAAACGAAAAAAAAGCGAAAAAAAAACCTCAATAAATTTAATACGGCCCGAGTCGAAAAATAAGTCGTCGTAAGATGTAGTTTTGACTGCTTCGAGTGTCATTTCTTTTGTTCTCCGACCTTTTTCCATGTCTTCATTTAACGTTTTTCAACATCAAAGACTTCAACAATTTTGGAGGGAGTCAAAAAACTTCAATTTCACGACTGCTATCGTCGTTTTACCTTTTCCTGCAACATCATACGACACTAAAATGAAGATTCGGAACGTCAACCGGAGTAAAACTTCATAAGTAGTCGAATTGGTGTTACGGGTCTTCAAAAAATTTTGACCCGCGCCGGGAACGGAGGGTCACAGGTATAATAATCATAAAAATTTTATTGTCCCCCCTGAAATTTCCAAGAGAAGGGTGGGTTATCATTTGGGCAGGCTAAGTTTCCCTTCATTCAGGAACTTAGAAAATTTTTAAACTCCATTGGACTTTGAAAAATTTTAGTTTTTGTTGAAATTAAAAATTTTTTATCTGACTGTGGGCTCAATATTTTTGATGCACTTTCAGAGGCTAAATTTCATGAAATATCAAATAAATAAAAAATTGTTAAAAATTTTGATTTTTTAAATTGACCGATATTTTATGCGTTTCTCAGGTAACAAAACCCGCAATGGTCAAAGGGCTGCCAGTATGCCGTACTGGGTACACAACAGCTATGGCTCGTACATGTGGTCCTTTTTTTTTTCATCGGGTTTTTCCCATTTTTATGACGAGAGGGTGGTAAAATAAAATATACCGAAAAGTACGAAGGTTCGAGGTATTTTCTCGCCATCTCCGGAAAATTGAAAGATCAGAGGCATCGAAAGTTCAGTCTTAAACCGACCCTTGTGAGAAGTGCATCGTTCAAGGCAGTCTAAGTGAATTTATGTGTAAAGTGTTGTGCTGTTCAGTTTGTCGTAATTTCTGCATTAATTTTTTTGGATAGGGAAAAACAAAAGTGATATTCTGCCTGTTAATTTAATTCAAGGCACAACTTTTTTGTATTCGGATTGAAGATGCTATTACTATGGTGGACCCAGTTACTAGACATACCCCAGTTTACGGACGTAGCCGCAAGATATACTAATAACTAATATTTGCGTGGCAAAAACAGATTTTTCGATACTTGCAATGTGTCAATATAAAAATCAATTGAATTGTTTGATTCACTGGAATGAAATCTTTTACCATTTTAATAAGTTAATTCTCACTGTCCAGATACTAGTGCCATTCCCTTAACTTTCCGATAACTGGTGCTTCCATGGTATCTTTGAAATAGGTAAAATATAATTTATATGATGTATTAGATATATTTACGTGTTTAGATATATGATATGTTAGATGCATAGACATAGTAGATTAGAAGGAGACGGAGAAAGAAGTTCAAAACTTTAAGATTTTTATCATTCTTCATTGAAATAGTCTGCCTTTAGTGATCTGTATGTTTATATTTTTCCCAATTCAAGCGTAAATAAATGATCTAAATTTTCAATTTTCAAATGAGTGGTTTTAATCGCGCAAAAAATGGGGAAACCCCCATTTTCATACCTGTAATCCCAGCCTTCCTCAAGCCATAAAAGGAATAGAGTGAGATAGACATATCCTTCAAGGGTCATAAAAATGAAACTATTCAACGTCAACTCGAAGCCAAAAGATATGCTACCCTCATTAAATATTGAAGTCGAACGAAGTTTTTTGATGTTATGAGTCGTCCTTTTGAGTAACGACGATACAAAACAACATTTTTATGACTTCTACCCAAATGGGCGTCGTTTAACTTCACGTTGATGTTAGAAATCTTCAAAATACCTCCGAAAACGAGGACACTTTTGATGTCAAAACTACATCTTATGAAGGCTTATTTTTCGACTCGGGGGATTAAATGAAAACTTTGAAATACTTATCTGAAATCTGGATTTTCCAAGAAAATTCACCCGCAGTGGTGGCAACTAACTTTCAATACGAAACACAGTTTTGATGTTTCACTGCAGACAACCAAAATCAAACTGGCCTAGAAAAGGCTCATGTGGTTGAATTACCAAATTTGCCGTTTTCTCAAGACCATTGGTCTCTGTTTATCATTGTGTTTTCACACCACCTGACATGTAATCAGAGGGTCGTGGGTTCAAATCCTGCTTGTGCATTCCATATTTTTTTCCGAAGATTTGACTTTGATAATTATTTAAATTTTATGGGCGCTCTTCTGCACAAATACCGCTGCGCGGTAATTGTGTATAATAGAGCCCACAATAAAATTAATTAATTTTTTTTTTTTTTTTTCAGGAAGAAATCGATTCTTTCATGACTGTCTCACCTCTCATCTTGCCCCCTCTCCCGCACTCAATCAAAACATTGACTCTACTCTCATTTGAATTTATTATCTTTCTGTATCATTGTGAAATAAAATTTAATAAAGTTTAAATGGTATATTCATTGAATTGTTAAACACAATGAATAACTTCAAGTTTTTAGACTCAAAGTGAAAAACTCAACTCATTTTGAAAAAAAAAAAAATTTCAAAAATCAAAATTTTCTAAAACCGAACTCAATGTGAACCTAGAATAGGCGCACGGAGCACGACGGACGAAAAAAATTGGAAAGAAAACGCTAAGTGAGTTCAACTCATCGGTAAATTGAGATGGACTTGAAACCGACTTGGTCATTTTCAGTTAGTCGGTTTTAGTCCGTAAAGAGCTCTTTCTCGATGATTTTCACGTGTTTCAGACTAAAAACCAACGAAATTTTTCGGCTCGGGAGATTATCATGTATACGAAGATTTATCAAAAATCTCCCTTGTAGCTCAGAAATTTTCTACAAAAAAACTTCCCAGGGATATCTCTAAAAATTAAATCTTTGGGGAATATTTATTAATTAAGAGACGCGGTTGAAAAAAATATTTAATTAATATACGCAAGTTAAAATATAAAATCATGGTGAACTCCATTACGTATTTGGGGCATGAAGGCAAAGAAAATACTGTTCTCACAATGCCAAGCACGGTTGGTTCGCCATCTACTAAAAATTTTAATCGTAGAGCCTAAATATCATATCATTATTGTAGGCCAATGTTGCTGGGATAACTCTTTCGATAGACATTTCCAAGCCTATGAGATCGATTCAGGTAGTTCTGACATTCGAGTCGTTAAAACATTGAACTGTAACTTATTTAGCGAAAAATGGAAAGGGAAAAGAATATGTTCCAAAAAGATGGGTGTGAAATTTGTAATTAAATGAGTATAATTAATAAAACATACGGGAGGGTGGGGCAAGGAGGAACGGTGGGGTAAAGTGAAAAGGCGGGACAATGTGGAACGCGGGGGCAAAGTGGAATGATAATATGATATTAAGGGTTACATTCTAAAAATATATCGAGGGGCTGAAAGCAGAATGTCGTATGCCCCAAAATGGGAATTTTTCTGGCAAAAAGTCGACACACGATCTTCTGCTTTCAGTGCAAATTTCGATAATATTTTCATTAATCCTCGAATTCCATTTCAGAAGCGAAGGGGTAAAATCGGAGGATCATAATTTTTTCTTCATTCGTTTTTCAAGAGTATCTTAGAAATGAATGGAGATACGCCATTGTTGCTCTCATACTTTTTAGTAGAGTTTAGAATTTTCTATAAGAAAATATGGAAGAGAATTGCGCTACCTCAATTAATTTCCGTGTGATTCAGCAAAAACAAGTGATAGAAAAATAGAGTTATCCTACTCAGAGAAAAAAAAGTTGTAAAAACAATCAAATATTGAGTCCACTGGTCCTTAGGAAATTTTCATTTGAGATAATCAAAAAAATGGCGGAATTTACGGAATTAACAAAATTCAACTATTTTTTTAATTATTCCAAAGAAATATTTTCTGGGGACCAGTGGACTCGATATTCAATTGTTTTGACCACTATTTTTTTTCTCAGTGTAGAAAGATTTTGGATTTCAATGATTTTTTGAGAATATCTCCGAAATGAAGCGAAATACGATAATTTCATTTGATCCCTTTTTTGTGGAAATTTTTAAGAGCCTCGAAAGAGTATAAGAGTTACATTGAACATTCTCGCTCAGCTTTTGAGATACTCACGAAAAAATAATGATAAAGGAATTAATCTCTTCGATTCACCTTGTAGTTTGGTTCAATTGGGAAGAGAATTTTTGCTTGACCCCTTCACCCCGAAGAAATCCTTCCAGCAATCCAATGAAGCTACAAGGTGAATAGGGAAGATTTATTTTTTTATCAGGATTTTTTCGGGAATATCTCGGAAACTAAGCGAGATAGTGCAATGCCCGATTGATAATCTTATATACCCGAGTCAAAGAATTTAGTCTTAGACTAACTTCGTGAGTTCATTGGTTTTTAGTCTGGATTTTAAGCCGGTTGTAGACCTGGGAGTGCAGCTTTGAGGACACAAACCGACGCTATTTTCGACGAGTTTTCAGGGGACCTATTCTCGACGCATGGGAACAGGATTCGTCAACGAATATAGTATCTTCGTTCACGAGTATTTCGTTCACGGGAGATATTCCCACACGAAGAAGTTTCGTTGACGAAACGACTTTTCGATTCATTTACGGATGTCACTTCCTTGTTAGACGTGGTGGATGATCCTCTTCATCGAGGAGCTACACATTTTTCATAAGTTCAAGATTCACTAAATGACAAACCTAATTCATTTCTTACTCATAAATGTTCTTATGACACTCGGCCGCAATTAATATTTTCACTTTCAGGAAAGAGAAAATAGGTTATGTGAACTCTTCATATGGGAACTTCCATTTCGTGAGGGAAACGTAAATCCGTTAACGAAATTGATGCACGAATTGTCTGATTCGTTCACGAATTTTATTTCGTCAACGAAAACAGTTTCCCATGCGTCGAGAATAAGCCCCCAGGAGTTTCGTCGATATTTAGTCACCATTCCAATCGAATTCATCGGTTTTTGGCCTAAATTTTTTCACTTAAATTTAAAAAAATCGGATGGAAAGAATAAACATAATTGTGCGTTTGGAAATTAGATTCATATATTGCTTTTTATTCATTTTATGAGTGAAAAATTCATTATGCGTACATATCAAAACATAGTAATCAAAATAGGCCTACACCTTTATAAATCATACTTGATTCACATTTTCACGTGAAACACTTAAATTTGAAACACTTGAAACGCAACAATATTAAGAAATGTTATAACATTAATATATATCAAACCATCAATCTAGATTGGCTTATATTATTGTAAATGAATATTTGATCATTTTCACCCAAAACACTTACACTTGAAATACTTAAAAGACAAAAACATTGATCAAAAACTGATGATTGAACTATAAATAATAACAATAAAGTTCCATTCAAATATACGTATACCCTAGCGCAAATAATACTGAAAATTCTGCGCGTCACTGAATATCACTTGGAACCTCAAGAAGAGGTACGTCCACCGGTGGTTGACGTTGAACTGAAGAAGTTTTTCTTCAAATTTCAACAGGAAGCTGAAGAGTAACAGAGAAAGAGCAAGAAATTATCAGTGAGCTACTCAAAAAAAATTGTGGGAGAGAGAGAGAGATCAGAATAACGGAGCCTACCGGAGGCAACATGTGTTGTTTTATTACTCTGGCGTACTCGAACAAGGGAAAAGGGCATTTATTACAATTTTGGGAAATACCCATTTTTCCACTGCTTAAAATTTATCCAATAATTTTCCACCTCCTTTTTACTCTTTATTGGGAATTGATATCAAATATAATTTACATCATAGAAATGACAATGACAGAAAATCTTCACTATCTTCAATGAACTCTCTATAATAGAGCTGAGATCGATTGAATTGCATTGAAAATATACTATTCATATATTTCAATCAATTTGGGGAATAAATTCGTTATAGGATATACGTACTATTAATCGCTGAAGTGTTATGATCTTTTTCATTCAGTGTGATATTGATTATGTAAAGCGATGATCAAAAATTGACATAAAATTGGACAAGCTTGAAGGACTCAGAAGGAAAATCCACAGTGACGAAATTTTTCTAAGTTTGTAAAGAACTTAGAGAAATTTCAGCACCCAGAGACTCTTGTTTTCGTCGGTATTTCGTCTTCCCTTGAAAGTCAGTGGAGATGACGAACTCATCGGAAAAAAGGGATGGACTTGAAACCGACTTGGTCATTTTCGGTTGGTCGGTTTTAGTCCGTAGAATGCAATTTTTAGACCTTTTCCCGATCATTTTCACGTGTTTCAGACTAAAATCCAACGAAATTTTTCGACTCGGGTAGCTCTCAAAATTCTCTACAGAGGAGGGTTCAAATATAATCATTGTTCCGCTTGATTTGGAGATTATCTCAAGAAAGTATTGGAATAAAAAGTCTATTTAGGATAACTCTATTTCTCTATCACTTGTTTTTGCTGAATATCTCGGAAACTAATTGAGATAGCGCAATTCTCTTCCATCTTTCCTTATAGAAAATTTCAAGATCTACGAAAAAGTATGTAAGCAACTATGGCGTATTTCCATTCATTTCTAAGATGCCCTTAAAAAACGAATGAAGAACAAATTATGATTCTCCGGTTTTACCCCTTCGCTTCTGAAATGGAATTCGAGAATTAATGTAAATGTTATTGAGATCTGCAATAAAAGCAGAAGGTCGTATGTCGATTTTTTGCCAGAAAAATACCCATTTTGGTGCATACAACGTCCTGCTTTTAGCCCCTTGATATTTTTCAACATGTTACCCTTAGTATGATAATATCGATCTACTCTGCTCCACCCTCTCCTACATTATCCTAAAACACGAATTTCGAACTATTTTTAACGTAATTGATTTATACCTCTTTGTTTTCATGATTTTTTGACTAAACTGTTGTCTTGGACTTATGCCCCGTTTTTCTCTAATCAGTTTTCGATTCAATTATTTCTCCGGACTTCTACCTCTTTATTTACATAGATTTTGGATTGAATCGTTTTTTTGGGCTTACGTGTCTTTGTTCTCATATCTTTTTTATTAATTTGTTTTTCAGGATTCATGCCTCTTTGTTTTCATAGTTTTTTTTTCATCGAATTATTTTTTTGGATTTACGCTTCTTCGTTTTTATCGTTTGATTCAATTATTTTTTTGCACCTACACTGCTTTCGTCGAGTTTTTTTTATTAAATTATTTTTTTGATTATTCGATTAACGATTGCAATGATTGCCATTTTCAACATGGCAATGATTACCATGTCCACAGGAATCACTGCTATGTAGTGTGTACTATGCCGACATAGCACCCAGTGCTATGTGATATAGGAACCATTGCTATAACATAGCAATCATTACTATTTCTTTTCTCTCCATGTAGTCGTTCGATTTAAAATATTGAAGCTAGTGCCAATTTAATGTCAGCGTGAAAAAAACTCATAGTGAGAATGCTGAAGGATTATCCCGAGAGTGGTCCCCAGTAGTATAGCTGTGGGGGTTCTGGACCAACATTCCGGAAATGACGTCATAAAGATGGCGGGAAATTCAAATTTCGCTTAAAACGGATGTGACGTCACGCGAAGGTGGCGCCACCTAGTGGATTTGCCCACAGCGCCATCTAGTGGATTTGACTACCGCGCCACCTAGTGGTTCTGAGCTTGACTACAGCGCCACCTAGTGGTTCTGAGCTTGACTACCGCGCCACCTAGTGGTTTTGGCGGGGGGAAATTTGAATTTCAAACAGCGTAAGTGATGTCAAAGGTGGCGCCACCTAGTGGCGTTGATTGCAACGCCACCTAGTGGAGATGATTCAAAATGTTTATTGTATCTGAACGAGCAGATTGGGGGAACGCGGACTCGAACGAATGGTCCAGGGGAAATCCCCTGATTTTTATATTTGAAAAATTCTGTTTTATCGACCTCAGTCGATAAAATGACTTTTGTATGATTCTAATTTAGAAAAATTCTCATTGTATGAGAGACGTACGAGCGAGCGATATTCTTCATGACACTACATGCGAATGAGCTCAAGTATCATTGAAAATGCTAGAAATTGAATGATTTATATTTGATAAGTTCTATTGTAACATGATTATAGCAAACATCAAGCGGTATACTTTGTGCTGCTTGATGTGCACAAGTTTTGGAGATAAAGGAGCGTCAAATTTCATTTCTTGATATTGCGCAGTTGTTTTCATTTTATAAACAATGAGCATGGTGTTGCTTCTTGGAAATTCTGATTTGTCAATTTACGGTCCCCCATTGATCTTTGATGACAATCTGGAATAAGACAATTTGATACTGCTGTTCAAGGACTTTTTTCCTTTCAGCTCATCACCAACACACCTAGGAATAGACTCTAGACGTATTTAGACAAGTTTGAACTCGTTCGAACATGTGTGAAGAAAGAATGAAAAGTGGGGGAAATGTTTTGTATGAGGCCGTCAGGGTGGACCAGTAGGGCAAAATGGATCTTTTCGAACATTCTCATAGAACATTCAGGATGAAATGAATCACAATTGAGTTCTATTTCCCTCAATTACTTCTTAGGAATTCTGATTTATTGTCAATCTGCAGTCGTATTGATTTCAGTTGATAAACTCGATGAAAAAGTGCTCAAGGATTTTTCTTCTTATGAGTGTGATGCGTTTACGAAATTTAGAAATTTAGGTGTTTTTAAAAAAATTCATATCAATTTGAATGAAATAATGATAAATTTTATTTTTTAGATGAAAAATGTAATAATGCTGTTATTTTTACAAATTCGTAAATACTCTGCAAACAAAGCAATTTTTGATCATTGGATAAACCTGATGATCATTATGGTCTGAATGAGGTTGGTAATGATCATAGCATCTGCGACAATTTGCGATATCTTTATCTTGTTGATAGGCTTCAGGCAATTTTTCCCATACATCCTCAATGCTACCGGATGCAAACATGAGGAGGAACTCCTTCGGAAAAAATGAAATATCCTGAGCGGTCATTTTCTTGATACTTTTCAGCTTGCAAAACAGTCTCAGAGATTTGTCAAGACTCGGAATGCAGTTGCACAAGTACCATTTTTTCAGTCTCTTCACATTATCAGCAGCACACACCAATGCCATTGGTTCTTGTTCATGATGATCACATTGGAAGGTCCTCAATTGATTCAGTTTTGGACAATCCAAGTCTTCAAGATTAATTACTGTCCTGGAACTCCCAATGATTTCCTCCAACCATCGTTTCTTCTGTAGCCCCTTCACATAAATTACTGCTACATTTTTGACCATACGCTGAACAATGTCTTTCATGTTAACATAGGGTGTTTCACCACTTTCCCACAAAATTCCATGAAAATGCTCATACAACCAATTGTTGAGATATTTATATTTGGCTGACAATTGATCCCAAGGATATGGTGGCTCGAAAAGAACACACTCAAATCGATCATATCCATTTTCACTAGTTTCAACATTGACAATGGCCAACTCCTTCACCACAAATGTATTGGATTCACCTCTAAAGCCTTGGACGTCCAGAATGATCTCCATCGTTTCTCACAATCAAAAATTCAGAATGGAACTGAGCTCTCTCGACAAAATTTCCACGCTTTTATAACCTACTGATGATTCATTTGTAAAGATCCCCACCACATTCCTCAAGGACATTGTCCAGGAATTTATTGCATCATCAATTTATTGCGCAGTAGTTTTTCATAATTTTGATTCGCATGGAAGAACTTTCAGTCTTCACCATGGATCACTTGAGTCCGGACGAAGTGAAATTCCTGTGCTCTGTGCCACCTTTCCTCTGTGACTACGATGAAATTGTTATTAAGCACTACGGTGAAAATCCACCAGCGGAAGCCTGCACATTTCTCCGAGATTTTCTGGACTTGATGGAAAATTTCAAAACGATTCATCAGCGTAGAAGCGAGGATTCTGGAGTACAAGTTTCTACAGATCAGAAGCCTCCCAAGAAACGACGGAGACGGCAACGATTCAGGAAGAGGAAAAAAGTCAGAAAAATGGATTGGGAATAAATAACTCATATGATGTACATTATAATGAAAAAATATATTTTTTGAAAAATAAGTACACTAATTTTTAAATCATTCTTTTTACATTTCCACTGATTGGATTATATTCTACTATTCGATCATGTAAAATTAAACAATAAGCCGCTGTATTAGCAGGGAAATTCTCTGCTGACTCAAATTCTAGACGAATATCGACTGGTCCTGATTTCAGATATTCATTTTGTTTTGAGCAATCAATAACAATGAGTGGTGCATATTTCAAAAAATCAGCCTTGTTTAACAATGGTTCACATTCTTTACCATAGTAAGATGTTTGAAAGTTTGCATACATATCATACAACAGTGCATACTGATTATGGGGAATGTCGAGATTTAAATTTCCATAAGGGTAGCTTTGAGAATTTAAAAATAGTTTTATATCGCGAATCTTGCAGTGGTCAAACTGGCTGGAATTCTTCGTCGTATCATTTTTACGATCTGTCTGGAATCCTACTATAACATATCGTGGTTTCTCTAGCTGAGTGGAGCACTTAACAACCCAAACATGTTTTGATGTAGCTGGTAACAGTGGATATTCGTACAGTTCCCATGCTCGGAAACTCATTGGTATTGGAGCATCCTTAGAAATATAATTGAGTAGATTGATTTTCCTTGAATCGGAAACTCGGATGTAAGGTATCATCCACTCCATCTTTGTTATGGCTATCTTGAATCCTTCTGCTGCTCCTTCTGCTGGAGTTTGAATGATGCTATTAGCATCTGAATTACCTCTTGTTAGGATCAATTCATGTTTAGCGTTAACGATGATCCGCTGATAATCTTCAGCAAATCCCAACAGCATATTCAAAGGGATAGAAAAATCAAAGTAGCCATCATTATCAGTAAGCCCATCTTCAAGCTTCCAACCTGCATTCTCCATGAGTGAAGTATGATTTGGACTTTGAGAAATGAAGTTTTTCATGAGTGTTGTGAGACCGACATTTTTACATCGATCAATCTCAACCGCATTCAGTTCATAGCGTATGTCCTCAAATAAGTGGAGAATTGCGCAATTAACGAGTTTCGTATGCGTTACATTTGTTCCATTAGCTTTCGTTAGGCGTCCATGAATGTGGAGTGTACTCTTACTGGGGAGTAAGCACAGATCCTGATGCTGCACGCTGATTCGAATTTCATCATTGCTATTGAAAGTAGCTGAAGCAAATGGCTGATGCGCATGAACTTCATAATGCGCGATGGACTCATCAAAGACGATGGGTTTTTGAATTTTCAGTATTTCTTCCATGGTTTCTTACAATTGCTCACACAACAACAGAAACAGAATTGAATTCTATCCTTTAGGTTTTTTTTCTTTCTTGAAGTCTGAATCCTAGACTTTTCAGAAACTTGATGTTCTGAGGTGTTAGTCCCTTGTGACGTTTTGGATGACTGAGTCGTTTCGGACATGGTGATTCGCTTTTATAACCACCTCCAGATTTCGTGTGGAACACAATACCCATACTAGGATTTTATGTGTAATCTGACTGTTATGACTTCTCTTCGAAAATTCACAAGTTGACCGTCCTGATCGACAATTTTTAGCTGCACGTGATCTATGGCTCGTACGGCAACTGGCAGGTAAATGACATGTGACGGAACTTCCATGATCTTATATCCTGGTGGAACACTAGGAAAAAATTCATGTATAGTGTGCACTCGTTGACCATTGATATAGGCTCCCATAGTTATATTGCATTCCACTCTCAATGAGTTAATTTTGAGGATAGTTACTGGAACATCGGATTCATGCAGAACATGTGGTTTAAGGATTCGGCGAGCAAATCCTAATAGTCCTCCAATAGAATCCTCCTTTTCAAAATCTATCGCGAGATTACATTTGATTTCACTCTTTAGAGTATTATTGTTTGGTCGTAAAATAATGGAGATGTCATACGCAGCTAGTTTCTCAATTAAGAAAGCTTCAATGTCTTCTATTTCATAGCTCCCTGTGGGTATTGTGATGACTTGATCTCCCACATAGAATTTGTTGTTTCCAATATCAATATTGGGAATTGAATTGAACGTTAGCAACTCCACAAGTCCAAGAGTATAGTCTTTATGAGGTGATAACTCGATAGGTGGAAAGTAGTGAGCTTCCAGCACTGATGATCGGCCGGAGAGCGTTAATGTGAACGAATCGTTCGACATGGTGTAACTGATATTTGAATTAATGTACATGGCTATTTTATAATGATTCATCAGCAAGGAACTTTAAACACAAATGGCCACACACCACCGTGTCATAGTTTTGAAACTGATCGTGATTATATTTGATAGTGCTACCAGCACCGAAATAATGAATCAATTCTGGAGGTGGTTGGAGATTACCAAAACTATCGAAATAAATGATTTCATTATTTTGTTTTTTATAGGCAACCCAGTGTGTACCGGGTCCACTCGCATCATCCAGATTAACAATAGCTGATTCATGTTTGTGTGGTCCATTTTTGGGTAACTCATTTCTCATGAAAACTCCTCGAAAATGGGAAATGTTCATGGCACGACTATATTTCATCAGATCAACATCAGTGAGGGCTCGGTGTGGTAGCTTTATGCGTTTTTTAAATGAAGTCCCAATCCTTCTTTATAGGGCTTCATGTAGAGGCCTCCACCCATAGCAATGGACTCCATTGTTTGGTTATGTCGTTTACTCTCTTGGAGAGCTTGTTTCGCGGCATTTGCATCATTCACAGCTTTGGCAATGCCTGCTGCACCACCTGCTAATGCTCCTGTTGCACTTAGTCCTGCGAAGAGAGGTATGAGGAAAGGTATCACACCACCAATCTTTGTGGGAACAGGAAGAATACGTGGTGCTATCACATTCTTGCGTCCACCAGCATTCTTCACTCCCGCTCGAGCACCTTTCAGAGCTGACTTGATAGCGTCCGGTCCTGGTCGCATTGAACTTTTGGCAGCTCGTATGATTGTTCTCAATGAAACTTTTTTCTTAGCACCTTTGCCACGTCTTTTCTTCTTTCGGCTCACTTTTTTCCTGATTCCCATGCCTAGAAATGTTTTAGCTTTCATGGTGTTTGCTACGCCCCAAGCGGCTGCTTTCTCAGGCAGACTTGCGTCCTTTGCAAAAATACGTTTCAAGGCTTTCTCCTGGAGATTTTTATCAGCCACGTGTCTCGCAGCTAGGTTATCCTTGGTTCTCGAATAAGCTATATCGTGTTCTTTGCAAGCTGCGTCGAGGGGATTGATTCCTGGATCACCACGAGCTAGGCGTTCTTGCAGTTTCGTTCCCGGTCCACAGTACTGATAGCCCGGTATATGTAATTCAATAGGCAATTTATTGATGAGACTGTTGACTAGACCTTTCCCTCGACGTTTTCCTTTTTTACGCATACACTCCTTCATGTTCTCGGAACAACTGATTCGAAATCGTATAAATAGCAGGTATTTATACGTTTCAGCGCCAGTCGACTGGTACGTTTGGAGGGTGTGAGTCGAGTTAGTGTACCCAACCTCTTCAAAATTCTCGAAAGATCTCATTAGTGCTACTTACAAATTTTTTTGGAAACTATTATCGTAGTGCTGTTTTTGATGAAGATACAGTTGCAGTTAATGATGGCAACAACAATGAACAACAGCAGCAACAACAACAACAAGAACGTGAACTGTTCGCTTCTCCCCTGTGAAAATGCAATTTCTCTCGATAACGGTCTATGGAAACGCGGGTGAAAAAATATATCATTGCTACTCACAAATTTTTTGGGGAATATTGGCTTATTGTTGAGGTTTGAAGAATTTTTTCCTTGATGATGCTGCTACTGATGTCGCCAGGATGAGGATGATGATACGCTGACGACGATGATAATAACAACAACACCATCAACATGAGCCCATCGCTACTGCCCCTATGGAAAAGCTCCTTTAGAAATGATGTTCTCATGGGAAAAACAGATCAACTCACATTTGGGAGTTTGAGAAGTATTGACTGCCTTCTAGTTGTTGACGATGTCCAATGATGATGGTAACAGAATATAATAGGCCCCTCGCTACTGATGGTAATGATGATCCAACAAGGAAGATTATCGAACGACTGGCGTTGAACAGTATAAATGCGCGGTATTTATAGCTCCAGAGTCAGTCATGGCTGTGAACTTTAAGCAACAAAGTATCCATCTACCAATCATGAATTTTGATGGAGTGGTGCCGCACAAGAATAAGAAAGCGAAGAAACGTCATGGACCTCTACTACCGAGTAGTGTTCGTGCAGTCATTTGTGGACCCTCCAATTGTGGAAAGACGAACGCTCTACTGGCTCTCCTAGTTCATCCAAATGGTTTGAGATTTGAGAATGTCTATGTGTACTCAAAATCTCTGAATCAACCAAAATATCAATTCTTGAAGGGTTTGCTTGATTCCATCGATGGCATCGGATATTTTCCCTTCAGTGAGCACGATGAAGTCATTAAACCGGAAGATGCGCGATCAAATTCCATCATGGTTTTTGATGATGTGGCTTGTGAAAAACAAGACAATATGCGAGCATTCTTCTGCATGGGTCGACATAGAGATGTAGATAGTTTCTATCTATGTCAGACATATGCTCGTATTCCCAAACATTTGGTGCGTGATAATACAAATCTCCTGATACTCTTTCGTCAAGATGAGATGAACTTGAAACACATTTATGATGATCATGTGAACACAGATATGTCACTCACACTCTTCAAAGATTTGTGTTCAAAATGTTGGAACGAGGATAAATACAGTTTCCTTGTAATAGATAAGGACCGGGATCTCAATGATGGTCGATACAGGAAAGGCTTCGATTGTTTCATAAATATCACTTAACTAGTGAGGTAAACGGTAGTTGTATTGTAAACTTGGAAGAAACAACATGCAGACAGAAAGTTTCAAGAAAGAGACAGGTGCATTATATCATATTGCTCAAGCGAGCAATGCCATTCGACGAAAACATAAAATGATTAAATCGAACAAGGACAGCATGGAGCAAACGGTACGGGACGTTTTGAAACCCGTGGTCGATCCTCTGGAAAAATTAGCTAATCCAGTGAAACCTGAAAAAAGAAAGAAAATCTCAAGTGATACTCACTCTGAGATGTATGACACAGCATTTGAGGATGATGATTTCCAATCCATCAAGTCATCCTCATCAACTAAGGGAGAATTCAATGATTCGTCAGCTGCTCTCAATGATTCATCAGCTAAAGAAGATTCAATCGATGAATCGTCTAAGCTCATGATCACGTCAAGTCCATCAACTTCTATGAAAGATGATTCAAGCACGCTCCTACAGAGGTATCTCCAACGATTGGAGAGACCAAATCCACGTGCTGATTTGGATGTAGAGTTTGGGGTACGATCATCAGCAAAAGGACCTAAAATCGGCGATTCCTTCGTGTATTTTGGTGAGAAATCTACAATGACTCTGAAGGATCATACATACTCACTCACCCCTGGTCTCATTGAACTCATCTTTTCCAAATCACCTCAGATGGAATATGTGACACAGAGCGATAAAGATACATATGCGGAAATTTTACGCAGCACCAATGCACACAGAATGTACTATCGTATTGACAATCGTGTTCGCAGTAATGATTCCAAAAAATATAAAGAAATTATTAAGACTGTTCTCACATCACCCTTGAAAAAGACTGAGAAAGCTCTCCCACAATACATGAAAAAGACTGGAGAAGCTCTCCCACAATACATGAAGGTGACTCATAATAATGTAGATTATGTGCATTGGGACGATCCAAATGAACTTGTGGATCGGCTGAGATTACTGCTGGCATCACAAACAGCCGGAAATCTCAGCCACACCAATGAAATAATGTCATTGATTGAGGAACTGCGAGAAGCCAACATTATTTATTGAGCCTCATAATGGAGAAAAGTATCAGTTTAATCATGAGTGTCGATGTGTTTGGACGTCAGTTGGGAAATAAGAAGAATCAGATTGTTGGTAGTCGAGGTCCTCCTGGTGAGGGATTCAAAACCACTTCTGATGGACATTATGACATGGATAAACGACGCTTATGTAATATAGCGGATCCGGTTGAGTCAAATGACGCAATGTCCATGGGAGTGACTCGAACTTTGATACAACAAGAGGTTCAACTCATCTATAATATAACTACTTCAATGAGAACAAATATCGACGATGGCATTTCAATGGTTCAGTCTCTCGATTCTCGGTTTCATGAGACTATAAAGCAACAAAAATTCAGCATTGACGCAGTACAAGAACTCGTTACAAAGAACTCTGAGTTCATTTCTTATCTGGATGAGAAACGGAAAACATTGGAAGAGTCAAGGAGAATCATTGTAGACGATACGAACTTGATGATCAAGAGTCTTGAATCCATTGTATCTGAACAATTAAAAAGTCTCGAGGAGTCAATCAACACCGGACAAGAATTAGCCTTTCGAAATTCGGAAATAATTGCTCAACTTGATAAGCGAGTGTCTGCATTGGAATATGAAAAAAGCAACAGTAGTGGAGGAACTTCATAGACCTGCTCGTCGAAATTATCTACGTCGCCATGTTGATATGCGGGGAATAGATGAGACTTGGCAAGCCGATTTAGTAGATATGACTGCATATGCACGAGACAACAAAGGTTTCAAATATCTGCTAACGATTATCGACATTTTCTCTAAATTTGCTTGGACCGTTCCACTCAAGACGAAAAACGGAAAAGATGTAACAAATGCTATGAAATCTGTACTGAAAAAGGGACGCATTCCTAGCAAACTACATGTAGATCAGGGCAAGGAATTCTACAATAATGAATTTAAAACGCTCATGAAACAGTATAATATCACCATGTACTCAACTTTCAGTAATCTGAAAGCATCGATTTGTGAACGTTTTAATCGTACTTTGAAGGAAAAAATGTGGAAACAATTCAGTTTGCGAGGCTCATACAAGTGGATTGATATTGTAGACTCTCTAGTGCTCACTTATAATAATACAAAGCATCGCACTATCCATATGAAACCCATTGAAGTGACAGCTGAAAATGAAAAATATCTTCTACGACATGTTTATGGTAAATTTGAAGTGAACCGTACATCAACCATTAAATTCAATGTTGGTGATCATGTGCGAATCAGTAAATTCAAAAACATATTTGAAAAAGGCTATACACCAAACTGGACCACAGAGGTATTCACTGTCAGTGAAGTCTTGAATACCAATCCCGTTACATATAAGCTGTTGGATTATGAGCAAAGACCAATTGAAGGTGGATTCTATCAAGAGGAACTCACCAAAGTTAAAGATCCAGATTATTATTTAATAGAGAAAGTTATAAGAAAGCAAGGAAACAAATTACTTGTCAAGTGGTTAGGTTTTGATTCATCTCACAATAGCTGGATAGATAAAGATCAAATATAAATTATGTTAAGTTACAAATTTTTTATTCAGTATATATAATAAATTTTTCACATTAATTTACAAGTTTTTTATTCATTACTCCTATGATAACCATATGGTACAGTATCTATTAAATTACTCAAAATAATTCTTTTATCATCATAAGCACTTAAAGCTAATTTTTTTTGACGTATAGAATGTACTTTATGATTCTTACTTCTAATTAAATATTGAAATTTCTTGAGATTTTCATGCTCAAAGAGACAGTTCTTATAATCATCAAATTTGATACTTTTCAACGTTGAGCCTTTCACACCTCTAGCTCGCTTCTTCACCTTCTCCTCTCCATGAATTTTGAAAGTGTACAATTTGGCACGCAAACCAATAAACTCGCTCATAAGTTTACCATTGCACTCATCTTTCATTAGACCTAATACTTTTTTATTCCTCAGAGGAATGCCATACGGATTATTTTCAGGATAATCTGATGTATCAAATTTCTCAATGTCACGTTCAATATATTCATAAATATTGGGAACACGAAATTCATATAAAAGACTGTCTGTATCTGTATAGAGTAATTTGGCTCGATCGTGAAAAGTTGGCTTAATATAATCATAATGGAAATCATAGATAATAATTTTCGAGAGATCAAGAATGGAAAATCCCACATAGATGGGCTTATTGAAGAAAATTTCATTACGATCCAATTGAATTGTCACTAAATCCTTGTCTTCATCGAAGATTGTACAGCTGTGGAAGTTTGGTTGAGCAATGAGAGCTTGAGCTCCATATCTTCCATCCCATCTTGTAATCAGTCTTACATCCTTTTGTTTTCTCACATTCTCAATGGTCTTTCCGAAAACTGCATTATTCATTAATTTGAAGAAGTTTTTCTCAAATTCGTTGTGGGACTGTTTTCGTAGTTCTGTATTGAGATGTATGTATGGTTCCAGCCAAGCAGCCTGTTTGAATTTCAGAACACGGTGAATTTTTGTCAATTTCATTCCAAATTTCAAGCACTGTTTCAAATTTTGATAACGTATCACATAGTTTTTCTTGGGTAACAATGTGGTCGCTAGTTTCGAAATTTTCTTGTTGGGTGGTATGAAATGCTCAGGGCAGAGTGGTAAGTCCTTGTGTAATTCATGGAGTTCTTCAGGATACTCCAAATCGACTTCTAGGATGTATCCCACATCAGAATCATGAGGAACACTCTCAACATCAATGCTCAATGAGTCAACCCACTCAAATGATCCATAAGGTAGGTATTGAGACATTGCCGCTCCATAAAGATTATTTACATCAAAGTACATGAGATATGTAGTGTCCTTGTTTCGATCATATGCCGTTCCCATGTACTCATTATTAGCACATGCATATCGATTGGAGCATTGTGCTACTCCTCCACGAATGCCCTTCTCAATGAACAAATGCATTTCAATGTCAGTGAGAAGTTCCAGTTGTACACCTGTGCATTTGAGCATTGCATCAAATGTCAATCCTGGAGCTGTAAAGTAGTGTAGAGGATCAAGCTTATAGACAGAGGAGCAATTACGTCTGAAATTTTCAAAGATATCTGCCAAAAGTAAGACATCCGTCTGTAAATAGAGATCCGAATACTCTCCCAATGATTTGACGTTGAAAGTACTCCAAACATTCTGAGCATGGTCATAGTCTTCCTCAGAGATGTTTTCATTGTTTAATCTCGAGTAAAACTCCTTCATCGATGGTAATTGATCTTCATCCAGTTTATCCCAAGAGTCCACATATTCGTACGGAAATACACCTTTCCTAGTTAGCAATTCGAATTTCTCCAAATCCTCATCACAATATTTCCAAGTTATTCGCTTATCTGCATTATTCAAGTCTTTCGCCAATTTCTCCAAGCTACTCGCCATGAACCTGAATGAATCAATAAATCGGAGATTAACTTGAGTGCCTTCTACTTTCTTCGTAAACGAAATGTATTTCTCCTTGTTCAGTGGGAGCAACTTTATGGAGCCAGGATATTTCTTAGCTAGAGTCTTAATGAAGAAATGTGCATCATAACCAGACAAGTTATGAAACACTACTGGAATAGTCCGAGAGCTTTGGTAATTCACATTGCACTGAGGATGAGCAGGACCGCGATAGTTGCCAGTGAAATGGCAATGATCGCGATGCTTCACTTCAGTTGCTGTGAATGGTTTCTCACAAATGTGACACACTTGTGCTGCTCGGTATTCATAGGCTTCTTGTGGTGTCAGAGGTCGCATTGGTACATTCGTACTCAGACACTCATCCACTTCATGTGCTATCCTCTGTAATTCATCGATGAACCAATCGATGCAATCAGCTCCACGATGCATCTTGTATTCGGATCGATTTTCATCATCAAAATCGCAGTGTAGATAAAATCCAGCACTGTGTGGAATATGCTTCTGATACGGAGTTTCATGTGCAGTTTCATCATCAGTTTCATCCCCAATTTCATCACCAGTTTTCTCCAGGATGCATTCCAAATCAGCGTAAATGACAAACGGCACCATCTCCTTGAATTTGTAGTTCTTGAAGCTGAGGATATTATTTTTCTCTGTTGGTAATTTCATCCTACATTCATTAATGTTGTAACAATCATTCTGATGTCTCTCAAATGAATCTTCATTGGAAAAATGCCCCAAACAGCGATCACAGAACCACATGGCATTCTTATGATTTGAAACTTGTGATCTAACTAAACGTGATAGATTTCGAATCCATGCAAAGTGGTAGGCTGGTTGTGACTCTGGCTCTGAGTGTACATTTGTGCAAAATAAAAGAAGATGAATCGTTGGCCATTCTGATGCACTTTTACTCAAATAATAAGGAACAATATCATCATTTTGAATCCCATAAACATTGATTGAGAGGCCATTCAAACGCTCGAATTTTGGAATATCTCTAATCTTCATTGGGAATTCAAATCCTCTGTAGTTGAATGTTGTTCCATCCGGTAAAGTAGCCTGAGAATAATGTGGGTATGAGTGTATACGCTCAACATGTGCATTAGTTGGATGGAGAGCGGCTGTTATTGCCCATAAGAAACAAAATTCGTCATCATTCTTTATGTTAACTACAGCTTTTTTCGATTGAATATGTCTTGGTAATGGAATAAAAGTGTTCATTCCAGCTACCAGAGGAACATATCTATTAATGTTAATCACAAGATTGACGACTTCAAAGAGCGTCCAGCCGGAATCTTTCTCCTGAAAATCCTCCACTTTCTCGAGCAGTCGTTCAATCAAATGCTCATCAAACCATTCCTCAATATCCGTCGTTGATAGAATGATCTGATTGCGTGTATTGAAAAATTTCATCTCTTCTATTGTTTCACCATTCTTCATTACTTGAAACTTGCAAGCGAGTATACCATTCACTTTCAAATTTCCATCTCGTTGTAAGGCATCTTCCAGACGAACAACTGTCAGTGACTTGGCATCTTCCAGGAAGGATTGAAGATCTTTGTCACGCAGATTAACTACAGCACCAGTTCGAATCCTTCCACCAAAAGCGCTCTCCATGTCTTTCCACACGACTCGATCCTCAACTTGTTGTGAGGAGGAGGAAGATGCAAGTGCTCCACCTTGCGTTCTCTGTTTCAGCTTTTCACAATGGGAATGGATCAGGGAAATAGTTGATTGTAAACGAATTTTTCCCCCAACAGACAAATTCACCGTTTTAAGAACTTTCTCATACAGTTTGATGTAATCATCACACTTGTTGATCCAACGAACTACATCTTGATCTGTTGCATTTTTACATCCTCTCTCTAGTGTCTTCAATACATTTAAACATGTCTTTGAATCATAGTTTTCTTTTTTTGATTCCATTTTTTTTCACTCTTGCTCTAACAAAGTGTCTTGATGAAAACTAACAATAAGATGAAATATTAATATTCACACGCACGTAGATTGAATGTTTTCCACTCTCACTCCAACAAAGTGTCTCAATAAAAAACTAATAGTCACACACACACACACACACACGCTGATTGAATGTTTCCAATCTCACTCCAACAAAGTGTCTTGATAATAACTAACAATAATATTACACACTGATTGAATGTTTTCCAAATTATTCAACGCGGTTGTCTTTGCAAAACTGATTTGCAAATGTTGAAATTCTCCTATTTATATGGATAAAAAATCAGTGCCACCTAGCGGTCCTTTTCAAAAGAATAGTTCTTCTGAGAATTGTTTTCAAATTGCGTTGTCGTCTTAAGGGTATCGGATTGCAATAACAATGCATTCAACAGTTCTCATTTTAAAAATTCGGAGAATCGTTTTGCGTCTCTAGCAGCCTTCTTGGGAAATCGAATTATTTGATTGATAGTATTTTTCTCATGCTCAAATTATTGAACATTTTTCAGAATTGTTTACAAACTAACAATGTGAGTGTTCATGAGATGATTGATTCATTATTTTTCATGAAAAGGATCGAATTACATAGCTCTTTAATATGATCAAAAATGCATTTCCATGAATTGTTTACAACAATGTAGAGAAGAATTCCTGCAATTAGAATATCTTAGACTCTTCGACAGTTCTCAGAACTGTTTTCCAGCAAATGATTTATTAGTTTTTCATGAAAAGGATCAAATTACATAGCTCTTTGATATGACCGAAAATGCATTTCCGAGATTGTTTACAACAATGTAAAGAAGAATTCCTAGAATTGTTTTTCATTAGAATATGCTAAAATCTTCACCAGTTCTCAGAATTTCTTTTCAGCAAATGATTTATTAGTTTTCCATAGAAAGGATCGAATTACATCACTTTTTGATGTGACCGAAAACTGCTTAAATTTCCAGGAATTGTTTACAACGATGTCCTTGAGCTAAGAAGAATTCCTAGAATCTACATCAGTTCTCAGAATTGTTTTTCAACAAATGATTTATTAGTTCTTCGTAAGAAAATACTTTGATGTGACCGAAAATGCAACGCATTTCCAGGAATTGTTTACAACGATGTGAAGAGAAATTCCTGGAATTATGTTTCATTAGAATATTCTAGAATCTTTGACAGCTCTCAGAATTGTGCAATATGAAGAAATGAAATTTGACGCTCCTTTATCTCCAAAACTTGTGTACATCAAGCAGCATAAAGGATACCGCTTGATGTTTGCTATGATCATGTTACAATAGAACTTATCAAATATGAATCATTCAATTTCTAACATTTTCAATGATATTTGAGCTCATTTACATGTAGTGTCATGAAGAATATCGCTCGCTCGTACGTCTCTCATACAATGAGAATTTTTCTAAATTAGAATCATACAAAAGTCATTTTATCGACTGAGGTCGATAAAACAGAATTTTTCAAATATAAAAATCAGGGGATTTCCCCTGGACCATTCGTTCGAGTCCGCGTTCCCCCAATCTGCTCGTTCAGATACAATAAACATTTTGAATCATCTCCACTAGGTGGCGTTGCAATCAACGCCACTAGGTGGCGCCACCTTTGACATCACTTACGCTTTTTGAAATTCAAAATTTCCCCCGCCAAAACCACTAGGTGGCGCGGTAGTCAAGCTCAGAACCACTAGGTGGCGCTGTAGTCAAGCTCAGAACCACTAGGTGGCGCGGTAGTCAAATCCACTAGATGGCGCTGTGGGCAAATCCACTAGGTGGCGCCACCTTCGCGTGACGTCACATCCGTTTTAAGCGAAATTTGAATTTCCCGCCATCTTTATGACGTCATTTCCGGAATGTTGGTCCAGAACCCCCACAGCTATACTACTGTCCCCCTACATGGAGAGAAATTTCTCTGAAAAATCATGATGCTCAGCGACATAATGTGGATGCAAAGTACAGGCCGGGGGTATTTCATGAGTCTACTAATGGAAAAAATGTCCTTTTGTCAGGAATCAATGCATGGGCCGATTCACTTTTCAGGAAAAAGTGTCTCATTAATTGTGCGGCATCATGAAAATATTAGCCAATGCCTTTTTCCTTGACAATTGGAAAAAAATTCTCCATCCATCCAATTACAAATTCTCCTGGCACTTAGAAATTTTAGGTAGCCACTCAGAATCTTTACACGTTTACTTCCGAATTTTTCCCATGCCAGCCTCATAAGGTGGTAGACGATGGGGCATAGTCGGGTACCTTCGACAGTTTTCGGTACATGAGCCATTGTTCATTTTACACTTGGCTTTGGATTGAAATATCTCGAAAACTATGGAAAATTCATCGAGACATGCTGTGAATGAAATTTAGAGGAAAGATCAACGAAGAAAATAAGCAAAATTCCGTTTTTCTACGACCAGTAGTTTCCGAGATATCAATTTTTCAATGAGTAGTTCAGGTACAATGGACGAGGCCCGATAGCAAATAAATGAGCGGGTGGGCATCCTTCCCGAATTTTTTATTAAAAAATTAATATCTTCATAACTACGAGTCGTAGAAAAACGGAGTTTTGCTTATTTTATTCGTTAATCTTTCCTCTAAATTTCATTCACAGCATGTCTCGAGAACTTTCGAGTAGTTTCGAGATATTTTAATCCAAAGCCGAGTGTAAAATGGCTATTTTTTAGGGAAATAAACAACAAAAATGATGATGTGGAGCATGGGAATTTTTCGGTCGTGTTTAATGAAAACTCCTCCTTTGAATGACAATTTTTCGGCTCAGAAGCATATCGCATCCCGTTTATGGAGCGGCATGGTAATTTTTGAAAAAATCATTTAGAAAAATTCCCATATTTTTCTCGGTGTATGATGGACTCTCTGCACTCCACCGTTTTTATTTTCTCATGATCATCTAGCTAAGCGCAAAATTCTGACAAAAATGATATCATTCATTGAAATTTTCCACAAGCTATTAGAGTTTCTCGATTACATATCCTAAAAAATTTAGAAAGAAATGAAATAAATTCTAGTAGGTAGCAAAATTTTTCCCATGTCGCGTTGGGGTTGAAGGAGCTGACTTTCCTAGCTTTTACAATCTTCATCAACAATGAAAATCATTTGCCCCAAGTTTTCTTCCAAGCATTGCTCTATTATCTAAGCCTCTAATGATAAACTTTTTTCATATTTTTCGTGAACAGTTCAAATGACTAAAACTGTTGATTCATTCATTTCAGTTAGATTCCTAGCTATTTTATAAAAATCTATTTGCGAGTGAAGTTGACTTTTTCACTTCATCAGAGAAATTATTTGGGTGGGTTTCTGTGTTTTTGTATCTCCTACAAATGGCCGTTGGATTCCTCAATTCAAGAATAATCTGTTGCAATGAAGATGTACAATAGTAAAAGATATATCAATTTTACATAATTGTCGATGAAGAAAAAATTACACAACATGTTACATGATAAATAGGTTAATCTTCTCCAGGTCTCTATTTTTCCATTTCCTTCCTATTCAATATATAATAATAATAATGATGAAATTTCCATGTTAAAACTTTCTAGATCTTGTCACATGTAGCAATTTATCACAGCATGTGACGTACAAAATATAAACACGTGATTCACATTTACAACCACCTGATTTCTAATTGAGACATTTCAAGTTTCAATATTTGAGATACATGAAGTGATTGATCATCAAAGTGTTTCAAACTTGGTGATGTAAAGAAAATCTCATGTCCATGTGGACGATGAGTTTTTAGAGGTCAGTACATTTTCATTGCCATACGATGTTCATATGCGTGTTGCGCATTGACGATACACTGTAACAGGCCACAGATGTAACTTGCAAACTGAAAGATTTTCATGCCATTGGATGCAAAAGGACGATCATGTTAACTCCAGTTATGACACGACTAGCTATTCCAGTTTTTCTCTTCTCTCTTTATGTTTGAGATTCATTTTTTTTTGCTTTTTTCTTTCACAGTCAATTAAATGATTCAGATAGTGAAAAAAAACAATGAATCTTCTATATCCTAATGAATACATTCTCATGAACTGCTGGAAAGTGGTGTTAGCCATCAGCAGATATTCGAGAAAGATTCAGTTGGGTTTAGGATTTCTGAGATTCTTTACTTTCTTAATCAACCTGGAAAAAAAGGAATTTCCTTATGTTAATTGAATAACTTTATTAGTACCACTTTCAGTATTTACACTCGTGGATATTATCTTTAGTTTTCTATCTTAAAAACGTGAAGATATCCACTCATGTTATTTGAGACCTATCGTGAATAAATAATTGGTTGATATTATGGCTAGAAAACCAAGCAGTTCGACAAAATACTCTTCAATGACTTTTGGAAAAAATCTTGAAAAATATCATAACGATGAACATGTTCAACAAAAAAAAATATTTCGAAATGAATCGTAAAAATAAAGAAAATCCTTCTTATTTGTCATAAGGATAATTTCCATAGATACTGAAACGCGCTTTCCGGAAAATTGGAGACTGAAACGCGAACTGAGACTTATTTTCTTCGATCATGAAAATACATAATTGTGTCGAAAAAATTCTATCAATACTTCCATTCATCTTTTTATAACAATTGGAAAGGCAGAGACAATCATGAGACATCTAGCAGAGATTTATGATGGCGTATTTAGTTCATGTAAAAGGCGTGAGGCCTTTGATTAAAATGGATTTTTCATTTTAGTCGATCGTGTTGCATGATAATAGCCAACATTGTTAGGCTTAGATATGAGTATCTGATAGTATTAACAAATGAAATATAAAGTCTTCTTATCGTTAAATATCGCTGGAGACAAAGGCACTGATTGTTAGCTGCCATTTTTTGAAACTCTCTATTTTTCAATCTGGTGGTTTTTTGTTTTCGTTTCTTTATCCTCCTGAGCAGTGTATAGCACATATAAATACCTTGAGGACGCAGTAACTATTCTGGATTGAGCACATTATGTCTTGTATAATTGGATTGCATAAAGGTCAAAATTTAGTGTGACTCTACCCGTACAGAATTCATAGAGTCAAATTTTGTATTATTTTGCGATGACGTATTGAGCAATGTCAATTCTACGAGTAGTGACCTTTTACTGAGTCGTTTTATTGTAGTCGAGATCGTTACTAGGATAACACGACCACTAAATAGACAGTTGAGGAAAAGTTGAGGTTTCTCAAAGAATATCAAATAGGATAGTCACGTAGAAGAACAGAACAGAGCGATGCATTAAAAAATATGTAATAAATAATGCAAAAATCAATAGAACTTGGATAATTGAGAGATAATTAATGAAAATCATAAAATAGTGGAATATACCTCAATCTCCCAATGGATAGACAGTGGTATCTACGAGATGAACAGGAGTTGCCAATGGATGAACAATCTTGAAAAAAGATAATCTCCAGTAATTATCCTAATCTCCAGGATAATTCCCTTGAACATGTGATTCGTTTTTATTGAATTTGCATGAATACAACAAACAAATATAACTAATCCTCAAGAATTAATTATTTTTTTTTGGCGTGACGCCCTCTGAATATTTCCTCTCTTTCCTCTAGATCTCCCTTTGCCAGGCATTACTTGAGCTTCTCTCTCTTGTTTCAATGCCAAATGTTTCTCTTTCAATTGAGTTTTTCAGCTGCACTTTCTTCCCTTATTTTCAATTTCTCGTCTCTTTTCCGTTCTTTTCTCATTTTCGCTATTGCTTTCCTTGTCCATTCTGCTCTTCATCAATTGGATTTTACAATTTATCCATTCAGCACTAATCAAGGCATAGGATTGCATGATCTGAAATTGATTCTCCACTTTGCTCCAATCTTTCTCCAGCAATCCTTCAGTGCCTGACGATGGTAAATTCCTATTTCTCCAGGAATATTATTGTTCATCTATGAAGCCAACTGCTGCCCAGGTGGGAAGTGCCTAGCGCTAGACAGTCGAACTAGGTTTGGCACAAGCCCGTGCGTCGGTAAATATTGGATTATTATTTTATATCTTTACTGAGAATCATTTATTTAAATCGAGATTATGAGTTCAAAACCAAATCGACGTGGCAAGAGCCGGTGAGTCGGCGACTAACATAAACATAAACAATGATTTCATAGGGAGAAAGAACTGAGGGTTCTTTGTCTTTAGGTACCGATACTTTCGGGCCTTGGTGACAAGTTGTCAGTCTCTCGTAGAGAGTTCACCGCTGCACTGACGGTCCATCCTCGTGCAATTAAATAAAGTCTTGAATATTAAAATTAATTAATTGTGTTGAGAACTTATTTATCACACCCATTTCCAATAGAAAATTAACTAAATCTTAGGAATCTCAATACTCGAAGCAAATAACTAAAATACAATTGAGATATTGTAATTGAAGAAAATAAATGAGAAAGGTTCTTTACAAATTCCCAAAACAAAAATAACAAGGCTGGACAAGTCTTGTTCGAATGTTGATTCCTATCTGGAATGAAAAATTAACCATAGCCTAATCGTTTACATCGTCAGTAATGATAAAATACTGAAACACAGTACTGGTGTCACATTTCACTCGTCACGACACTGCCCCAAGCTAGTCCCAGTTCTCAGTTCCTACCGAGGATGGCCCTCAAATGATTATTTGTTCTTCTTGACTTTCGAGAGAAAAGCTTTTGTCGCAGCCGGGGTCAGAATGCTTGAAACGGTAATTAAACAATCTCCATTGGTGAATGGATTCAGTTTTTGGTGCTTCCTTGAAAACTATCTTCTCAGCATTCTTCACCTCATCTAGATGTTTCAGAAATCCTAACCGAGCCTTATTGAAGATTTATTCTCGCAACCGATTTTCTCCTCCACTTGTGAAGAGTGTTGAAGAGCTTTTTCTGGAAAAGCAGCCTATTGTTGCTTTCCCAATGCTGATTGCTCACTCCACTGCTCCCAGAGCTTTTTCCGAATCATTTTCGGAATCAATATGTGTCTTGTAGGCTCGTTCCTCCTTTGACGTGTTAAAGCTTTCCTTAGTACGACTATAGCTTCAGTGTGAAGAACAATTGACGAAAACATTTACCACATCTCAATGAAGAGAACATTTTCAATCATAAATTTGATCAACGATAGGAAATATCTCTTGACATTTTTCCCCGAAGTGACTTATCCACGAAATGGATTGACAATTATTAAAATATGATTTAGAATGAACGAATACAACAGACGACATGACGAGCTGTCTATCTGTTGAATGTAGGTTAGGAATTTGACACCAGAAAATGCACAATTATATTTACCAATTTCCAGTTTAATTTGCTATGCTTTCCAATTATAAAAAGAATGATCTGTACGGATGATAATTATGGAGTACATAACTTGTTCAAACGTTCTAACATGCTACGGTCCTCCGGTAGAACTATCGGCAGCGCCATAAAGGCACACGGCTAGAGCTTGCGAGTATTTCATCCTTCCATCATTTTGAATTTCGATCAATTGGTATATAATCAATAGTGCACAATTTATACGATTATTATAATCAGAAGCAAAAAACAGATTTACAGACACAATTGAATTATTCACATGATTCTCAATGAAAGGTGGAAACGTTTATCTTTTTGTTGCTATTCGTTATTGGTCGTATTACTCTACGTTCAGTAAGAAACGCCCCACGTCTAGACAGTAAGCTCCTGATCAGAACTGTTGGACATGAGGAAAATTTTATATTACAACATGCTTGTGCTGTAGGGTGAAATGATGAAATGCTGACGATAATATTTTTCATGATAGCCACGATATCGCAAATGGTGATAGTTTGGAACGAGGGGCTATTCACTTGTGTAATCGCGGTGTCACTGGCGCTTGTAATCATTACACGAATCTCGTGTAATCATATGCAATCGGTGTAATCGCGAGTATTCGGCGATTACACCGACTGCATGTGTAATCAGACGTAATCATTTGAAATCTTGTGTAATCGATGTAAATACATATTCGTTGACCTTCGTTTTTCTTCTATTCAATTTTAACTCAAATCAAAATTCGTGCCATTTACCGATGAGGAAGAGATCGCGCGACGTAGGAGCGCCCAACGGAACAAAACGTCAATGCTGTTAAGGTATGACTATCGCTGAACGACTTGAATCGACGAAAATCTGAGATTATTTGGAGATATTCTTCACGTCAAACCCGAAAACTTTCCCTCATGATGGAAAATTTTCTGATGTGTAGAATTCGAGATACTTAATTTCTAATTTTCCATTTTCCCCCTAAGAGCCCGTGTAAATTCAGTCACATTTCATTCATGATTAATTTTTCATAAAACGAGAATTGACGTTTTCCTGAAAAAATTGCAGCTCATAACTAGGCATTTTGAGATTTTTTTGAGACCTGCATCAGCAATTTCTGACGTGTAGTTTTGGAGAAAAAAAAATGAACGATTCATGGCAGGCCAGCACCGCTGTGTACGTATACACGGTCACTCTGCATATTAGTGTACGCAGGTAGGACCGTATCAAAATTTTTAAGAACGATTCTTTGAAAAAAAATTAAAATATTAGTAGATATAATTGTTTTGATTATATTATGTTTTCATATAGAAGAAAGAAATAGATTGAGGCTAAATAGCATTATTGATTAAACAATTTCTACTCCTTTTGGTTGTTCCAGATAATTTTTTCCTAACCTCCCTTGCACCCTCTCTTGGTGGTGAGTCGAGCGATAGTCATATGTACCTTAAGGGGTAACGGAACCCCTTGTATACATTGGATTTTTAAACTAATTGTTTGACGATATTTATTAATATTTTTTTCTCACTCATGCCCAAATTCCCGTCTTTTTCAGACCGCCTGGCGGCTGAAATTCGGTACTTTTCTGTATTGGTAGGGCAGCTGCGCCACCAGTCTGAGAAAAATCTTTTCACAGACTGCTCAAACTGCCTAGGCTGAAAAAAGACTTTTCTCAGACCGGATCCGTGAAAAAAGGGGCGTGTCTTAAGCCAAACCGAGCAGTTGCATGCTTCTTCGGTGCATTACTTTGGTGACGTCACTGTTCCCAGCCGAATATCGAGTGTACTTTCGAATGTATAGTCAATAGAATACCCCTAAGCCATATAGACTGTTACTATCCCTTACATACACTGAGAAAAAAAAGTGGTAAAAAATATCAAATATCAGTTTCATTGGTTCGTAAAACATGTTTCTTTTGAAATAATTGAAGGTGTTGTTGAATTTTGTTCATTCAAACAGTCGATTCATATGAATGAATGAAATTGAGTCAAGTCAAATAGTTGAGTTATTTAGATGAACAAAATTCAATAAATTGAACACTTTTTTCAATTATTCCAAAAACATATTTGCTAAGGATCGATGAAACAAATATTTAATACTTTTGATTCTTTTCTTTCTTCTCAGTGTATGACTCCATTGATATCGATGAATTCACCAAAGTAATATTGCAAATTATCAAAGAGATATGATTTTGGAAGACTGCAATTTACTTATTATTAATGAACAAATGTTTTATTGATGAGTTTATTATTATTTAAGTATCTCTTTTCAATTAATTGAAACGAAATTTTTTGGAAATATTTTAGCGCATTCAATCTAGAAGATTTCTTACAATATTAAAAACCGTTACAACTGCCAATGACTTTTTCTGTGTTCCAAAATCCTTTTTACTGCAAAATTCCGAAACATTCCTGTATTTTTCAGTTTTTAGTTTCCATTATAGTTTCTTTCTTTGTTTTTTTTTTCATTTAATTTTTTTTTTTTTTGAATGGAGGGGCTCTGCCCCCTAACCCCCCCTCCCCCTCCACCCGCCCCCACTCTCCCTTTTTGGGCATTCGTGAGAGAAAATAGTATATGCCATTCGGCTGAAAACCGATACTGTTGTCATGAAGAGGTGGCAACGACTGACGGAGGAAATCAGAAAGTCGAGGCTTCTGTTATTTCATGAAAAAAAATCATAATGATTGCTAAACAATGGATTTGAAAATTTGAAATTTACTGGTTCTTCCGTTACCTTTTAAAACTAACTTAGGCGTGATGAAAATTGTTCGGAAATCTTCGTTGTGCTGGTTGTTCAATAAAGGAAACTGTACACTGAGCCCGGATGGAGTCGTAAGAGTAAGAGAAGCTGAAGTCATTAAATACAATGAAAAAAGGCAAAAATTACAGCCTGAAGACTCGTCGAAAGCTTTTATTGAACAATGCAACGAAATACACATTGGTGATTGGTGCTTATTCAAAGGAAAAATGAATGATGAACACCCACGGTGTGTCAATATTGAGCAATACTGTAGAACTGTATCTCCGCCAATAGTCGATGGAAAAAACATGAAAGTTGATGAGACAATTTATAGGGAAGTTCAGGAATTTTTTTAAGTAATATGTTTTCTTCATCATTGTATCAGTTTTGATAATACGAATAAACCTCGATATATAGTAGAATTAGCATGGATTTTCTTAAATTAAAGTAGAAGTCAATGAATTAATAGAATATATATAGCATACGTGATAAACTTGTGATCAGCTTGTAATCGATTGTAATCATTTGTAATCGCGTAATCATCCAAAATTTCAATGATTACATTCGATTACATGTTTGCATGTAATCGATTACATGTAATCGGTGTAATCGCTATAAAATCAAGTGTAATCAGTAATCGCTGTGTCACGAAAATTCCAAGTGAATAGCCCTTCGGTTTGAAAAATTAAATTGAAAATATCTCGAGGAACACTCCAATCACGATGATAAAAAAATTATCAAATATTTCAAATATACTGATTGTGAGAATAAACTCAAACAATTTCCATCGAAGAATAATATGGGATCATGTGCCAACAGTTTACAAGTTGGAGGAAAGAAAAATGTTTTACTATTTCTCTCCAATATTTCAGAGAATATGAGTAATTATTGAACCACGATGAATTATCTAATACCGATTGAGAGTAATTTTTTTTATAACTCATCAATTCTTGAAACAAATTATTCCTCAAATTGCAAATGTTTATAGATATTTCTTAAAGAATTATATGCTTTACTCCGTTTAATAGAAGATAAATTATCATCAAGATTTTCTAATTCTTGATTGTGGACATGTTGAATCTTAATTCATAAATAATATTACATCAAGTCTCCCCTTAATACAATATAGAAATAGTAGAAATACATTCGTTGAATCGCATTAAATAGCATCTGATTGCAAATTTTTCATTTCAACTTGTTCAACGTGACTCCTTCTTTTTTCATTGAGGGGATCAGAATGCAGTAAAGGATTCAATGCAATAAAAGAGGCGAGATCATGGAGTCTATTCAAGTAGATAAATTCCACACGCGTGCCTACCCATGTACACTCACGAGGGGTGTCCCGTAGCATTGATATCCCTGCGTGGGAGTCATTATATTAGACTCTGTTCAATCCAATTCACAGACTATTGAAATCCTGAAATACTAAGAGATTTTCCCGTAGCAAAAACTTGGCGAATTGATTTCAATACAATCTCCATGTCACTTCCAGTTTGGCCGTGTAAATATGAGAGGTTAATTACATTCATGAGATAAATAATGAAATGGAATTGAATCATGTAGTCGATGAAAGAATAACCAACAGGAAGAGTACTCATCAATTCAGTCAACAATCACTTCAAGGACAAATGTAATAGTAAAATTATTCATTTTTAAATATTGAAGTATTTATACAGCGATGACACGTATTACATGTCTCGAAGAATTTCTCATGTAGTCATCATGAATAATAATAATGTTTGATGAGGAAAAAATTACAACAGGGGGAATTCTAAATTCCCAAAGTAAAAAAATTTGAAGTGATAAGCAAATAAATTTAGCGCTGAGATTCCACACTCGATCAATGACCCTTCCGTCTACCACTTGGAGGCACACATAAAACTCAACCTGTAGTTGGGCCGAACGTCCACTGCGACACGCGCGCCGCAGATCTATCCGTTCGCACGTAATCGAATATACAGCACGCACAGCCCAGGTTCCTAACCGGAAAAATCGACATTCACCGACGCACTACTAAGATGCTGCCACGAGAAGAAAGAGGATATAGGAAAAGAGTATATATACAGGAAAAAAATATGTGTACGAGATCCACCATTTGATCAGTTGCTACCGGTTGCACAGCTCAAGTGTCTGTTTAACCACTCAGGAAATTCAAAGAGATGATGAAAAATTTTGTCGGTGAGATCAGATGCCCACTTGACATGCTTCTTGGTCTTAACCCTTACATGTGAATTTCGCCTCCTGCAACGTTAGTGCTACGAAACGTTATCCCTTCCATAGTGCTCTTAGTAAAACTTACAGAGACTTTCACATGAGAGGGTTAAGACTGCTCTCCAGAGTTACGTAATTTGTCGTATTTAAGTTTCACTGATTGACGCATGTAATTTTTTATTGCAAATGTGTTTTCCATTTTCAACAACTTGGTTCGAGCGTCATGCGAGACTGTGTTAATGATCCTGCCAATTTTCTAATTAACAACAGCTTATCGTCCTCGCAATTAAATTTAATTTCCATTACCCCTGCAAAGAATTGCAATTAAAGTAGTCGATTCAAGTAATTCCATTTAATTTGGAGGAGTCATTATCAATTCTCCCAAAAATAGACGCATAACGAGTTGAAAGCATGAGCCCGAGTTGTTGTATACACCAAGTGAAATTGTCTATCTGGGTCGGATAAACCACTTTACTTGGAATTGTTAATTTTTTGGAAATAAATTCACGTTGAATATAATAGAATCAAAAAATTATTTACATGTGAGGAAATTTTTATTCCAGCTAAATGATCATGTAAATGTTTTTTAAGCAGAAACTGCTCTGATTTCGAATTTTGAAAAGTAAATAAATGAATCCATCAACAACAAAAACAACAAAAGTATGCATCATTTTTCAATATATATGATAATTATGGTAATGAATTTTGTCAGGTTTTATCATTCATATGTAAAAACAATAATTCAAAATAGAAGATGACCTTTATTCAACTGATTTCACAATACTCTTTAATTCTGATAAATCCAGTAGGATTTTAATGACATTGGTTTCATAGGTTTTGAGGTATTAATAAATTGAGGAGAATGGTCAGCATTCCATTGGGGTTGCAAGTGTGTCGCTGGGTTATATAAGGTTATATCCTCAGTACTACTTTTCTCCAGTACATCCACCTCTACCAGATGAGGTGTTACAAAGATATTTATATTCATGTCAGTAGCGGAGTGTTAAAACCAAAAAAAAACACAAAAAAAAATACTTAAAAAACTGGTTACTTATCGGCAGCTGGTAAGAGACTTCAATCAGCACAATTCCCATTTCTACTGAGGTCCAAACTCTTGCAATTTTCTTCCATTATCATGTGATTAGGTGCATGAATTTTATAAATAAATTTAAACAAGTAGGAGTTCCATTCTTTGTGCGTTATTTGCCAACCCCACTCCTTGTGCGACGTTTAATATGTTGCCAATTCGATTGGTAAACTGCTTCCGAATGGAATTTCATCCACAATGAATCGAATCGCTATTCATATATCCCATTGCTCAAAAAGTAACATGATTCTCACAACAAATACGCACTCATACATTCTTACGAATATTCTTCCAGACAGTATCGACGTGTTCAGGATTCAATCTTAGTACTTGCAGTCTCAGTTCGAATATACTCATTTTAATAGCAATCATGTCATTTTATGCATAAAATTTCGATATCAGATGAAAACTAAGATTGTACGATAAACCTTGAAAATCGGAAAATTGAAGTTCAGAAGTTCAGTTTCAAGTTTCATTTAGGATTTCTATTTTTTCTGATTGTCATCAGGATGAAAATATACTCATGTTGTAGAGGAAATTGTCTACTTTCGAAGGGTAAAATAAAAAATAGTAGTAGTGTTCCTTTGATTCTTTTCGGAAAGTACTCAACCGATTTTGCTCAAATTTCACTGACAGCAATTTGCATAGGAAGGGAAAGTACTGTCAAATTTTTAGGTCACCAAGCATTACTGTTCCGGAGCAATGGGCGGATATCTGTCACACACACACACACACACACACACACACACACACACACACACACACACACACATACATACACACACACACACACACACACACACACACACGGACTCAGTCATATTCCGATGAAATCTCGACATGGGAAAAAAATGCGTTTACCATGCTTCCATTCGGAAGCAAAAAAAGGCTCATTCTTAGAAATAAAAGATATATCTTCTTTGTGGACCTCTTCTCACGATCCCTATACTATTTATCTCCATTTAGAAGAGCACCTGGGGACACATGGAGGATTTTATAAATAGAAAGAAGATTTATGACATTAATAACTTTTGTTTTTTCCCAATAATCTTATTATTAACAGGATTTTCTACTTGGTGGTACATACATGGTCCATGTTATTAATTATTGTTTGAATGGAAATCGACCATGGTTCACTGTAATACCTCCGCACCTAACTTGCCTTATTATCAAGTGAGTATTAAAGAGTTGATAACTACTCACTAATAAAAGAGTAATATTCATACGTTAATTGAAAACTGCTCACAAGATTCAAGTTCATGAGGTCAGGAGGGGTCGCAGTGCCATGATTATTAATTTGCATGGAGCTTCCGGCAGTTTTACTCTCCATTCTGACCTTTCCTTCTGTCTTCGTTTAGGTCACGCTGTGAATTTGCATCTCTATTTTTTTTGCTCTCAACTCTTTAGAAATATTTGATCGTGACGATGAAAGCGGAAGTTCAGACAATTATTGCTGATTATTATAATAATACAGTTCATGTTCTTTTTTTTTGATAATAAAAATGAATCATTTTTTCTGAAACAGTGTCACGCAATATTTTACCTCCATGAATCATGAAATGCTGCAAAATTTTAAATTTTAATTTTCGGTGCATTTGAATTTTAAATTGGTCATAAAAATTCATTTTGTACCTACTCAAATTTTTTCTCTGCAATTTTATCTTTGTTGGGGCTTTGTTTAGTATCTGGATTGTAATTGACGAATCCACTGTCAAAAGTTGCGTAAAAATATCTTGTAAAATCGTAAACAGAAAAAAAAAAACTATATAACACGCATGGTTGTGAGCTGACAACTCAGTAAATTATAAAGTCACATAAGTCAAAAGTATTGTACCTCATGAACAAGACCGCACATATCGTGCATGTGTACTACAGAAGAGCTTACCACGTTGAATAATAAAATTGCGTCGCAGAGAGAAAAAAATGCAAACGCAAGCAGCATCTCTTCAAGGATATAGTCTCTTATGTCTCACGTTCAGTTCTGTGGTGTAAAGTGCAGTCAAGTCCATCTGGATTGTATTACGATATCTTTTCCTTGGATTACGACTACGTGATTCCACGTGTGAAGGAAAAAAATCCAAGATTCTTATTTCAGATTAGAGTTTAATCGTAAACTGAGCAAGAAAATCATTTTCTAGATTGAAAGAAATGAAAAAACGATTATTTCCTCAACTAAATTTTTTACTTTCAACAATATGAATGGAACCATTTAATTCCAAATATATTTTCCAGCTTCTAGAAAAAATTTGAATTACAAAGAAATTTTTAGGTTCCTACAGAAGCAAGAAGCTTTCTGAACATCCAATTCTTCCATGATGACTCCCGCTGGGTAGAAAGTTAAGTATATCCGGTAGATTCACTGGTAGCTTCAAGTCAATCGCGCATGTTATTTGAAAACAAAAAATAAACATGGAAGTAAAAATTGGATTTTAAGGTAAAGCGCAAGAGATGAAAGAAGTCACTTAGAAAGTGCTACCCATAAATTTGATCGCTTTAATATGGAGATTGGACGGGTAGATGAATACGAGGATATATCGTTCAATGTTGTGGAAGAGAGAGAGAGAGAGAGAGAGAGAGAGAGGGGAATCGCAAGGTCGACCAGTGTGTGTTCACGGAGTCCTGTTGGATTCACCAATGGACACTCTTGAGATGCGTTTATAGGCAATGCAAGAGACCGGCTAGAAAGTAGTTCGGATCTCCAGTTTTAGAGTTGATTTTTTATTTACCGAGCAAATACAGAAAACTGCGTTAATCATGATGACTGTACTGTGACAGCGTCAAGTAACACTTTTCGCCTCATGAATTAAAAAATAATTGAATTTATTTTTCTATTTGGCAGTCTCACGAATACATAGATGAAGTTGATACAATGCATGGACATGCATAGAATAATATTAATTTGCATTTCCTTCCTTCTTCCTCTCATAATTCCAATTGAATGAAACACATGTTCTCATGAATGATTTTCATTTTTCAGAACTGGTCAAACTTCTCATCTATTGAGTAATCATGACAATCTGTCTTCGAGCAAATAATACTCCATTGACTTACACTCTGGTGTAATTAAATAAATCAGGAGCATTACTAGCGCTACGTTAATTAAATAATTGTGTCAACAACATGAGGCAAAACCAGAATAAATTTTTCAATCTGATACAATAATTTTCCCATTGGTTTCAATTCACGAGAGAATTAAAGTGGATAAGATGCTTCAAACGTTACCCTCAAGGCAATAGGCATATAGGTGATCAACTTTCTCAATTAGCCGGGAGGATACTTGACGCAACGTGTGTCACTGGTTTGGTAATACACGATATCGCGACCATTGACATGCCGTCCAGAGTATTGTCAATACATTTCATAAGCTCAGTAACAACGATAACAATAGGAACTGAGACGAGCGGAAAAATTAGAATAAAAGGAAGTAGGTTTTGCAAATGTTAATAAAAATCACTGATCACTGGTTAGAAAGGAGAAAATAAATACGGGCAATTGCAATATATATCGATCAGCTCGTAGCTATGATTTGTGACGGAAGAGTTGAGTTTCAAAGTGCGTCGCAGGTCCAAACAACTCTTCGACATTATCGCCCACTTGGTGGGCGGGGATTCGTCCTTTTGCCGAGTAATCTAGAAAGTCCTGTTAGCAGAGTATACTTGAAAAGAGTCAGTGCATCTCATACTCCATGCGAGGCATAGCTGTTTTCAAATGCAAGTACTAACTTTGGATCATTGGTCTTCCTCATTTACGTACTAGTAGTTATATCATGCTTAAAAGGTTATTTCTCGAAAGTTACTTTTCTATACTATTCGACGAAATTCGGGTCGTGAACGAATATTCATGCTGATTATTCATGGAAGGTATTTCATTCAATGATTTTCCCTCTTAAAACTAAATGAATTTTCTCATGTCGGAATATTCATTTTCCAGTGTTTAACATGATGCACATAAAATGCTAATTAACATGGTCGCGCTGAAATCTTGATATCATGTCAACTCGAATTTCAAGGAAATTTTAGTAACTCATCAGTTTCACTCTGCCAAATATTATAAAAATTTTAATGATTTTCAGAAATTTTTTGAATTGACTTGATGTGCTTCGATGTAGTAGAGGTCGGAAGCAAGATTTCAAGGCAAGCAGACAAAATCCTAATTAAATTTTACCAAAGAACAACGAACTTTTGTTGGAAGTCAATAACCAATGAAATCAAAAAACAAAAATTTAGTGAAATTGAGATTATCACCACGTTTTGTGTAACCCAAGGCTACGACGGGGACATAGTGGTGCATAGGCCTCGAAAAAACCTATCACGACCTATCCTATGTGACACTCGGGATTTTGATGAAGAAACTTATTGACTCAATTGTTTAAACACCGCCCACCTTCTTTGAGCATTAAAAAATTGAATTTTTCAACTTGTTAAGAAAAGAAGTAGATAGAGCATTAAAATACGGACTTTTTTCTTTAGTTAATAACTAGTACACATCGCGTGGAACAATATCAATCAAAAAATATCTCATATAAATTGAAACGAAAAAGAAAACAAAACGAAAAAAAAAACCTCAATGAATTTAATACGGATTAAATGAAAACTTCGAAATACTCATCTGAAATCTGGATTTTCCAAGAAAAATCAGCCGCAGTGGTGGCAACTAACTTTTAATACAAAACACACAGTTTTGATGTTCCACTGTCACAGACAACCAAAATCAAACTGGCCTAGAAAAGGCTCATGTGTTTGAGTTACCAAATTTGCCGTTTTTTTAAGACCATTGGTCTCTGTTTATCATTGTGTTCTCACACTAACTGTCTTTGTCAGGAATGAATTGATTATTTCACGACTGCCTCACCTCTCATCCCGCCCCCTCTCCCCAATCAATCGAAACATTGAACTCTACTCTCTTATTGAATTTATTATTTTTCTATATTACTCTGGAATAAAATTTTAATAAAGTTAGAATATTATATTCATTGAGTTGTTGAACACAATGAATTAATTCGAGTTTTTTGACTCAAAAATAACAGCTCAACTTATTTTGCAAAAAAATTATAAAATCATAATTTTCAAAATCCAAACTCAATGCGAGCCCAGAATAGGCACACTAAGCACGGCAGGCGAAAAAAATTGTAATGAAAACGCTCAAAACACTAATTTTCAGTTGGCAGAGCTATACTGCTGAATTATCGAAATTTTCTATTCACCTTCTACCCTATAAATACAAGAAAATTTCACCCCACCCAAAAAAAACCCTTTGTTCCCAAGTCCCTGTAAGAATCTAGGATATATATTAATATATATTATAAGTACAAGAGCATCTCAGCCCACCCCAATAAAACGCCCTTTATTCCCAAATCCCCATAGAATCTAATTAGGAGAAAAAACAGAAACTGATGTTTCTTTAAAAAAACGTGGCCAAGTACATGTTTCTGAGAATCCCTCTCTTTGAAAAAAAAAATGAGATAATTCGGAAGAGCCAAGAGTTTGGATTATTCCGCGAAGGTTGATGAGAAGGAAAAGAAATGAATACGATTAGATAGAAGATTATTCGGTAGGAAAAATCAGAAACTTGGCCTTTTCGCATCCGAATTCGAATTAAAATCATTGACGGAAATCGAAAAGGCCAAGTTTCTGATTTTTCCTACCGAATAATCTTCTATCTAATCGTATCCATTTCTTTTCCTTCTCATCAACCTTCGCGGAATAATCCAAATTCTTGGCTCTTCCGAATTATCTCATTTTTTTTTTTCAAAGAGAGGGATTCTCAGAAACATGTACTTGGCCACGTTTTTTTACAGAAACATCAGTTTCTGTTTTTTCTCCCAGATTTCATGGTTTTTTTAAATTTTTTGGAATCTACACTAGCGGAATAAATTAAAGGATCAAAAAAAAAATCCAAATTTTTAATGGTTTTTCAAATGGTCGTATCTCTCTCGAAAATGATCGTGTCGGAGTAAAAAAAAACAATTTGAAGCTCGAAGTCTCTAGTTTTGAGATCTTGAGACGGAAATTTCTTCCAACTAATGTGCATCACGCTATCCTAACGAGTACAGTGAAAAAAAAATTTTCGAAAGTTTTTGATTTCTTCTTTTTCGTCTACGGACTCGGGAAAAATTTTCCCAGCTCAACCACCATATAGACCGGATAGGTTGTTCATTCAGCTTCAATTTGTTTTTTTGTTTTACCTTCGTAAATCATCGATATCTCAGCAACCAATGATGGCACAGACAATTAACGGTGGGTTTCGAAAAGCTGAATAAATTCTCTAAAAGAACAAGCCATTTTTTTTCGGGAAAAAATTTTTTTACATCCTTTACATGAATTTGAAAAAACAAGACAAAAAAGGCTTTTGGTGAATTTTTGAAACATCAAACTTTTAATCAGAAATATTGAGAGAAAGACTCATGTTAAGTGTGCCTTTTACAGTTCAATATACCCACAAAAACCCTACAAAGTTTCAATTCAATCCACCCAGCCGTTTTATGGTTTTATTCGATTGAATTTTTGAAAAAATTAAAGGATCACGTTTCTTGCACTTAACAGTTCAGCATCTTTAACGAAATGAAAGAAGAGAATTTCCTCAGCTTTTTCCACATTTTCATTCTGAACAGCGTTTAAATTTATGAAAAAAAACAATAAAAAATTCGGTTTTTCTCTTCCATAAATTTAAACGCTGTTCGCAATGAGAATGTGTAAAAAGCGGAGGAAATTCCTTTTCTTTCATTTTGTGAAAGATTCTGAACTGTTAAGTGCAAGAAACGTGATCCTTTAATTTTTTCAAAAATTCAATCGAATAAGACCAAAAAACGGCTGGGTGGATTGAATTGAAAACTTTGTAGGGTTTTTGTGGGTATATTGAACTGTGAAAAGCACACTTAACATGAGTCTTTCTCTCAATATTTCTGATGAAAAGTTTGATGTTTTAAAAATTCACCAAAAGCCTTTTTTGTCTTGTTTTTTCAAATTCATGGAAAGGATGTAAAAAAATTTTTTCCCGAAAAAAATGGTTTGTTCTTGTAGAGAATTTATTTAGCTTTTCAAAACTCACCGTTAATTTTCTGTGCGATTATTGCTTGCTGAGATATCGATGATCAAAGACTAAACGATCTTTTTTCATTCAAAGTCCGATATCTCAGTGAAAAATTGTCGAATCAAGGTAAAAAAAAACGAATGGAAGCTGAATGAACAACCTATTCGGGCCATATGATGATTCAGCTGGAAAAATTTTTCCCAAGTCCGTAGAAAAAAAAAAGATCAAAAAATTTCGAAAAAAAAATTTTCACTGTACTCGTTAGGATAGCGCAACGCACATTACTTGAAAGAAATTTTCGTCTCAAGATCTCGAAACTAAAGACTTCAAGCTTCAAATTGTTTTTTTTTACTCCGATACGATCATTTTTGAGAAAGATACGGCCATTTGAAGAACCGCGAAAAATTTGGATTTTTTTTTGATCCTTTAATTTTTTCCGCTAGTGTATCTTCAATAAATTCCTGAAAGTCGATAATTACTTACCAACGAATGGTAATTTTCTTTATCGACTTTCAGTTTTCACTCCGATTTTATCGATAGACTGACTGTCAACATGAACGACAGTGATGCCAACCCTCTAAAAAAATCCGGCAAAATCATTGAGATAATGAAAAAGCCGAAAAAGTGGATTTACGACCGTTGCTATGGGACGTTTTCAATTCAATATTGCTTATAAAAAAAAACAAAAATCACCATTCGAATGCTCGATGTCGAATTAGGTGATGTAACTAGGGCTACTTTTTCCGTAGCTTGCCTCATTTTTGAGTAATTAAATAACGAAGAAAAAAAAGCAGTGGAGGGGGAAGCTCTGTCCGGAATATATACACTCAGTGCTCGGTCCTTCAACATGTACTTGGTCGATACGCTATCGCGTATCTAGATTTATATATATTATAAATACAAAAGACTCTCATACCACCCCAATAAAACCCCCTTGTTCCCAAGTCCCCAAAGAATCTGAGGAGATAGATGAATTTTTCTATATACTAGAGACTCCAACATCAAGTTAACTTCACGTAGGCAAAAGGGAAAAATTTTTTCCCAAAATTTTTTCAAGGTCAATACCTTAAGTTAACCTCAGATATGCAAACGGGAGAAATTTTCGGAGACATTTTCGGAGAAATTTTTGGAGAAATTTGCTCGGAAAATGAATAACTTTGAAAATAGAAGTCTAGTGTTATATTATTCTCAGGAATAAGTCTCCCAACTGCCTTGGGACATTTTTCCGTTTCGTTTTCATTGACTCGTTTTTTGTTGTCAAGGTTTCTTTGGAATGGAGGATAGGAAAAAAGGACCGTATTTTTGAGCTTTGTGGATGCTATTGAACCGTGCTTTCCTAATCGATGGGTCTCGCTGAACGATTCAAATCCTAATGAAATGGTCAATGCAAATTTTTCAATCATTTTGGATTGTAATAATTGATTTATTGAGAATAATGCAACCTCAATAAATTGTTGCAATTTGACAATAGTTTGATGTTGTTAGTGACTCTTCCAGTACCCCTGCAATTGATTCCACTATTGTCAGTATATTTAATAGTATTATATTTAACGTATGATAATTATCTATGTATTATTCTAATTCAAGGATCCGTTCAGAAACGTCCCCGCGTAGGTAAATTTTACCCGAATCCGTTCAGAAAGACAGGAAATCGGTACTTGAGCGCTTTGCACAACGGTTCACAAACTCGGGAGATTTTACGTAGCGTGCCCCCAAGCCTACCTAGCAAAATAGTCCAGGAGAAGTTGCCCGACATGCGCAGAAGCTTACTCATTCAAAAATCAAAACAAGGATTAACAAGTGACGGGTGATTCTAATTCCATTATTAGATGTTTTTCGTTGGTTGATTACTTGAGATGATGGCTAATCATTCTTTGTACTCTCAAGGGTAAGTGTGTAATCATTTGATATTTTTTTCAATGTGTTATTATTATTAAAAACCACCGAATAACCGCAAAATGTATTAATTCTAAGAAAAAAATGAGACCAAGTGCTCTGATTTTTGAATGACTAGAATAATGACAGGATTGTCAGGATTTGGTTCAGGAGAGATGATTGAAGAAGAACTTTGAGAGCAATTTTGCATTCAAATTTTTTTATAGTCCCGAAGATTTTGAACAATTAAAGAGGAGATCAAAACTGCCCTATCTCACTTACTTTTCGAGATATTTCCAGAAAAAAATCCATAAAAATATCCTGCCTTGATTTTTTTGATTTCAGTTAAATATTCCAGAAACTAGGCGAGAAGAGCAACTCCACCTCAATCAGTTACTGTAAACAATTCTGAGAGTTACAAAAAAGGAGTTGAAGAAAATCGCCTGATCTTGCTTAGCTCCTAAATATTCTGAAAAAATTCATTTATTTCGGTTATCTACTTCTACTCGAGAAAATTATGTAAAGCAGGTTAACCCTCTGAAGACAAACTCCTAGCAATCCCTGTCGTGTGAACTAAAGAGAGGGAATAGCCAATTGTGGGCACGCGTTCACTGTGTTAGTGCGTGACGTCATGAGATAACTGCCCCCTCTCCTACTATCCCATGACCGTACAGAGCTCGTGAACGTGTGGGTCCTTGCCGGTTACGATTTTTCTTATATTTTTTCTCGTTTCCAAGTTCATAATAAAAATAGAAATTCATGATAGAACTGTTTAGACTGAGAAAAAAGTGTTTGATTTAAAAATACTATTTACTGGAGAAGAAATAATGGAGACGCGTCAACAAAAACGAAAATAGAAAAAAAATTCATTTACAAAAATTCTTCCAGTTATAAAAGTGAAGAACAAAAAAAATTCCATCAAAAATCCTTCTCCGTTAAAATCGAAGAAAATACATGTTTTAAAAAGTCCGCTGTCTCAAACCGATTTATATTTCATCTATTTTTCCCGGTAAATTGTATTTTTTCTAGCAGTGATGATTCGCCCGGCCCCCGCGCGATACGCCGGCACTGGATGTTACGCCTAACGATAGGGCCGAGTCACTCGCCGTTCGGTCTGATTCAGTGGTGGGGAGACGGAGTTTGTCTTCAGAAGGTTAAAATTAATTTCCATTAATTCTCATGATATTATTTTCAGAAATGATTAATTAACACGTTGCAGTCTGGTATCAGATAGTACCAGTGGCACATGGAAGCCGGTGTGATTTGCTCTTCAAAGTCACATGACGCAGCTTCAAGTGATGTATATCTCCTGAGTTTCATAATGATATTTATTTATATTATTATGCCACTCATAGCGAGAGTTAGTAGTTGTTCTATGGCTCTCTCTGATGTGAATACCTGGTGGTTATAAGGAATGGAGGCAAATTCTATGATTCAGTAGGTAAGAGATAAAACAGAATAACTTATTTAGGTTGGCAATGCGTTTTTTTTTAATGTTTTGGAAAGTAAATGAGATAGGGCCATTCAGCTCTCATCCTTTTCTTTTCTAGATTCCGAGAGCTACAAAAAAGATCTCAACGAAAAATTCGCTGTCTCCCTTAGTCTCTGGGATATTCTCAAAAACAGAATTTAGAAAAATTAACTCATCTTGTTTCATTTCTCCATTACACAATTAGGGTGAATTGGCCAGTGTTCGAACTCGTCCAGTGATCGAACTATTGAAGGTCTTTGTTCTGGAGCGAATGAGTAATCCAGCGAAATATCATTTCTCTAATCTTTAGACTCTTCAATATTGTTTATCAACTCAAAAAAGAGCCTATGCAACTGTTGAATATTTCAGCAATTATAGAATTCCTTATATTCGATCACTGGTGTCTGACGAATCTTATCCGTTCGACAACTGGATCACTCAACCAATTCTTAATGTTCACTTGCATAAACAATATATTCATCTTTATCAAACAGAGAAAGGGTGGAAAAGCTGATGAATTTCACTCAGCTCAACAATTTCAGAAATATTCAGAAGATAATGTTTGAAAATTTGTAGAAATGCCGTGGTCGCCCCGGTTTCTGACACTTCAAAACCTGTTTCTAATAGCATAAATTGGGACACCAATTGATAGCTCATTCAATGTTATTTAATTATTTTCTTAAAAATAATATTTAAAAATTATTTATTATTTTATATTTGTTGCACTGAACTCGTTCAGTAATTATTTATGTATTAAACAATAGACTGTATATTTAAATCGAACTGAGATATTCGCAAAAACTGTCAATTACCGGGGTGCTGTCAGAAACTAGGGCCATCACGATATATTCGTTGTATCCTGTTGGAATTTTGATATCCCTCATTCTTCTTTAATTGATAATGATCGTTTGAAAGAAATATTTCAATGAAGTGTAACTGCTGTTATTTATTTTGCTCAAATATCACTGAAACTAATGGAGATACGCCTTTCTTATTCTCATCCTCTTTTGAAGAGAAATCCAACATCTATAAAAAAAAACATTGCAGCAAAATTATCCGATCTTGCTCAGTTTCCAAGATGATCTCTCTTCCGAAAAAATTGAATGTAACTAATTTTCCTTCCTCCTATTACAGTTAGCAGCATCAACATGACCAACATGTGACCAATTCAGTACGGAAGAGGTAGAAAGAACGACTCATTTTTATGATAATTCTCAATAGAATATCTTGGAGGCAAATGAAGATACGCCTTTTTTACCTTCATCTTTTTTGTAAAGAATTGAGTGAATTTCAACAGACGCAAAATTATTCTATCTCGCTCAATTTTTGAGAAATCCTCGAGAAAGTAATGATAAGAGTGAATTTTTCAATTTTTCAGTTGAATGATGCATTTTAATATCTGCTTCAATATGTGCACTCCAAGGGCATATTGTGTACAAATGCTGAATACGGAGAAAGCATCTAGGGACGAAAAAGGGATTACGTGACGTTACCCTACCTTTCCCACGGGCTAACGTTTCTGAATGCATCCCAATGAATCTGGGAATGAATGAAGTCGAATTTCGCCAACTTGGTGGTAAACGCAGCTTTCGTGAAGCTGGATTTTCCAGGGCGGCGACCGTGCGCCAGCGACAATATTCAACATAGGGAGAGAGGTTATCTCAACCTCTACAATCTGGTAGCCTTGGTTGGCGTTGGTCAAACGAGGAGGAAGAAGAAGACGAAGCCATTGCCATAGTTTCGTGAACTCACTAAATAATTTCGTCCGGTAATTACAAGTAATCCCTTCATCGAATTGGAAGTGCTCAAACGCCGCCAATCCAATGACATGAGAAATTAGAAATAATTGCAATTTTCTTTGTGTGCAAATTCTCGAACCTCTGAGCATTTAACTCGGCAGGAGTCTAAGCAGGGAGTAATGGCCAGTGAGGATCCTCATGTTTTTTATTCCTACGATACGTCTCATCTATTGCTCGATATCATTGTTCCAATAGTTGAACAAATTAATACAACAACAACAATCTCTTATTCTATTCTAATCATTAAGTGATGAAATAATATCGAGTAACACCCCTGCGTTGCGCGGTTGCGTTTAACTCACATGTTAGTAGTGCAGATGGCGGCACAATCACTGACTTGTAATTTCCTGAATTTTATAAATATATATGTATACTTAATTAGAGTTCATGTGGGATATTGGACAGAATAAAATAATTGTAAAAGTTAATCTTTCCATTTATTTCTAAATTCATGAAGTTTCGCTCCTGATTAGGAGCTTCTTCAGGCTCTAAAATAAAACAATCGAAAAAATTAGTTTAACCCGCGGAGAACACTAGGGGTCATTTCGACCCCAAAAAATTTTTTTGCCCTAAAATATGATGAAGTGGATGAAAATATTCGAAATAGTTGACTCCGACGCTTAGAAGCTTCGTCATTCTAATTGGCTGACTTGAGAAAGGAGGTCCAATTTCGATTAATTTTTTCACCATCAAAAAATAGTTGAATCAAACCGATGATGATTCTATTCGAAAAGACATTGTTTTATCTACAAAAAACCTCATAACATAGATTCCGGAAGAATGCATAGTTTTCGAGATGTAGCACTCAGAAAATGAAGTGGGGTCAATTTGACCCCGTGTGTGCTCTGAGGTTCTGTTCAGAAGTGTGTACTCCGAGGGTTAAATAATATACGATAAACATTATTTCGTTTTCACATAAATGATTGTTATATATACATCATCATTATGGCTAATTACCTTTAGATAAATGTAAGTTGTCATAATATTAAAATTGAAATTGAGAAACACTGAAAACATTTCCTTTTTGCTTTTACACTATTCATCTTCAATTAACTATAATAATAAATTAATTCACAACATTCAAAGACAAAACTCAATGCGAAAATACATTAAAAAATAAATTAGTTCGTTGACTAGTTGTGACGGCGTCTGCAAACGTATGATGATCAGAACACAACGGTGCTCAATGACAGCTGATGTCTATCATTGTGTGTGTGTATTATGACGGGAATAAAAGGGGCGGGGGAACAAACTCGTGGCTCCGAGATCATGAGATAAGTACGCAAGTAAAGGGAAAACACACCTGCGCTCCGATTGGTTGAGAGAGAGAGCGGGTGGGGGTAAAGCCAACGTGCACAGTCTGGGCTGCGGGTATATAAGGAGCTCGCAGCGCAGACCGACCTCACTCTTCCCTCGCCAACGGTGGAAGACACCGGAGGCTCTCCAACGGGCTTACGCCCCGAGGAATCCCTTGCAACGGTGAATAGCCCGAGCGAAAAAAACGATGAATAACCCGAGCGTGAGCGACGGTGAACAGCCCGAGTGACTTCCCATTACGACGGCACAAGCCGCGCACCAGCCGGCCAATCAGAGAGCAGCTGCAGAGGCGAAGAGAAGGGGAACCCAGGAGTGGGGAGCTGAGCCGCCAGCAGAGAAGACTATATAAAGGCTATGCCATATAAGACGCAAACGTATACGCAACGCAGGAAGCAATGTAACGCCCGTTTTTTGAATTTGAATCAAACAACTGACGATATAAATATTTTCAGCTAATGGACTCGAAAGATATTAAAAAATAAATACACTCGCAATTAATAAAAATGAAAGAAATAGAGTCATAATCTTCTCGTCAATTCGAAAGATTCTTCATGGTCATTGTCTTTTATCTCCAAGAAAAGATTTTTGTGTAAAAGCCATGGGAATCTTCTTTTTGGTTACTAAGTCTAACCCGCTAACGACAACGATTTTTTACTCATAATATAGATATCAAATTCAAGAAATAATTCATTAAGTTAAATCCAACCATAGATAAATAGTGATAATCTATTGGAATCCATTTTTTTTTGCATCTTCAATCAGCTTGGAATAAAATGAGATTTTGGAATTTTTACAGCTGTCATTTAAATTATATTCAAATTGAATGAATTCACGTGGTAACGCACAACACTGCGCTTATTATGCGCCTGCGTCTTATGTGGCATAGCCTTAAGAAGCCCCAGCGCAGAGAATCATCAGTCGACTGCCGCCTGCGGAAGGAGACTCATCACGTGACGGCGATAAGCCCGAGCGAAACCCTTTCCTTACTAAGCGACGGCGATAAGCCCGAGCGAGTTCCATGCAACGGTGAAGAACCTGCGCAAAATCTCTTTTAGTGACGGCGAAGAGCCCGAGCGATTCAATTTAATAAAATATTCTCTGTAAATCGTTTGTAAAATATTCTACAAAAAATAAGGGAGAGACTTTGAGAGCGCTTCCAAACGTAGGTGGACGCTCCAGGTCTCAGGACAGATACTTCCAACACGCAGAAGAGGACCAGGATCCGGACCTAGAGGACATCGCCATAGACTCCAATTTATCAATGTAATTACTATTAAAATCGTAAAATAAAAGGGTTAATCATTCATAAAAATAAAAGATCGAGATAAAATTCCAAGAATAAAGATTATTTCCCTGTATCAGAGGATAAATGCAACTCTAAAAACTCTCTTGTAAATAATTTGAATAAATATGATTCTTTTAAGCATAAACCAAACGTTTCGATTACATCATTCAATATTCTAGTCATGAGCAGGGCCCGGAACTTTGTAGATCTAAAAGTATTGCCAGCCCTAGCTGATACCTTGGTTACGAGAGTAAACAAACTTCAAAAAATTTCAGTTTTTATACCAATTTTATTTAAATGTTTTTAATTGAATTTTTCAAATTGATGACTGTTATGGGTGCAAAATATTTTGATACTAATCAAGTAAAATAATGCAGTGAGTGGCAGAAGCGAGTGAATCCCAAAAAGTCCATAAATAATTGGAAAAAGTCAAGTCGAGATCACATTACAGGAGAGAAAAAAATCAATAATGGAAAACGGGTATGAAAACAAAACTTCTCCGTATCTGCTTCTTTAAATCTTCTCCATGTGTTTTGGGAATCTCCCCGCTGTCTTTTCCAAATCTTACGATTGTCTTTGTTAAGTCTTCCTCAAGTCTTTTATAATTTTTCCTTTTCAGGACTAGGAAGAATCAAAAAAGACTTGAGGAATACTCAACAAAAACAATCGTAAGATTTGGAAAAGACAGCGGGGAGATTCCCAAAATACATGGAGAAGATTTAAAGAAGCAGATACGGAGAAGTTTTGTTTTCATACCCGTTTTCCATTATTGATTTTTTTCTCTCCTGTAATGTGACCTCGACTTGACTTTTTCCAATTATTTATGGACTTTTTGGGATTCACTCGCTTCTGCCACTCACTGCATTATTTTACTTGATTAGTATCAAAATATTTTGCACCCATAACAGTCATCAATTTGAAAAATTTAATTAAAAACATTTAAATAAAATTGGTATAAAAACTGAAATTTTTTGAAGTTTGTTTACTCTCGTAACCAAGGTATCAGCTAGGGCTGGCAATACTTTTAGATCTACAAAGTTCCGGGCCCTGGTCATGAGTCTCTCTGGTTCGTGGACATAGACCCATCCACTCCTCATTTCGTTAATTCGTATAGAAGTGGTACGTTACAGTATGTACTCGTTTTTTGGCGCGGTTTTTCTCCTCAGTGTTCTCAATCCCAAAGAATTACAGTAAAGGACATGTTTTATATATGCTTGTCCAGATGACTCGAAAAATCCCCCCGGATGATAATTAGTATGTTTCTTTTTTCGTCCATATGTTTTGTAGATTCAATTAGAGGTTATGTGGGATATTGGACAGAATAAAATAATTGTAAAATTTAATCTCTACATTTGTTTCTAAATTCGCGAATCGCTATATCTCTAATTAAATCTACAAAAAATATGCACGAAAAAAGAAACATACTATATATATACTCTTCTCGCATTTCCATAGTGAAAAATTAGAAAAATAGAATTTCATTTATATTCAACTTAATTGAAAAAAAATTAGAATGAACGTGTTTTAAATTTCCATGCAAAAGAAGAGTAACTATTATATCTAATACACGATTGCTACAATGGCCAGAACCAGCCGTGTGATACTCCAATGAACGTGCATCCGCGAAACTGGGTACAATAACTAGCCAAAGAATAATGTAAACCCCCCAAAAAATAGGAAATGTACTGTAAATAAGAACATTTCATTTACACTTGTCTCATTGATGGGATCTTTCTGAAATTTGTGATAAGCCCATGAAGAATGTGTCAAGCTGTTCAAAAATACGCTAGCGGCTTACTATCCAACTACATAGCATTAGAATCAACCCGCAAACTAAATTTTACACACAATCGGCCTCCTTCAGGACAGTAATCCAGGTGCCACGAATAAGGAATTACTCAACTGCGTTCAATCAATATGAAAACTGCCAAATTTCAATTGAAATAGGGCGAAATCCATACATTTTGTGCTAACATGTCCCAGAAAAACTCTTAAATGAAAACATGCCGTATCCATCGAACCACTGCTTCAACAGTGGTTTTTCATTCATTTCAACTATAAATTGCGATTTCAAGGCTCTTGCCAGGACTCGGAAATAAACGAGGTTTTTACTCGTGTGAGATTCACTTATATGTACAATATCTACACGGAGAGGAGTTCCATGAAAATTTGTGGTGAAAGTTCCAGAAAAATTACCGGACTGAACAGTAATCGTGGGACATAGTGGCCTTAGTATGGAGAGATGCGAAGCCAGTCCGGTAAAATTTGACACTGACGGGTTCCAGTAAAAATTTCAGTCTCAGTGAATAAAAATTCAGTTCTACCAAATGAAAATTTATTGAGACGCCACAATAATAATTCAAATTCCCGGAATGAAAATTTTAGTTTTTCTAAATTTTAGTATTGTTATTAGTTTTTCGTTATTCTTATTCATTTTTTAGGCTCAAAATAAATTTAAAAAACTCATGGTGAATAATGAAAAAAATATTTATTTCACATCCATTTTTGAGCAATAAAAACTCTACTAGGGATGATTGTCTTATGAGTTACAATAGTCGAAAGAAGTTCGGACTCCTCCAAAAATCTCCAAGAATAGTTATAGTTATCATAAATTTCATAATATCCTGTGTGCTGATCTAGTATAAGAGAATTAAATTTTTCTGCAATAACAATTATTTTGCTGTTTGATACAATTGAAAATTTGATTTTATAGAACTGTAGTCCATTGCTATCAGGATGACAGATCCAATATGGCGATTCTTCCAAATTTCTTATAAGTCCTTGCGATTCACGATCGATTCTTTCTTTCTTTCTTGCTTTCTTTATTAATATAGACTTCAGGTTTAAAAATCTATCGAAGCCTTTTCAAATAATATTACAGTATTAACTCTACCATTACGGTGTGTAAAAAAAAATAATAATAATCATAACAAATGAACATAATAATCACTTCTCTAATCAATTGAAAAAATGAACAAGTCAAGGGAAAAAAAAAAGAACAAAAAGAACACTGAAAATAACATAAAATTTTCCATGAATTCGATAAACAATAAAGTCAATAGCACCAATAAAGTCAATAGAGTCCAGCATTGTTATGAAGCACAAACACCAGTACACTAAATAGAAGCTTCTGCCACCTCTTCAGCCATCAAATAATTGAAGCAAAGTTTACGGAAAATTGGAAGCGATGAAGCACCCGTAATATCAGGTGGAAGCTGATTCCACAATTGTGTTGCAGAAACGAAGAAAGACCTTTGGTACACTGTGAGTCTTGCTGCAGGTACTTCCAATGGTTCTGTACGATTTCTTGGCCTTCGCAACGAACTCAAAGAACGAAAGCGTAATTCATTATTCATTAAGCTGACTTCACCGAGATTGATAATTTTGTACATTTGACAAGCCATGAGATAGCGTCGTCTGTTAGACATAGTTAACCACTCCAACTGTCTTCTCACACCAGAAATGTGATCATATCTTCTTTTATTAGCAACAAAACGAACACATGCATTAAATGTTCTTTGGAGTTTCAGAGAATTACCGTAAGCAATATCCGTTAATGCCAATGCACCATAATCAAAAATCGGAAGCACCAAAGCAACAAAGAGCTTCTTCCGCAGTTTCTGAGACAATAAATCACTATTACCTTCCATTCTCTTTAATGTACAAAAAACTTTACGACAGATTGAGGATATATGATTGTCCCATATCAGCGTTGACTGTAGAATTACTCCCAAGTACTTCACCGATTCCACGAATGGCAAATTACGACCACAAAAATTTATTCGGTGAAAATTTTCCAGTGGATGTTGCACAAAAAACTGAGGCATGCCAAAGAGTACAGCATTCGTTTTGTCAGGATTGCATCGAATTCCATTTTAGACGCACCACCTTTGTAGCGAATCTAAATCTGAGTTGATTGTCCGAACGCCATCCTCAAACTGACTGAAAGGACAAGTCAAGTGTAAATCACCGTATCATCAGCATAGCATCGATGCTTGATATGACGAAAGAAAGATGACATATCTCTGCTGTATAGAGAATACAAAATTGGCCCAAGAACACTTCCTTGTGGAACTCCTGTGATAATGCCACCCCAAGCTGATTGGCGATCTCCATTCACAACTGCCTATTTACAATCAACAAATAAGAACGAAACCATTGCAGAGGAATCTGTCCAAATCCAATTGAGCGGAGTTTACTCAGTAGATTCTCATGAATTACTGAGTCAAATGCTTCAGAGAAATCAAGGAATACCGCAATCGTTAATTCTCGTTCTTCAAACCCTTTACGAATATCATCTAACAGACTCAAAACTGCAGTTTGTGTGCTGTATCCTTTCCGAAAACCCGTTCGAAACAGATCCTTCAGCGAATATTTATCCAAAAAAACCAATACCTGCTCCATTACGATTTTCTCCAATACCTTAGACAGAATGGGTAACAACGTGATCGGTCTGAAGTCAGCTATGCGGCATGCACCAGATATTTTCCCCAAAGATCGAACCAAAGCACGTTTCCAAGTACTCGGAAAAAGACCCTGCTGAAGTGAGATATTGGAGATCACTGAAATTACGTACCGAAGCCTTTTACCAAAACATTTGGATACTTTCACGGATTGTCCATCCACTCCAACCGCTGTTGAAACAATTTCAGCCAGTGCACATCCCACTGCTTTCGAAGACACTGGAGAACAGTTGAAGGTGTGTTAACAGTCAGGAACAGCCAAGAATGATGATTGAGGACAATCTTCAACAGTCGAGCCAATCGCTGAGCAATCTGAAGCCTGATCTAGTGTTGATCTCTGATTATTTAGAACTTGTAGAAGAGCAGCACTAGATGAACCCAAGTTAATGAAATAATTATTGAGCTCATCCAGATTTATCTCTGGCAGTACAATAGGAGCACAAGCAGCCTGACTTTTTCTCGTCAACCCAAGGTCGTCAATGAATTTCCAAAGCTCCCTTGGCTTATGAACAATACCAATGCTGTTTTCCAATTCCTGCCACTGATTTTTCCTCAACGTGCTTTTCACAGATGCTCTCACTTCTTTATACCTTACAAAAATAAGATCATTCCTACTCCGCTTCCAAGATCGATATTATCTTCTCTCTTCTGCAATCAACTGACGAACTTGCGGCGTGAATCCAAGTACAGTAAAGCGCCTTTTTGGAATTTCATGCAGTGGAGCCTCATGATCAATAATGGTTTGCAATAATTCCGAGAAACGCTGGACGACGAAATCAATGGAATTGTCTTCAAAAAGAAACAACCAATCAGTCGCATGCAAGTGCCACAAGTTTTCTTTACACACAGAATTCCAGCTGTGACCATACCAGGATTCACCACCTTGCGATGATGTATGTGCAATTATATTGATATTCGAAAAATAATAAATCATGCCCAGAAAGAAATGGTGCATCTGACTGACCCCAAGAAATTGCTTGTTGCAGATCATCCACAGCCACAACATCAATCCATTTATCTGAATGCTGAAGATGATGTGTTGGTTGCAAAGGAACAAAATACATCCCCATTTTAGATAAAAATTGTTGCATACGTTGTGAGTAGTAAGAATCACCCGTAAGCCTAGTCCTCTGAGAGGCATCCACTTCCATATCAATATTCAGATCTCCAAGCACAATACAACTACGATAATTAGTTCATCTCACAGCGAAATCACTCTCAAAATGATGCAAATTCCCAGTTTGAGGCGGACGATACATTACCGCTACCAAAATCTTGTGAGATCCCTCAATCCATAGCTCAACTAGCATATATTCAGGTACACGCTCTTGAGCTGCATCAGAACCTAACAAAAATTGAGCAGAAATGTAATTTTTGACGTAAAAAGCAGTGCCTCCACCACGAGAATGAACACGATCATGTCTAATGAGTTTATAGCCAGGCAGAGACACTTGTGAATCCAAAATCCAAGATTTGAACCAAGTTTCACTCACAGCCACAACATTAAAATCCTCATCCAATATACGCTGACGAAAAACATCAATATGGCACAATAATGACTGAGCGTTCACATGACTAATCTTGAGTGAAGTACTTCTTGTATCTGGGTTTCTGCCATTCTTCCTCGCTAAAAGTCATTGCATAAGTTTATCAATATCGCTTGGCACTTTCACCGCAAAGGGTTTATCAACCCCTGCTCGCCGCACCAATATAGCAGAATCACCAAACCAGACACTACGAGGCTCAATATCAGCAACTTTACGCAATATCTCTTTCCTAAGGTGCTGTAGAGAAGGAGTCACTTTGTATTAATGTAAAATGCGTTTTCACTCTAAGAATATTTTAACGATTTCAGCAATATACGACCTTTCTTTTTCTTAGCCTGAAACACACGATCAGCTAATTGACGATTTGAGAATTCAACGACAATAGCTCTAGGACGAACAGAATCCCTTGGCTTACCCATACGCTCCAAGCGGATTATATCCTGCTGAGGAACAACAATCGAAAGAATAGCAAGAATCATTTGAAAAAGCGTCACTAGTCTTTCATTGCGCTCCTCTGGTATATTGGTTATCACCAGTTGAGAACTAACATTACTACTCTCGAAAGAAAGAACACGACGATACATGACATCTGTATTAGAAGCTGCAAATTGAATGGCAGTTACTTGCCGTTGAACTTCATCTGAGTTCCCAATTGACATTTCAGGCCCTTTACTTTCAACTGCTTGCAAACGAGTATTGAAATCTGAAAAATCAGTGTTAATGCGCTCTTCAACAGCAATCAATCTAACATTGTGATCTGAGACTTGCTCCTTTACAGTATTCAACGTTGTAGAAAAATCATTAACTTTGATCAATACAGTAGATACTTTATCATTAATTTTATCATACTCGACAGCTCTTACTTTATCATTTTCTGCCAATTGTTTTGACGTATTGCCATGCTCCTTCACCTCTTTATATAAATTATCAAAATTAGTGGACAATTTTTCTAAAGTGCTATTTAGAGTTTGCAACAGCACTGCATTTTCCATTGTATCCTGAGGTAGCAAAGTATTCGACGACAAATTAAAAGAACTGTCAACAGACTCACGTTGAGTCAAGTTGATCGAGGTATCATACAACAAACTCTCTGAATCAAACTTCGAGATAGAAGCATCAGAGACCGTTATAAACGAATCAGAAGACTCTTCTGAATTTTGACTCAAAAGATCAATAGTATCGTGTTCTTCTTTCACCACCCAGATGTTCACTTCCTACTACTTCACTCTCTTCTATTGCCGCTCCAGTAGCATTAATATTATGAAATTCAACTTCTGTACTAATACGTGCTTCTTCTGTATTATTTTGCACTTTTTTATTCTCAACTTGCTTGCACAAGAAACAATCTGTGTTTGACTGTACAAAGATTGCTTTCTTAATATTGTACTCTGGCAAAAATCTGTCTCTTAAACATTTCCCATAGAAGACGTGTGAGAAGGTACCAAGAGGCTCCACCACATTCCCAGCAGCACCAGGTTTTATCTCCAGTCTACAGGACGAGCATAAATACATGAGGAAGTCGAAGAAGATTATGCCCACATAATGTCAGAACACATGAGAATAACTTGAGCTATCAGATCGACACTGACAAATTTGAAGGAATAATGAAAACAGCTGATATCGATTAACTGCCAGCTTATGAGAAAACAGATATTACACAGGTCGAGTAAAAACAGTTCAAAATCCAAAGTCCAATTGTGGAACCACTGAACTAATCAATAATCAGTGAAAATTTCGCAAAATCAAAACTGAAGCGTCTTGAATAATTCATAGACTGACACCAAATTCACACATTATCTTCTGCGATAGTAATTTATATACAAATTGCAGCAATTACGGTGGACTAAATTTAATAATTGCAATCAATATAACTTAAGACACATTAATTAATGAAATAGTCACATTTATATCACAGATAGTCAAAGCATAACTGTCAAATAACAGGCACAACGCTCACTTCTCACAAAGTTATTCGAAAAAAATACATATAACACAAAAATAAAAAATAAAAAATATATGCCAGTGAAAAAAATTACAAGTAAATCAAACTATAAACTTTTAAGTATTTTAATGATGATCTTTTTATTAAAAATTGACTAAAAACCAAGAGATAAAAATAACACGTTCGTTAACTGTAACAGTAGCGCCATCTCTTTTCTATATCTCGTGGACTAATCGATTCCGAAAACAACCGAACTGAATCGATTGACAGACGGGTTCGATTGAAATTACTACTCAGTCCGGTAAAAAGTAACCCGAGGAACAGAAAATAAACATCCTAGTTCCACAGTTTATTGTTTTTTTACAATAAATTTTGTGGGATACAAGAATGAATTTTATGAATGGAGGCACAGTTATGGAAAAATTACCGACCAATCCAGGAAAATGCACTCCCTCATTTGGTACATATTATGAGAAGTTTTTCACTTTTTCATTTCTATAGGAGGGCTTGACTTCTTCACCCACACGCCTCTATGTCCCACGATTCCCGGACTGGTCCAGTAATTTTTAATGGATTTTTCTCTCTGTGTACCGTCATATGATATTTCAATTTTCAAAGTTAGAAATTCCCCTGAACTTTCCCGAGAAATTTTCCCCGAAAATTTCTTCTCTTTGCATACATGAGGTTAACTTGAGGTATCTACCTTGAAGAAATTTTTGGAGACATTTTCTCCTGTTACGCGTGAAATTTGATTTCTTTATTTTAAAAATTATAAAAATTATAAATTTATTAAATTTCATTCGCGCCGCGTACTCCTCCGTGTCAAAACCACGAATTCAGCAACTAGCTGCCGACCCGTGTCCTTTTGTCCTCTACATCATCAAAAAGACACGTGCCGGCTGCTCTGCTGAATTCAGCAAAAAGTCCCAAGACGACAGTTTCTCATAGGGAAAAAAACCAGTCACGCCCGTGGAGCCTTTGTGGAACGTCCCCGCTGACTCCTGTGTCGTTTTCGCGCTTCAATAAGACTCGTCCTGCCCGTGACCGGTTCCCGTCCTTCAGTCCTACCTGAATCGAGTCTGGCCCGAGTCCCAGGACTTTCCGTTTGCGAAGTGTCAAAACGAATTCACACAGTTGACAGTTTGAAGTGTGTGTGTGCGCGTCCACGCGGAATTGAACTGTGAGACATAGACTCAAACTAAAAGGCGCGTATTTATCTCAAAATAATCATCTTCAACCAGTTACTCAGGAATATACAGTGATTGTCATCGACTCCTCGACTTTCTATAGACGACTGTAGCCTATTCCCCCGGACAACGTTTTGGCCACCCGGAGAAATAGGCCTCGTCTTCATCAGCAAATTACACTAAAGACAGAAAATAACTTCTTGTACATTGGGTGAGCCAATCTAAATTACCAAAATATCTAACCGAAGTCATCAATTTCGTCTATTCACATCCGTTAAATCGAAATTCCGAATTCTAAGCACTCATAGAGTCCTCGTGGCGAACGTGTCCCGTGTTTTCCCGCGCTCTTTCTCTCTCTCACGTTATTCCTAGTTATACATTCTCTCTTTTTGTTTTGTCACCTTGTACTTTCCTCCTTCAGAGGGAATCCATTAAACAAATTACACATTAAAATTTTTAAACGTATACGAGTTACTCTTTTTATTTCGCTTGTACCTAAACTTCTTTCCCTACATACGGAAATCGCTCGGAAAAGTCGGAGATCCATCGCAGAGGCGGGAGACCCGTAGGGTCGTAAGGTAAGGATCCTTTAAATTAAGGGAGCCTTGAGAAATTAAGGTTCCCAAACTGTTGGCAAATTATAATATACTTTGTGCCCTCCCAACACTCCGAAATTTTCTTCGAAAATTTCTCTGAAAATTTCTCACCTTTGCATACGTGAGGTTAACTTGAGGTATCTACCTCGAAGAGATTTTCGGTAAAACTTTCGCGGAAATTTTTCCGAGAATTTCTCACCTTTGCATATTGGAGGTTAACTTGATGTTGGAGTCTCTAGTATATAGAAAAATTCATCTATCGCCTTAGATTTTTTGAGGACTTGGGAACAAGGGGGTCTTATTGGGGTGGGGTGAGAGTCTCTAGTACTAATAATATATCTAAATAATTAGATTCTTTGGGGACTTGGAAACAAGGAGTTTTTATTGGGGTATGTGGGAAATTTTCTTGTATTAGTAATAACATGAGATTTCCTAACATGCTCGCAGTACTTGGGATCAAGGGGGTTTTAGGGGGTGGCGTGTGAAATTTTGATATCATATCAACTCGACTTTCAATAAAATTTTCAATCTGCCTCCCATACTCAGAGCATCACCACACTATCAATAACATGGAACATGATAATAGGCCAGCGAAGAAATTCTCGCCGGATAAATTCTGGTCTTGGTTAAATTAGTAGCATGTCGTAACGGACGAACAAAAAGGACAAAATTGCGTGTCATGTTCTCCACTGTCTTACGATCAAGTACATGTTGATTCTATCTTTTACCATGAAGAAAATCATAAAACACTTTGACCTCGTGCAAAAGAAAAAAAAACACGAATGAAGAAGAAAATAGAGGATACAATAATATTCTATCCTGAAGCCTCCTTCGACCAAACCCATCACCATGATAGGTGAGAGCCCATGATGAGAGGCCCACTCACTCTGTATGCATTGCGAATGGGCCGGTGCATATGTTTATATGTTGGTGAAACGTGTAGCTAGTTTGATACGTACGATCGTTTCACGCGACCTTCTAGGAAGCAATTACCAATATCGACGAAGTGAATCAAAAGGTGGCTAAAGGCAGAATAGTGTGACGAACACCGACGACAAGGCCTGCTGCACCCGCGTTCAAATGAAAATATGTGTTGAGATTTACGCTTCACCATTTGATCCTTCACGCGTATTTGTTGTTTAGTATGGTTGAGAATCGGTTAAATCGATAGAAAGTGTCCAGAGGATTCCACACGGGTATATGCTGCTTGTGTCACACAACTACATGTGATATTAAAATAATATATATAAAAGAAAAAGGTTAGGGCTGGAGAGCATGTGAAACTTTCCACAAATTTTCATAATTTATTGTCTAAATAATTTTCAAAATATGCCCGAGGTTGAACTTTATTGCTATTATTGTAAACTTCAATTTATAATGGAGATAATCGTGATACTGTAGAAAGTAAAATCAAGGTAGTTAAAGTAAACGATTTAATGAATGTCGGAACCCAGAATATCAACGGTCTCGGATAAAACCATTTCAAAGTTGTTGATTTTTCATTCACAGCAGTATTCATGATGATTTTGGAATGATTTTTTTTTCCTCTGTTAATAGGAATGGAGCATGTGAATGACACTTGAGAAAGAATCTTGAGTAGTTGAGTTGGGCAACGTATGTAACTAGATTCTATATTTAGACTCTCAACTACATGTGCTATGTATGTGTAGTTTACTCACTCCCCAAGTAGGAAGAGTATTAAATAGAGGAAAAAAAAATTCCTTCCTTCATGTCACGATGGATCAAATATTGATTCATCAATCATGAAGCTGAGGTGATGACACAGTAGACTGCATGTATGCAGTTGCATCAATAACTGTCACAACTGAAATTACATCCTTTCTTTTAATATTTCTTTAGTCTCGATTACACATAAATGACTGAATAATCATGATGGCCATGGAATAGCAGGATTTTTATTCATCATGATCGTTTAGTGTCATGCTGAAATGTTTCGTTGCACTCGATAAATGTTAAAGATTGATTGGCGTCCTTACAGTCTAATGTAAGTCAGTGAAGGAAAATTGGAATGTAGCAGGAGCGAGGCCGAGTCTAAATTAAATCTGTGCTAATTGCCGTTGGGTATATATACGTTGTTCCATGTGCAATGAAAAAAAAACTGCTTGGCTGACTTTGATTGGGCATCTTGTATTGACCTATACGTGATTGTAACACTCTTATATAGGGGAGGGTGGGGCAAAATGGACCCCCGAGTAAAATGGACCCCGGGGCAAAATGGACCCCTGGGGCAAAATGGACCCCGGGGCAAAATGGACCCCTTTTTTTTCTTCATTTTTTTTATTGAGTGAGCATTGAGTCCGATAGAATATAGTCACATTCTCGTATCAAGCGGAAAGGAGGCAAAACGGAAATTTTTTACTATTTTTAAAAGTAAAAGTCAAAATAGTAAAATTTTGAGTTATGCACTGAGAGAGTTTTTCGAACTGTGGAACTAAAAATATAGCAGAAAAGACTTTGACTATGACTATATACTAACAGCGACCGAATTTTTATCAAGTACAGCTATCAGATAGTAAACATAACTATGATGTAGCTATTTTAGTTATAATTTTAGGTGCGATTATTGATTTAGAATAGTTCGTCTTCACCCTTAAGGAATCGGCATGCTAGTAGGAAAAAATCCCCTTAGTGTTGGCACATTTTTGCCCCATAACTAAGACACAGACAGAGGTTCCTGATGGATATAGTAGCTGACTAAATCACTAGATTTTTCCTTGAGAAAGAAAGAGAGTTTGATTCAATGAACTCTTAATATTTGCCAATCATAAAATGATATTCTCTTGCTTTGGAACATTTAACTTCATTCAATTGTGAATCCTGGAAGTATTTAAAATTCAATAATTTTCATAAACTAATCTGCCATTTTTTTATCGTAGCTGATGGCTTAGCGATCAGCTTAAGGAGTATTCAGGTTTTGTACGTAAAATAAATTCATGGAAATGTGAGTACTCAATTAATTGAAAATAATTCAGATCTTTGGAAAATTAATTAGTAGTGAAGATCTTCAAATTTCCAATGCTTTCAGGGTTCCGAACTGAATACACAACGAGGGAGTTTTATGTTATTGTTTTCGACCATTAATAGCTGATTAAGTTAAACTCTTCTCCTTTCTCAAGGGAAAATGCACGATTTGGTCAGGTACTACAGGGTGATGTCAGCAGCCACCTTACGAATTCTCGGGATGAAGAAATTAAGAAATGGCAATTCTGATGGTGCACAAATCAATGAAGTTGGAAAAAAATCATCTGAATAGTGATAGACTGATTTTTGCTGTAATTTTGGAAATTACTGCATCCAGTATCGCTAAAAGTACCGCATTTGATCTCAGCTCAATCCTTCCATTTAATATCAACAGAATTGTCGCATATGATATCGCTTCGAGTATCGCATTCGACGTTACAACAATACAATTCTTATGTCTCGGGATCGTCCATAAAAAATTTCCTATCCCATTCCATTGATTCTTGCAGTATTGAAATTTTAATTAGTGATTCTTTAAGCCCCTAAAGTTTGTAAGGTGGACGCCGACGTCACCCTGTATATCTATCAGGAACCCTTATTCACGCCTTAGTTATGGGGCAAAAAATAATTTGAAGAAAAGCGCCCATAACTTAATCAAAGATAGTAAAAAAAAAAAAGAGCTTCATTTCAATGTTCATCTTGCCCCCCTTCCTCTAAATACAAAAATTTGAATGTATTCTACGTGACGCAATGTTTACTCAACGAAAAAAAAAAATTTATGCAAAAAGAAGAGGGGTCCATTTTGCCACGGGGTCCATTTTACCCCGGGGGTCCATTTTGCCCTGCTCTCCCCTACCAATAATCGGCTGTCATGGTAGCACACGGTGTCACGCGTGTCTGTCTCTTATCACTCTGAAATATCAGAAAATAGACTGGCTCTGAATGCTTGATTAATATGAAAACATTATCGATTATTCTTTACAAAAATTAGACCATGTGAAAAATCAACGTTTTTTTCCTCTCCGTCCCCATTATATACAACACAATATGCACTTGCAAAATCGCATAGGATGAGTATTTATAACCTATCGTTTTCTCTGCCACACTTTAGATACGCACACACTTACTGCAATAGATTATGACCTCGGGAAAGTAGTGTGTTGTCTCTTTTTCATATCTCTTCCAGGGTAACATGAGGGAATAGCTACGTTTTCTGTACTAGAGGGAGAAGACTGAATCTCAATTGGTATTGTGTTCTGACCTTTCCAATTTTTGTAACATGTCTTGCAATATTTTCGGCCGAGTACCAAGAAGGATGCATAAAATGGATACATGGCGTGCACATTTAGAATATTCTGTCAAGTTGAAGTTAACAGGGTTATGGAGGAGATCAAGAAACACGTATACTCTACTGGTTGCATGATTATAAAAATTTCTCCATTGGAATTTTGGCGAATTCCGTAAGAACTTTTTATTTTTATTTTTTATTTTCCTTGCTGAATTAATATGCAATTGGACTCTTTTTGTTGTTGGGATTCCTCATTTCACTATGCTGTTGAATTTTTGCAAATGAAGATACATTAAAGAGTGCAACATGTGATTGATTTTTTATAATATATGATCATGATGGATGTACTCAAACGCGTTTCTATTCGCGTCTTTGGGGCGTGTATAGCTATTATTGAGGGTCATTCAGGTTACTCTTGGTAAGGTGAGCAATTCTCTCTGTACACCAGATATTCTGGCATGCTCACACCAAGGGGTCAACATGTTGTATTCTTTCACCATGATGAGCCCATGCTGTGCAACTTCATGAAGTAAGGAGAGATTCTTAGCAGTGCAATGACGCTGCACATAAATTGCAACCGTCCCTATGGAATATCCTCTCTGATCCTCAACTCCTTCTCAGCTTTGTACTCAACCAGCCACATTTTCTGGGCGTTTTTTCTATTCGTCCTAGTGCTGAAACGGTACGGTAACTTCTCCCGTAATACCTCATGGTTGGGCTGGTGGCGTTATCGTGCGTTGCCACTAAGAAAGGAGGAAGCCATCCATACATCGACATACATGTTGGGGAACTAATATTCTGAGGTTAAGCCCAGGTTTGGTGTAGTAGAAAAGGGGATAAAAAAAGAAATTATTATATGAGCCCCTAATCCGCCCTAACCTGAAAGACGAGTTCGTCCAACTCAGCATGAGCAAGGTACCGTTGGCTTATCCAAGGAATTGAAGAAAGACCAAGGATTAAACTGATAATACTGGCTGAAAGAGGATGGCATCAACTAATAGCTCAGTGTTACTCTGTTACGTTAATAAACTTGACATGTGACCAATGGTGTATATATTGCGTATCGTTAAGCAAGATATGTATATTTTTATGAAAAAATTCAAACATTCAGAAAAACATGCCTACCATGTTTCCAAGTTATTTTACCGTTATTCTTTGAATGTGCTGTGACAAAATTCTATTGCTTATCTTCATTTCCAAAAATTACATATAATAGATGTGATGTAGAAATAAGTGAGATTAATTTTATCATGTCCATTGAATCAAAGAATGAGTATGGTATTTAAAAAATGAAAGCTTAATTTTTCGAAGAAAGTTTTACCGATTAATTCGAATTTTCTACCTGACATGTGAAATTTTGAGAGTTTGGTTTTCATGAAGTCTTAGTCGTAAACATTTGATGGCCGTTTCAAGATCCAATTCACTGAGAAATCAGAGTTAATTATCACTCCGGATTTAGAATAGAAACATTGACCAACGTAAATGGGGCCATGTGGTTTCCATGGGTAACATGCTGGAAAAACCGGTGAAGGCTGTCTACTTTTTTCCCTCCTCTTTGTACATTAAAAAATAAATATTTTCTTGTTCAAATAGACATTTGAAGAAAATTGACCCCTGTTGACCTCGTGTCAGAGATTAATAGGAAGAGGATAGGTTTGTGCTAAAGGAGTACAATTTATCAATCGCATAATGTGCCACACCATGGCACGTATTTATGCGTGAGAATTGTCGGTGGATGGATGAGTAATTATTCGATTAACTGGAGATATCACTACCTCCATGTAACTATTGAAAGTAAAAAAAATGAATATCATCGATTTTTTATTAGTATGAAATTATTCTCACGGCAGTCTGCAATCCTCCACTCTATCGATTTTTTCCTTCTTCTCTCAATTCGACTACTTGGTTTTCTGAAAACAATGACACTAAAGCTGGAGAAGGCATTTACCGTTTTCCTTGTATACGGATAAATAAAGTAAATGAAAGGATTGTGCGTTTGATGTATAGTCGTCATGTTGCGTGCATGTTACAAAGACGGAAAGAAGATGAAACTAATGGAAAGTGTGTTTTTTTTCTCAGAAAATACGTTGTATACTACACACGGAAAAATGAATCCTTGGATCACGTTTCGATGAAGCGTAGATCATGAAAATTTCGAGGGGCATGATCCACGTCCATTCGCGCCTTAATTATCGTCCTACTGTCCGTGATCTATGACCAATGGGTGCATAGATTACGGCCTCAAGGCTTGGATTATGCCCCAACCGGGCCTGAATTATGCCTCAAGGGACGTGGATCACGTCCCAAAAGGGCTTGAATCACGTCCCCCCAGAGTACATGGATCACGCCCCGCAGAGTACATGGAACACGCCCCCTAGAGTACACAGGGTTGCCAGATGCGGCTACTTATCGCCATTTAGGCTACTTTTTGAGTTGGCCGGCTACTAAAATTTAGGGGTCGGCGACTGGTCGCCGCAAGGCTCCTTTTTCATTTCAGGAGAATTTTTTTTTTCTTACCTTCACTTTCGTTTACCAAAAAAAAAAAAAAAAAAAAAAAATGGTGACAATAAAAATGAAATGAATGTTTCTATTCAAATTCACCGCCACACTTTATTGCACCTTGTTATAACACCATATTATTCAGAATATGATTGAAAGTATCGACCGTGATGTATCAAAAGATAATTGGAGCCAAAGATGACAGTCATAATAATAATAATAGTCATAACAAAACTAATGATGAGGACATTGATAAAGCCCTCAATTTAATTAAATATGCAGGAGACAATAATATTGATGAGTTGTCTGATGATATTAACGAGTATTAAAAAATATTTAATTTTCAGATGTCTTTGATTGCCTAGAAATCGAAAATTTCTATGTTCTTCTATTGAATTAATATACTTGTTATAAATTGAATATAAAAATAATGAAGATTGAAGATTTAATGATTATCAAAATAAATATTTAGTAATATATATTGAATAACAATAATAACATTTGGACTGAAAAATTATATTCATTTCATGTCCTTCATTCAAAATAATCGCGGCTACTTTCGGCTACTTCAGCGCCACAGTCAGGCTCCTCATCAGCAAAAGAGTCTGGTTACCCTGAGAGTACATGGATCATGCCCCTCCAAGGACGTGAAATATGCTCCCAAAGGACGTGGATAATGTAATGTAGTTTTCGCTATTATTTCGGTAAATAAGCGAGATAGAGTGAAGTAACTATTAATATGGGAGTCGGAGGGAGTCTCCTAAGTTTTTCGCAATTATTCCGGTGGATAAGTGAGATAGAGCGGAATGGACATAAATTTGGGATCAGTAGAAAGTTTCTCCAGTTTTTCGTGATTATCTCGGTGAATAAGTGAAATAGAGCAAAATGGACGTTAATTTGAGATCAGGAGGAAGTTTATCGAGTTCTTTGTGATTATCTTGGTGAATAAGTGAAATAAAGCGAAATAGACGTAGATTTGGGATCAGGGGGCCTATTCTCGACGCATGGGAACAGCCCGAGTCGAAAAATAAGTCGTCGTAAGATGTAGTTTTGACTGCTTCGAGTGTCATTTCTTTTGTTCTCCGACCTTTTTCCATGTCTTCATTTAACGTTTTTCAACATCAAAGACTTCAACAATTTTGGAGGGAGTCAAAAAACTTCAATTTGACATCCGCTATCGTCGTTTTACCTTTTCCTGCAACATCATACGACACTAAAATGGAGATTCGGAACGTCAACCGGAGAAAAACTTCATAAGTAGTCGAATTGGTGTTACGGGTCTTCAAAAAATTTTGACCTGCGACGGGAACGGAGGGTCACAGGTATAATAATCATAAAAGTTTTATTGTCCCCCCTGAAATTTCCAAGAGAAGGATGGGTTATCATTTGGGCAGGCTAAGTTTTCCTTCATTCAGGAACTTAAAAAATTTTCAAACTCCATTGGACTTTGAAAAATTTTAGTTTTCGTTGAAATTAAAATTTTTTTATCTTACTGTGGGCTCAAAATTTTAGATTCACTTTCAGAGGCTGAATTTAATGAAATATCAAGTAAAGAAAAAATTGTTGAAAATTTTGATTTTTTAAATTGACCGATATTTTACGCGTTTCTCAGGTAACAAAACCCGCAATGGTCTAAGGGCTGCCAGTATGCCGTATAGTACTGGGTACAGCTATGGCTCGTACATGTGGTCCTTTTTTTTTCATCAGGTTTTTCCCATTTTTATGACGAGTGGGTGGTAAAATAAAATATACCGAAAAGTACGAAAGTTCGAGATATTTTCTCGCCATCTCCGGAAAATTAAAAGACCAGAGGCATCGAAAATTCAGTCTTAAACCAACCCTTGTGAGGAGTGCATCGTTCAAGGCAGTCTGAGTGAATTTATGTGTAAAGTGTTGTGCTGTTCAGTGTGTCATAATTTCTGCATTAATTTTTTAGATAGGGAAAAACAAAAGTGATATTCTGCCTGTTAATTTAATTCAAGACACAACTTTTTGTATTAGGATTGAAGACGCTGTTACCATGGTGGACCCAGTTACCGGACATACCCCATTTTACGGACGTAGCGGCAAGATATACTAATAATCAATATTTGCGTGAGAAAACCAGATTTTTCAATACTTGCAAAGTGTCAATATGAAAATCAATTGAATTGTTTGATTCACTGAAATGAAATCTTTTAGTATATTAATAAGTTAATTCTCACTGTCCAGATACTAGTGCCATTCCCTTAACCTTTGTGATGTCCGAAATTTCGAACATTTTTTACGTTTAGCCTAATTTTGTCTCTTCTTTCCCTAAATAATATTTTTGATTCCGTTATTTTTATTTTAGAACAGCTTCGACCGGACGCGACCATGAAAGGTAAAATTCCATTGCAGGAATTATTGCACTGTGTGCAAAATTTGAGCGCGGGGAAGAAATTTTGGAATCACGCCACTCAATGGCAATAAACTTCTGCCATTGCACTTTTGAAGTGGCGTGATTTCTCCCACTCATGAATTACCGAGTTTTCCTTAGAGGAAGACTGGAAATAATTAACAGTTCACATCGAGCGGTAATTGGGAGAAAACAAAATTTCTTCTTCGCGTCCTTAGTGTTTTACCTCGCGAAACCGGTCGAAGTTATTGTGTTAGTGCCTAGAAACAATTGTTCCTCGTTTAGAGACTTTGTTTAACAGGAATATTATTGAATAGTAGTAGATAATATTGAATAGCCAATAACGGGGGAGATTTATCCATCACGGGGATTAGTTTTGGTAACTCTACATTTAAAAAGGATTAAAAACGTGAGGGAGAAAGATTGTTTTCTCCCTAAATTACAGGACTCAAAAATATACTTAGTTTTTCAATAAACCAAACGATAATTCAAGAAAACTTTATAAACCAAAATAATTCAAGAATGAGTTAAAATCAATAGAACTAAAGACAATAAGAAAACATTTTCATCCAATAAAAATTTAGACAAAAATTATAAATCAATATTTTAGAAAACTATCTTCATAATTTCACAACTCAAAACCAATCAAGGTTAGAAAAACCAACCAATGATAAAGAATAAAAAGAAACTAATTTTAAATTCAAAATCTGTAGTAAAACAAATTACCGTTGGTTTCAATTATATTTGGAACTACAGATTTTTCCTGAGCAACGATACTTTATGTAAGAGAATCCAACCCCAAGTGTAAATTGTGTAAAAGTGTCAATTTGATTGTGACTGCTATTGGATAATAAATAAAGTGAAAAGTATAACAGAACCTGGTACTGTGCGTTAAGAGTCATAATTAATTCGAAACCTAGAGAACCGTTCCAAGGCCATCCTAAAGAAAATAGCAAAATCATTAAAACCCTCGAAATCTTATCAACCAAAATTAAAATGAATAATTTCCGCGAGAATATAAAAATCTAGCGTCGTCCTTTATAAATCATAAAAATTAAAATCATAATTTCAACTTAATGTCAGGTAAATAATCGCCCTTTTGACGCAAGGACAAATCTGGACATAACACCTTCCGATAACTGGTACTTCCATGGTATCTTTGAAATACGTAAAATATAATTTATATGATGTATTAGATATATTTACGTGCTTAGATATATGATATGTTAGATGCATAGACGTATTAGATTGAAAGGAGACGGAGAAAGAAGTTCAAAACTTTGAGATTTTCATCATTTTTCATTGAAATAGCCTGCTTTTAGTGATCTGTATGTTTATATTTTTCCCAATTCAAGCGTAAATAAATGTAGTAAATTTTTCAATCATCAAATGAGTGGTTTTAATCGCGCAAAAAATGGGGAAACCCCCATTTTCATACCTGTAATCCCAGCCTTCCTCAAGCCATAAAAGGATTAGAGAGAGATAGACATATCCTTCAAGGGTCATAAAAATGAAACTATCCAACGTCAACTTGAAGCCAGAAGACCTGCTACCCTCATTAAATATTGATGTCGAACGATGTTTTTCGATGTTATGAGTCGTCCTTTTTGAGTCACGACGATACAAAACGATATTTTGACACCAAATGATTTCAATACTTTTATGACTTCTACCAAAATGGGCGTCGTTTGACTTCACGTTGATGTTGGAAATCTTCAAAATACCTCCGAAAATGAGGACACTTTTGATGTCAAAACTACATCTTATGAAGCCTTATTTTTCGACTCGGGAGGATTCGTCAACGAATGTAGCATTTTCGCTCACGATTATTTCAGAGGATCATCGAGTATGTCTCACAAGGAAGTGAAATCCGTAAACAAATCGAAAAGTCGTTCCGTCACCGACACTCTTTCGTGTGGAAATAAAAAAAAATTTGATTCCATGAATATCTTCCGTGAATGAAATAATGGTGAGCGAAAATGCTACATTCGTTGACGAATTCGTTCCCATGCGTCGAGAATAGGCCCCCAGGAGGGTGTATTTTCCAGTTCTTCGTGATTACTTCGGTAAATAAGCGAGATAGAGCGAAATGGACGTTAATTTGGGATCAGGAAGAAGTTCATTCGATTCTCTGTGATTATTTCGGTGAATAAGCGAAATAGAGCGAAATGGAGGTTAATTTGGGATCAGGAGGAAGTTTATCCAGTTTCCCTGTGATTATCTCGGTGAATAAGTGAGATAAAGCGGAGTGGACGTTAATTTGGGATCAGGAGGAAGTTTATCCAGTTCTTCATGATTATCTCGGTGAATAAGTAAGATAGAGCGAAATGGACATTAATTTGGGATCAGGAGGGTGTTTTCCAGTTTTTCGAGATTATCTCGGTGAATAAGCGAGATAGGGCAAAATGGATGTTAATTTGGGATCAGGAGGGCGTTTTTCCAGTTTTTTGCGATTATACTGGTGAATAAGCGAAATACACATTAATGCTGGATCAGGAGGGAGTTTTATCAGGTTTTCAGGATTATCTCAGTGGATAAGCGAGATAGAATGAAATGAATGTCAATATGGGATCAGGAAGGAGTTTTCATGTGGAATAATATCCTTGTGATTCCACACTCGTCTCTCTCTCTCTCTGTCCCTAATAGGAAGCGTCTCTTATGGGCTCCTCCAGTTTTTAATAATAATTGTTGATTCTTATACTTTATTTAATGCCTGCTGCACGGAGATTGGAGTTGAGAGTTTGCAGTATATTTTAAACAATTAAATTCACCCGGTTGTGCAAGTTTAACAATGTAATAAGTTAATATAAATTTGAGTGGCAGAATAACCTCAATCGTAAGGTGATACATGTATATATATATGTGCAAGTGGTTACAAGTATATATGTAAGTGTGAGTGGTTATCTGTGACTATATGAATTATCAAGTTTGGCTTTGTGTTTATTATTCTCATATAGCCACGACTCACCAGTGACACCTCTTTTCGTACAATCAATTAAACTTATATGGTAATAATACAGTCGATAAGTGCTATTATGAATCTGTTTTATAGGCTTTGATTGGGTTCTTCTACTCTCCGTCTCTTCATTATCATAACACGACCCAATCAGCTGATCTAAAGTGTGTCGAGAACTGCTTAACTGTCATAATGGGGGATGATACTGAGGAGAAAACTTCAAACGCAGAGATTGCAGCTCTTTTGAGGGCTAACTCTGTTACACTCAACTCAATTAAATCTGATATGCATGAGACCCTGACCCGTATTGAAGACCATAATAAACGTATTGACGTAGTTGAAGAAAAAAACAAAGAGATCGTCAAAACAATTGATTTGATGAATACTGAGACTGCAGATATTAAAGCCGACATTAGTGAAGCCAGAATTATGATGGAAAAATCGAAGCAGCAACAAAATCGTAACAGTGTTGAAATACTGGGGATACCCTGCACTACTGATGAAGACATCTATAAAATAGTTATTTTTATCTGCTCGAAGGCCAACCTCAACCTCAACAGTAATGACTTCAATGCATGTTATCGTTTGGGGAAATTGACAAAAAAACTTGAAAATGGACTTGTTTCTACCCACCAGTTATTGTTGACTTCCTTAGATCACAAAACAAGGATGTACTGTTAAAATTTCTGAGAACTTCACAAAAGCGTCTCAACACACACGACCTTGGCCTGGGGAGCAGTCCTGGCACTACCATCTATATCAACGAGAAACTGACACCGTTCTTCAGAGGTTTATACCTACAAGCTAGACTTGAGAAAAAACGGGGCAACTTTAAATATGTCTGGGTGAGGAACAATACCATCTTTGTTCGGGCTGACGATGGCTCACCTGTGCTGACCATTGGTAGTGAACGAGACTTGTCGATGGCACTCGAGACCCACATGAATGTTAAAGACGTTCGTTTGACTGATTCTGAACTGGCAACTCCTGATCTGACTAGCAAGAGAAGCGCAAAGAACGTGAGGAAGACGATGCAGCTGGTACCACATCTGGGACAAAGCGCCAGACTCGGGCAAACAACAGAGGGAAGAAGACATAGCAACCCAGGGAACAACCGAAAATAACCAATACACGTATACATAATTTAAAAATAGCCCATATTAATTGTCAGTCTCTTCCTTGTCACTACCTAGATCTATACGAATTTATTAAAAATGATAATTACTCTGTTATAGGCATTAGCGAGTCCTGGCTCAAGCCACACATGAATGACGAATGTGTAAAGATTCCAGGTTTCTCTATTGTCAGACATGATCGTGTGGGTAAGGAGTGTGGTAGCGTGGCGCTATCTATCGTGAAGAATTCAATATCAGAATTCTGGAATGTTCTCAGAGCCAATACGATAGCAATCCCGAATATCTCATTATAGAAATGTATGGATGTGGTCTAAGGAAAACTTTGATCAGCATAGTGTACCGGGCTCCTCATCTTAGGTACCCGGCTGCTCTCTGGGAATCGATATCGAAATTATCACCTCTTTATGAAATCACCATTGTCATGGGTGACTTTAATATGGATCTCTTTGGTAAGAAATTGAGCAGGGAATTAACAGATGATAATAAACATCTCAGACGCTCGGCCGGGGATCTGGATTTGGAGTTTGTGCCGTTTAGAGCCACCCACCACACCTCTCACTCACTTACATGCATAGATATTATACTCTTAAGTGACATGGAACTAGTCTCCAATATTTTTCAGCATTCAACGTCCATCTCTCACCATGACCTGATTGGCGTTGAACTATTGATAGCAATCGAGAAGCCTGGCAAACGTAGTTTTGAATATCGTGATTATAAAAAATTTAATGAAACTGAATTTTGCAGAGACCTTGCCGCGATAGACTGGTCTAGTTTGTATAATTCTGTCTCGCTTGAGGATAAAGTGGGCTTTTTGACCGGAGCAATAACAACTTCTCTTGACAAACATGCTCCTATGGTCCAGGTGATTGTTAAGAGACGGTACGCCCCTTGGTTGAATGATTTCATTAAAACAAAAATGAAGTTACGCGATGCACTACGGGCGAAACACCGTAGGACAAGAGAACCGCACCACAATAATGCTTTTATAATCTTGAGAAATGAAGTAAAATCTCTTGTAAACGCGGCCCGTGCAAGATACTATTCTAATCGTCTAAAATCTGTTAGTAATCCTAAAGAGCTGTGGTCAGAGTTGAGTAAGCTAGGAATAGGTAAACAAAAAAATAAAAAAAGCAAACTTTTAGTGGAACTTGAGGACTTAGCTCGCTACTTCGGCTCTTTCGGTTCAAGGAAGTCTGAATGCATTGCTGACGGCACCCAGGTAACACAGGGGAACTTTAATAGTCATCTGTATGTGGCTACCAATAATGATAACCCGATATTCAATATCCAACGTATTACTCCGAAGGATGTCATGGATAACATCAATTACTCCAATTCATGTTCCGCTGGTCCAGACGGCCTCCAGAGCACAATTGTAAAAATTTCTCTGCCAGTATGTCTAAAACATATTCTTCACATTTTTCTTTACTCAATTGAAAATCTGATTTTTCCCCCACAGTGGAAAAATGCAACTATTTGCCCTATACCTAAAGTTAAAAATCCTGAAGCGTGTTCCCAGTATCGCCCGATAGCACTGACGAATTTTCTCTCTAAAATATTCGAAAAAATTATTTCCAAACAAATGTTATCATATCTAGAAGTTAATAATAAATTTGACAAATATCAATCGGGTTTTAGAAGCGGGATGAGTACACAGACTGCATTACTCAACGTACTTGAAGACGTTAAATATGCAGCAGATGCACGTAGAATCACTATCCTGGTACTCTTTGATTTTTCGAAAGCGTTTGACACCGTTGACCACCAAATATTGCTGGAGAAGTTTGGGTGGCTTGGTTACAGTCGGGACGCATGCACATGGATCACCTCTTATCTATCATCGAGAAGACAGGTGGTCGTCGGCGATGGTAAAAAATTATCAAGTTGGACTACTATGGATGTGGGGGTTCCACAAGGTACCATTTTTGGGCCTTTATTCTATCTGTGTTTCGGGCATGATATCCCTAATGTACTCCAATTTTGCAAACATGCAGCCTACGCCGATGACCTCCAAGTGTACGCACATTGTCTTCCCAAGGAACTCCCTGCGTGTATTGAAAGAGTGAATATGGACATTGAGGCCTTCTGCGGCTGGGTTGAGGGCAACAGACTCACTATCAACGAAAATAAAACACAAGCAATGATTATTGGATCAAAAAAATTTATTAATGCCATCGACCTGAATGGGGTCCCTGAAATTAAGGTAAAGAATAGTGAGATTGAGTACTCAACTAGCATTGGAGACCTTGGTGTCCATATCGACAATAAACTTTTATGGCACAATCAAATTCACTCAATTGTCAAAAAAGTTAACGCCACACTCTATCAGTTAAAACGCAACAAACACTGTCTGAGTCAACAGCTACGTGTTAATCTGGTCCAGTCTCTGGTCTTCCCCCATCTTAACTACTGTTGTCTGGTGTTGCTTAGGTGCTCAGAAGAAAATAATAATATCCTTAAAAAACTTATTCATGGTTGCATTAGATTCATCTTCGACCTGAAACTGGATGCGTCCATTACACCATATTGTGAAAAACTTGGATGGTTGACTCCTGCCAATAGACGTTTATTCTTTCTCGGTAAATTGACTCATTCGTTACTACTTGGCCGTGGTCCTGAGTATCTAGCCCAAAAATTGAAGTACAAGGATCTATCTAACAGATCTTCACGTCGCGGTACGTACCTTGACCTCGTAGTTGATAAATCGAGGACTAACTTCGGTACATCTAGCTTCCAGGTATCCGCGGCTAATTTTTGGAATTCTATTCCACTCGAAATTCGTGAATGTAAGATCGCTAAGAGTTTTGGACTATCACTACACAAGTTCCTTTTAAATGTACAAAATGAAATGCACCGGAAACTATAGTAATTATTACGGTTATTGTAAATGGTGGTTGTGAATGATTGTATGTACTGGTAAAATTAAAAATTAAAATTTACAGATAATGAGAATGTGTACGGTGGAAGAATGGAAGAAAGATAATAAGAATGGAAGTGAAATTGTAATAATGGAAAAAAAAAAAAAACAAGATAAAAATGAAAATGGAATAAATAAATGATTGAATATTGAATGAAATATGAAAAAATGGATGAACATATATATATAACAATAATAATTATCACAATTGAGAATGACTCATTGCTTATTGATAAATTTTGAATATAATGTAAACTATGTAATTCGATTTTTAAATGTAATTTAATGTAAAATTTTTGCTTTGTCCTTAGGGGAAGTGAAATTCCCAGGACATCAATAAAAAGCTTTTCTCTCTCTCTCTCTCTATCGTCCATTTCGCTCTATTTCGCTTATTCACTGATATAGTGTCGAAAAACTGAGAAAACTTTCTCTCGATCCCATATTGATATCCATTTCGTTCTATCTCGCTTATTCACAGAGGATAGCGAAAATCTCTCAGAAAAGGATGTACTGAGAGTAGCTAAACGACGTAGTCCAGTGCGCACATCACGTACTCAAGTGCGTATATCACGTACCCAGAGTGCGTACATCAAGTACTCAGAGTGCGTACATCACGTTCGATTGTGAGAACTTGGAGTACGCCCCGCATGAATAGCGACTACGCTCTCCTGTGTGTATAATAATATTTTTTTCCGTAAATTTGGGAATTCTTCACAAGAAATGATTCGGGGCAGTTGCCCTATCTCGCTGAGTTTCCGAGACATTTCCAAAAGATGAATGAAAAGCAGTTTTCCTGTTTCACCTCTATCCCAATTTCTGACATATCTCAGAAACTGAACAAGATTCAGAGATTTTCGTAGAGACTTTTTTTGTAGCTCTCAAAATTTTTCACAAAAAAAGTTTCACAAAATTTTTCGTATCTTACTTATTGTTCAACATATTTCTGAAAAACAAATCTCAAAAAAAAATTCACGTTCCATCTCCCTCTGGTGATCTCTGAAGAATATTTCCGAGAGTAAGCGAGTAAGCAGAAAGTAGCCACTTTCTGCATGCTACGCCTGCAGTCAGTGGTACTTTCTGCACGTTGTGCATCAGAAAAAATATCTTGCACGTGCCGCAAAGATTTACAGATTCGAGTGAGTACAAAACTCGCTTTCGGCTCGTTTTGCAGCCTCAAACTCGTCAGAAAAGTACTTAACCGCACTCCTTAGGTAATATACTATTTTAACATATTCCAGGGATCAGAACTTCTACTTTCATAACATTGCATAATGTCCCTCCATCATTCACGTTATCCTACCCGATTTTCTAACTCTGCATAATGTTCTCGACCCCCCACATCATTTCTGGAATTCTCAACACGAGAATTTTCACGGTATTAGCCTATATGTGTGAATAAGGAATTCGAATGCGTAATGATGAGTTTATCACGAAATTCTAAATCTCCGAAAAAAAATAGATTCAAAAAAAAATTTCAGAATCGGAAATTTTTCAGAAAACCATGATCCAAGAGAAGAATTTTGGAGTTTTTATCAAGGATGTTCCACAGGTACCGTCAGCGGGGGTTGTGAGGTATGAGAGGGGCAGCGATTTCGTCAGTGTTTCAATCCCTGAACATGAAAAAATGATTTTTTTAATTTCTCATAAAAATGATTTTCAAGGAATTATGGAACGCTGTGGGTGTTCAAATATTATATTGTTATCATTACATTTCATAGATATTTTTTTTGGCTTTGGCTATTTGCACAATACATTTTCAAAACAATTCAAGAAAAATATTGGATATGCCTGCATTGGGAGTCGAACCCGGATCAACTGGTTACGCGCCAGGTACTCTACCGATTGAGCTATCCAGTGATATGCCAATTTTCCATTCAAATTGTCTTGAAAAGTCACACACTCAGTATATACCCCCCACCTCTGCCCATCACGCAGTAATTTAAATTAAATTTAATCATATTTTTGGTATATTATACCTTGCGTGACTTTTGCGTGTATTGTGCAAATAGCGCGAGCCATTTTTTTTATCCTTTATTTAATTAGCTTGAGAATTATTTTGAAAAAAGCAATGCATTCTAGGGAATTCTGGTGACACAAGTTGGCAACGGCACATACTCCCAACCGGGAGTCTAGCCATGAAGGAAAAAAAAAAAAGACACAAGTTGGCAGCACTTACGCGAGATTAACAATTTTTCAAGCATTTTTATTAATTTTAATGCCAATTATTGACCCAATCATCGTATAAAAATGAACAAATTGTGCGCGGGTTCATTTTTCACCTATATCATCGAATTTAAAGAATTTTTCGAAAAGTTTCTTAGGGCCAGTTTATGGAGCCAGAATTAGCGCTAACCGCGTGTGAGCTTAACTCTGACTCTGGGGCGAATATCGTTAACTGCTGGTTAACGTAACTAGGTGTTTTGTGGGTAAAAATGGCGAACAGCAGCGTTACCATTCAGTTGTTGATTTATAACCTGAAAAGACCAATGATTCGAGCGAAAAAGTGAACATCGATGGCTTGGGATTACCTTGCATTGAGGGTGGTAACTCTAATTTCCGCCATTTTGAATTTAAACCCTCAGTGACGTTAACCCGCGGCTAACGATATTCGCTCCAGAGTCAGAGTTAAGCCAAAGGAGATTCTACAATGGCCACGCCGCAAGCGCAACGCGCGGCAAATGCGCGCGGCATGCTCGAGCTTTGAGAAAATGGCGTACGTCAACAAATGCTCTTTAACTACCAAAAAAATGATTACAACCTCAATTGTAGTATCCACGCACTGCCTGCTTAATTTGGCAGATCCGTCGAGGCGATACTGAGACTGTGCAACGTATACTATTGATTAAGAAAATCATATAATTTTCGCTGAATTAAAATGAGGTTACGGTTATTTGTTTGACAGTTGAAGAGCATTCATTACCGTTCGACATTTTTTCAAAACGTGAGCATGCCACGCGCATTTGCCGCGCGTTGCGCTTGCAGCGCGGCCATTGTAGAATCTCCTTAACACGCGGTTAGCGCTAATTTTCGCTCCATAGACCGGCCTTTAAGCCTTTGTGAATTTCCCATAAAAACACATGTTAAATGATGATTTTTTTAAAATTTATAACTTTCAAACCAGGTATGAAAGAAGAAACAAAATTTTGCATACGGTTTTTTGATAATTTGGAGAACCTTGGAAAATATTTCATTGGACTCGTCCATTTTTTAATTTTGATAAAATACCGGTAGAACATCCTTAACCCCCTCAAGTACGCGGTCCACACGTTGTATCGACCCACTTTCTTGTCCTATCGGCCGGGGTCGATTCGTCGTATCGACCCTCTTCTTTAACATTAAAAAATCATTTTCTCAAATACTATCACAGATGTAGAAATTGAAAAAATTGATTTGGGTAGATAATGGAACTGCCTTTGGAGTGGTGAATCATTTTTTTTTTTGCAATATTTTTACCACTTTTTTTTGATAAACAAAAGTTGTGGGCTGAAATTCCACGCTTGATATATTCAATCGTCTCGTTTATCGGAATTTATTTTTGAAAATTCCAAAATTTTTACTCAAATTACAGTACAACCCCGCTATTTGCAACTTTTTTACCCCGCAGTTTGCAGCTTTAGCCCCGCCTACTAGCCCGCACTACTTTCTACCAGAAATTGAGAGCACATACATCACTTTCATGTGTTAAAGAGGCTATTCTCAAATATTAGTTTTTTTCTCAGCTGTCTATTTAAACGATATTCAATCTTGATATAAATTCAAATGATTCATTCCTTTTTTTTCTGGAATTTTGAATGTGCATATTTATTACTTTCATGATACAGATCCAAACTACAGGAGATACAAGAAACTAATTCCGACAAAAAATACCTCTCTAATTGATTGAAGCCAATCCCATATTTATTCTATTTCATCCATTCAAAGATGGGAAAATAATATATATTCACGAATGGAATAACATTCAAATTCGTGGTGGGCTGCTTCCTCCTTCTCTTTATTCTTATTGGCTATATGCCCATGACGCATCGCTCTCCACGTTTACCGGCGACGGAACAGGGGAAGTTAAATGTCTGTGGTGGGGACAGAAAGGAGTTGAGGAGCCAGTTGCAAATAGTGGGGTTCTGATGTCGAGATGAGTTGCGAATAGCGAGGTTGTACTGTACTCTGAAGGTTCGTCTATCAAATGGCGCAATGCGAATTTCAATCGGATTGATAATTTGTTTGTTATAAATAAATTTAGCATGCAAGACTAGTTCAGCAACTTATCATCTGATAGGATTAAAATTAGGCCTAAAAATTCACTAAATATTTCTATAACGCAAAATGTGAGAAAAATTGATATCTCTATAGTATTTCTATGGAAAACCAATGCAATCAATGGAAGTTTTTCCATAATTTTTGAATGAAGCGTTCAAGAGACGTTGCGCATTGCACAGCGTAGTCTGATCGTCAGATAGCTTCCGGCCGATGGGACAGCCTGCAGCGTATGGGTCCCGTACTTGAAGGGTTAAGCTTATAATTCTGCTTGAACAAAATTCTCAATTAAATGAGATTCTTTTTGGTTTCCCATGAAAATTCTCAAAGATTCGAATGTACAGACTCTCGAAAGTGCAACGTACAATTTTCCATGATTGAAAATAAAATATCTCCGCGGAGATCTAAGCCAACTTGATTGAAAGTTTGTCCCTGTCTCTTATTGGTGGTCATGGCGAATGCTAATTTGATTGGAGTTGGCGTTCCTCAAAGTGAAGGAGTAATCTCATTTTCAGGTCTTTTTTGCTTTATCTTGCTCATTTACCGAAATAATCGCGAAAAACTGAAAGAACTTGCTCCTGATCCTATATTATTATCCATTTCGCTATATCTTGTTCGTTTACCGAGATATTGACAAAAGACTGAAGAAACTCCCTCCTGATTTCATGTAAACGTCTATTTCGCCCTATCTTGCTTATTCACCGAGATAATCCCAAAAATCTGATAAAACTCCCTCCTGATCCGATACTCACGTCTATTTCGCTCTATCTCGCTTAACCACCGAGATAATCTCGAAAATCTGATAAAACTCCCTCCTGATCCCATACTAATGTCTATTTCGCTCTATCTCGCTTATTTACCAAAATAATAGTAAACAAAACTGAAACAACTCCCTCCTGATCCCATACTAATGTCCATTTCGCTCTATCTCGCTTATTTACCGAGGTACGGGAATCATGTACTGAGGTACTGGGATCACGTCCCAAAGGGGCTTGAATCACGTCCCCCTAGAGTACATGAATCACGCCCCCCAGAGTACATGGACCATGTCCCTCAAAGGACATGGATCATGCCCCTCAAAGGAGGTGGATCATGCCCTCAAAGGACGTGAATCATGGACATTCGGGACGTTTATTATGCTGAACGGTTGAGCATAGTTCTCGCCCCAATTGAGCATGAAGTAGGTACTTCAGGGACGCATTTTACGTCCAATTGGAAGATCTTGATGTGTGACCCGAATGGGCATAAATCATGCCCTATGGATCGTGATCCAAGGCCAGTGTTTTCTGTGTATAGTAAAAAGAAATGTCTCTATTTTTCCCAAGTATTCTTGTAGTTCAATCTTCAGTAATTGTTCCCTCCCATCATGCTATTCTTCATTCCTATATATATATATATATATATATATATATATATATATACACTCAGCAAAAAAATTAAAGGAACGCTAAATTTTGTCAGTTTTTTGCTTGATTTCCAAATGGCTGTAACTTCGCCAAAAATCATCGTATCAGGATAAAAAAAAATGGTTAGAAAGCTTGAAGTTTCTACTCTTGAAATTTTGAGAGGAAATTTTTTTTTGATCATCCGTTATAACGAGATAAGAGGGCTGAAAGCGGGAAATTTTTTTTCTTTTTTTTCATTTTTTCAAATTGTTCCACGGACTTCAAAAAATTTTTTTCGACTAAACCCTTATCAGGGTCGTGTAGCCTGATCTTTCAGCTTCAATTTTCTTTTTTTTTTTTCCCTACGACCCTTTGTTGTTGAGATATCGTCGATTGAATCAAAAAACACCCTTTTGTCTTTAATCGTCGATATCTCAGGAACTACTGATCGCACAGCGAGCGGGTGATGAGATTTGTAAACTTGAATAAATTTTCTATAAGATTCTGGCACTGTTTAATTGGAAAAAAAATTCCTTCCACTTTTAAAATTGGTTCGGAAAAGTACCGAAAAATGGAGTTTTTTTTCTTTTTTGAAAATTGCCCTGCATTTCACGAATTTTGTGGGGATTGCAAATGTTTTAACGTTTTTCTTTAGTTCAATGTGTGCTGAAACACCCCCTAAATTTTCAAGCCAATCGGCTTGACCGTTTTTTTTTCCCGAATGAACAAAGTTTTCGCAAAAATTAAAGGAACACTTTTTTGTTCCTTAAACACCAATTAATGATGATTAAGGCCGAAAATGTTTCTTCTCCGTTATTTCTTTGTGATTTTTTGGGCAAAATTTGTTGAATTCCATCGAAAAAAAAAATAAAAAAAAAATCGATTTTTTTTTTAAATCATTGAAAAAAATCGAAAAAAAAAAAAAATTTGATTTTTTTTTCGATTTAAAAATTTTTTTTTCTTCATTTTTTTCTGATTTTTTTTTCTTTTTTTCGATGGAATTCAACAAATTTTTCCCAAAAAATCACAAAGAAATAACGGAGAAAAAACATTTTCGGCCTTAATCATCATTAATTGGTGTTTAAGGAACAAAAAAGTGTTCCTTTAATTTTTGCGAAAACTTTGTTCATTCGGGAAGAAAAAACGGTCAGGTCGATTGGCTTGAAAATTTAGGGGGTGTTTCAGCACACATTGAACTGAAGAAAAACGTTGAAACATTTGCAATTTCCACAAAATTCGCGAAATGCAGGGCAATTTTCAAAAAAGGAAAAAAACTCCATTTTTCGGTACTTTTCCGAACCAAGTTTAAAAGTGGAAGAAATTTTTTTTCCAATTAAACAGTGCAAGAATCTTATAGGAAATTTATTCAAGTTTACGAATCTCATCACCCGCTCGCTGTGCGATCACTAGTTCCTGAGATATCGACGATTAAAGTCAAAAGGGTGTTTTTTGATTCAATCGACGATATCTCAACAACAAAGAGTCGTAAGAAAAAAAAAAAAAAGAAAATTGAAGCTGAAAGATCAGGCTACACGATCTTGATAAGGGTTAAGTCGAAAAAAAAATTTTGAAGTCCGTGGAACAATTTGAAAAAATGAAAAAAAAAGAAAAAAAATTTTCCCGCTTTCAACCCTCTTATCTCGTTATAACGAATGGTCAAAAAAAATTTCCTCTCAAAATTTCAAGAGTAGAAACTTCAAGCTTTCCAACCATTTTTTTTTATCCTGATACGATGATTTTTGGCGAAGTTACAGCCATTTGAAAATCAAGCAAAAAACTGACAAAATTTAGCGTTCCCTTAATTTTTTTGCTGAGTGTATATATATATATATATATATCGTCGATCTAGAAACAAAAGGGCGTAAGCACCAAAAAAACACTTTTCAAAAGGAAAAGGGCGTATTTGCCAATGCTAGTGGGAATAGGGCGTATGTGCAACATATACGCCTTTTTGTTATTACGATTTTTTTAGCTTGATCTCCCCGATCTATTGAATACCAAAAGGGCGTATCCTTCAAACATTCCCCCTTTCTGTTATTAATCATGATAGTAAATTTCTGAAAAATTATGAGATTTAATAACAGTGAAAGGGCGTATCTTCAGTTCATGCGCCCTTTTGTTATCATGATTCCCACAAAAGGGATTCATAATTAAGACAAATAATTAAAAACAAATAGGTGTATGTGCGGAAGATACGCCCTTTTGCCATTAAGCATTTACTGCATAATGGTTCAAATAGAAAAAAAAATTAAAAGCAAAAGGGCGTATTTATTGAAAATACGCTCTTTTGTTATTATAAATTATAGAGCAGGATGGCGCAATTGAGGATGAAATTAATAACAAAAGGGGATATGTGCAAAACATACGTCCCTTCATTGTTACCACCATGTGCAAATCTTGAAAGTATTGAGAGCCAAACAGGCGTATGTGAGGGAGATATGCCCCTTCTATATCAATAATTGGAGATACGTCTGTTTGTTATTTGAGAAAAAAAAATGCTCCAAATGATCGGAAAAGTCGAGCATGATCGATGGAGCGAAAAAAAAATGGCACTTACGCCTTTTTGTTTCTAGGTAGACCATGTAATACTGTAGACAACCAAAATTATACTGGCCGAGAGAAGGCTCATTGATTTACCAAAATAACCAATACTCTTGGACCATTGGTCTCCATTTTCCTTCTGTGTTTCACACAAACTGTCTTTGTGTGGAGAATATCGACAATTTTCATCACTACCTCGCCTTTCATCGAGTTCCTTCTCTCTTCTCTCAATCAAAACATTGGTAATCTACTTCATTGAAATTCGTTATTCATACCCAAGTCGAAAAATGAGTCTTCATAAGATGTAGCTTTGACATCAAAAGTGTCCTTGTCTTTGGAGGTATTTTGAAGATTTCCAACATCAACGTGAAGTTAAACGACGCACATTTCGGTAGAAGTCATAAAAGTATTGAAGTCATTTGGGGTCAAAATATCGTTTTGAATCGTCGTTACTCAAAAAAGGACGACTCATAACATCAAAAATCTTCGTTCGACATCAACATTTAATGAGGGTAGCACGACTTTTGGTTTCAAGTTGACGTTGGATAGTTTCTTTTTTATGACCCTTGAAGGATATGTCTATCTCTCTCTAATCCTTATATGGCTTCAGAAAGGCTGGGATTACAGGTAAGAAAATGAGGGTTTCCCCATTTTTTAGCGCGATTAAAACCACTCATTTTAAAATTGAAAATTTGGTTCATTTATTTACGCTTAAATTGGAAAAAAAATGTAAAACATACAGACCACTAAAGACAGGCTATTTCAATCAAGAATGATGAAAATTTTGAAGTTCTGAACTTTTTTCTCCGTCTCCTTCTAATCTGATACGTCTATGCATCTAACATATCATCCCTTCTAAAAAAAAGCATGAAACGTTTTTTGTCACCGTTTTATTTTTCCTAAACCTAGATATACCATATCATATTATATTAGTATAGTATAGCTAGAATAGCTAGTATAGCTAGTATAGCTAGAATAGCTAGAATAGCTATTATAGCTAGTATAGCTAGTATAGTATAGTATAGCTAGTATATCTAGAATAGCTAGTATAGCTAGTATAGCTAGTATAGCTAGTATAGCTAGTATAGCTAGTATAGCTAGTATAGCTAGAATAGCTATTATAGCTAGTATAGTATAGCTAGTATAGCTAGAATAGCTATTATAGCTAGTATAGTATAGCTAGTATAGTATAGTATAGCTAGAATAGTATAGGGAAATTTTTTTGGAGTACCAGTTTATACTGGTTGAGGGAACTTTCTTTGTCACCTTCAAAAATCCACAGCCATTATGACATTACGTTATGGTATAGATAATGCATAGATTCGAGTACTATGGAACTAAATTTATACTTCTCCATCTATACAATAAATAATGATAAAATACATAATATAAATATAATTTAAAAATCATATTCTATTTTATTGGATCGTTACAGCATTTCTGTTTCCAAAAATCGTCCCAGTATACACGACCTTTAAGGGCAATTGAAATAAATTTTGAAACCAAAAGCTATTTCAATTATCTGGGGCCCTTAACCCTTATTCTTTTTGAAAACCCAGACGGAAAATTACAGAGAAAGAATAGGTTTCGACTCTAAATAATGTCACTATGGTTAATCGGTAATCGGTGATAACAATGATATTTTAACGTCATCCGTGGATTCAACATCAGTTCATCTCTTAGATAGTGCGAAAGATCGCATCTCCATTAATTTATACAAGATAAAATATCGGTAAAAAGAATGATGTCGCTGAAGATTTGTCAGAGAAATGAATAAAAATGACAGATTGAATAAATGAATGTCAAAAAAATGACGAATAACTGAATAAGAAAATAAAAAAAGATAAATGAATTGAACAAAGTTCACACTGTTATATATATAAAAAAATTAAGATTGAATAAATTGCAATCAATACTTCTTAGAAATTATTTCTAGAAAAATTAAAATTGAATTGCAATTATAAAAGGTTGCAATTGGGAAGATATAGCGATTATTTACATAAAAAAATCCATTTCTTCAGAAGAAAAATCCATTTTAGCAAAAAATGTATTTCTTTATAGAAAAAATCCATTTCTTCATAGTTTTATTATAAACATATTCATACTTGACCACTATCACCCAATTTAGCTCAACACGCGCGCGCAAGTGCGCGTCCCAATTCTAGTATATCTAAACACGTAAATATATCTAATACATCATATGAGTCATATTTTGCATATTCCATAGACACCATGGAAGCACCAGTTATCGGAAAGTTGAGGGAATGGCACTAATATCTGGACAGTGAGAATTAACTTATTAAAATGATGAAAGATTTCATTTCAGTGATGTATGTATGTATGATGTTGTGTGCGGTGGCCGAAAGGGCATATTGAGTATTACTATTATACGCCCACCTAGTGGCGACCACCTTAGTTCCAGGGTTCAAGAAGATTGGTAAGCTTAGCAAAGTTAGGCAACTGCTCAACTTCTCCCCCTGTTACCTTCAATTCCGAGATGCTAGTGGATCCGAAAACCTCCCACCTCTCTCTTTCGAGTCCAGTGCATCTCGTTAGTGAGTGGTGAGCATCCCCTGCTTCCATCCCACATTTGTCGCAGGTAGGTTCTTTTTCAAGTCCCAGCCTGTGTAGATAAGCCCTGGTGGGCCAATGTCCTGTGATAAGTCCAATCAGGCATCTGAGCTCTTTCCGTCCCAGCCTGGTGATATTTCCTGACAGTGACTTATCCGGACCCCCAAAGAGGCGTCTGGTATGAGCCAGACCCCCGCTGTTGTACCAGATCCTGTTGAATTCCTTCTGTGTCCTTGTTTTCAGCAACTTTTTCAGGAGTTCTGGTCTAGCACCGATGATCTCCTCTTCCTCACCGGTCACATGACTGCAGCCCGTGTAGGCGAGTGTGTCTGCTCTTATGTTACCTTCGATTCCCGAGTGACCCGGTACCCATAGGATTTTGAGCTTGTTCTTCGCTGCCATATCAATTAGCAGGCTTATGCAGTCTTTTAATAGTTGAGACGTTACCTTAGTCCTTTCAAGTTCTCTCAAGGCTTGCTTACTATCCGTGCACATGTAGATATGCTTATTCCGGACATCCAGTTCCAGTATTTTACTGGCGCAGTCTTTCAGTGCGGCTACTCCTGTTTGCAACACCGTACAGTGTTGGGGGAGTCGTGTTGAAGTGTTGGTCCTAGGTCCTTCGGACCATATCCCAGCACCCGCTCCACATCCCTTCTTGGCACCGTCCGTAAACCACGTCGGGCCCTCAGGTTTAAGGAAAGGCCTATGCTCTAGTGCCCATTCCTCGTGCGTTGGTCGTATGACTTCAAAGTTTCTGGTGAAGATCCTCGTGCCCCCGCATACGTCGCTACCCAACCGGAGCACTTTTCTTATGCTCCTGTCGTTAAGCAGCGACGCGTGCCCATAGGTCGAGTTCCTCCAGAGGCCAGCAGACCTCAGTCTTACCGTGGCACCCCTGGCTGCCTCCATTGCCATTAGGTGTGGCGGCTTCAAGTCTAGGATAGCCATTAAAGCAAGCATAGGTGTGGTTCTTAAAGCCCCACTCATCCCTATTCCTGCCCATCTTGCTATCCTGTCTATCATCTGTATGATAGAGGTTTTTGTTAGTGCCCTCCACCATACTACAGAGGCGTAGGAGAACTGGGGCATCAGCACCGCCGTGTAAATCCACTTCACCACCGCCGGGCTGAGTCCCCAAGTCCTCCCCATCATCCATCTAGAGGCCCAAAAGGTGTTTGACACCTTGTTGAGCTGTTTGTCTATGTGTGCTCTCCAGCTCAGTTTCCGATCGAGTCTCACTCCCAGGTAGTCCACCTCGTTCGAGAACTTGAGTTCAATTCCAAAGATAGATGGAGGTTTCACCTTCCACCCCTTTCTCCTGGTGAAGAGCACCATTTCTGTTTTGTTGGGGTTCACCCTGAGTCATTTCAGTGAATCAAATAATTCAATTGATTTTTATTTTGACACTTTGCAAGTATTGAAAAATCTGGTTTTCTCACGCAAATATTGATTTTAGTATATCTTGCCGTTACGTCCGTAAACTGGGGTATGTCCGGTAACTGGGTCCACCATGGTAATAGCGTCTTAAATCCTAATACAAAAATGTTGTGTCTTAAATTAAATTAGCAGGCAGAATATCACTTTTGTTTTTCCCTATCCAAAAAATTAATGCAGAGATTACGACAAACCGAACAGCACAACACTCTACACATAAATTCACTTAGACTGCCTTGATCGATGCACTCCTTACAAGGGTTGGCTCAAGACTGAATTTTCAATGCCTCTGGTCTTTTAATTTTCCGGAGATGGCGAAAAAATACCTCGAACCTTTGTACTTTTCGGTAATTTTATTTTACCACCCTCTCGTCATAAACCTGGGAATAACCAGATGAAAAAAAAAGGACCACATGTACGAGCCATAGCTGTACCCCGTACTATACGGCATACTGGCAGCCCTTTGACGACTGCGGGTTTTGTTACCTGAGAAACGCATAAAGTATCGGTCAATTTGGAAAATCAAAATATTCAACAATTTTTTTTACTTGATATTCCATTAAATTCAGCCTCTGAAAGTGCATCAAAAATTTTGAGCCCACAGTAAGATAAAAAAATTTCAATTTCAACGAAAACTAAAATTTTTCAAAGTCCAATGAAGTTTGAAAATTTCCTAAGTTCCTGAATGAAGGGAAACTCAGCCTGCCCAAATGATAGCCCACCCTTCTCTAGGAAATTTCAGGGGGAGACATTAAAATTTTTATGATTATTATACCTGCAACCCTCTGTTCCCGGCGCGGGTCAAAATTTTTTGAAGACCCGTAACACCAATTCGACTACTCATGATGTTTTCCTCCGGTTGTCGTTCCGAACCTTCATTTAAGTGTCGTATGACGTTGCAGGAAAAGGTAAAACGACGATAGCGGACGTCAAATTGAAGTTTTTTGACTCCCTCCAAAATCGTTGAAGTCTTTGATGTTGAAAAACGTTAAATGAAGACATGGAAAAAGGTCGGAGAACAATAGAAATGACACTCGAAGCAGTCAAAACTACATCTTACGACGACTTATTTTTCGACTCGGGTACTCAGTACATTTCTGAAACTAAATCCTAAAAAATGTTGAAAATTACATTCATTGAGCTGTTGAGAACAATGATTTACTTCAAGTTTTTCAAATCCCGGGTAAAAAGAAATTGGTCGTTCGACGATCTTCTGAAAATATTTCATCGCTTTCTCTCAAAGATCGCCCAGATGAGAACATACAAGACCTAACGACGACCAATCTTTGAAGAGTTCTTACTCGTCTTCTGAACTCTCGAGATCAATGGCCGAGTAACATGTTTCAAGAATTAGTCGTAGTCAGGTAGTCTGTACGTCGACCCATTTTCTCCATTTTCTCATCATCAAAATTTCCTGAAAAATTATGCCGATTTATTTTCATAGAAAATATTACATTCACAATATTTCTTTTCCATCCATTATTTTTTTTATTAACGATATCAAACCATACATAGAACTAATTTGATTTTATTCTTCATATTTTATGTCAAAATAACAGAAATCATTGATTGATCATTAATGTTTGTAATGTCTTCTGAAATTGCCTGATCGCTTGTAATCTGACTGCTCCCCTTCTCTCTTGACATGTCCTCGTACGTGAGAATAAGTGTTCATCTCTCGCTCACGTTTCCGTGAATATTCTCTGCAGTCATAGTCTCGTTGCCAATGATATTGTTTTTTTCCTCTCTCTGTTCTCTCCTGATCAAGTTGACGATAGTAGGCTTCTCTCTCCCTCTCTTCTCGGTCTCACTGGCGATAATATTCTTCTCTTTCTCTCTGTTTCCTTCTTTTCTCTTCATCTTTTTTCCAAAAATATTCTTCCTTTTCTCTTTCTGCCTGTCTTCTCCTTTCTCCTTCTTTTCTCAAAAAATCTTCTTTCTCTCTTTCCCTTCTTTCTTGCTCCATCTGTTTGCTATACATTTCCATTTTCTTCTCCATTTCTTCTATTTTTTTTTGTATTCTTCGAGGATTCTCTCATTGACAGCTTCCTTATCATAATCAACTTTGTTAAAAATCATGGCAATTTCTTGCCCTGACTTTTACTGGAGGAAACCCGATGCAACTCGCCGGGATCGTCCGATGATATACTCAAGTGAACTCTACTCCACGGGTGCCAGAAGATGAGGATGTTGAAGTTCTAGCAGAATCGAGAAGAAAGGAGTTCAAGGATAAATGAAGCTCACGTGTTACAAAAATAGACTCTCTAATTCATAACTGAAACTCTACACATTCGCGACCATTGATAACTTTCTCGTGATAATTGTCTCTCACAAACTTTGATATTCATCACGATTGTAAATCGCGATTAATTAGATAATGTCTCAATTAGTGAAAACAAGAAAACTACTCGTCGTTTTCCACCATGCATCTATAGACTCGGCGTGGTTTTCTCACTCGCACTCGTTGCGTTACTCGGTGTTACACTTTGCACGTTTTTCACTCAGGATCCAAAATGTAAGTGACGCGTATAATTCGCGTGGTTACTCATCTCCCGCTTGTCGCCAGGGTCAAGGCGCCTCTGGTGACCATCAGGATAATTTTAAGGAGATTGATGACTCGACCGCTCCTCTGGTAATTGAGGATCGGTCGATAATCAGCCTCAGTTTATTAACAAACTTGGTTCGCTTCTGCTTCGAGTTGCTTCTTGTAATTCTCAATAAGTTTTCGATTATACATTTCTTCATCATTGAGCTGTCCATCGTTCATAGGCCAATCCTTACGAGAATGGAATTCAGGAGTATCATTCTTTTCGTCATCATCATTATCTGCGATTCCACCTCCTTCATTGTCAGATTTCCCTGCAGAACTATCCACTGGACTGTCACTCTTCTTGACTTCATCGAATTCGTCTTGATAAATCTTCATTAGTTCATCAATAGTTTCCTCTTGATCAACAGGATTTGCCCTATCATCAGGCATCAGTTCACCATCACTCTTCTCTTCTTCATCTATTTTCCCTCCACCATCCTTTTTTTTTCGATTATTATTTTTCTCTCGATCGTCATCTGATGCTCCTCCATTCTTTTTCCCTCCACCATCAACTTTCTAAAATCATTATTCTCCTCTTGGTCGTCATCTGATGCGTCACCAACTTTTTCTGTCCCAGTCCTAATTCTTGTGCATAAATCAGTCACCGATTTCCTGAATTCTCTCTCACTTTGTGCGGATGATCTGAACAGCTGGACACAGGTATCTACACAGAGGTGGGTATATACAGGTTATTATTATTTAATACTGAACAATATTACTTGAATTATACGAAAAGCCTAATAATTTTTAACTCAGGTAGCACTTTTTCAATTTTCTTGAATTTTTATCTTCGAAAAATCTGAGAGAATTTGATCGAAACATGTAATAGGAATAATTTGTCTGAATTTTTAGGGAAAATCAGTTGTTTTGAAGAAAAACGAAAAAATAAAACTGTTCCGATTTTTCTTTAATTACCTCTTATTAGCAGTATCATAGTTTATTGGTCTAATGACATACGTTGGAGCTCAATGAAACAAATTTCGTTTATCATCCTTTTCCACTATTGGAAATAATGTTTCATGGATTTTTGCTGAAGTTATGAGCCGAAAACAGAAAGCCGGATTTTCTCCCATGACTCCTTCAGAAAATTGATGGAACTTCATTCTCAATGCCTCAAATCAATCGGAAATGAGCTCAATCCTCATCAGAAATATCAAAGAATAGAACTCAAGATACCCTCAAAAACTAGAAATTGCTGAGAATAATTCAATTCTCCATAAAAAAAAATTTTTAAACGATATCTATATTACTTACAAAAAACCGCTTTATAATAATTTTCCGGAATTGGATTTGGTCCCCTCTTCGCGGTCATCGTAGCCAGCTCGCGGCCCAATGCCAGTTTCATAAGTGCACAAGCCATTGTTCCCGGATGTTTGTGGGTCCTTTTGATGATTTCGAAGTTTATATAGTTCACTAATACTCCACTATCTTTCCACAATTCTACCTGGAAATAGCAGGAAAATAATTACTGAGCGCGATATCCCGAGTCGAAAAATTTCGTTGGTTTCTAGTCTGAAACACGTGAAAATGATCGGAAAAAGGTCTAAAAATTGCATTCTACGGACTGAAACCGACCAACCGAAAATGACCAAGTCGGTTTCAAGTCCATCCCTTTTTTCCGATGAGTTCGTCGTCTTCACTGACTTTCAAGGGAAGATGAAATACCGACGAAAACAAGAGTCTCTGGGTGCTGAAATTTTTCTTCACAAACTTAGAAAAATTTCGTCACTGTGGATTTTTCTTCTGAGTCCTTCAAGCTTTTTCAATTTTATGTCAATTTTTTCAAATTGACTTGTTTCTCTTTTTCTTTCACATTTTTCGGGAAGTAGATCATCGCTTTACATAATCAATATCACACTGGATGAAAAAGATCATAACACTTCAGCGATTAATAGTACGTATATCCTATAACGAATTTATTCCCCAAATTGATTGAAATATATGAATAGTATATTTTCAATTGAATTCAATTGATCTCAGCTCTATTATAGAGAGATCGTTGAAGATAGTGAAGATTTTCTGTGATTGTAATTTCGATGATGTAAATTATAGTTGATATCAATTCACAATAAAGAGTAAAAAGGAGGTAGAAAATTATTGGATAATTTTCAAGCAGTGGAAAAATGGGTATTTCCCAAAATTGTAATAAATGCCCTTTTCCCTTATTCGAGTACGCCAGAGTAATAAACCAACACATGTTGCCTCCGGTAGGCTCCGTTATTCTGATCTCTCTCTCTCTCTCTCTCCTACAATTTTTTTGAGTAGCTCACTGAAAATGTCTTGCTCTTTCTCTGTTACTCTTGAGCTTTCTGTTGAAATTTGAAGAAAAACTTTTTCAGTTCAACGTCAACCACCGGTGGACGTAGCTCTTCTTGAGGTTCCAAGTGATATTCAGTGACGCACAGAATTTTCATTATTATTTGCGCTAGGGTATACGTATATTTGAATGAAACTTTAGAGTTATTATTTATAGTTCAATCATCAGTTTTTGATCAATGTTATTGTCTCTTAAGTATTTCAAATATAAGTGTTTTAGGTGAGAATGATCAAATATTCATTTACAATAATATAAGCCAATTTAAATTGATGGTTCGATATATATTAATGTTATAGCATTCCTTAATATTGTTGCGTTTTAAGTATTTCAAATATAAGTGTTTCACGTGAAAATGTGAATCAAGTATGATTTATAAAGGTGTAAGCCTATTTTGATTACTATGTTTTGATATGTACGCATAATGAATTTTTCACTCATAAAATGAATAAAAAGCAATATATGAATCTAATTCCCGAACGCACAATTATTTTTATTCTTTCAATCCGATTTTTTTTAATTTAAGTGAAAAAATTTGGGCCAAAAACCGATGAATTCGATTGGAATGGTGACTAAATACCGACGAAACTCCTGAAAACTCGTCGAAAATAGCGTCGGTTTGTGTCCTTAAAGTTGCATTCCCAGGTCTACAACCGGCTCGAAATCCAGACTGAAGACTAATGAACTCACAAAGCTAGTCTAAGACTCAATTTTTCGACTCGGGGAGGCTGTGTATAACCAAGGATTTTTATTAATTTTTTTTTTAATTTCATTAATTCCTTCTCTTTCTCAGTCTCAGTCAGTTCCATCCGTTTTCCATCCTTCGAGTATTGAATCTTCTCTAATTCCTCTTTGTTTTCTACAAATGAACGAAAATCCTCATCAATATTATGAAATGTAGAGAAGAAATAAGTGAAGCGGGTTCTCATTCTCTTACAGAAAACATTTTAAAAATGTGAAAAAAAAGGCAGATGATGAATATTTTATAATAAAAGAAAAGGGCACGTGAAGAATTTCCTTAGTTATTTCAAAAATATTTACGAAGAAAGAAAATAATTGGTAACTTGAACATTGACAAAATACGTACCTCCTTCGTTGAGTATAGTTGCTTCCAGCCACTTTCCTTTCCATTTTGCTAATACATAGTGCTTGCCTGTATCGAAATCGATATCTTCTTCACTCACAGTACTGAAACTAGGTGTTGCCCCCTCCCAAAACACGGTATACCACTTCATAGTGAATTACAAATAAATACATAAATTGGTAATAAATTCTCCACGCAAGGAAAAGTATTTGAGTGATTCGGATCCAACTGACAGCTCCTCACAATTTCATTCAGTTTATTCTGTCTCCTCGAGCGAAAAAAGTGAATATATGTGAAACAAATTTCTATGATCTGAAGTTGGAATGAAAAAAGAATAAATCGATTAATTCGAATTTGTGTTGATTTTTTCTGTGTAATGAAGTTATTTTGCCAGATAAATAATTTTGGCATTAAACCCTACGTTAGATTCATTTCGGATTGCTGAAGCAGATAGAATTCCACTGAATCTTCTTCTGAAACATAGGTACATCAAAATTTTCCAAGATCCAACACATAATTTGAATATTATTTCCACTGAAATATGAATGACAGGACTTTTCCCCAAACTCTATTTTATTGGTTGAAAGATGCGTGTGTATTAGAAATTAAAATAGTCGATTACTCTAGAAAATAGTTGAGAATTTTTGTATTTCATTGGATGATGTCTTAAATATTATCATAAATTTTGGGAGACGTGTTTAATGCAGGAGATAGGTATTCGAGATATTTTAATTGAAATGATAAAGTAGTTTCATTTTCTGAATGGGAAGCTGATTGAGAATTCAAATTCAGCAATGACAAGATAAAGTGGAGTGAATGAAAAAGTCACGTGAGTCTATTTCTTAGATTATTTCATCAAAGTTGGGTTTACGAGAATTTATCGAGCCTATTTTATTCTCCCTTCCTACATATATCTCGTGAGAAAATGGTAATCGAGAAATTGTATAGACATCATTTTTGTTGGAAGAAACAGAATTACGAAAAAATATCTTGAATAAATGAAAGAAAAATAGCTATAACAATTCACTATTTCTGGAAAGAAAATCATATAGAACGTTTCCATATGATAGACACATGTCTGTGTGTGGGCGTGTGTGTGTATGTGAACTTCAAATGTTCATAATTTTCATTTCAATTATTAATCCTCTTTTTTTTTTTAAATTGCTGGGGGCCTATTCTCGACGCATGGGAACGAATTCGTCAACGAATGTAGCATTTTCGCTCACCATTATTTCATTCACGGAAGATATTCATGGAATCAAATTTTTTTTTATTTCCACACGAAAGAGTTTCGTTGACGAAACGACTTTTCGATTTGTTTACGGATTTCACTTCCTTGTGAGACATAGTCGATGATCCTCTGAAATAATGGTGAGCGAAAATGCTACATTCGTTGACGAATCCTGTTCCCATGCGTCGAGAATAGGCCCCCTGGAGACACGATTGAGAGAGAATAGATTCGAGTTTTCGCTCTATCTTTCTTCAAGTTCAACCCTCCTTTCTCCAATTTCTTTTCTCTCCAATTATATTTATGTGTAGAATGTAGCAAATTTCAGCACGAATTATTGAATATATATGCATTATGTTATTTCAGTATCTATTATTGATGAAAATATAATTTCGATATACTTCCAGTTCCCGACTATGTTCTACCATCTACATCGTTATCAAACCCTCTCGACAAGTACTATTTATCGCCACAGAAAAAATTGCAAACGACGAAGAATAAGTATTTCTTCAGACAGCCCTAGCAGTGAATCGGAGAATGAGAGAGATGATAGTCATATGATCGTCTGAACTTTTTGTCAATGCCATGAGAAGTGCATGTTAAGAACCATGTTTAGGTCGAATATCAACCAATTCCTCATTTTTCTGACTAGGAAACGAATATCACGCAAGTAATCGCAGGAACAAAGAGAATGAGACACATTTTGAGGAGAACAGAGCCAGTCAGAATTCTGATTTTGATGAAGCCCATGGTGGTATCAATCATGATGATGATGATAATGATAATGCAGATGGTGATTCCTCATCAGATCATTCAGAAACCGATCAGTCAGATATAACTTCTCTAGAGAATAGCACATCTGATTCAGATGGAGATGATGAAGAAGGTTTCCCAAACGCGAATGAGTTGATTTATCCTGGAGCCAGATTGATAGTCAGTGAAAGTCGTGCTGCTATTCTGAAGTACTATCTTCGCCATTCAATACCAGATGTGGCTCCATCCGATTTTTTAGAACTGATTGAAATGCATTGCCCTGAGGAGAATCACTGTGTGAAAACCTTGTATTTCTTCCGAAAGTGGTTAGGAAAATTCCAAATGACTCTTAAAAAATATTTCTTCTGTTCAGAATGTATGATCAAATTACTTAGTATTGATGATGTGTGTGCACAGTGTCCAGATCCAAAGTCAACGTCCTACTTCATTGCAATACCATTAGAATACCACTTGAAAGAACTTTTCGGAAAGCCCGGGTTTTATAACAGCTTAAGTTAGAGATTCGAGAGAGAGAGAGGACAATGAAAATAATTATGAAGATATCTATGATGGTGATCTCTATCGAAGTTTTTGTAATGATGTCGCAGAAGTTGATCTAAGAGTTCAATCAAATATATCTTTGCAGTGGAATTCCGATGGTTTCTCATTATACAAATCCACAAATTTCAGTGTTTGGCCTCAATTTGCAATGATAAACGAACTCCCTCCACGTGAAAGAAGAAAGCCTAGCAATATGTTAGTCCTAGGCTTATGGTTTGGAACCAGCAAGCCTTGCACAAATCTTTTCTTAGAATATTTTGCAGATGATTGTCGAAAATTGCGAGAAGGCTTCCAAATCTATGTGAAAGACTTGGATCAAGAAATCGTCATAAAAGGTGTCACTCTATGTTCCGTTTGTGATGGACCTGCTAGGGCAATGTTCCTGAACATGAAACAGCACAATGCGGGATATGGTTGTCAAAAATACAAAATTCAAATTGTTGCAATGGGCAATGTTCGCGCATTCAAGAGAACTGAGAATTTGCAACTCAGGACCGTGGAAGAGATGGAGATTTTCGCAGCCCGGACATTGGATCGGTCAGCTGACGTCAAGGGGGTTAAGGGTCCAACACTCATGACAGAAATTCTCCCAGATTTCATTCGATGTACAACTATTGATGCGATGCATTTATTAATGGGAATTGTGAAGTTGTCATTTAAGATATGGCTTTCTTCTGTGTACAGAGATCATCGGGCTTCTCTTTGGGAGCATTTCCAATTAATTCAAAAACGGATTTGTGCAATTACACCTCCATCATTTGTTAACAGACTCCCAAGAAAAATTGATGATGTAGCTTATTGGAAAGCTTCTGAACTAATCATATGGTTATTAACGTATTCTACTGGCATTCTACAAGATGTCATGGAAGCTGAGTACTTTTCCCATCATCAATCGCTAGTTCTCGGCATCTATTTGCTAAGTCAAAGGAGTATTTCGCCAAACGACATTACAAAAGTGAATCAATTGATTCATGGTTATGTCAGCAACTTCAGAAGATTATACGGAGATCACTTTATGACTTCCAATCTACATGATTTACTTCACATGAGTTTGTTAGTCCAAGACTTTGGACCCTTGTGGATATTTACATGTTTTCTGTTCGAACATTCCAATCGTGTTATAAATTACTAGTTCATGCTACACGTGATTCCCAACTTCAAATATGTAAAGGTGTGTCATTGTATTTGACCCTGGATAAACTGAAAAAATTGTGTGTACGAGAAGGTAGTGTCAGCGAGAAATTCTGCGACAAACTTGACAGATCGGGCACTCATCGTCGCAAGTTGCGATATATCGCTCCAAAAATTGCTGTCATTGGTCTTCCTAAAAAAGGGTCAGGAGTTCCTCAATAATTCCAGCGTCTCTTACAACGATCCGGATATGAGGGAAAATCGATTTACCAATTTCAATGTCTATATAAGAACGGTATAATTTATTCATCTCAATCATACAAAAGGAGCACCAAAACTAATTCCAGCTGCGTAAGCTATGTCACTAATAATGAGAATCGAATTGGTCTCATCGAAATATTTTTGCGAGTTAACAATTGCAGATGTAAGAATGGCCTCTGTGACCTCTGCCACAATACATCAAAAACTTTGGCCGTTGTGAACAAATGTGATTCGCGTATTGAATTCTTCGCTGATAATCCCAACATGGAGGTTAACTTCATTCATTCTCTGAAACTCACTGAAGATAAGATAATTATCGAAGTACTAAATTTGGGGAAGATTTATGTCAAATGAAAACCGATCGTCTTGAAAAAATGTACGCTATTGAATCTTCTGGTTTATGCAATGGAATTATGCATTGACAGCAAAATAATTGTCATCGAAAATATACTCCACTTACAGTAAATAAATGCAACTCTAGGCATTTTCGATTGATGAGATGAGCTCATCTGTGTTTTAAATGAGTGTAATGTTTAATTGAGTTTAAATGTTTCTGAAAACTCATGGTTAATACCATATGAAAATGTTGACTTCTGAGTGAATAATATATTTCTGTATGTTCCCTTCATGATTTAATTGATTTATTATGCATATAATTATGATATGACTGTAGTTTTACATCATGCTCAGTATGATTCATGTTTAGAAGAATGAACTTGTTTTTTATCATGCCTGTAACCACGTATTGAACGATTGAAATAATTCACCTCGTGTAGTATACGTTTTCGAATAAAAATTTATAAAAAGAACTGGTTATTTAATTATTTCTGGAACAAACTCATAAGGATAAAGGATATCTTTACCCCTTAATTCAGTCCCTTAAATGTATTGGAATATATTCAAATTCTTCTCTATTGTTTCAATTAAAGTTCAGAGAAAAATTTTTCCGCAACATTAATACAATTCTGTAACACATGTAACTAAAATATGTGCTTCGAGAATATTTCAATTATATCAAGGTATATTCAAGGGTTATTCAACGCATCAATAGCGATATCTTATACTAATTAGTATATTTGTTTGAAGAACAAATTCATGCTGGCTTCATTTTACGAGAACGATGGAGAGAAAACACTCCCGTCATTTGAAATTCTGGAGAAGAAATTTTCGGACAAAACGATCGATTAAAAGTCGTCCATCGACCAAAAATATCAAGGCGTTTTTGGGCAGAAAATGATTAAGAAATTGCAAATTTTCATGAGTTCATGATGAGTAGAAGTCTTTTGGTGAAAAAATGGCATCAAATTAAGGAGAAATTTCCAGTACGGTCGTCAGAAAATCTAGAATTTTCTCATTTGAGCGATCTTTGAAAAGATCGATAACCGACCTTCAAACGATCTCTGAACGACAATTTTTTTTCTACCCGGGTAAACTCGAAAGAGACATCTCAAGTAGGGTTTCTCGATCTAGAGGCAAAGAATCAATTCCATGGATCGAATCGAATCGATGTCTAGAAAACATCGATTTCTGAAAAATCGAATCGTCATTTTCCAGTCAAAAAACTAAAGTTGAAGAAGAAGAACAAAAAAATATGACATTGAATTAATGAGAAAAAAATATAAACAAGCAGGAGCCACACTACTTGTGCGTAATTTGAGCATGGTACATTTAGTATTCTGCCAATACGATTGGCAGCGAGCTTGCGAATGGCTTTTCTAATTTTAAATTGAGCATTATTGATCTATGCGTGAAGTGGGGAAACCAAAATAGGCCTCAGAGGATTAGGCTCATTCCAAATATAATCAATTGAATAGTTTTGAAGATATAGCTTGCTTTTTCGCGTGTTTCTATGCTAATAACGAAGAAACTACTGGAACGATTTCGCTCAGTTTCAATACCAAACTTTGTGCTCTTCAGATGCATAACCTCACAAAAATTGAGGTCTCTAGCTCAATTATTTATTAAGTTATAGAGGAATCAAGATTTTTACGAAAACTTTCTCAAAAGTTTTATACTGGATAAACTAAAAATCTGAGCTCCCACCATCCCAGGGGTCAAAGATGCAGCTCATAAGCGCGCATCTCCTCGCTGAGAGTGGACGCTATAATTTCATTTTTCATCGAGAAAAGTCGAAAAAACAATATTTCGACATTTTCATTTTTCTCAAGAACTATTCGGCCGATTCAGCTGAAATTTTTGTGAGAGCTTGGGGCACGCATGGCAAACATATGGTAAAATTTTCGGATCGCTAGCTAGCCCCATTTTAGAGTCAAGCGGAAATTGTGTCATCACACACAGACACACACACGCACCCACACACACCCACACACATGCACACAGACATTTTTTAAAAACGGCGGTTCTTGACGTTTTGGGTCATTTGCAGTCATATTATAATAAAATCTCAAACTCGAAAAAAATTACGATTATAAAGCTGCCATTCGGAAGCAAAAAGACCCAGAGTTACACCATTGTCTCCTATAGTATCCATTAATTCAAATAACCCCAGCATAATTTTAATTAGTTAGGTACATACATACTACGATAAAATTTCCCATAATATCCTTCATGTGCTAATGAACCCATCATTCCCATGATCTCCAGTTATTGGGTTTCTGTGGGTAAATCGCATAGATATCTATAATATTTCCATGACCATCGACTCAAGTGTTCTTTTTGTTCCTCTCGTTCTTTTACGAGTTCATTGCTCTTTGGATAACAAACTTGGGAAAGTACAGATAAAAGGAGGAAAATAAGGGTAATAATTCCAGAACCAAGATGTATCTAAAAAACAACAGTAACGCCAAAAATTGGTAAGGAAAGTTGTGGTTCACTCGTCTAAAGTATTTTTAAAACTCGTTCACTCATCGCCCAGGCCATCTTTGGTCCAGTACCGGGTCTTCGAGGAAGAGACCGTGACGGTCATTCCATCCAGGACAATGATACCAACCACAGTGGCCAATTTTAATTTGTCCACAAAGGCTGTTCGACATCTTCTCACTCCCTTTTAATCTCTGGTTTAAACAGCTCTTGGGTACTTCATTTCGTTCTCAACAGGTTCTACACTACTCTAAAGTGTTTTTTCACTTTTCTTTGAAATATTTTCTCACCTAACTCAATATCGCTCACTAGTTGATTACACTTGGTAGAAATTCCTACCAATAGTGGATCTAAAGGACATGAAAGGGGTGGTAGAACATGATCGTCTCTACAACAGAAAAATGTAAGAATTTCTCAATAAAAAGAAATTCTCCTCTACTTGTTAACAGGAGACATGTTAGAATTTATTACCAATAACGACAGAGAATTTCTCCCGCATTTTTGGGATTAAAGCTAAACATAATAGAAAGATGATATTTCACTATTTTTCTCAAAAACCTTCAAGTAGCTTCCGACTATCTCAAGCTGTTCAATAGAGTTAGCATTGATTTTCTAATTCTTCTATATTTCTGTATAAATTGAAATATCATCTCCATGCGGAAATTATGAACTATCATGTCTCAGTTGGTTTGAACAGTCAAGTTAGAGCGTATGATACTTGGAGCAAGTATTTTTAAAACTCGTTCGATACCACCAAGCCATCTTGGGAGATGGCGCCGTTTTGCCGATGCGTGGCTGATGGGTGGCCCTTGGATGCAACCACAACGGGTGACGAAAGAAATCTCAAGTGCCTTCTCCTTACCATTCTTCGAAGTGTTTTCTTACAAAAGGGCGAAGAACTGTATGTATATAGATGATGTTCATACTTTTCTTTACCACTGCAATAATGCGTTCCGGATTGCGCTGAAAGTCAAACGCCCTAGGGAGAGTCTGTGAAAATCAATCATAAAATATCTGTCCATACGCAAAGGGCTTCATCCTTAGTGAAGCGTATCTGCCCTCCAGACCATTTCTTCCTTTTCTTGGATTGATTATTTCGCTCAATATACGATAACTCGAGTGATGAAGTATATTTTACGTTATTTTTTCCGTGATCGTTCAATTTAATAAATTGAAAAATTGATTTTATTCATTTCGATTTTTACTTCATGAGATCGATTCACTGATTTCATATCCTCATCAGATGCGTGAATTACGTACTATATTGGCAATATTCGTATTGAGTACTAAGCTGACGATAAAAATGCCTACTCAGCAGTGAAGCTGGATTTAGGAACGAAGATCGGAGCAAGGACGCTCTATTGCGATTAGAAAATTGTGGCATGAACCCTCAGAAACGAGCTGTGAAAATCATTGAAATACTGTTAATGAAACAGGAATGTCTTCTAATTACTTCATAAAATATACTCGGAGATTGCCCTGAGGGAACTTTGCAAAAACTTTACCGGAGTCTCATTATAAAATGAAAAATATCCTCGGAATAGTTCCAAGAAATCTCTCTCTCTTTCTCTCTCGCTCTCTCTTGCTGAAGGAACTTCTGCTTTGTTCTTGGCTATTATTCAATAGTTTATTTTGAATTTAACTGAAAAAAATTGTTGATTCAATGAATTTTTCTAGAAACAACTGTTTTTCTTGAAAACTCCAAAAAAATGTCAGATCTTTCTCTCCGTGATAGCCTTCTGGTACATTGACCTAAAGAAACTCTGAAACTTTGAAACTTTGTTGAATGAAAAACTGTCTGTAAATGTACTTAAATATGTGAATTGATAATATGAACCGTTGCATTTACTGCAGTTTCACAATCTTGATATTCCAATGTGAAAAATAAAGAAGAAATATTATTAAGGGAGAGGGGTGAAACAATTCTGGCAGTGGGCCGGAATACGGGAGATTGAATTTTATTAAACGTTGCAGCCAGTTCAGCTGCTGGAAAAACGAGCCCCCCCCCCCCCCCCCTTCATCATCCGCTTGGTTATCTCGTTCGGGGCGATAGGACCGGAGAGACGGCCTCTCGTGATTCATTTCTTCACAGATACCACTCGAGTGTATACATGGCAATAGCCATAGAAATCAGATGAATCACTTTCACTTTTCTACTTATGACTAAATTTTTGTCATGTATATTCATAAGAATTTAAAAAATCTTTCGAATAGTAAATTTCAATAAGTAGTGATTCAAATGTATTTCGAGCATGGCATCATCTTTTTTGTACAACAGTATACTCTCCCGAACGTTATCCTCCGTAAAGTGGATGGCTTCCTAAAACTGTCAGGATGAGTCCCGTAAAGCTGGCCACTGTCTCTCCCATTCAGATCCTTTTCTGGACCAAGCAGAATTATATTTAAAAGCGCTTTGAACTCTGCATGGGTTGAAAAAATCCACTGTGCAGTAGAAAAATACTCTGCGTGAAAAGTCAAAATGAGGGCCTGTTTCAAAGGAGCTCATTCCAATTAACCGATGGAGTTGAGAAAAGATTAGCTTAAGTAACTTCCAATGTATTCGTTTTCCCGGGTGGGAATCGCCCAATGCTCGACTCTTGGCCGAAAGTTGGCCAAGAATTCACATGCCAAAGCCTGGTAACCACGGCTCGGCCAAACCTACACCAAGCATCGGTACACCGTAGTTCGGGCCTTCAGGATTGGCTGAGCGTTGCACCGTAGTTTGGCCTGCCAGAATTGGCTCCTGAGCATTGGCCGCTTGTCGGGCCAATAATGTACTGCCGAGGCTTCAATTTTTTTTCTATCTTTTGACATGATTAAATTATTTCACATTATCAAATAACTTCTGAATAATTCCGATCGAATTTCATTCCTCCGAACATGGTAAACAGTGATAAACTTATGAGGATCAAATTTAGCCCCTAAAGGGTGAAATGCCCTAACGTCTAGGACGGTAAGGTCTCAGATTGGTAATCCGAAGCTCCAGGGTTCAATCCCAGGTACCAGCTTTCTTTTTCTTTTTTTTAATTCAAATTACATTGGATCTTGATCATTCTTACGTACTTCAGAACACTTGAATACTTTTAATTCACGTATTTAACATAAAATCTACAATTAAACGAACATTGGCTGAACATTGGGACCAATATAGTACCCAATGTTCGTTATCGAGGCTTGGCCATGCTTCGGCAATCAGCATTGGTACAATGTTATCATCGAATGCTCAACCAATATTTGGCCAGCCATGGCTGAGGCTTGAGCACCAGTGTTGGCCCATTGGTGTCCGGTGCTGGGCCAATATTGGCCCAATGAATTTCTCCTACCTGGGTTAGCCTGGTATTTATTTCTACTCTCCACGCTGGAAACTCATTTTCAAGAAGTTCCAGAGTCAGTTAAATTCGAAAAATTTAGTCTTAGGCTAACCTCGTGAGTTTATTGGTTTTTAGTCTGGATTTCAAGTCGGTTGTAGACCTGGGAATGCAACTTTAAGGACACAAACCGACGTTATTCTCGACGAGTTTTCAGGAGTTTCGTCGCTATTCAGTCGCCATTCCAATCGCATTCATCGGTTTTTGGCCTAAATTTTTTCGATTAAATTTTAAAAAATCGGATGGAAAGAATGAAAATAATTGTGCGTTCGGGAATTAGATTCATGTATTGCTTTTTATTCATTTTATTAGTGAAAAATTCATTATCTGACATATCAACACATAGTAATCAAAATAGGCTTACACCTATATAAATCATACTTGATTCACATTTTCACGTGAAACACTTACATTTGAAATACTTAAAACGCAACAATATTGAGGAATGCCAGAACATTAATATATATCAAACCATCAATCTAAATTGGCTTATATTATTGTAAATAAATATTTGATCATTTTCATAAGATTGATCAAAAACTGATGATTGAACTATAAATAATGAGAATAAAGTTTCATTCAAATATATGTATACCCTAGCGCAAATAATACTGAAAACTCGGCACGTCACTGAATATCACTTGGAACCTCAAGAAGAGGTACGTCCACCGGTGGTTGACGTTGAACTGAAGAAGTTTTCCTTCCAATTTCAACAGAAAGCTGAAGAGTAACACAAAAAGAGCAAGAAATTTTCAGTGAGGTACTCAATAATTATTGTGGGAGAGAGAGAGATCAGAATAACGAAGCCTACCGGAGGCAACATGTGTTGTTTTATTACTCTGGCGTAATCGAACAAAGGAAAGAGGCATTTATCACAATTTCGGGGAGATACCCATTTTTCCACTGCTTACAATGTATCCAATAACTTTACATCTCCTTTTTACTCTTTATTGTAAATTGATATTAAATATAATTGAAATCATGAAAATGACAATCAGAGAAAATCTTCACTATCTTCAATGAACTCTCTATAACAGAGCTGACATCAATTGAATTCAATCAAAAATATACTATCCATATATTCCAATCAATTTGAGGAATAAATTCGTTATAGGATATATGTAATATTAATCGTTGAAGTGTTATGATCTCTTTCATTCAGTGTGAGATATTAATCATGTAAAGCGATGATCTACTTTCCTAAAAATGTAAAGGGAAAAGAGAAATAAGTCAATTTCGACTTTGAAAAAATTGACATAAAATTGGACAAGCTTGAAGGACTGAGAAGAAAAATCCGCAGTGACGAAATTTTTTTACATTTGTGAAGAACGTAGAAAAATTTCAGCACATAGAGACTCTTGTTTTCGTCGGTATTTCGTCTTCCCTTGAAAGTCAGTGGAGACGACGAACTCATCAGAAAAAAGAATGGACTTGAAACCGACTTGGTCATTTTCGGTTGGTCGGTTCTAGTTCGTAGAATGCAATTTTTAGACCTTTTTCCGATTATTTTCATGTGTTTCAGACAAAAACCAACGAAATTTTTCGACTCGGGTTACGCTGTAAATTTATTCTTACTTCCTTTAGATTTTTCCCTCTTCATCGGATTGAGATGATTTAAGATGTTGATGAATCTCAAACTTAATGAGACTCAATCTGAGACTTAATTTAACTTTAAAACTACCTAACTAAAATGAGCTACTTTGAAACAGTTCCAACTTTGGGGAATGATTCTGGACGGACGTATCAATGCTAGGAAAGGTTCTCTCTAATTCGATAGAAGACCTCACATCCTTGCACTCTAAAAAAAATATACTAGTGACAAGCACAAACTAGTACTTGGGTACAGTAGTCTTGTGAGAAGTATAAAAAAATACCAGCGATGAGTATAATTTGGTACTCATCATGAGTACAATGACCACGCATGAAGTATAGGAAAATACTTGTGACAAGTATTGCCTTGTACTTGTAACAAGTATTGTCTCTTACTTGTCACAAGTACTTTTTTGTACTTGTGACAAGTACTGTCTTGTACTCGTCACAAGTAGTTTTTTATACTCGTAATTTATGGCGTAATGCTACCCGAAAAAATCAAATCCTCAAAATATTCGAAAAAATTAGTTCTGACACTTGTTTTCCGCGTAAAATTTTCTCAAATTTTCAATGGAATCGTTAAAAAAAATCTATCTCCAGGCGTGTTATTCTGATGTTCATAGTATCCCATTTCCCCCAAATATTGGAAAATCTTGAAAACGAATAGACGTAAGAGCGTTATTAATTTTTTTATGTCGTCGCAGTAGAGTTGAAGGGGCGTAAGTACCAAAAATTCACAACTCTAGTATGAAAAGGGGCATACGCCGATTATAGCTACAAAATTGTTTTTATGGTGTCCTGGGTTCTTTAGGTACTTGAAAAGTGAAATAACAAAGTGGCGTAATTGCTAACTTTGTTTTCATAATTTCTTTATATCATATGGGAATATTTGGAGATACGGCTCTTCATTATTATGAATTTAAAATAACAGAAAGACGTATGCGCAAAAGATACGTCTCTTTGTTACTATAGATTCAAAATAATGAAGAGATTTTTATGCTGGAGATACGCCCCTTAGTTATTACGAATTTTTGGAGAAGGAAATTGAAGTCACTAAGTTACTCATAATAAAGAGGCGTAAGTGTTGGACATACGCCTCTTTGTTATTTGTATTTTTCCAGTGATTAGGAAAAATCCGATGAAAAAACTGAAAACAAAGAAGCGTCAGTGCTGGAGATACGCCTCTTTGTTCTTAGTAGGTGGTACTTACGCCTATATGTCATATTTTTTATTTTTATATCAATATTGCATAAAATGCCAGGGAAAGCATATGGGAGCAAAAACGCTGGAGATATGCCTTTGTTATTTCGAGAGAGAAAAAAAACAGAATAAATGGAACTTATGCCCCTTCAACTCTAAGTCCTTGCACTTGAAAGAGGGAAATATTAAAATATGACAAATTCTCGCCGGGAGTATTTTTCAGGCTTGAATCAAGTATATTCGATACTCACATCAAATTAAAAAAAGAAACTTGATATGAGTACTACTTATACTTGAGTCAAGTATATATAGTACTACTCTCCAGTATATTTAGTACTACCCCCGAGTATATTTGCTAATAATCGAATATACTTGCCACCAGTCCCTTCCCAGCTTGTAGCAAGTATCAGGATGATGCCAGCTCAAGAATTAGTTAGGTACTTGTCACAAGTACAAATTATACTTGCACTGCGTATACTTTATACTTCCCATGAGTATATTCTGGATTAAGCTGATATACTTACGAGAAGACTATTTTATACTCCTGACGAGTATAAACAATTACTCAAGCCCAGATATTCCTATGTACTGGCTGCAAGTACTATTTCTACTTATCACGAGTATATTTTTTTTAGAGTGTGATGACGCCTTGCTCTATGAAATAATCGAGGGAATACCATAAACAAATACAGGACATGTGGTTTTATTCTGAATATTGCATATAAACAAAGTTGTCGATACCGTAAAGATATATATATCTTTACGGTATACTTTTTTCCAAAGGGAAATATTTCGAGATGTCAAATATATCACCTCCACCATTGAAATCTCTTAAACTTGACCCACGTGATCATCCTCTTGTCTGATATTGTGTAATATCAGAGAATGAACCTAGCCAGTCAGTGATTTGACGTTTTATCGCAGAGTTAAAATCGATCATTAATAGACTCTGATATAAAACAACTATTACATCTCTCTAAAACTAGTATTATCATTTTTCAAGCAGGGTTACACTTGATGTCAGTTGCTGAATCCAATTCATCAGACTGTAAATGCCACTAAATTTTTCAGAGCATTGAGTACAAACTTCTCAACAATGTTGAATATAAAAAGAAAGAAAAGGAAATTAGCAAGGATGAATATGAAGACAGTGAAGGAACGCGCCGAAAGGAACGTAGATGAGTATGACGTAACCGCAAACGTTCATCAGGCCTAATGGTACAGCATTGCTAGAGACCGCAGAACTAAATGAAACTCGTTTCAACGACGGCTTATGTACAGCAAAGAAATTGAAGGATCTCTCGTCTGCATCCTGACGTTGAAATTATACTGTCCGGAAGATAGCCCTGAATAGTTTACCCAGCATAGTCACCATTGGAGTCCATCTGCATTCAAAGCAACAACAATCTACCCACGAGAACATGAAATCATGAAAAAATCAAATCTATTTTTCAATTAGCGAATGAGGAAAATCATTAAATGGGACATTAGTTTTATAATAACGTTTGCAAATGTTCGCTATTAACAATGTTGAGATCTTTCGTCCACGCTCACTACGTCACTCTGATTTTGTAACATAAGTAATGAGCCATATTACGTTCCTATTGACATTACATAATTATAAATGTGGTTTTCATCTCCATGAGATAATGACAGGAATGATGACAAAGTGTCATCACTTAATGTATAATAAAAAGCCAATGAGTTAGTACTGCATAACCAGTTGAATTTTAATTGGTTACTCCAATGTTAAAATTAATTAACTTAGTTTTTTTTACAACTACATTGTCATTTGGTTAGATTTAACATATAGGAGGAGTTATTGACCTAAAAATGTGGACTACAATATTCTGAATTTGTTACTCCACATGCAATAAATCAACCTCGTGACACGCTCAAACAAGATTTCAATATATGAAAGCTTGAAACACTTAGGAATTAGAGTTGAGGACACATCTCCGTACATGTTTCGCCGCGGACATGTTTCAATGCAATTTGTTACCATTCCGCGTGAGAGATAGTGTTCTTGAGTTGGTTGGGTTTTAACGATGCGTCAAACGTGGGTTGGTGAAGGCACAAGCGCCACGATTCTAATCAATTAGATCGATCAACCATGTTCAATACAAACTACCTCGTTAATTATTAACGGAAATTATTTTTAATCATGAGTTAGAGCCAATGGCAATTGGAGTATTTCAGCATTGAACAACATTTTTTCTGTATTCTGTTTTTAAAATTCTTCTTCATTCGTGAATCATGAAGTTTTCAAAGGCAATTCTCAAATCCAAAGAAATAGAGAATGGAAAAAAAGACGCATTGAAAAATAAAATGAATATAATGAAATGTTTGAAGGATATTCATTCAATACAGATTAGCATCTTTATTGACTGAATTTCATCATTCTTCTACTGAAGTATCTACTTATTTCCACGATGAAGAAATTTAATTAGTAAGAATTATGATATTCATAGACAATGGGATGTCTCACATGACGAGTGATTAAAAAGAATCTTCCACCTACGTGAACGTGAGATAATTTCATGCTCACTTGAAATACTAGGTTGCTTCCCTTTGTATTCAGGAATACTGGAGAATATTGTATGCATTTCTATGAGATCATTTGTATTGGGATTATTATGAGGACAGTAAGAGATCCTACGTGGATTAGATGTGATAGAACGATATGAATGGCTTCCGATCAGAAAATGCGTGGGACAATATAGTATAGTTGATAGTTAGTTGCATTGATACTTCACACGTTTTATGGAAAATCATAAATTGAATGTTAATTGAGTCATGAATGATTCGTGATTTCTGTTCTACTTTCATTATTCTAGAATACACCCTTAGAATTCATCTTAAAATTCATCCAACGTGATCTATCCATGAATGATTCACTTACAAATACTAAACATGCGTAAAGTACAACCTAATACCCAAATGCGGAAAATTTTGTACAATACCATGTTATGTTTAATGTAATCCCAGATATCAATTCAGTTATTTCTGAATAATGTAAATATTTATAATTCGTAACTCTGTGCAGATATCACGTATGTCGAGGGAGACAGCCAGCATTCTCATGTAATTCGATACTCTCCATATACCATATAACGTATAGAACACATACTGCAGATGGCTAACACGATATCCTGTCCACTGTCTCTCCCTAATATTTATGATGGACAACGGTGGGACATAAAAGCCAATGGGATTCGTAGTTTTGGCACTTGTATACATTGCTCTCCGAAATTCACTCTCCTTCCCCCGCACTTTGTCGGCATGTTTCTCTTCCTAAAACTCGAGGTGAACTCACATGAAGATCGATACTTTACGCCCTCTGACCATGTGACTAATTGCGAATGACGTGTCGTCAGGATCTTGTGATATTTTTATGCTATCGAAATACAAAGAAGATGATTGTGAGAACTTCTTAAATTCATTCGTGTTGAAATAATGGTTAAACTTTGAATCATAAAAGAGTTAGACTTCCAAACAGAAATCTTCCGGTATTTTTTTCAACTCTCGAAAGTATAAACAGCTTCACACTTTTTGTCATTGTATTATACAAATATTATTAAGGATAAGTGAAAAAAATGATTCAGCAGATTATGCGGTTTACCATTTTATGGTTTTAGAGAGAATTCCAATTATTTTCAAAACGAATTCTTTACAAATAAAATCATCGGATGATACAAAGAAGACCTCGACGACACTTTCAAATGAGAAACTATGTATTTTCTGGTTTGATTTAAGTCGAAAATTCGTGGATCGACCGCGAGGTCAAGGTCCTCCTTACCTCATGAATGCAACGCACGTGCGACTGCTTTGCCCATCCTGCAGAGCAAGAATTTCAGCTCCAAAATCCACCTTCTGTGCCCAAACAATTTACGTCAAGAAATTTGTCACTTTTAATTTATGAGGAAGTGCATTAAAGATCCTCTTGATCACTCATCTATTGAATTTAAAATGACCCCTAAACTCAACATCAAAAGCCATTAAAAATAATCTACCTGATTGAAGTAATTCCGCATAGCATAATGGGGATTTTCACCAAATTCCTTACTGGGAAAAATGGGGTTAATTCTGGCTTCCAAAGTAGTTAGAAAAAATACAGTATCCAAAAAGGCGTCAACGTTACCTATCTTGTTTAATGCAATTCCTGCGGTCTAGGTCATCCCTCGGTGTATCGTTTCGTATAATCATCACCGACCTCGAAGCACTATTAAACGTTTTTCAGTACCAGGGCACAACGGGAGAGCCGACAAAGCCTCACTCTCACGAGAAACCTTTACCAACCAGATGATTCTATGGTTTGTCCTGAAGAGTTTAGCTGGTACCTTAGCATCAGTGGGTATTATATTGGTACTTGAGTAAATGAGGTCTGCAACAAGACTAGTTATCTATAGGCTCGCGAAAGTAGAGAAGTGAGAATAAGTTGGAACGAAGGAGTCGAATTGAAAGAAATACCTACTTTTTACATTGATTGAATTTGTGAAAATTAATATCTTCATTCTGATTTTTTTTGCCCAGTTAATCTGTGTTCATGAATATTATATATATATATATATATATATATATATGTAATGGTGGGTTTGGGGACCGTTTCATTTATATATCATATGTTTTGAGGATTTTCGGCTGTTTTGAGGACCGTCCCCAAAGTTTTATCAACGTTTTGGATTCTTTGAGGACGGTCCCCAAAGTATAGACATTCAATGCAAAGAACTGTTTGGGGACACATGAATATACGAGGTAAACGAAGCCCTGGTCCTCAAAGTTTTATCTACTTTTTGTATTTTTTGAGGACCTTGCCCATATCCACTTTTTGTATACTTTGGGGACTTGTTATTTTATCCAAGGCAAATATATTTTGAGGTTATTTCGTGGATTAATGGTATATTTCGGGCTATCGAGGCTTCTCATATGATTTAGACTTCGAGGATTCAAGCACTTTGCAACACCAGGAAAGGAAGGAGGGGTATATATTCGGTCATAAAGTCGATGCAGAATTCAATGAAGTGCGTCTGGTTTTTCTCCAACCTTACTTTTGATTACGTACATTTCCTTTCATTTTGTGTCAAATATCTTCATGTCCGGAGAGGCAAAATGGAATTTCGAGTCATTTTTTCTTCAACGAACATTTTCAGTTTTCTATTCTTAGTTTCCATATGTAATCAATTTCAGTTCTATTCTCTATTGAAATGTGGAAAGTAAAAAAATCCCAAATATATAAGTTGCCCATACATTGTATAATGAGAGGTTATTCATGAATACAATATGTATATTGTGACGGTCCTTAAAGTATACAATATGCATATTGCGACGGTCCTCAAAGTATACAATATATATATTGTGACGGTCCCCAATGTGTACGATACGTCAGTGCGAGTCCTCAAAGTTTTCAATACGTCAATGGAAGTCCTCAAAGTATACTATACATATAAATGAATCATTTAATTTATATGTTATAGATGTGGCAGAGGCTTTTGTACTCATCAAATGACTACATATATAGGAAAGACTTGGGCAAAATTGACATATAGGACAGAATTATCTAGGCTTTTTTTCAGAGTTATAACTACTTCGAAAAATTTGGAAAAATTGCCCAACAATGTGGACACGTTGGAGCATCGTTTCCTTCTCTAGATTTTTCCGCGCAGTCCTCTCCAAACGAGATTCCTGAATTATTCCTACGAGTAACGGGAGATCTGCGCGAGACGAAATTAATTGATTCAATCGAGTTTTTCTCAAAATCTGACGCATTTTCCCCTTGACAAATCTTTTCTTTGTTGCATTTATCCGAAGCGCATATCATGATGGTCCTGAATGTATACATTACGTATATTGTGACGGTCCTCATAGTATACTATATGTATATTGTCACGGTCCCCAATGTGTACGATACGTCAGTGCGAGTCCTCAAAGTTTTCAATACGTCAATGGAAGTCCTCAAAGTATACAATACATATAAATGGATCATTTAATTTATAGGTTATAGATGTAGCAGAGGTTTTTGTACTCATCAAATGACTACATTTATAGGAAAGACTTGGGCAAAATGGACATATAGGACAGAATTATCTAGGCTTTATTTCAGAGTTATAACTACTTCGAAAATTTTGGAAAAATTGCCCAACAATGTGGACATGTTGAAGCATCTTTTCCTTGCCTAGATTTTTTCGCGCAGTCCTCCCCAACCGAGATTCCTGAATTATTTGTACGAGTAACGGGAGGCCTGCTCGAGACGAAATTAATTGATTCAATCGATTTCTCCTTAAAATCTGACTCATTTTCCCCTTTTCTTTTTTCCATTTATCCGAAGCGCATATCATGATGGTCCTGAATGTATACATTACGTATATTGTGACGGTCCTCAAAGTGTACGACACGTTAATGGAAGTCCTCAGTGTATACTATACATATGCACGGAGTCTTCAATTTATGATTTATATATGTGACAGATTCATATGAGACTCCTCCAAAAATTTTGCAAAAATTCACTAGTAATATAGAGAGCTCCTGAATGTCCAATTCCGCCGTTATATCAACATCTACTTTGGGGTCCCGAAAGTCAACAATATGACAATATAACAATATGTGTTAATCTAAAGGATTCTTTGGAGACATTCTATATATGTTATATATGTCCCCATAGCAGCCGACGTATGGTTACAGCAAAAAGTCCTCATACAATACATTATACGAAAGTCCCCAAAGTAGCCAATACGTTGCACTTTCTTAAAAAAATGTCATTTGCACTTGAAATTGATCGGTGATATCCATTTCATCCGATGTATAATTGCATGTTCTATCGATTTCCGTGTTTTTTGGGTTAGGTCCCCAAACCCACCATTGTATATATATATATTTCCGACTCCCGGCAAAATTCCAGGAAGAGTAGTTTTCACTAACATGAAATAATGGGGTTGTCTTTGCGGTATACATAATAGTTTTGGATGAATTATGTATAAAGTAATGTTGAAATAATTCAAAAAATGAATTCCACTTATGAGGTATTTATTCCCGACGATTTGGACAGCTTGAAAAAACTATGGCGAGAGACGCTCGTGAAAGTTATTCAAAATTTCTTTAAAAAGCATGTGACTGGACTGGCGGGTGGTCACAGCGTGATGAAGGACGGAAACGCAATAGAAATTCCAATTTCTTAGATGTAGACATAGATGAATTTTCCAGTGTTATATTATTGTGCAGTATTACATTATTATAATGCGTATCATCATTATACTTTTCCTTTCATTATTGTGAAAGGTTCATTATGTCATTTGTAAAGAAAGATGAAATCAATAAAGTGGGAATACTTGAATTGATACTCCGAATCATGACCAGAAGTGATCTACCACATCACGGCAAGATCCGGCATGCCTTATCCCACACCATGTCGAAAATCGCATGACATACCTAATCAGGGCCACATAAGGCTCCTCAGATCATGTCCGTAGCTCAAATGTGGCATGGCATATTATGTCCAAACTTCTGTCGGTCCAAAATTCTGCTCCGGTGCAGATTCATAATCCGAAGGTCCAGGGATTCAATCCCAGTTGCCGGTTTTTTTTCTAATTTCTATTCAAATAACATTGGATCTTGATCATTCTAACGTGTTTCAGGAGACTTAAATACCTTTAATTCATGTATCTAGCATAAAATCTACAATACAACGAACATTGGCTGAACATTGGGACCAATATACACTCAGCAAAACAATTAAAGGAGCAGAATTTTTTTCCCATTTTTTCAGTGTTTTTAAAAGGACTGTAACTTCGCGAAAAATGATCGGATCGGGATGAAAACAGAAGAAAAATGAAGCTTGGAATGTGTACTTTTGAAATCTTGGGATAGAAATTTTTTTTAAACATTATTTATGGCGCGAAAAAAGCAATGAAGGCGAAGAATTTTTTTTTGTTTTTTTTTTCAATTTTCAAGATGATCCACGGGCTCCAAATTTTTTTTTTTTGCCCAGCCAGTAATAGGGTCCTTTAGCCTGATTTTTTAGCTTCAATTCAAATTTTTTTTTTTTCTGTACGACCATTTGTCACTGAGATATCGGCAATTGAATGAAAAAACACCTCTTCGTCTTTGATCATCGATATCTCGTGAAATACTGGTCGCACAGCGAACGGATGGTGGGTTTCGTAAACTTGAATCAATGCTCTATGAGTATCTTTCAATCTTTTTTGGAATTTTTTTTTTCATTCTTAAAATTGGTTTGAAAAAGTGGCAAAAAATGAAGTTTTTTGGTGTTTTTGAAAAACGAACTGAACTTCGCGAATATTGTGAAAAGTGCTAATGTTTTGAGGTGCTTTTTGAGTTTAAGATATGCCTAGACACCCTGCGAAATTTCAAGTCGATCGTTCGAACCGTTTTTTTAAATCAAACTCTCAAAGTTCCAGCAATAATTTAAGGAGCACGTTTTTGCCCCTCAAACGTGAATGAACGATAATTAAGGTAATAATTTTTTTTTCCATCATTTTTTTCGCCGTTTCGCATTAAATGATGAACATTTCATAAACAATCATCAAAGCTAAGAAAAAAATGATTTTTCAATTTTTTTTTTCAAATTTTAGGAAACTTGATTTTTTTTTAAATAAAGAATTGAATTAAAAAAAAAATCAATTTTCCTCAAATTTGAAAAAAAAAAAATTAAAAAATCATTTTTTTTTTAGCTTTGATAATTGTTCATGAAATGTTCATCATTTAATGCGAAACGACGAAAAAACAAATTATTACTTTAATCATCGTTAATTCACGTTTAGGGAGCAAAAACGTGCTCCTTAAATTATTGCTGGAACTTTAAGAGTTTGATTGAAAAAAACGGTTCGAACGATCGACTTGAAATTTTGCAGGGTGTCTAGGCATATCTTAAATTCAAAAAGCACCTTAAAACATTAGCACTTTTCGCAATATTCGCGAAGTTCAGGTCTTTTTTCAACAACACAAAAAAACTTCATTTTTTGCCACTTTTTCAAACCAATTTTAAGAATGAAAAAAAAAATTCCAAAAAAGATTGAAAGATACTCATAGAGCATTGATTCAAGTTTACGAAACCCACCATCCGTTCGCTGTGCGACCAGTATTTCACGAGATATCGATGATCAAAGACGAAGAGGTGTTTTTTCATTCAATTGCCGATATCTCAGTGACAAATGGTCGTACAGAAAGAAAAAAATTTTTGAATTGAAACTGAAGAATCAGGCTAAAAGATCCTATTACTGGCTGAGCCAAAAAAATTTTTTTGGAGCCCGTGGATCATTTTGAAAATTGAAAGAAAAAAAAAAAAATTCCTTCACCTTCATTGCTTTTTTCGTGCCATAAATAATGTTCAAAAAAAAATTCTAACCCAAGATTTCAAAAGTACACATTCTAAGCTTCATTTTTCTTTTTTTTTCATCCCGAACCGATCATTTTTCGTGAAGTTACAGTCCTTTGAAAAACACTGAAAAAATGGGAGAAAAATTCTGCTCCTTTAATTGTTTTGCTGAGTATAGTACCCAATACTCGTTATCGAGGCTTGGCCATGGTTTGGCAATCAGCATTGGTACAATGTTATAATCCAATGCTCAACCAGTATTGGGCCAGTCATGGCTGATTATTGGGCGCCAGCATTGGTTCATTGGCTTCCGGCGCTGGGCCAACATGGGCCCGATTGATTTTCCCTACCTGATATGTTGACTAGGGTTAGTTTCATCCATTCAAGGAGAAAAATATAATTTGAAACAGTAATTTCCATTATTTTAACCTTTTACAATATCAATCTACTCAATATTATTATCCTCAATTTATTATCAAAAACAAATTTCATGTGGAGTATTTAATGATTCGACAATGGCCACATGAAACGCTGATAATTTGTGGTAATTACATTAGCTGGTATCTTGAAAAAAAGTAATGAATATCGATAACTCAACACATATAACGTGCGACTCACTGATGTAATTATTAATAATAACAGATTCAAAAAGAAAAATTGTCTTCATTCTTTTTTATGTATTTGTGAGTTACTGCGAATACTTCTATTTTATCTAAATGGTCCGATGGAAAATAGAAACAATCGAGCTGACTAATGGATGATCAACTATTAAACTCAATATCTTCGCTGATTGCTCACCTCGGTTGCCATTGGCAGGGGTTTCAGCGCTGTTTTTGGTTGAAAATCTATTTCTGATTATCAATATTAAGACCCTTCATTTCATATTCCTTCTCTATAACAAAAAGAGGGTGCGTGGAACCCACGCGACAGAAGTGAAACTTCTTGCTCATTGTGTATAGATAGCGATGAATTATTAGGATTTTTTCAAATGAACAAGTGATAATAATTGAGGAATGTGAGGATACGGGGTTAATTTCGAAGGGAAACGGCAAGAAAAGTATTATATATATAGTATTTTGGTTATCTGTTCACTAATAAATTATCATTTTTTCACGATTATAAAGTGTTCAGACAACTACATTTTTTAAAATCTGTTTTTTGTAAATACACAGGAGATTGATCGAGATGGAGCGGTTTTGCTTCAATCCTTTCTTGTAGCTCTCAAAACTTTCTATAAAGGAGGATTCGTGCAAGCTTGCTCTATCTTACTGAAATTCCGGGATATTCGAAGAAAACGTTCATTTCCATATTTTTCTCATGCTAGCCTCATAATATGGTAGACGAAGAGGCATAGTCGGGTACTTTCGATTGTTTTCGGTACATGAGCCGTTAGTCATTTCGCACTTGGCTTTGGATTGAAATATCTCGAAAACTATGCAACATTTATCGAGACATGCTGTGAATGAAATTCAGAGGGAAGATTGACGAAGGAAATAAGCGAAACGCCGTTCTTCTACGATCAGTAGTTTCCGAGATATCAATTTTTTAATGAATAGTTCAGAAACAATGGACGAGGGCAGATAGTAAACGAATGAGCACTCGGGCATCCTTCCTGAATTTTTCATTAAAAAATTGATATCTTAATAACTACCAGTCATAGAAAGACGGAGTTTTGCTTATTTCATCCGTTAATCTTCCCTCTAACTTTCATTCACAACATGTCTCGATAACTTTTGAGTAGTTTTCGAGATATTTCAATCCAAAGCCAAGTGTGAAATGGCAATTTTCTTCAGAAATAAAAAGCGAAGATTATGATGTGGAGCATAGTAATTTTTATAAAAATCTTCTAGAAAAATTCCCATATTATCCTCTCAGTGTATTGAAAAAAAAAAAATACAAAATGAAAAAACACTATGTATGTAGCACTCTACGCGAAGATCCTATCTCCCCCCCTCTGCCGTCTTCCCTCTCCGTCACTAAAGCATATGCTACAGTGGCATCCCTACCAACGCACTCTCCTCTTTCTTGCTTCTACTTTTCCCCCACTACTCCACTACCACGTTCCCCTCAAAACCTTTCACTCGTTTGTGACGCGAGAAAAAGTTGGTACCCTCCCAAAAGAAGTTTCACTTCAAAAACAATTGGATTCAATCACACGCATATCAACTGTAATTGGAAATATGAGAAAAATTGACAATACATCTGGAAAAACTTCGACAAGAAAAACTTGTAGATTAGAACTTCTATAAGAAGAACTATCCTTAGAAATATCTTCTCTCAAAGATGAATTTTTCGAAAATAATTTTTGTATGAAATACTTCCGGAAAAATCCGAATCTTAATTAATTCATTCGGAAGGATTTTCTTTTCTGAGCAAAAATTATATGAAAAACAACACAAACATTGATGACATCACTGTTTTGTTTATAATACGAGAAATCAGATTGCTCATTTTTTAAGAAAAATTTGTGATTTACCACTTTGTGATTACAACAATTTGTAATTACCTTTACTTCAATCATATTCAATCAAATTTGTGTCAGGATTTTGAATCATTTTAGATTGAAATATGAAGAAAGTGTAACGTAATTGGATAACAATCATTTGCTCTACAAGGTAATATAAAGAACTTGCGTTCAATCCACTTCCGAAATTAATGAAAATAACGAAGTAAAATAACTTCGATTCCTATCAATGTTAGTACTAGATTCAAATACAGATTAAAATTAAAATATTTGATGGATTATCATAGTTTTCCTTATTTCGTTGACAATATAATCATGAAAATTATTTTCAGATTATATACTTCTATAGATTATTCATCGGAAGATCTTGGTCTTTATAATGACGGGACAAAAATTATTTATTGATGTTTGATTTTCACATTTTCCTTTAATTCTTTTCTGTTGGGCATGATTTTCAAGAGAATTTTTTTAGTCAGTTCTTACTGAGTTTTTCAGACATATAGTTCATCAGATGAAGTCATGTTTCTCCTCTATTCGTTCACCTCTTGAGAATTAATAGATATTGGATATCGATTGCATATTGATCAATTGAGAAAATAGAAATCTACTCGGATACTCATTATAGTATTAGAAAAATTCTAGGATGAAGAAAACGAATGATGGAAAAGGAAGTTCCAAATTAATTTATAGTATGCGAAGCACGTGAATACGTGTTGAAACCACGAAACCCAAAAGCAAGATTCAATTCGTATTATTGTATTCTCGCAAACGATTCACTCGACACTCGTTTGTGCGAAATTGAGCCGTTCCATCAAAAAATAATGAATCCCTCCAAGATAGACAACCCATAGAGACATTGAGAATGAGATATCTGCAATATTGCACAGTAAATTCTGAGTGGCACGTAGCCAACTCACGACATCGTTTGTCATGTGTTATATTCAACTAAATTCTCCTCTGTTCCTTCTTTTTCTCTCCATTTTTTTCATCCTCGAATGCTAACCTTGCCTGACACTGGTCAGGACTCCTTACTGTGATAACCATACATTTTCAGATTCTTACTCCACTTGAAAATATACGTGAAATCTGTACACGAGCATGGATCATCCTTTGTAGGCCATTGCCAGTAAAAGTGCAACGAGCCTACGTGAATTCAGTATATACCTGGTTCTTTGGTGTGCCTTGAATCGTCGCATTGCGACGAAACACGCTTCCGCAATGGGAATGAGAAAAAGAGACTGAGATCATAATGTGATACAGTTTATATTTAGGTGCCCTGGTAGTTTTTAACGTTCTCACAGTATAATTTGAAAAAAAATGTTTCCTGAATACTTGAATAGTTTCTCCTTATTCAAAATAAATGTTATGATTTATCATGAAGATAAATATTTATTTTTCATTACGTTTTTTTTTCTAACAAGAAGAAAAATGTATTGGTTTCAGAAAAAAAAATCTTCACGATGAAATGAGTCATACTAAACATTGAATCTAAAATAAACACTATCGAGAAAAATCTTCAAGAAAAAAAAGTAACAATAGAACTGAGAATGAAACAGATAAATACATAGAAATTACGTGTCTTCATACCTACGTCGTGACATTCGAGTTTTCAGAGCGACCCTCCTAACCATGTACACTCGACACAGTATTATTATTCCAGAGAAGCTTACATAAGTAGTTTTGAGTTACATCTCGTTAAGCATAGCAAACTGGTGACTTGAATTACTACCGGATCCCAAGTACTTCTGACTGTATCCAACAACCAAGTATGACAGCAAATTTAACTATATAAAAACTGGACCGGAAATGTTTAAAACGCTTCCTTTGTCTTCACCTCAAGACTTTCAAGAATGCGCTTGAATAGAAAAGCCCCGACTTCTTGTGGTTGAGATTTATGATGCGATCTCGATATTGAAGAAAAAATCACCAGTGAAGTGGGAAAAATCAGAAAAATCATTTTTTGTGGGAGAATTACTAAGGTGTTTTAAGTCTCGAAACTCTCCAAATACTGAGGGACCTCCATCCATTAAACCTTCATTGAGTGAGGGAAGAAACGTGTAAGTATCATTCTATCTCATTCTTGTATACAACGGTAGAAGATGAGAATTTTGGAATAGACTGCAGAGTACAACGACTGGAGATCTCCTTATATCAAGATGCGCAATAGCACCTCACACCCTCTATGCAGTTCGGATGTTTTCGGAGTGCAGGCGTGAGATTCTTTCCCCGACAGCCCTGGAACAAAGCATTATAATAACGAAAAATTGCATAAAGTTCGTCAAAACCTGTCTTGGTCACGTTAAATGAGGCATTTACTAACTGCTCAATGAAACTGTTGGATCCTTTATACGTATATATGTATATGTACAAAAATTGAACTTTTATATTCTGAGAAGGCCATGTTGAACCGATACTGTTTACGTGACGTTTATATTACGCTCGCAAGGTCTGGAGTGATGGGTGAAGGATGAATAACCGATCCTCATTTTTCACTCTCTGCTTTTCGTTAGTCTCGAATAATATATATATTAGACTGTGCCAAATTTAACGACTATTTTTTTTCGGCTCCCAAGTGAAAATTACATTTTCCGTTACAAAAAAATAATACTCCCCAAATCCGGGCTTCCTATCTTTTTTTTCCAGTTAGCGCTCGCGTAAATGAGCATTTTTCAAGGGAAATTTTTTTAAAAATGATTTTAAACCTCAAAATTCATGGAATATGATCTCTAAACATTTAAAAAAAGCATTATTTCGTCGAGAATTCAATGGGCAACGAAGATAGCCATGGACGAAGTCAAAACAATGGCCTACACGCCTTGTAGACCAAGTAGAGAGCGGATTCTTCCTTAATTTATTACTAACATTCATTCTTATACACATATCAAACAATTGATGAGTGATTGAAACTCGTGAATTTCATTTTCTAGACAATCCTCATGATCCATAGAACTAATTTTTATGCTCTTTTCATTCTTCTTTGCACTTTTCTTTAAACTGAAATCATAATGATTTATTAAAAATACTTGACACCTGTAAAGCTTAGAAAATAAAGAGGGTGCGTGAAATTCACGCGCTGCAGAAGTGAAACTTCTTGCTGATCGTCCAAGGATCAGTGCAAGAATACCGTATCTTGCTTAGACTTCGAGACATTCAAAGAAAATTGATGATAAAGAGCACTCAATTTGTCTACAAACTTGATATTTTTCTCTTCCTCAACATCCATTTCTTATCAAGAATATTTTGGAAAGTGAGCGAGATGACGAAATTTTTCTGAAGATTTTTTTTTTGCAGAGAATCTCGAAAACTACAAAAAGGGTCTCTACAAAAATTTCATTATCTCGCTTAGTTTGAGAGACATTCATCAAAATCCTACGACCAGAACATAGACTCATAGATATATCAAAATCTAACGGAGAAACGCCCTTTTTGATTCAATTTCTTCTGAAGCTCTTGAAACTTCAAGAAAGGAAGGATTATGGCAAAATCACGCTATCTCGTTTAGTTTCTGGGATATTTATCAAAAACAAATAACAAAAAATGAACTTATTTCAGAAAGAAAAGTAACTCTATTCCAATGATTTTTTGAGAATATCTTGGAAACTCAGCGAGGTAAAGCCATTTTGACCTAATCCTTTCTAATAACTTGTCTTGAAAATTAAGAAAAAAAATCAGAGTGAGATCGCTGCATCTTCCTCCGTTTCTGAGTATTCTCAAAAAAAACTTTCGGGAATAAATAATTCGAATAACAAGGAAAGTAGGTTTTTTTTTGTCGATAGTATTTCGAAAATAACTGGGAAACTAAGCGAAATACAACGATTTTACCTGAAGGCCTTCTGTAGAGAATTTCTAAGGCTATGAAGAAGGATTGGAGCAAAATAACGCTATTTTACGTAGTTTCTGACATATTTCCAGAAAATTATCAACAAAAAAAAACCTTTTCGTGTTTTTTTGGTTTGTTTGTCAATTGTTTCTTGAGAATATCTCGGAATCTGAATAAGATAAATGTTTCAACTTCGAGCTTTCTTGTCGAGAATTTTAAGATCTACAAAAAAGGAGAAAAGCAGAATCACTCTATCCCACTTAGTTTCCGAGATATTCTTGAATAACTGATAATAGAAAATAAACAGTAACAGGACAGGTATTGTACTAACGAAAGAATCGACACACGAGGCATGCCGAAGCCAAAGATTATTTGGTGGGGCATGGACATCGAAGAAAGCCGATGTCGATCCCTTCGCTAGTCCTACTATGACGAGCAATGCTGCAGGGATACGAGTGCACATGCGCACATTCGTTCTCTCTCTCTTTCTTTTCCCCCACCACCAAAGCATGGAAAAGTAACGCAACAGCGTTAAACGCGAGGACTTCGTATAGGAAGTTTCACTCCAAAAAGAAGCTAGCAACATCTCCTGACTAATATTTGGAGTAACATGTTGGTAAATCACTCACGAATGTCAATCACTATAACTGGTGCCATGAATATAAGCATCAACGTTATGAATATTGATTAAAAACTTCTGAGTCAATAAAAGTTGTGAGTAATGAATGATGAAATGATATAATTTTTTTTTTATATTGTTTGCTATTATTATGATTTTTAGTTGAAAGAAAAAATATAGAGAAGAATTGAGGGACGAAAATGAGTTCTTTGGATTATGAGGATTGTCTAGAAAATGGAATTCACAAGTTTCAATTACACATTCATTGTTTGATATGTGTATAAGAATGAATGTTAGTAATAAATTGAGGGAAAATTCGCTTTATATTTGGTCTACAAGGCGTGTAGGCCATTCTTCGACTTCGTCCACCATTATCTTCGTTGAGCATTGAATTCTCGACGGAATGATGCGTTTTTAAAATTTTTAGAGATCATATTCCATGAATTTTGAGGTTTAAAATCATTTCTGAAAAATTTTTCCTTGAAAAATCCTTATTTACACGAGCGCTAACTGGAAAAAAAAGATAGGAAGGCCGGATTCGGGGAGCATTATTTTTTCGTCATGGAAAATATAATTTTCACTTGGGAGCCGAAAAAAAAAAATAGTCGTCAAATTTGGCACAGTCTAATATATATATATATATATATATATATATATATATATATATATATATATATATATATATATATATGATAGGTGAAAGACGTCCCTGCCAAGTGTTTACTAAAAATGAAATCTAAAGACAATGAATATGTAACAATTCATGCGATTTTATTAACATATAATACAAAACTGGATAACAAATATCATTTACAGTTACAGCTAGACAAGTATTTACATAGTTTCAGCCCTTAGGCTTTTACTTATATTTAAGTGATTTTGTGGTTTTTTGTGAGGCTGGTGTGGGGTTTCAAAAAGCAGGAAATTTGGAATAGGGAAAAGTTTAAAAAAGAAAAAATCCTATGATGAATATGTAACAAAGTGTTATTCATTAAATATTTTATTTCCTATGAGAACCATCATCTGACTCTTCCACTACTTATTCAATTAAACACACGTCTCAGAATTTTCCATGGCTTTTCAGATTTTTAGATTTTTTTCAACGAACTTGATTTTATAAATTTTCAATCTGGTCATGGAATTTTGTTCATGAGCATAGCCATTGGCTTTAGTCCATAGACATCATCCAACATTTTTGGCAATTTATACTCATCTATTCTGTCTATGAATAAATGCCCTATATTCCTGAATTTTTTTGAGATTTTATGCCATATATGTCATGGACAAATCGTCACTCTCAATTGAATCAACAGAGCTGTTTCGCAACTCTTCGCCGCATATTATTGACAGATAATCATGGCAGTAGAAAAGAAACCTTCCGTGAAGAAAATTAGTAGATTGCAAGTCCCCATCACGCATTTTTCGAACGTATCACCCATCTGAACCCCCTGATTATTGCGTTGTGACATGGAATTCGGGTGTTTTCCCTTGGAAACTGACTGACCTAGAGGAAGCTGGGATCCTATGCAGACTTTCTATGTAATGCCAGTTGTTGAGCGGGCAGATGTTCACGTCGCCTCATCATTCTATCAGTTTACAATACAATGGTCTTTGGCCAGACAATAGCCCAAACTTGGAGAGTCACACCACGAGGCTATGCACCTGGAGATGCAGTGGTTAACTTACCGCTGAACTTAAATATCAAGTCATAAGTGGTTACTAATCAAAATTCGGTGTATTGAACATTCAGTCACGAGACGTTCTTCATTTGTATCTTGAATAATTCGGTGAACTGAAACTTCTGTTTTCAATAGACTTATATGATATTATGATGACTGCGGCACAATTAGATTGTTACTGAATAGACTGGTCAGATAGTGACTTGCTTAGGCTCTTGACATCTTCTCTTCAAGGGGTCAGACCACTGAAACCGCCCCCCAAAAAAAAGTATTTTTTGGGTATTTTTTTGAGGAGGAAAAAAAGAGTCATACATTTATAAATTTTTTGGGGGGATTCATTGAGCATATATTTGAGTTTTCAAATCCGAAATTTCATGAAAAAATATTGAAAAATGGCGAAATGGCAGTCAGCCTCCCGAGACTCGTCAATTTTTTGGTCGTCCACTGCAACCAATGTAGCCGATGCAAATTTCGATGTCAAAAAATGGGTTCCGTCTACATGTCCAGAGTGAAAAATGTATGTAGGGGATTTTGAAAATATTGATTTTTCAATAATTGGCGGGCATTTGAACAGAAAAGTTTAATTTTGGTCAAAAATATTGTCATTTCGCCATGATAGAAGGAGCCAATCGTCTTCTCTGTAGAATTAAATCTACATTTTGGGAAAATCCTACGTTCTTCGCTTCGAAATGTTATTTCAAAAAAACTGTGCAAAATTCAATTCTAAAAAAATAAAAAATTGTTTGAGTTATGCTGCTTGTAATCTTGAAATATCGTGTTTTGACATGAACACGTTTAAAGTTTTGAACGTGTGCTATAAATTTGAAGAAATGCTTGAAAAAACTTCAAAATTCCATTAGAAAAGATGGGTTTGGGTTAATAAACTTTCTCCCTTATATTCTGGAAGGTTTGAAGTATTTCTTAAGCCAAATAAAAATCGATTGTTCGAAAATTCAACAATCGTGTCACCCCTTAAGAGTTAAAGTGACGCCCCACGAGATGAAAAATTAGAATCTCCCAGAGACTATCGAATCTCTCAGAGACGCCGGAGCTTCTCTTGGAGACTCGGCGCGTCTCTGGGAGATCCACTGAACTCATGGTACACATGGGCCAGAGACTTGAGTATATGGTCGTGTTGAATTATCAATTTATTTAGTAGGGAGACTCGGAGATACTCTAGGTCTCTACTGAAGAGACGGACATTTGGAATAATTTTTCTGAATGAATTTTTTATAAGTTCGTCATTAAAATTATCATTGTGCATCTGATTTTCTAAACAAATGATTCCACCAAACAGTTAGAGAAACTTGTGGAAAATTCAAACTAAGTACTTGGAACAGGAACTCAGAGCATAATTTTTTCTATTTTACTAGCTTCTTTTTCCAAATTTCTGCTTCGGATCGTTGCAGCGCAGAAAATTGGAAACCAGTGTAGGATTTCATTTGCCATTGATGTGAATTTTATTTAATCCATTGTGAATAATTGCTACGTGAATTGCATGTCAATTTTTCCTAAATCATTTAGAATCGATTCAAAGTCATCTCAATCGAGGAAAAAACGACTGATTCTCATCGACTGAAGTGATTACTATTTTTTTATTCTATAACAATTGAAAGTGAAGATATAGGCGAACCCGGGATAAAATTTTTGAGTCTTTTGAGAGTCTTTCACGGTCTTCTAAGACTCCCAGAAAGACTTTTCGGTCTCTGGAGTGTCTCGCAAGTCCCGCAACTGTCTCTACAGTGTCTCTCTGTGTCTCTCCCGTAAGGACTTTTATCTTTGCTGGTCTCTCCCGTAAGGACTCGAATCTCTGCTGGGCTTTCAATGAATTTATGGAGATGGACAAAGACATGAGTCCTTACGGGAGAGACTGAAAGATGAATCAACTCTTTCATTTTAACTTAATAATTTTTAAGTTCTAAATTTTCACAATATTCGGAAATTATGTTTTTTTTTCATATTTGACTTCAATCAAAATTCCCAACATTAAGGGAAACTGGGGTAAAACGTACATAAGGGATAAATGGATACATTTTATAGTCATGGTGTTTATACTATGAAAAACTTTTGAAATTGATAAAAATATTGAAGATAGGTTTTTTTCTCTTGATTTAATTAGAGAGCTGAGGAAATTTGTGCTGAAAATTATGTGTCTGAAATTTTTTGTTTTAATTTTTTAATTGTTCAATTTCCGATCCTCCATTCAATAGAAATTTGCAGCCGTTATTCTTTAAAAATTGAAAAAGAAATACCCAAGGCATATTTGAGCCCAATTGAAATATGGAAAAGTATATGTTTCAGATTAGCAGTGGACAACGGGAGAATTTCAGGCGGTCACCAGAGTTAAGCAGCATCGAACACAGTCAGTACTTGGATGGGTGACCGCCTGGACTATCTCACGAACTACCGGACCGATTTCTTTTTTTTTTTTTTTCATTTGCTGCATCTTTATGTGATTATAATTATTGTCATGACAGGTGATTTTTAATCATATAATTAGGCGAGAAATAGGTAAAAACGTTAATTAGCAGCATGAGAATCGTGACCGCGACGAGACGAGAGACTGAGTCTCTGCGCTGAGGACTCTGGTTCGTTGAGCAGGGACTGAGAGTCCCTGTAGGAGAGACACTTGTCTCGTACGGGAGGTCAGCAAGGTGTCTCTGGAAAGTCCCTGCTATGGCGCGAATAGGGACTCTGTAGAGACCGGGACAGGAGTCTTTCGACCACTGAAAGACTCGATTTTTTTCATCCCGGGTCAAGAGCACTTGGAACCATATTTGAGCCTCTGCAGTCTCTTTCCTACAGCTATCCATACTTTTTTGGGTATCCGAAATCTCGTTAACCTCAGATGAGCCTCAATACACTATTTTTCTCAATTGTTCCCATCGCAGTCCTCGGTTGACTCTTTTTGAAAGCCCATTGAGCAGGGCTGTAAATCTTCTCCATACTTTCTCCCAATTTTTTTATTCACTCAGTTGATGCTCTTGTATTATAACCAAATTAATATAGCGTCTTCCTCGAGGGAAAGGGTGTAAATGTTGCAAGTTTCCTATCTTGTTACGCCCTTCTCACTCTCGGTCGACGATATATCGCTAAACCATATGTTAGAAAATCTGAAACATACAATATCTTCCATTGCTCGTGTTCATTCTTCTGGACCCGATTTCAAAAATGATTATTGGGTTTACTCGCGGCTATTACGTTTAAATGACTTGATAGGAAAAGAAAAAAGGATTGATAAGAAAATCCAAATAGCACAATGTACACTCCAACTATTCTTAACTGTCGTCAAAACTCCTTTGCCGACGAGTTTCATGATTTTTACTCGGTCTCGATACGTTGAAAATGTAATGAAAGAAAATTCTCTGAAAGCTCTTCCTTTCCAATTTCATAAGAAATGACAACTCTAAGAATGGAATTATGCGGATTGAACATTAAATCGAAATTCTATAAAACATTGATCCCTTTTCCGTGAAAGAAAGATGATTATCGATGCAAAATTGGACATCAATGACAAGAAAAAATTCAATAGTCCATTGTATTACACAGTTATTTTATTTCTCCTCAATTATTCTAACAGGCTATTATTTTTCATGAGAAAAGTTGCTGTCAAAGTGAACTTTTTAAATTGATTTTTCGAGTATCAGACTACTTTAAGATCCAAAATTCTTTGCTATCATTCTTCTCCATGAAGCAGTAAGAGTGAAAGGAAAGAAATGAAAAATTGAAGAAGCCACTTTGATTACAATCACATGAAATTTTATCCACTAAAAACATGTTTTCCACATGCTGGAACGCGGTAAGTTGTGAAACAAATTCTCACGATATTTTATTTGGCATATTGTCGCGCATGTTTGACCAGATGCATGTAGCTGAGGCGAAAGCCCCATGGTATTGTTGGACTGCGGAAGAAGTGCCTTGTAACCCCTTAGGAAATCTTTGAAAGTTTAAAACAAAACTACCTGATCAACGAGTATGAATAAAAAATCACACATTCTTATTCCTTAATTATTTTTCTATCGATAGCGATACTTTCAGTGAGTTTATGTACAGTAAAAGATGGGGCGCCAGGTAAAATAAACTCTTACGATCCTCTCATCCAGGAATACAAGCGTGTAATACCGTGTGGGTGGCCACTAATATGGGTGAAGGTAGAGGCTATGGCAACAATGAACATTTTCACGACTCCAAAACAAGTGTGTTAGCCTACGCGGCAATTTAGCATAAAACATTAATATATAAATAAACGTGACAATACGATGAAATGTAGAAAAGGAATGGGTGAAAAAAAAAGAAAAATTATTAAACATTTGCAAAACGAATAGGACAAGAAAGACAGTTATATTGCAGTGGAAAGTTCAACCACGTTCTTATAAAAAAAAAAGTAAAATAAATAAACAACAGGCAAAAGTCAAAGGCATCCGGAATAAATCCCATTGGCACCATCCAACTTTCCTCGTTCAATCGTTTTTATCCAACACCCAGTACAGATATTCTCTTCCTCCATTATTTTTCTCTAAGCACTATTAAACTTGAGTAATTTAATATAAAATATGATATATTAGTTGTTTTATCACGATGAAGAATTTAGCTGGTGTGGAAAGTGCACCTGAGGAGTTTGTGCCCCAACGCGAAAAGGATCAAGTGTCTGGCATTCACTCAAACCGACTTTCCTTCGATAATATGCCGCCTCCAACAACACTACAGAAGGCATACCCTGTAAGCAATTAATTATAAAATAAAATCATTGCAATATTTTCGTTTATCTCTCGTGCCATCCTCGGGGTCTTCTCATCTCTTTGTTACTGCTAAAAGATCATGTGAATCAATTTTGTGTTTTTTTTCTCATCCTTTCTTACTCATCTGCTCGTTTTGCTTGGTATTTGTTTCAGAAATATGACACGATGCGATGTATAGCAGAGTAACAGTTTCATGTTTTCCAGGAAAGTGCATCAGGTGGATGATGTATTGTAAACCCTGGCAGCTGCTCCTGAAGTTATTTTTAATCAGTTTTAATGCCATACTCGTGGAATTTCTCGATACATGTTTCATCCTTTTATTTACAGACGATTTGGTATTGTCATTCCCACTTGGGGGGGTGTTTTAATTAATGTGAACTGTACCAAGATAAACTGTAGCACACACGATTCCAATCTGCCATGCTCCACTCATCACCTATCATGAGATTATTTTCTCAATATTTCTCTTGCAGAAAATGAACCTTCCTTTATTTTCTCGAGTTTGGAGGTACAAATTCGATCCAATGATTGCAAGTGAAATAATATCAACATGCTGAGAAATTTACTTACAATTCACTAGAGCTATTCAGTAAATTGAAACCATGTATTTTCAAAAATCTCTCGTCAACTAGAATGATTGGTATTATTATATCTTCAATCTGGTGATTTATTAATACATTCATGTACACCGATCATGTGTTTATGAGGCAAACCAAGGGAATGTCCATAGCCTTCCCCTCCAGTTCCATTGGTGACCTGAAAGTGCCTCAGTGTCATTAGTTTCAGTCCCGGACGTTCCAGAGTGAAGGATTAAACTCTCGTGGGATAGTGTTTTGGTCACGATTAGATACAAGTAGGGATGAGAATTTTATGATGCCACACTACGTCTTTATCCCACGGACAATTCAGCTTTATCACTTTAACAATCGTGCCAAGTTATAACTTTGGATTGAATAAATGTTGCAAACATGTTCTTACTTTTTTTCATGACAAATATCGATAGCATGATAATCAAATTCATGATTTATAAAGGTAAAAGAACATGTTACGCTCGAGTGAAATTTTTTAATGACTCATTAACAATCCTCATGCGAATCAAAACTTGCAGATGAAAAGGCAAGAGCTAGAGCATGCTGAAGATCATGAAAAGTATCATGAACGTCACCATGTAAAGATGATTCTCTACTCATGATGCTTGTATGGAGATCTTTTTCATTACAACTAATAATTGCTTCGAATGAAAAAATTATTACGAAATGTGTAATTTCATGAAATTGCGATTGATATTCGATTTCACTCAATAGTTATCTTTCGGAACCTTGAGCGATTCTCGTCACATAAAAATAATCAAAGAGTAATTGTGACTGGGCGTATAAAAAAATCTATTAATAATAGTTGATACGTCAGAATTAACTACTCAAGGCTGGACTTACTGAGAGAGCTCATTGTATTCCATAACATGAATCAGATTGGTAAATGAAAATAGCGGATAATTTAAATAAACCATAAAGAGTTTGAGTGATGAATATGGTTTTTTGAATATTAATCTCATGTTTTCATTTCTAATCCAATTGGTATCCTTGTCCACGTGACGCCCTGGTCTTTATTACTCGAGAAATTACCTATCAAACACGCAACTGGAAGTGAACAAAAGGAATGAAAGTAAAGGAAGGAGGAGAAGAGAGAGAAATAGAGAGCGTGAGGGAGGGAGGGGATTGAAACAACGGGACATTAATAACAGTGTCCTGCCTCAAAGGGTAATTGTACAGATGGTATGGGAGAATATCGTTTATGGGCAACGAGGCACTCGACAAGAGCACCCGTTAGATAGGCGAGTCATTCTGATTTGCTTCGAGACCGGGCACGTGGTTATTCGATTGTCCCAATGAGTTGTGATCATAACGATAACAATGATTGTTGATAGGTCAATTGATAACGGTCCTGCTCTACTTTTTTTTAACATGTGCATTTTTCTTTTATAATTGAGTTTTAACATGTTTATTTACTTCTCTATCGTCATGTGCTCAGGATTTGATAAACGTTCCTCTGCATAATAGCGTGCTAGGTGGTATTTAATGGTGATAATAATGGGTGAGCTGGAGCATGATGAGGTTAAGAGAGGTTCAGAATGATAGGAGGGGAATGAAAAAAAATAAAGAAGTTTATAGAGAGTGCTTGTTGCCGGCGGGTTGCGTCGCACCACGCGATAAGCCATCACTGGGGCGAGAGAAGCTATAAAAAGGAACAGTATAACCCAAGGAGTGTATCGAGGGAGAAAGTTCTATTAATCGTATGCGCGTGTATTGTGGATGGGCATCATGTAAAAATTCAAATGAGAGAAAAAAAAAGTGAAGAAGGATGTTTTAAAAGTAATGTATTGTAAAAATCCATTGCACGACTCGTAGAAGAGTGAAGATGCTGTGGGTACGACACAATGGAGTGTACTATAGATACTCATATTGTTGAAGAATGGAGCTGATTCTATTTCGTTGTGGTAGTTTGGTTTATTATTCTGAGGAGTCACGATGTGTCTTTCGGCGTCGCGTGTTCAACTCCAAAGTTATTTCATTTGGGTACTTTGTTAATTAACATGTTCATGACCCTTAACATGACATCATGATCCATTTCTTCCATTTTTGTATACCAAGAGAAATTTAGTTGAATTTTTAATCGAAGAGTAGATAAAAAAAAAAGTACCCTGTCTGAGGAGGAACGTGCGGCACAGTGGCAACATTGGACAATTTTCGATCAGTCCAGTAGGGTAACATTCCACGGTTGAACATGTGCGAAAAATCTTCTACCAAGGTATTAAAATTATTTTTCATGAGAATTGAAAATATCACTCAAGCATGTTAAAAAGTATTCGATTAATGAAAAATGGAATATTTATGAACCAAAATGAATATTGCTTGAAAAAAGCCAGAGAATTTATTTTCACTTCTCTAATTCAATGACAAAGCTAATGGGTGAGTGGATACTTTTTTCTTTAATCCCCGGAAGTGTAAGGCCCAAACGACAAAAAATAAGAAATAATAATTGAAGAATTCTTTCTCTAACAATAATTATATACTTTAATAATCATGTTATTATTAATCATTCATATTTTAATTAATAATACATTATTTCAGTCTCAGATCCATTTCCTTCATGATACATCTGCCTCGTCTTGGAATGAGGGCAATATGATTTCGTTCTTCATTCACTCCTTACCATCTCAAGGAAGTTGGTCACTAAATGCGTTCAAATGAAAAAATTCTGAAAAATTCAAATGTTATTGTTAAACATGCCATACGACTTGTGTTAAATTTTTAATTCGTTCTTGAACCTAGTTTGGACGTAATAAATTAATAAAAATCCTTGGTTATACACAGCCTCCCCGAGTCGAAAAATTTAGTCTTAGACTAACTTCGTGAGTTCATTGGTTTGGAGTCTGGATTTCAAGTCGGTTGTAGACCTGGGAATGCAACTTTGGGGACACAAACCGACGCTATTTTCGACGAGTTTTCAGGAGTTTCGTCGGTATTTAGTCACCATTTCAATCGGATTAATCGGTTTTTGGCCTAAATTTTTTCAATTAAATTTTGAAAAATCGGATGAAAAGAATCAAAATAATTGTGCGTTCGGGAATTAGATTCATATATTGCTCCTTATTCATTTCATTAGTGAAAAATTCATTATGCGTACATATCAAAACATAGTAAACTAAATAGGCTTATACCTATATAAATCATACTTGATTCACATTTTCACGTGAAACACTTACATTTGAAATACTTAAAATGCAACAATATTGAGAAATGCTATAACACTAATATACATTAAACCATCAATCTAAATTGGCTTATATTATCGTAAATGAATATTTGATCATTTTCACCTAAAACACTTACACTTGAAATACTTAAAAGACAACATAACATTGATCAAAAACTGATGATTGAACTATAAATAATAACAATAACATTTCATTCAAATATACGTATACCCTAGCGCAAATGATACTGAAAACTCTGCGCGTCACTGAATATCACTTGGAACCTCAAGGGGAGGTACGTCCACCGGTGATTGACGTTGAACTGAAGAAGTTTTTCTTCGAATTTCAACAGAAAGCTGAAGAGTAACAGAGAAAGAGCAAGAAATTTTCAGTGAGCTACTCAAAAAAAATTGTGGGAGAGAGAGAGATATCAGAATAACGAAGCCTACCGAAGGCAACATGTGTTGTTTTATTACTCTGTCGTACTCGAACAAGGGAAAAGGGCATTTATTACAATTTTGGGAAATACCCATTTTTGCACTGCTTAAAATTTATCCAATAATTTTCCATCTCCTTCTTACGCTTTATTGTAAATTGATATCAAATATAATTTAAATCATAGAAATGACAATCATAGAAAATCTTCACTATCTTCAATGAACTCACTATAATAGAGCTGAGATTGATTGAATTCAATTAAAAATATACTATTCGTATATTTCAATCAATTTAGGGAATAAGTTCGTTATAGGATATGCGTAATATTAATCGCTCAAGTGTTATGATCTTTTTCATTCAATGTGAGATATTAATTATGTAAAGCGATGATTTACTTTCCTAAAAATGTAAAGGACAAAGAGAAATAAGTCAATTTGGACTTTGAAAAAATTGACATAAAATTGGACAAGCTTGAAGGACTTAGAAGAAAAATCCGCAGTGACGAAATTTTTCTAAGTTTGTGAAGAACTTAGAAATATTTCAGCACATAGAGACTCTTGTTTTCGTCTGTATTTCGTCTTCCCTTGAAAGTCAGTGGAGACGACGAACTCATCGGAAAAAAGGAATGGACTTGAAACCGACTTGGTCATTTTCGGTTGGTCGGTTTTAGTTCGTAGAATGCAATTTTTAGACCTTTCCCCGATCATTTTCACGTGTTTTAGACTAAAAACCAACGAAATTTTTCGACTCGGGTATTTTATGGGCATGCGGGGCTGTACTGATAATTCGGAGACAAAAAATTGAAAATCTCGTGAATGACAATTGAGATTTGATTGGAAAACTCATCAGTACCTTCCTTGAACAATCATGAAGAATAATTGACCATTTTTTCGGGGCCCTGCAGACCTTCTACAATTGCAATTTATGGTTTTATACAACTCCTCGATGAAAATTCACGCGTCTAGTAACTAACATGGCATCACCGCGTGACATAACGTTATGTCGGTGAGAGCTCTGTATGTATGTGTGGATACAGTTTGAAATATATTTCAATCGCAGCGTTGTCAAAGTTCCCGAGCCCATCTCGCAATCAATTTTCTTTAATTTTCTATGACATTGACAACATGTGAGATGATTATTTATTGTCAAAAATTATAAAAGGGAGTAAAAAAATTATTATCATGATTTTCAGCAAGTAATTAGCTGATTAGCGGTCAGAAAAATGCTCTCTACTTTCGTGTTTAGGAATTGGTATTAGCTGGGATCTCTATACTAAAGCATAGGCATTCTCCCCTGCCCGCGCGCCCCACACATGTGGTGACCAGCCTCCTCAAGGTAGTACTGTCGGCCGGAGAATTACCGTTCAGAATTTGATGAAATTTGGGATATTAATGAATTCTGGTCAGATGACGATCCAATTAAATTTTTGAGGGCAACAGAGCACCAGTAAAGAAATATTGCCACTCGAATGAGGCGTAAGTCCTATAATTATACATAGCATTTACGCAACTTGGTGTCTAAAGCCATTACATATATTGACAATTGAGAGAAAATTATATATAAAACATGAAGATACTGTACTTTTAAGTGTCTCAAATGGAATCAACCTGAATGGTAAAAAGCTACTCAACGTTTGTAAGTTTTTCGGCACTTGTCGGATAATTTGTGCTTATATAAAAAAAAACGGCTCACCGTTTACCTACCAGCAGAGAAATTTTTTGCTGAAATTCTTCTCCGTGTATCTATTGTAAGAGATACACGGTGAAGAATGCCATGTGAAATAATTCAGGAGAACATGTTTTTCTGTTTGAACATTTTTCTCTCCCAAGTGAATAATTTTTCAATACATGATTTGAAAACATGTTTTTTTTTTTTTCAAATGAGAATAATTTTATAATTCTCCAATCTACCAATCAATAAATCATTGGAAAATTTAGAAATTTTATAGTTAATTACTCGTAATAAACTCACTTATCAGAGAATTCAGTTGTCCACATGTAATGATACTTACCATGTATATAATTCATCGTCGGAATATGCGCATGGGGTTGAGATTGGGTCAGGACCTTCTCTTCCGGTCGACACGCGATGCCCAGATCTTTTTATCTCCTTCCCTCTCTCTTGGTGTTTGTAACGTGCGGGTGTTCACCATACAAAGATTAATGACCGTTGTTATTGGCCCGATGTATCGGTGGTCCTCTCTGAAGAAGCAGAAAGAAAACTATATAGAGACATGAAGAAAAAGCTACGGAGAAAAGGGGATATTTCACTAGAACTGACTAACGTTTATTCCCGTAGGGTAAAAACTTCACTTGTATGGCGTTTCCATGGATTGCAACGTGAATTCACGGAATTAATGCACATGTGTATGTGAGGTTGAATCTCGTTCACTTGCGTAAAAACTAATATAAAATCTTTGATAGTTCAGTGCATGTTATTAATCGTCTTGTTTTACTGTCATGCACATGGTACTGGAGATAGTAATCATGAAAATGCTGACATTGTTACGTAGTATAAATTGTTCAATACATTCATCACTAGTCGGAAGTTCAAAGTTATTCATAATTTTATAATACCAACTGTTTTTATTTGTAATTTTATCGTTGGCTTTTGTTACCCTGTTAATTTGATAGATCATTACCTCGGAGCATTTCATTGGAGTCATTGGTGAGCTGTAGGAAATATCTCAATTATCGTCTAACATGTTTAGAACGAAAGTTTATCAAAATACTTTTTAACATGGTGTAAAAGATAAAATAAATAATTAAATTATTCCATGTCCATTTCAGATACAAATGCATCAAAGTATAATCTAAGAAATCAATCAGTCTCTGCATGTTTTGGAAGAAAATTCTTCACAGGTCATCCATGTGAAGTAATTGAGTTATTAGAAAATGGAAATTATTTTTTCAATGAAAAAAGACATGGAACATGGAGAAAATCACCTGAGACTACAATGATCAAATAAATTCTCATGGTGAAAGTAAAACAATTCTCAGAGGTAGAGTTTTCGATGTCTTTACGCCTGTTAATTGTCGAGTTAGGAAACAAGAGCAAAATTCTTTTTCGCCATTCACTCACATGATGAGTTCTGAAGGCACGTACTTATTTACCTAGTATTGCAGTTGGGCACCCTCGGGTGCCTCACTCATCTAAAATACCGCTAAATTAATGCTCACACTCGTATCATTTACACACTCATGTCTCAACTGTGTGTACTTTCACCCGTAGTTACCTCTATAAACAAAACTGAACTTGCCTTTGTAATGGATCCCTCGGTATCCAACATGTTCAAACAATTTTCTCTATATACTATATATACTATACATATATATATAATATCAAGTGATTAAAATTCCCGGATGCAAGCATGAACTTTACGAAAGTGGATAAAATGAGACTTATTTTGCACTTGAATAATTCCAATGAGAATTCGATCCTGGTAAATTAATTTTCAACTTAACCCGTTTTAACATGTCCAGGACAAGTGCAGAGATGGCAATTAGCAACAATATGGTGAGGGCGTGTGCCCTCAAATTAATTAAAAAATTATTTAAAAAAAAATTAACCTGTATACTCAATTCTACCAAGTAAATTTCTAATCTCGTATTACATGTTTTCTCGCAGGCCGTCGGCACTTTATGAAACTTTTGAAAATATAATTCCGGCCTGTCTGTCCTGGTGTACTCTTACATTCGATCAATCTAAATCTCCCATAAACAAGTGCTTATAAAACACGAATAAAATGCCAGGAGGAAGATTATCTTTTTCCTCTCTCATTCTCTTTCACGAGCATCTCGTGTTTTCTTCAACCCTCTCCACTGGATCGAATTCTTAGTCAGTTAAACCTGGATTAATTCATGATAAATCAGTGAGGATTCCATATCCATCACTTTGGTCATTTTTTTTCTCATGAGCATGTTGGTAGATTCTGGACGAAAATTGAACTTCTGTGCATGTGGTGAACTCGTAACGTGTGATTTTACACACCATACTTAATTGGATCTTAACGATTACTGCATGAGATTTAAGAAGAAAAATGAGCCGTTTACACGTCAGAGGAAAAAAGGCATGTAAGGTCAGATCGTTTTCAAGAACATGATTGATTTGCTGATTTCTTTGGCCAACTTTTAACTATCGCGATATTCAACAATCAATGAAATTGATTCAAAGAATTGTAACAATATTTTTTCTTCCAACCAATTTACTTTCGCTATCTGTAGGTGTAAAGTGAAATAATTATACGAATTTTAAAAATGACTCGTTCCTTCTCCCAAAAAGTTTTTCATATTTTGTCTGACAGAATTACCGGCTTCACTGTTATTTCGAGCCATAAAAAAAAACGATATTGCGACAATGGCATCACGGCAGAAGGAGCAGGCAAATCACTCAGATAGTAAAAAGAAGGGATACTACACATTTGTCCGTGTCTACTTCGAGTCATTGGATTTTCCCTTTTATTTTCCTACTTGCAGTACTTCATGGAGGAGTGCGGTCAATCAGTTTGTAACCGCAGACTTGTTCATCCTGTGAGTTTCGTCGTCATGTTGATATCCATCTGAAATAGTTTTTCCCCTTCTTGAAAAGTTCACAAGAGTCATTGGATGAGTTACGATAGCTACCATAAACTCCGCCTCAATCGTCTTCCGTAGACTAAAATATAATTTCTTCCTTTTTGCGCAAGAGTAAATCATCACAGTTGATGGAATATTAGTCAATAAGGAATCATGTTTCATTATATTTGATCACTATTCTTTTTACAGAGAAAACATTTTTGCATCACGTTTGAAAGTCTTTGCCACGTAAACGAGTTTCTCGTTTATTTTGAAAAAAATCGAATTTTCCTCCTGACGAAAAGCCTCATGGATGAAAACGTATCGTTAATCTCAAAGTATTTACACATGTAATTAATCTACAAATACGTTATCTGGTACTTATTTTATCACGTACGTGAGTCAAACGCACTACAATCTATAACTTAAAACTGGCGCTCATATACACCCGCGTAAATCCTCCTTAGAAAAGCAAGGAACGTGGGAAAGAGATTAAAGCAATCCATATTATACGAGAGAAAGGGGGAGTGAAGAGAGGGTGTTTCCTTGTCAATTGGTTTTTCTCTCTCATTTGAGGAATCAAGCTCGCGTGGAGAACGCGATAGCCGTTTGCCATTTATTCAGAATAACTGTGCCACTTTAGAATCAGCATGTAACATGTTGTGGACTTGCTGTTCTCATGGTTGAAGAAAAAAATAAAATAAAAAATAAAATTTGAAAATACCCCAAGTGGCTCATATGTAATAGAAAATTATCGAAAACACTCGGTATCACAGTGTATTCACTTCATGTTATCAAAATCAAAAACATATGAGATAAAAAATTCATTCTAATTATATTAAAACATTTTCAAACATGTTTTACGTAAAAGACAACCGTATCGAACGGCTTTTCCGCCTACACGCATTTATACATAAGGGTATATAATATTATATGGTATTTTTATTTACATGGTCATACTAGAATTGAATATATGTACTTTATTTCCTCCATTGCTCATATTTCTGAGCTACCACCATTTGGAAAGTTGGTTCCAATTGTCGACTTATTTCAATTGCCGGAAAGATTCTTCTTTTGAAATCAATGAATCACTCTACTTTGACAAAAATGGTTGATACATGAGGAGAATTCCATTATTGAAATTTAATTCAAAAAAGAACTTTGATTATCATGATCATGTTTGCATTAAAATGAAATTAATTTTTGACCAGAAATCCATATTTAATTGATAATAAACTGAAAGTAAACGTGACTGTTACTTTTTTAATAAATGAGATTAAAAATCATTTGCCTCCTACGTGGTTACTCTCATGAGTTCAAAGTTGTTATGATGATCAGGTCATCTGTTATCGACAGTTAATTAGCGTGGCATTCATTTCTAAGTTATTAAACATGAATTGGTCTATACTCATTGCGTTTCTTCCTCATGTCCTCATTCTGTTAGGCTGGCCTAATCGTTCAATACAAAACCCAACATGCCAACCTGTGTGAGACTTCACTTGTTTAAAACGATACATATTAAGGCCCATTTGTTTTTTTTAACTGTATTGCAAAGAGGAGAGGCGAAAGGTCCTCGTCGCTTTAATATGTAGTGGATTTGTAAAAGAGCCGCATGCAGCTGCTTAAAACTTAACTGATTGTGTATATATGTATATAGTACATGCTGTTGTAAACTCGGCCGCTGTGGGATTAATTATTGGATTGGATATTCATCGCTGGAACCCAAACAACTCATGAGTCTGTGTGGCTACACTGAATACACACGAGAGAGAATCTACTCGAGTTTGTAATTAGTGCTGAATTAGTAACGCGTCTTGATTCCTTGATATTCAATACTCGATACTGTTTTGTTTTCTGTTTGAGGAAATAATCGTTTTTCTACCAGCCTGTTGACCTTGATTTCTTCTCAACCATTTTGGAATAAATTAGCATTACCATGAATGTCCAAGTTGATGAAATTCTTCAGGTAACCGGTGATTTTATCTCATTTTTTAATTCGGCTCAGATAATTATTAAAAAAAAAAGCTTTTCACTCCATTTCATGCAACATGATCCCCTATTGAAAGTTTAAGCATGGAGGTATTTCATGAGGGGTATTTCATGAGTCTACTAATGGAAAAAATGTCTTCGCCACGGCAATTAGTAATAGGGCCAATAAAATTTTCAAGATGAAATATTACAATAACTGTTACGTAGCATTACAAAAATATTAGCTAGTAATTTTTTCTCTCAAAGCTAAGGAAAAATTATCTATCTGACATATGATAAATCATCGGGCCCTTAGAAATTTTCATACGCTACTAAGAATTTTTATAAAATTTTTTTAGATTTTTTTCCATGCCAGTCTCATAATGGGAAGACGAAGGGGCGAGTCGGGTACCTTCGACTGTTTTCGGTACATGAGCCATTGGTCATTTTACACTTGGCTTTGGATTGAAATATCTCGAAAACTGTGCAAAATTTATCGAGACATGCTGTGACTGAAATGTAGAGGGAAGATTAACACAGAAAATAAGCAAAATGCCGTTTTTCTACGACCAGTAGTTTCCGAGATATCCATTTTTTAATGAGTAGTTCGGGAACAATGGACGAGGCCCGATAGCCAATAAATGGGCGCTCGGGCGTCCTTTCTGAATTTTTTATTAAACAATTAACATGTTAATAACTACGAGTCGTAGAAAATCGGAGTTTTGCTTATTTTATTCATTATTCTTTTCTCTTAATTTCATCCACAGCATGTCTCGATAACATCTGAGTAGTTTTCGAGATATTTCAATCCAAAACCAAGTGTGAAATGGCTATTTTTTCAAGAAATAAAAAATATGATGTGCAACATGGGAATTTTTCGGTCGCGCTTCATGAAAATCTCCTCCTCCGAATGACAATGTTCTTCTTTTTGCGCGAATTGCATCCCGTTTACACTGAGGGGATTTTTTCATACGGGCATGACTATCTATTGATATGGTCGAAACGAACTATACAATTAGTAATGGCACTCAGAATCATAATGTTGAGGTTACTAATCAGGACTGCTATATTGAATTAGGATACATGAAATACTCCAGCAAGTCCTCTCAGCTAAATTCCGTCTGAATTTTTTATTGTTATAAATGTTTAGTTCCGTTGATGATTTGTATATCATAATCTATACGTTGAAAAGGATTTTCTAACTGGGATAACCCAGAATGCATGAATTTATAGCTGAACGATTGTAATTATTTTTGTTGAGAGTGATAATACACAAGGTGAAGAAAAAATACAAGAATTTATTCAAGTAAGTTAAAATTATATCCCAAGTCAAAATTTTCGGTCTCGTTCACCCTACATTTCGACTTCCAACTGACTTTCAATGTACATTTCTTTGATTTCCAAGAAGTCCCGCCAGAATCTCACCTTCCTTTCGCCGTTTTTTGACTTCACGTCTTCAATGTAAGGTGAAATCACTATTTTAGATTTATTATTGATTATTATTATAAATTCGATTCATTATTATTTTCCTTTTTTCTTCCAAAGACCCTAAAAGGCGCAATGAGGATCGAGATAGTTATATGTTTCAGATTAGCAGCAGTCAACGAGAGAACTCCAGGCGATCACCGAAGTTAAGCAGCATTGGATCTGGTCAGTACTTGGATGGGTGACCGCCTGGACTATCCCGAGAACTACTAGACCGAATTCTTTTTTTTTTATTTTATTTATTTCATTAGAAGAAAACTAGAATAACCGTGCTGGGGGGCTATTTTTAATCATACAATTGACCGCGAAATCAATCCATTGCTATAACTCAATCCGCAGTCGATATAACTAAATCGCTATAACTAAATTCAGTTGCCATAACTAAATCCGCATACAACTGAGAATCAACGAATTATATTTATGATAACTATCCGATAATTCTACTTGAACTCAAGACAATTCATTCTCAAAATGAAAATTGTTGTACAACACCAAAATAGGTGCTACTAACATATTTATAGTCATGGCTTTTTTCTACCATACTTTTTTAGCTCCAGACTCCGAAAAATTCTCTCAGTGTATAGAGCGGCATAACAGTTTCCGTAACAATCATCCAAAAAAACTCTAATATTTTTCTCTCCGTGTAGCAACTTGGGAACAAGTTAAAGCTCACAATAATAGAGTTAAGAGCTCCAATTCGAAAACAAATATATTTGAGAATTCCTGCCTCACCAAGTCGACTACTGGATCATGAATCGTATCTGAAATTCATTTTAAAATAATTTTTTTTTTCATAAATTGACTTGCTTCATCATGTTCACTTTTCATATTATTAGCAAGAATTTTGGTTAACCAAGGGGGTTTTATTGGGTGGGATGCAATTTTCGTGTGATGCCCAGGTGGAAATATGCATGTCAAATTCGGTCAGAAAATGTCAAATTCCGATCAAATTTGACACATTATGAAAAAAAAATCGTCATAATTTGACAGATTTTCACAGAATCTATCATAAAATGTTATAATTTGGCTTTTTTTGTCATAATATGTGCATTTTTGACCATCTATTGGAACAGTATGTCATTTTCTGTCCAGTTTTCCCAGAAAAATTTGTTAAATTATGACAGAATGTGTCATTTTTTTTATTTCATTGTGTGACACACAATTCTGGTGAACTTGACATATTCTGAAAAAAACGTCAAAAAAATGAGAAAAAATAACAGGAAACGACAAATTTTATCATCATATGAGACTTTTCAACATGTAATTACAAAATATTTGCAAACTCGTTCTCCGAATTTGTTATTTTCAGTAGAAAAATGTCAAATTCTGTCAAAATTATTATATGACAAATTTTAACTGGATCTTAGAGAAAACTTATGTCAGAATTTGACATAATTGCTCATAAACTGTCATTATCGGACAAATTTCGACATATTCCTTCGGCATTTGTGCCATTCTTTGAATTATCCAAATATACTATAAGACTTCATGTCATAATATGTCGTACACCTTGATGAAGAATGAGGGACTGGACATGGCATTGCATGACACAAGCAGGAAGGCCAACACAAACGGGTACTATTCTTTTATGTCGTATGGGAACTACCCATACGGATAATATCAAAAATGCGGTAATCTTGTTGAGCATTATCTTTGCCCGATCAGATTCACGAAGAAAACTGGCTCGCCCATTTGAATTTATGACTTCTAAAACGATAGCGGGCTTAGGGACTAGTTCTCGACAATGCGCACTCTAGCGGCGTCTTCGGAACTACCAGTTTCAGTCATTTTCTGACAAATTGTGACATATTATGTCATATTTCCCCATCTTATGACTACTAAAATTATGACAGATTATGTTCGAAAGGGTATGATATTTTTCACGAAGAAATTTCATTGATTTCCACAATTTGTCAATTGATGACAAATCAGAATATGTCATAAAATGTCAAGAACGGTCATAAATTTTTTCGAACAAATGTCATTGTTTGACATATGTTTGACAAAAAATGTTAAATTTTCACAATTGATGTAATTTTTGGTCAATGAGAAAATCTGACATATCGGTTATTATTGGTCAGAAAAAAAATGATATTTTCTGTTGTGATATGTCAGAAAATGAAATATAATGACAACACTTGACATTATTCTCTTCAATTGTCATATTTTATGATTTTTGTTATATTATGACTTTTTTTGTCAAATTATGACATCCACATTTTCTCTAAAATATTTGTCCGAATTGATCAGGATATGGCTAATTATGACATATGTAAATGTTGTTATAATATGTCTCATTATGACATATTTTGTCATATTCTTACACTTTATGCCCATGAAAAATATGACAAATAATGCCTGAAAAATTATCACATATTTCATGAGAAAATGTCATTGATTATCAGAATTTGTCAATTTATGACAAATCAAAATATGTCATAAAATATCAGAAAACAGTCGGGTATTTTCGAAAACTCATGACATTTTTTGACATATGTTTAACAAAAAATGTCAATTTCTAACAATTTTTGTCATTTTTGATCGATGACCGAATCTAACATATTCGGTCATTATTGGTCAGAAAAAAAATGACATTCTTTGTCATAATATGTCGAAAAAGGAAACATTATGACAGAATTTACCATCACCCTGATAATTTGTCATATTTCCACCTGAGTGTAAGTAAAGTATCTGAGGAATTATAGAATTAATACCTTTAGATAACACGAAGATTTCATCCCCCCCCCCCCCCCTCCAATAATAACCCCCTTGTTTTCGAGTCCCTGTAAGAATCTAGGAAATATTAATATATATTATAAATACAAGAGATTCTCACCCCACCCCAATAATAACCCCCTTGTTCCCAAGTCTCCAAAGAATCTGAGTAGATAAATGAATTTTTTATATACTAGAGACTCCAACTTTAAGTTAACCTGACGTATGCAAAGGTGAGAAATTTTCGGGGAAAATTTCTGCGAAAATTTCTCACCTTTGCATATTTCATGTTAACTTGAGGTATCTACCTTGAAGAAATTTTCGGAGGAATTTTCTCTGAAAATTTCTCCCAAAATGTCTCACTTTTGCATAGATCAGGTTAACTTGAGGTATTTAGCTTGAAGAAATTTTCGGAGAAATTTTCGGAGGAAAGTTCTCAATTTTCCCTACGTAAGGTTAACTTGATGTGGGAGTCCCTAGTATATTGAAAAATTCATTCATCTCCTGAGATTCTTCGGGGACTTGGGAACAAGGGGGTTATTATTGGGGTGGGGTGAGAGTCTCTTGTGTTAATAATAATTTATATATATATCCTAGATTCTTACGGGGACTTGGGAACAAGGGGGATATTATTGGGGTGGGGTGAGAGTCTCTTGTATTAATAATATATAGTATCGATATAATTAGATTTTTTGGGGACTTGGGAACAAGGTTAATATTATTAACACAGAATTTTTGTTAACGTTCTTCATCAAGTTAAATTTACAAATGTTCCAGAATTATTCCCATCGAATAAAACTTGAAATGTGGAAAGTTTGATCAAGAGAAAAATTAATTGGAGTCTATCTTTCAACTTGCTGAAGACTCCATCAAGATAAAAATCCTAATTAAACTTCCTCATGTGCGTAACAGATTTCCCAAATTTCTGAAACTAATTAAACAATTCTTGGAAACCTCAGTCTCAACAGAATCAATAGCAAAGTTTTTAATTGTCGATGAAAGCACTGGAGCTTGTAGACCAATTCATGCGTAGATAATTGCTTCAGTCCTGCATATGGCTGGAAAATACTACAGCACTCTCTCCACCCCATAACTTCATATTGTCCTGCACAATATATCACCGCAAAATATAATCAGGAAGGCCTAAATGGTATAGTACCTTCACCGATAATAAATTCCGTTCTGTGATTTTCCTGTCAAAATCAATTTTGTACTGTCCCTTTGAAAATTCACGGTCTGTCAATAATTCAATTGTCCCTCTCGCTTCCACCCCTCCCCTTCTCATACGAGCATTTTAAAAACTTATACCTGATTAACAACAACTTCCTGTAACATAAATTCTATACAAAATGACAATACATTACGCAAAAATCACTTATTGTTATGACACTTTCCAGTACAGCAATGAATTCATGAAGAAAAATAAATAAGGAAAAGAGTAATTGTGGGAACATGAGCAAACAATGGATTCTCTTTATTTTTAATTGAATGTGCTGAGCATGTGATATCGTTATTAACTCTCTAATCAATTTTCTTCATGTGAAACTGAAAAAAAGATTTTCCATTCTAGGGGAAAAAAAGTAGAATCATTTAATTACCGTGAATTTAATCACACTGAGAGAAAAAAAATTCCGATTTAAGAAGAAATACATTTTGTGTAAGTAAATGTTCTGATTTTCTATAGATATAGATATAGATATAGAAGATCAATGCTTTTTGAGACGAACTTTTCATATTTACTTGCACAAAATACGTCTCTTTGAAACCAGAACTTTTTTTCTCAGTGCCTGATTCTCCCAGTAATAATATACACTGAGAGAAATTTTTGATTTCTGGAACTATAAAATTTGAGTTGAAATGAACCTTGACTATAAATATGTACGCTGTAGCTATTAAGTGGTTACTAAAAATTATTGTTCTGCAATCAAATACCGGTATTCACTTGAACGCTAACAAATAGCTCTGATCACTAAATTCTTATCGCTTAGTTTGCTATGATAATCGATAGGTATACGCACAGCCCCACTCTCCCTTGCGATCAATTCATCTTTCACGGATTTTGTGTAAGAAAAATTGAAAAATATGAATTTATTCATCTTTTCGGGAAATTTCATCAGTCATTTCCTACTCCGTCCAATCTACCTACTCTGTTTCTCATTCAACTCATCCACCAAGTACATTTAATTAATTCTTAAACGCTAGAAACAACGCAATATGCAACGCATCGAGGGGGATTCGAACCTACCCGGGAGAAAAAATAAGGCGGGCTAGAGGCAGCGTTTTGGCATTTCCAAATGGCAGTCTAGTGGCAGTTTTTATGCCACTTTTTTGGCGGCGAACTGGCGGGATTTGCGCCAAAAGCTGCCTCTATACTGCCTTTTGCATAAAGCATCCAGTGGCAGCATAAGAGCGTTCTTTTGGCAGATGCCACATGCCAGTACCCTGCCTTTAAACTGCCATCATCATAATGCCATATTTAATTGATTAATTAATTGTACTTATAAGTACACCTAATTTCGTGTGGTAAATTCAGAAATTATGGTCATCATTTGCAGTTTTCGACGCAGATCACACCGATATAAAAAAAAAACGGATCGGTCGCGCCGTTCCCGAGATATTACGTTTTTTTTTTTTCCGGGACCGGGGCTCGAACCTAGGCTGCTTTGGTTCATCTTCTTTCTCTGGATGTTCACTTAGTCCGCACGGCTATTCTGTAATACTTGAGAGTATATATTTTTATTCTGCTTTATAAATATCTATTTTTTCACGGCAATTTTTTAATGAATAAATTTTCTGTATAATAAATGCACGTGAATTATTCAATGAAGGGAACTGTTCGTTTATTTCAAATGAGAAAATAGTCTACCAAATGATTATTAATTATTGAAAACTGGAGACTCTAAAATAATTATAAATAGATAAGAAAGTAATGGAACATAGAAAATATTTTTTTGACATAATTACAAAAGTTGTTGAATTTACTCAATTTAATTGAATCAGAAGTATCAATTCGTTGAATTGACTAAAATCAGTACATTGAACAGTTATTTTTAGGTATTTCAAAAAATATTTGCTAAGGACCATTTGCCTTAATCTTTAATTCTTTTCACAATAATTTTCTTCGTAGGGTAACTTAAGTTGTTGAAATCATTTGTTTGCCGGTTGAAAAAACTGAATTGCAGAATACTCAGTCATCGTAGCCATCGTAATATTAAATTTTTTGTCCTAGCAATAAATTGTTTCAAGAAAAATCGAATTCATACAAACGATCGGTGTGAACCTGAAATGATTCAAATTAGTAACGAAACCGCCAATTAATACTACAATTATAAGAGATAGACGATTATGGAGAAAGGCAGTCAAACAACCGCAGTAAGGCAGATTCATGGCAGCATGTACGAGCAGGTAAATGGCATCACAAGAGCGAATTGTAGAAAAAGCGGTCTTCTGGCAGCTTAAACACAGCTCACCGATGACGTTATCGAAAAACTGTGCTTGAGCTGCCAGATGACGGTCTTTTCTGTTGACCGCTCTTGTGCTGCCATTTTCCCGCTTGTAGGTACTGCCATGAAAGTGTCTCCTTACGGTTAATATGCTGCCATTCCTCCAATCCACCAAGTGATCTGCCTTTACGCTGCCTGTAAACTGCCTGCCACTTTTCAATAAAAATGATGAAACTGCCATGTGCTGCTAGGAGCACGCCAGTTATCCGCTGCTTTCCCTCAAATCTGCCTCTAAACCGCCTGAATCCTGTTCGTTGCCCGCCTTAATTTTTCTCTCGGGTAAGCTTGTCGGAACGCGAAACCAGACATGCTACCGATTGAACCACGCATAACTCTAGCAATAGTAATTTTTCATCTCGCTCATATAGAGAGCAGAGAAAATCTTCTGATGTTCTCTAATGACTCCAAGTTTTCACGTTGCTTACTGAATTTTTCACCCAAACCTTAAGAGAACTGAAATTTTTGTAAAAATGTAGCATGGTTTGGGTTCGGGGATTAATAATAATTATAAGACAATAGGTCCGAGTTTTCCCACATTCGCCCTCCAAATTCACTTGAATAATTCGAAACTTCAGTTAAGATGAGATGAGAAACTTGATGTATCTATATATATATGAACTCCTGATTTTTCTTCAAATGAAATTATACTACCAGTTGCAATAGATTCACACGTACCGTATCATGTAAGTGGACGAATTTCTCGTCATGGGAAAATAACGCATGTTGAAAATCGACGATAGCAAAATATTTAGTAAAACAGAATTTGTAGAGGTGCATTTGGGTAACTGGACTCTTACATTCATGTTACACGTCCCAAATAAGTATAGTTGTTCACCATGGTGTATATGACAATAAAATCTGTGAAAAATAACAACAAAGAATAGCTCGAGTTGACCTCGACTATATCAGAAAACGCGATAGCGTTTTGCGCCATGTGTACGTTTAAACGTGCACAGCGCTATATATACATTCACGATTAGAGGTTTTTTTTTTAATTTTTTGATTGAGCCCTTTTCTCTGTCACAAAAAATACTGCATGTCACATGCAACATTTCAGTGGAAAATAAACCTTCAAATATAAAAAAAAAAAAATCCTGTTGTTTAAAAAAAAATATTTTCATGTAAGCCACGCCCCATCCCGACGTTTTTAAGTAAAATGAAAAGTCGGTGAGACATTTCGTTGTAACGTTGGCTGCACTGACCATCCTATTCTCTCGACCAATGAAATGATGACAAATATTGGCATCATTGTTGTTTCAAGGTAGAGAACGGCGGCAAATACGATTTCAAAGTAGAGAGTTTTTGATTTTAAAGTCGTGGGGGGTTAAACGCATAAATGGTGACACATAAGAGCTCACGTTGAAGAACAAATTTGGATAATTAATTATTCAGGATTGATAGAATAATTGTCTTGAAATTCTGCACATAACCCTAAAATTGATTGAAAAAAAAAACATGGATAGATGAGAGAAATTGATGAAAAAAAAATCACAGCTTACGAGCTGTGATTTTTTTTTCATCACGTTGGAATAATTAAGTGAATCAATCGAAGAAAAAAATACAATTGACTACAGATAAATTCATGAAAAAAAAAAATCACGAGAGTTTTTGAAGGTACAATAATAATGATAATTTAGAAGGAAAAATTCTGCATAAATTCTCAGTAAATTATTTAAGTCTCCTGCCAAAATTTGGAGTAATTTTGGAGTTTAGTTTTTGGGAAAAAAATATTTGAAGTCACAGATTTCACACAGGGAGATAAAAGTAGTATGGAATCTTCTATACCGCTCGTACGGTAAAATAGATTTCACGTCAATCCTACCGGCTTCCCATATCTCCCCGTGCAAAACTTGGAACTTCAAATATTTTTTTCTTGAAAACTTCGCTCCGAAATCACTCCGTATTTTGGCGGGACATTTTTTATTATTCAAATTGACTGTAAAATTTCAAAGAATTTCACATTACATGGAGTTTTCTTAGCGAGGTGGAATAATTTTGCCTAAAGTCTTCTTTGCGGAAAATTTCAAGAGCTAAAAAAAGGACAAGGGGGAAAAATGTACCTCTATAAGTTCCCGAGATATTTTTAGAAAATAATTGAAAAAGAGGTTTATCCCTGCTTTACCTCTTGATTATTAACATTTGTAGTTTTCTGAAAATATCACAGAAACTAAGCGAGATAGAATGATTTCGCCTGGATTCGTTTTCGTCAAGAATTCTAGAATTACAAAAAAAGATTAGCACAAAATTGCTCTATTTCGCTTGGTTCCCGAGTTGTCCTAAAAGAAGTGGGAACTTGCTACAATTATAGTTATCATTATAGTTTTATCTGCTGATTCATTAGCAGGTTGCTTCCGAATGGTTCCCCTTTTTCTTAGTGAACATTTTATTTCGAATATTCTCCTAGTAATAATCTGGATGGAATCGATTGAGAGCTTATTTTGAGTTTTAAGATAATTCTGTGAATTGAAATTTAACAGAATTACCTATATTTTAAAAACAAGCTGTATCGAGATTTTTTATCGAAAAAACAACATTCTCATGCAATATTAGTAAAATCAAAATAACTCGGAAACTAATGACAAGAAAAATCTGAAAAAAATTCACACAGTTAGATAATATAGTGTCTCGTATGATTCCTCAATCTGAATCAAATCGATTGAGGTTTCATTCTAAATTTAAAAAAAATGAAAAAATTGAATTTTCAATAAATCATTCGTATTCCAAAAAATATTTCTCCAATGTTATTCAGTAACAATCCCAGGCAGTAGATTCAGAAAAGCAATATATGAGCCAAATTTGCAGTTTCTATCTTAATTGTTCTGGTTGTTAGAGAAGCAACAACATTTTTCATGAAAAGCTATGAAAATCGACATAATTTGAAAACCAAGTATTAGAGAAATCTCAAAAAATTCACGCAGTTACAGAATATGATATCAAATGTTATGAATCAATTTAAACAAAATCAGTTAAGAAATTTTTTAAAAATTAGATTTTTTGGAAAAATGAAAAAATCATCATATCTCGCAAAATATTGAATGAATTCCAAGCAACAAGGCTTCAAAATAAAGTACTTGTCATGACAAATATACAGTGAAAATATGAGATTTTGAGGTTGAAGTTTTACCGTTTTTGCTTCCGGATGGAAGCTATGTAATCATCAGAATTATCGATTGTAATTTTTTTAATAGAAGATACTTAAGATGATCAAAATAGAGAGGTAATGATATTTTTAGCGCATGTCTGTGTGTGTGTGTGTGTATAAAACCAAAACGGTTTCATAGAAAAATTTCATATTTTGTGGAAAACTTCCTCTCGACGAACTCTATTTTTCAAGCTTTATTTGAAGAGAATCCTATCGGTATTTTTTGAGATATGTCCATTTATCGAAAATCAGTTTTTAATGGTATTTCTGGAAACTATTCAATTGATATTATTCATACTCATATATTATCTCAAGAGTTGTATCAGTTAGATGCCTGTCTATTTCAATAGCTTATTTGAAAGCAAATTTTTCAAAATTTGATATTATGATGATGGTTTCGAAAATTTTGTATCACTTCCATTCGGAAGCATATTGCTGAAGCATTAGCAGAAGAACTACATCAGTTGGAAAGCAATACTATTATGCACTCGTTGAGTAAAAAAAATCCATACACACACTCACACACACACAGAAATTTTTTCTAAGTCATTTTCAGACTTTCAACACCATTTTAAGTGATGCCTAACAAAAAAAGAGGTCAGTTCTCAATCAGACACGAGAGTGTGTCATTTTACCTTTTACCTTTATATTTTATTATACATCATGGATATTAATTAATCATTCAATTTAAATAAATACTTATTCCTTTTCTAATAAACCACCGAGTTGAAGTATCTATTCACTGTAGAGGGTATCTCTCTACAGATAAACCCAAAGAACCTACTCTCAGACTAATTCCAGTCCTAACATTTGGAATCGAAAATTCTCACGTTTATTAAGCTTCCATGCGGAAGCAAAAACAAAAAAAATCACTCAAATTTGACATCGAATTCTTTCTTTCTCAAAAAGTTTTAAGATTTCATCTCAAGAGAAATCTTTCTTTAGTTATTCTATTATCTATTTTGTTTTTTTTACATAATATTTGGCCGAAAGAAGGTCAGTGTGGGATATCTATATAATTTTCATTATATGAATATATATATATATATAAATATGTATTAAAGAAAAAATATTTTTTTCTAGAATATGAGAGAAAATATCACGAGATTCTATGAGTCCTGCGTCCTAATATCTACTTTCTTGTGATATTGTAAGAATTACAATATCAAAAATGACGCAAAAGAAATGAAATATTGGCCGACAAATTATTAAAAATAAAAAAAACGCGCCATGTGCACGTTTGAAACGTGTTCTCTGGCAGGCCAAAAACTGAACCAGGGTTGGCTGAGCAAATAATAGATGGGTGGTCAAAATAATTAAGTGGTAAATCGAAGATTCGAAAAATCTTACGCAAAAGAATGGAAATAAAATTCAATAACAGGGAAAAATATAAAAGAGGCAGAGGGAAATTTTCAATTTAGCTCATCTATCTATAATTGAAGCAGTAAAGACGAAAAGATAGGCCTTTCTACGTAAGAAAACAGCTTTATCTTTCCACTATTGGTAACAATGCACATGGCGCGCCCGGTTTTTTTCAAATAGATCAAATCATTCCGTAGCGTAATGAAGACGGTGATGATGGAAAAAATCATCTAAGCAATATGATTTTACATCATTTTTCACGACCATGTATGAAAAAGAGCATTCATTCCATAGTATCGAACACTCATTAATATAAAATAGAAAAATGAGTTTGAGAGTTCAACAAGAATGACTATCACCTCAACCAGTTGTTCTCCAAATCGGTATTTGATTCATGGAAAGTTCATGGATTTATGAGAATCTTGGAATGATAAACATTTCCTCATCTGAAAATCAAGATGACTATTAGGTGATTGACATAGTCTTTATTGCGTTAAGTCGTTCTACAATGATACAGAATTCTATTTGAAAAAAACCGGGCGCGCCATGTGCATTGTTACCAATAGTGGAAAGATAAAGCTGTTTTCTTACGTAGAAAGGCCTATCTTTTCGTCTTTACTGCTTCAATTATAGATGGATGAGCTAAATTGAAAATTTCCCTCTGCCTCTTTTATATTTTTCCCTGTTATTGAATTTTATTTCCATTCTTTTGCGTAAGATTTTTCGAATCTTCGATTTACCACTTAATTATTTTGGCCACCCATCTATTATTTGCTCAGTCAACCCTGGTTCAGTTTTTGGCCTGCCAGAGAACACGTTTCAAACGTGCACATGGCGCGTTTTTTTTATTTTTAATAATTTTAATTTCGTTAAATCTATCATCGGGAATTCCCTCAGTGTATTTTGAGAAGAATAACATATAAAATGAAAGAAAAATCTGAACTACAGAATATTAAAATGTTTTTAAACCATTCTCAATTAACTAAATAAACTGTGTAAGATTGTCACGAACTCTGCACTAACATTTCCTAAATGCAATTGAATGCAAATGGATGAACAAACACTGGAAGAACAAAAGAAATAAAAAATCTTTAGTATTTCTTTTGATCTCAGTCAGTGGTAGTCGTGACCGAGTGGAAAGTCTCTAGAGCGGTTGGGAATTACGACTTTGAATGTAACTAAGATACAAGAAGAAGCTTTCGGGGGATCCCGAAGAAGCTGAACACAGCAAATAAAACCGGGCCCTCGTGACATGAACGTATATTCATTCCGGAAGCCCGTGCGGTGTCAAGAATACATTATGTGAGATTAATTGCAGGCATTAGTAGGATTTATCGAGCTCTGCCATCGCATCTAGTTTGTACTGCGTCTACGCATATATGCATTATACTATTAGCAAGAGCACCCTCGATATATTTCGATCGGCATCATGAGTCAAAACCTGTATATAATACCTTTCTGCAGCTTGGAACATGAAAATCGACGAGACAAACTAATGTAGTCTCATTTTCAATTGAAGAGAAAACGCCGAGTTAATAGAAAATGAACGGTTAAAATGGGCATCCGTTAGTTTTCCATGTTCCCTTTTCAACTTGAAACCAACTTGTAAAATATATTATATTTCATTATTGATGGAACATGTCGATCATTTTAGTTGTTAATCAATTTATACCATGAATTTCTCATTTTCAATTTAATACAAGATTGAAAACTTGTGGAAAAGTTCGTAATTTTGTTCAATGTATGAATTTTTATATATAGAGATATGGCATTGCATATTTGGATTGAAAGTTGTATTAATGAACGTTTGATACATTAATTCAGCATTTTTCAATATTTTATGCTTGGGAACATGCCGACAAGTAAACGTCGAATGGAAAGTATGAATTAATTATCGTCATTAAATAAAATCGACATGAATATTTGATAATTTGTATAAAAATCATGTTCAATTTTATTTAACGATCAACATGATGCCAAGATATTATAAATGGTCATGATAATTTGTACATTGATGGTGATTTTTTTCATGTCAAAAGGTGAAATGTGAAAATTTTTGTGAAAAATAGCTTTCAAAAACATAAACATGTGAAGGGATACATCATGTTAACTGATGCCTCCATTTGGAAGAAGAAAAGTATGGATCGTAAAAATATGCTCATAAAATCTATAAGAGTGCCCACAGGCTTCTCTCCCGTAGATGCTTGGGTGTCTCGACAAGTTACGGTTTTTGTATCTTTCTCTCTCTTTCTTTTCATTCCCTTCCTTCTTCCGTAGTCAGTGTCGTCAAAGACGACCGAGGAACTACGCATAGTTTAACAGTCCCCTTCGTGTGCTCACGTTGATATGCAATCAAATGAATGGAGGCAATTCAACCCCACTCTTCGTGTGTGCATATACATATTAGGGCCAGTTCAATGCCAAAGCAAGTGCAATTACTATCACGCAATCGTGTCGACATGCGCGCCCTCTCCTAATAATATTTCCCTGTCTATGACCTGCACTATATCCAACATGTCTAGATCCTAATCGTTATACTATTAATCAAATTCTTATTAGAATAATCTTTTTTAATGGTTTTCCGAAGCCTGTGGGAAAGAAATTAGAACGGAAGAAGGTTAAAAATTCCTTGGAATTTTGTTATAAACAGGGTCAGAGGTTTTTTCTTTTCTTCAATTGCAATTTTATTTTTCACAGTAGTTCAATCAGAATTAAAAATTCATTTTCATCATGACAGGAAATAGTTCATTTAATTTCAACAATTTTCCCTTACTTTTTATTTTCAGGAGGGAATTTCGCACCATATTTTTTATCGAGTAACTGTAACAAGTGTACCCTCATATAGCAGGTGTATCAAGTTCCCCTCCAACTTTTTTTTCCTTGCTCGCAACCATGAAATTCTGAACATGGCTCCATATCAATGAGAATTTATCATGTTTTTTTTTTTTAGCAAGGTGAAATTGGGAACATGACGGAGAACAAACATGATTTGAATTATAAACTCAATATCTGAAATACGATTCTCCAGCTGCTCTCAAAAGTTGTTCCAATTGAAAGCTTGAGAACATGATGAAATATTATTCTCCATCGATGAAATTTCCCAAATACACTCGAAGATTGAATAGCTTTATCCAGCATGGGTGTTTTGATGCATGGCGTGTGAGGCGGGTAATGGTGTGAATGTAAACACCACGTTGTGACGATGAATGAGAAAGGCATTATGAAAATTAAAGAAATAATGAAGTATAAAGTATACTCAGGTATACGCTGTGGTATTTTTTTTCTCACTTTTCACATGGTTACAATGCGTTTTAATGATTATTATCTAATTGAAGAGGTACTTTGAAGACAGTTAAATGGAAGTGTGTGAAGTAGGCTAGTCAATCTCATGCAAATATTCTTTTTTAATTCTTGCGGTATTGTGAAGAAATTAAGAGATTTAATGAAAAAAAAAGGAAATCTCATTGGGTTGAATAGTTGAAGCAAACGAGTTCCTTGAAAGACAGATCAGATGGAGCATATATTCACAACGTGTTTTCAAATCTGTTGGACACAAAAATAGAAAAATGAACGTGAAAAAAATTTAAAACTAAAATTGAGGTAATGAGCCATGCGATAGAAAAATAAGGAAAAAAATCCAGCAGGGATGGTGAAAAAAATCACGTGTTAAAGAATCGGCAGAAAAGTAAAAAAAAAAAAGATGAAATGGAGGAGCGGTGGTTATAATTCAAGCGCTTCGGGCAGAGAGTCTTTGGGTCTTGCGGCTTCGTAGACCTTGAGGCAAGCATGGGGCTTCTATACTACCGTTGCGGAAGACAAGATACGGGGGGAAAGGGCATTTCATTCACCAAAGTTCGTTGGATACACAGCATTGGCTACCAACAAACTCTATGCTCTTTCCATTTTTATTCCATCTCGGTTTTGTTGTTGTGGTGATTAGTCTCGCAGCATCTTCACGTTCGCCTGTAAAACCCGTTAACAGTTTGTTTCCTTATTTTATCTTGAATATTCTCCTAGGAAGGATCAAGAAATGTTCTGATTGAATATTATTATTTTCTCTCTTCATCGGAGAGGAAAATCAAATAAAAGAGTGAAACCATTACCGGAAAATTTGAGTTTAAAAATAAATGCGTGTAATGGATTCTGTGCTGGTAAAGGTCGTTGGTTAGCTGTAGTTTACGCCTCAAAGGTCGTGAATGTCTGGTGGGGTCGGTTGTTTGTACCACCAAATTGATTCCCATGTTGGTACGAATGGTCAAGGATACGTCGTTTCGCAGTCATACATGATTTTCACCGGGTTCAAGGTGTTTTCAAATTATTCGTATATATACCTTCAGAGATATATCTTTTTTGAACTCACAGGCTCCTCCCAGTGTATAGAACGAGCCTCATGGGTAACTATTGAGCTCAGCGTCGTGATCCTTGGAATTTATTTGAATCCAAAAAGAAGGTTTACTGACTCTTACAAGCAAAGGAAACATGCTTAAATATTCATAATCCCATTTACCTGAACTTTTTTTATTTCTTCCATCTTGGCAACTTTTCAGTAGAATCAATCAGCTTTTAATGAATTATCCTTAATTTAAAACATGCATCATTTCCATGATGAAGTAGAAAAGAATGAAAAAAAATCAGTTCCTTTATAAAATCTCAACTTTATTTACATCATGGCTCCTGCAATGGAATGATTCTAGATTTTTTGTTTAATTCATTCGTATCACGAAAGTGAAATTGAATGATTAAATATGCGAATTAATTCCATTATGGAGGCCTCACAAACACGACCACAAAATCACGACATCAAACGACATTATCCATCGTTGTCACGATGCATAAGATGCATTCCAAACCTTTCAAATTTACCCGCATTCTCTCATCTCTTCTGAAACATGGCCATATGAAAAGGACAATGCTGGTTCATAAGAAGTCAACTGTTGGCATCGTGACGCCCCCCTGCAAACCAGTCAAGTTGGCTGATACTAACATGGGTCACGCCTATATCTTGACTTGCCTAGTGCCGCGGGATCATGTCGAACCGCTGTAAATTTATGGCGAGAATTTTTAGCGATACGATAACGTGGGAGTCGATGTAACTCCTCGTGTGCTATAATGCGACGTATGCACAGGGTGGACTCGTCCGCTCTGAGCTTTCCCCTACATTTTCATTCAACATGTTACCTGACTCTTATAAAACATGTCATCCCTCATGGAAGAGAAAAAAAAATTAATCAAAATTATTTAACCTTTCATTTTTTCATTTTAATTATGAAAAATTTATTTTCTATACCGAGAAATTACAGAACTTTCAACTTCAAGTGTGAATGACCCTCTCATGTCACCGACCTGAGTTACCGGGTCTTTAAGAGAGTCATCACGGTGTGAAAAGGTCATTGTTATTCGTAATTCCTAAATTCCTGTTATTATTCAGTACAAAGGAATCCACACATTTGAAGGAAATGAATCTATTTTTTTCTCTAAACAAGAAAGTAACAAATCTATTTTTCTCTAAATTTATTTATTAGTTATGAAAAAAAAAGTTAAAAAATGTATCAGAGCATCATGTTCGTCAAACATGATAGACTAATATGAAACTTTAAAATTATATAGCTCTAGTACGAAAAAAAACTTTCTAATGAAAAATGAAAAAAATTAGAAAATAACCAAGACCTATTCTCTCTGCTACGAAATAAAAAAAAACATTGAAGCTTGAAGAAGGGATTATTGTTAGCTCCAAAAGCAAAAACTGATCTAAATATTTCTTGAGAAATCGAGAAAAAAATCTTTTGAAACACACAGATTCGATGAAAAAGCAAATTACCCGACATTTCATCTCGTCTGCGTCATGTAGGTGACCTCGTATCTTAATTACCTGCGCGCAATGCAACAAACTACTATCCCAATTGGAGCCAGTAACAAAACTTTAACGATCACTCGTAGGTAAAACATGTATACGCAATGAGAGTATATTTCCTTCGGGATAGCTTCATTAGCGCCGGATAATCTCCCGAGTGGCGGTATCCACGTCCTTAGAAAGTCGCCGCATGATCGGCTACGATGGCCACAATCTCGATAGTAAAATAAACCTTACGAGGCAGAGCCCGAAGAATACACAAGTCATGGTCATCCCCAGTACATCCGTTTTCCACATGGAAAAGAAAAAATCAGTTCTATACATTTTCTTATCGTTATTCTGAAATAAAATCTATTGAAATTACATGAGTCACATGGCATCTACCTCCCTCTCTCTCAATCGCTCCTTTGTCGCTCTGTAGAAAGTGCGTCCCGAAGAGCAATCCTAACCAAACAACGCGCGGTAAAGAGATGAGCTTCAACGATACCATGTAATTCGATGAGGTCTACAGTGTGTGTAAGTACCTCGTGCGATACACGTGTCCAATCGATCGGATGAACCCACGATTTGACCCCCATATATATTTTTATCACAAACATTTTTATTAGGTGTTAATATCACCTTTTATTCGCTACGGAATTTTCGTTTTTCAAATAATTTAGAAAGCACTATTCAAATTATCATCATCGCATTGTAACCAATAGCATTCCATTATTTATTATTACAAGAGAAAGAATAAATTTTCACAAGCATTACTTTATTTACATACCAAAATAGAAAGTGTTTAAATAGTGATAATATTAAATTTTTGATGATTTTTCTCGTATTTTATTAACTCGTGATAAATGTAAACATAAGCAACGTCACGGCCAACACAAAGAATCCGACCTTGTTTAACTCCACCACCTGCTGTCGATAGTTTCCCCTATTTCGCATCCATAGAAAGCAGAGTCTTCTCGATTAGTATCAGGGAATACTTCAACTGGACACAAGCGTGTCTCGATTTGTTATCGACATGGGCATTCACCGCTTCCCATGTTAGATTGTATGGATTTTATACGTACGTTGAATTAGCCTATCCTTCTTGTTATAAAACTCGACGTAGCACAAATAAAACACATATACAGAGGCACACACAAGCTTCCTCTACACCTGGCACCTACATGACGGCAGCCAAGCATCTATTCCGTACCACCAAATATGCTGAATAAGGCCGGCACTGTACTACGCACATGGAGTTCATCTTTTAAACCATATTTTCTCGCCACTCAAGTTAAGGAAATATAGAACGTTTCGCATTGCAATTCAAACACTCAAGTTCTCTTTACAAAAAATGATGAAAATAAATAGATGAAATCAGTGCATTATTTTTCTGGACTAGCAACATCTTTTCTCATTTCTGTCAATCAAAGTAGGATTTCTGTGGAGTAGTCGTACCCCAACAAAAAATTAAAATTGTGACCATTTTACGACTGATGAAATACGACTCATGAATCGTCGATACTTTGCCAGAAACATCTACACTAAGACTTTTGCTTGATCTATGAAAAACAAAGTGAGACAGTTTCATCTGTCATTATCAGGGCCCGGAACTTCGCATATCTAAAAGTATTGCCAGCCGTAGCTGATACCTTGGTTACGAGAGTAAACAAACTTTGAAAAATGTCAAGTTCAGTGCGAATTTCATTCAAATTTGTATTGCACGATACGGGATTTTTTAATTGATAAGACTAGTGATATGTGTAGATATATGACTTGCTACTCGTGAGTAAAATGATGCAGTGAGTGGCAGCGAAGGATAAATTCGAGGAAGCTCCATAAATTATTAAGGAAATTAGCCAAGACACATGAAGAGGAGAAAAGAAAAAAATAATGAAGACCTAAGATGGAAAAAAATGTTTTCTCCATCATGTGTTCTTTTAATCGTCTCCAAGTGTTTTTTGAATCTTGCCACTGTCTTTTTTAAATCTTACGCGAGTGGTTTTTGACTTGCCCAATTTCCTTCGCATGTTGGATTATAGAGGTTAATCTTGACATTAGAATAGTATTATTCAAGTTGATATTTACCCGAGATGAAAAATGAGGGTCTCCCGAACGTGAAGGAGACTCATCTCTGTAGCGGAGGCGAATCTCTATTCGCGCCAACAGAGCGCTTTTGGAAGACTCTTAGCCGTCTCTCATGGAGAGACACAGCGTCTCTAATAGAGAGCTTCATCGTCTCCCGTCAAGAAACTCTGGGGGCAGGATTCCTATGCATCTCCCTCGAAAATAATTTTTCAACAATTTATTTATTCATTATTACAAAGTAATGAGCAAATGCCCGAAGTAAAATAACTTGAAAGGAGTGAACATGTTTTTTCTATCTCTCACAATTTTCTCTCATAATTGCAGAACTTCGCCTATATCTTCACTTTTAATTGTTATATTTTTTTTTAATTTAAAAAGTTCTTTATTGACATGATAGAAAAATTGTATACAAAATTAGATACAAACACTAAATGAGTTATCGTAGCCTCAGCCCTAGGGCTTTTACATACATATAAGTGAAGGGTGTAATGATTTTATTAATTTTTGAGGATTGTGGTCGCACCCGAGATGAAAAATTAGAATCTCTCAGAGACTATCGAGTCTCTCAGAGACGCCTGAGCGTCTCTTGGAGACTCGGTGCGTCTCTGGGAGATCCGCTGAACTCTCATGGTACACATTGGCCAGAGACTTGAGTATATGGTCGTGTTGAATTATCAATTTATTTAATAGGGAGACTCGGAGATCCTCTTGGGCTCTACTGAAGAGACGGACACTTAGAATAATTTTTCTGAATGAATTTTTTATAAGTTCGTCATTAAAATTATCATTGTGCATTTGATTTTTAAAACGAATGATTCCATCAAACACTTAGAGAAACTACTGGAAAATTCAAACTAAGTACTTTGAACAAGAACTCAAAGCATAATTATTTCTATTTTACTAGCTTCTTTTTTTGAATTTCTGCTTCTGGTGGTTGCAGCACAGAAAGTCGGAAACCAGTGTAGGATTCCATTTGCCATTGATGTGAATTGTATTTAATCCATTGTGAATAATCGCTACGTGAAGTATGGGGAGAAAAAATATCTTTTATAAGAATGTCAATTTTCCCTAAATCATTTAGAATCGATTCAAAGTCATGGTGATTGATGAAAAAACGACTGATTTTCATCGACTGAAGTGATTACTATTTTTTTATCCTGTAACAATTAAAAGGGAAAATATAGGAGAAGTTCCGCAATTATGAGAGAAAATTGTGAGAGATAGAAAAAATATGTTCACTCTTTTCAAGTTATTTTACTTCGGGCATTTACTCGTTACTTTGTAATAATGAAAAAAAAATGGTTGATTATCGCAATCCAATAATTATGTAATAATTAATAAATGAAAACTTATTCCTGAGGGAGACGCATAGGCTCCCACCACAGAGTCTCTTGACGGGAGACGATGAATCTCTCTATTAGAGACGCTGCGTCTCTCTGTGAGAGACGGCCAAGAGTCTCCCAAAAGTCGCTCTGGTGGCGCGAATAGAGATTCGTCTCCGCCACAGAGATGAGTCTCTTCCACGTTTGGGAGACTCTCATTTTTCATCTCGGGCATGAGGAAATGTACATAGGGAAAAGTGGTTTAAAAAACCCTATAACGTGATGCTTGCGATGGGGGGGGGGGGGGGGGAGTCCGTAGACGGGACTTGGCCAAGATGGCCACCATGAGTATGTTTTATTTATTTATTTATTTTTCTTTAATTAATTAATTTTTTTTTTTTCTTAAGTTTTAGGCATTCTACATATTTACATTAGTAACTTACGATGTTTTATAATGTTATGTGATTGACTTTGGTAATTTTTGTTTGGTTCTTCCAGCGATATTTTGAGCTTGGTTGTATTTAACTTATTTAGTTTGTGCTTGGCTCAAGTTTATTGTGAGAGTGTTGATGAGTGGGTTCGGGTAATGGGGGAGATTGATGGTGAATTTTGTGGTTAGCCTTTGAACAAACTCATGGATGTATTCTACATTGGACATTTCGTGGAGGACATGAGTTGAAGTCCAGCGATATGCGTTGTTGATTACTCGCAGGAATTTGTTTTGAGCTATTTGCAGCTTGGCTATGTGGCAGTGCGCAGCGCTGTGCCAGACTGGAGCAGCATACGTCAAGACTGGTCGAACTAGAGTCTTGTACAATCTTAATTTGGTCTTTATTGCGAGAGCTTTTGATTTGAATAAATGGTACAAGCGACCCATGATCGCTTTTGTTTTTTGAACAGCACGCGACGTATGTGTGCCCCATGTTATTCTACTGTCAATGTTGATACCCAGGTATTTAACCCAGGATGCAATATCAATGTAGTTGTTTTTGATGGAGATGGATTTTGATGAAGGTGCGGGATTTGGTGAAGATGATGAATTCGGTCTTAGCTTCATTGACCTTGATTTTACATGATTCGAGTCTGTCCATTATTCTTTCAGCCGCTGTAATTAGGGTACTGGTTGCGTATTTTGGGGAAGAGCTAGAGGTGAAAAGTGCAATGTCGTCGGCGAAGCCGGCTATTTTAGTTCTTGGTGGTGAGTCGTGGAAGAGGAATGAAATGTAGAGATTGAATAGAGTGAGTGCTAGGATAGAGCCTTGAGAGACTCCCGCCAGGACCTGATTGGGTTCTGATAGTGAGGAGGCTACTTTGACTCGAATGTAGCGATCCTTTAAGTAAGACTGGAGGATTTTACACAGATATTTAGGAACAGTATTTTTTAGTAGTTTGTGAATGAGACCGTCGTGCCACACGGAATCAAATGCCTTCTCACTATCTAATAGTAACATGGCTGTACAAGATTTTTTTGAGGTCGCAGCCTTGATGTTATTAACAATGCGTAAGAGTTGATGGACAGTGAAGTGTTGGCTCCTGAAGCCGAATTGTTCATCGGGGATCAGGGCCTTATGTTCGACTACTTTGAGCAGGCGTGCCAGTATTATTTTTTCAAGAATTTTTCCAAATATTGGTAGAAGGCTGATTGGACGGTAGCTTACCGGCAGGGCGGGAGATTTGTTAGGTTTGAGGATAGGGACGACGCTAGCTGTTTTCCAGTTTGCAGGGAAGTGCTGGTGGATTAAGCAGGCGTTGCATATTTTTGTCAGTAGGGCAATGGCTTTGTTCGGGAGGTATTTGATGAGGATAGTGAGAATGTTGTCGGGACCAGGAGCTGATCATGTTTTCAGTTCTTTAATTATTGAACTAATTTCTTTAGGCGAAGTAACTTTGGGACTCAGTGTATCAGAGAGAAGATTGTTGGAACTCAGCTGATCATTTAGTTCCGCAGTGATTTGGCGGTTGGTTGTGGGATTTCCACGAGCGTGCGCTTCCAAGTGGACACTAGCATAGTGCTCGCAGAGCATGTTTGCTTTGTTCATGTCGGAGAGGGCAGTCGTGTTGTTTTTATTGAGGGTGGGAATTTTGGAATTGGAGTTTGATGGCTGGTTAAAGTTTTTGGCAATTTTCCATATGGAATTGTCGTTAAGAGGAATTTTTTTCAGCCGGTTTTCCCAGTTTTCCTGGATGTGAGCTGTCGTGAGGTTGTGGATAGTGCGAACAAGGGAGTTGATGGCCGGTTTAAGGTGGGGCTGTCGTGTTTTTTGCCATTTGTTTCTCAGGAAGTTCTTGGCTTTATTTAATTGTTATAGGATAAAAAAAATAGTAATCACTTCAGTCGATGAAAATCAGTGGTTTTTTCATCGATTGAGATGAAACCTTGAATCGATTCTAAATGATTTAGGAAAAATCGACATGCAATTCACGTAGCAATTATTCACAATGGATCAAATACAATTCACATCAATGGCAAATGGAATCCTACACTGGTTTCCAATTTTCTGCGCTGCAACGACTAGAAGCAGGAATTTAAAAAAAGAAGCTAGTAAAATATAAAAAATTATGCTCTGAGTTCCGGTTCAAAGTACTTAGTTTGAATTTTCCACAAGTTTCTCTAACTGTTTGGTGGAATCATTTGTTTAGAAAATCAGATGCACAATGATAATTTTAATGACAAACTTATAAAAAATTCATTCAAAAAAATTATTCCAAGTGTCCGTCTCTTCAGTAGAGACCTAGAGTATTCCCGAGTCTCCCTACTAAATAAATTGATAATTCAACACGACCATATACTCAAGTCTCTGGCTCATGTGTACCATGAGAGTTCAGTGGATCTCTCAGAGACGCATCGAGTCTCCAAGAAACGCTGAGGCGTCTCTGAGAGACTCGATAGTCTCTGGGAGATTCTAATTTTTCATCTCGGGTATTAAAAAACTGAAGTGAATGAATGACATGGTATATAAATTAAGAATAAATTGAATAAAACATCAAAAACTTAATATCAGATTATTTAATTCCATTTTCACACTTCATTATGTTTATTTAGATTTTTGTTGGCTTTTCGAGTCTTTCTCCAATTGTCACCCTTTTCTTCCACGCATTGCGTTAATCACAAGCACAGCTCCACCACGCATATTTGAGCTGATGACCAAGTCTGGAAGGGAGGAGATTCAAAAACGACTTGAGGAATATTCAAAAAAGACTTGGAGAAAATTCGAAAAACACTCGTGGAAGATTTTAAAAATACATGGGCAAGATTTAGAAAAGACATAAAGAAGATTCAAAAAACACTTGGAGAAGATTTCAAAAAGACATGGGGAAGATTTCAAGAGATTTAATGGAAAAGAGATTTCTTTTCTACCTCAGTTCTTTATTATTATTTTTTTTTCCTCTTCATGTGTCTTGGCTACATGTTCTTAATAATTTATGGAACTCCCTCGAATTTATTCTTCTTTGCCACTCACTGCATCATTTTACTCACGAGAACCTAGTCATACATGCACACATATCACTAGTCTTATCAATTAAAAAATCCCGTATCGTGCAATACAAATTTGAATGTCTTCTTCTTCTTCTTTGCTATGGCCTCGACCATTGGGTCATCCGGCCGTCAAATTTGAATGAAATTCGCACTGAAATTGACATTTTTCAAAGTTTGTTTACTCTCGTAATCAGGGTATCAGCTATGGCTGGTAATACTTTAAGATATACGAAGTTCTGGGCCCTAGTCATTATTAACTCAATAACCCAATGAAAATGAGAGTACGTGAATTTCTGACAAGATAACTGAAGAATTCGAACAATCAATTCAATTAACTAAATGATGTCAAGAGTAAGTAATTAACCCAATGTAAAGTGATATAACAGGTGTTAAGGTAGAAATTCGAAATTGAATATATATTTCACAATCTATTCCCCAAAGAAGGACGTCGGAGTGGGAAAATTCATCTATCCATCATATTTCATTTATATTTCATGTTGCGACCAGGTCAACAGGAGATCCGTTATTACAACGTAAGCTCCTGGTACCAATCAAGAGGACGGCTTGCTTCATCATGGTCGGCCTGTCAGCCATGTCATAGCGTCAGTACCAACACATTTTTTGGAACCAAAACCCCACCACACGCATGTCGTGGTTCCGCTGGTATAAATTGAGCGTGAGTTCTCTCAAAACCAAAGGAAGTTAAGCAAGTTAATGAAAAATTTTGATACAATATCCGAAAATTTGAGATAAATCCGAAAATACATGTAAAAAACATGATGCACATGATTCACAATAACTTCATTAATATATCATTGGGGATCGTCAACTACATTATGATCTGAAGTACAAAGATCACAAATCAAATTCCAAGATCAAAATGATTAAATGTCTGATAACTTGGTCATGAATAGTTGTTGACAAGGCATTGCTGTAAACACGAATACACTAGTCAAATGGCATCCTGTTCTTTACGCAATAATTTAGAAATATTTGATATAATTCACTAATTCTGCTTTGAATTCACTTTTCATGTCATAAAAAAGGTTTTCAATCCTACATAATAATTTTTGTATGTTTTTCTCGTTATTTTTTTCCTAGATACTCAACGACCTTACTGTCTTTTCACCATACTACTCTAATATTCTGCTAATATCATTGGCAGAATCCAAAATTTGATGATTATATATTATCCATTCCAAAGTAAGAATCAGTGCAAGATATTGTTTTCTCTAACAATTTTTTTTTCAATTTCTCTGATGAACTTTTTGGTTGCAGTTTAGTCCGACATGTATGATCGCGTGAGAAGCGATCGTTTATGTATTTTGACTCTGATCTCACATGTTTGAATCGGCAAACTTCTCTCTCGTGAAACCGCGATTATAAATGGTTCTCAATCCCACCTTTCGTGTGTTTCAATTTTACGTTGATTACGAATCGTCACTTTCACTGATAATCTTGTTTTTCCCAGTCCGGGAATCCTAGGTCCACTCCCCTCGCTTCATCCCTCCACCATGGATATACAAACGCGTTTTCTGTGTTCAACTTTGGGCTTTCGATGTAACAGGAAACGAAGAAACGCGTGCAATGGCAAGAAATCGTCCCACGCATAGAGAAATTCATTGAGAGGAGAAGAATAGGGAAAAAAATCTGCTAATATGTGCCATTTGGATTTAAAATTCTTATTCTGCAAAAGAAGAAACAGAAATGAATTTAAAGCTTCGTAAATAACATGGAATACTTTTGCACTTCGTGTTCTTCCAAATAAACTCAGAAGAAACAAGTAAAAATTTGAAAAGTTTCTAAATGGAACACACATACAGCAAACTTAACATAATTTGTAATTCAGAATTTTTAGGAACAAAAAAAGCATCACAACTCCATGCCTAATTTCTTTTCTATGTGAGAGAAAAATTGATCATTGATTAAAATCATGTTATGTGTCTTACTTCAGACACGTTCTGAAGTTCCCATAGCAAGGTTTGAAAGAGCATCTTAGGTAAACGCGCGGACTCCTTTACATTTCATGTACTCAAACCAACGCCGACGGCGGCACAACCAATTAGCCCTGTCGCTCACTGGTGGGTCGTTCCTCTATTTCCCCCTTTCTTCCTTCCGTAGCTCAGTGAGTACTGCAACGTGAAACATCGACGTATAATACTCGAAAGAGCCCCTTTTACACATTAACTTGGAAACGCTAATCGACACTAATGATGAATTAGAATAAAAATTTACCGCTGTGTATTCACCTCTTCCATTATTCCAAGAATTACTGTACATTTATTTCTCATGATTATTTGAGCAATGTCTGTTTATCTTCATGGAAATTATCTACTAAAATTTATGTGATTCCGTTACACAAAAACCACAAATGAAAACTTATCGTAAATACCAATTTGATTCATAAAAAAAATAGCTTCAATGTAGAATGCATAAGAATTGATTAATATAACGGATGTTGAAGCTTTTTTTCACTTTTCCAGCACAAAGTAAACATGCACTGTTAAAAAAGTTTGTAATTTCCAAGTTGCAATATGAAGTAAATTCACCAATTGTTGGTGAATGCGGAATTCACGTCCTAATAGTCTGTATATTTACAAAAATTTTCACTGAATATTAGTATACTGAACAAAACTCATGTAAATTCACTCAATTTTGAACGTCACGGACAAATACAATAGGCATGTACCGTAATGATACTTGTTATTGTATGCGTTTGCATTTACATGAATTTCGGTGTGTAAAAGAACAAACTCTGTACGTAAATCGTTTATACCCAACCGTTTCAGCTAATATTCACATACATTGCTCGGTCAAATTGCAAATGATATTGAAGCTTCGCTCATTATTTGGCGGGGCATTAATCTAATTGAATTTACTATTCAACTTCTATATTAGAGGAGGGGAATAGATTTTTCCTTACAGTACAACGTAGAATTATTATTTTCACCTCGAAATTCGAAAGAAATTGTAACGTGGCACGTGCATTCCTAAATCGTTGAGTGATTTTTTCGAGAAAATCTTCACTACAGGGGAATTTTTGATTTCATCCCGATCTCCCTCGTAGTAGATGTAACAGATTCTATTCCTAAAAATATGAGCATATTTAAATTTACAGAGGTAAGGAACGTCCTCGAAGTATTGCTTCCCTAATTAAGGAGATAACTTTACAAAGAAACTACCGATATCATTCTTCATTCACGCCAGAAGTACGGAGTTCATGACACTCGAAATTTTTTTTTCTGAGCGTGTAGTGAAGCCATTTTGTTGTAAGATAGTGTATCAAAATTTTCAGATGAAGAACAGGGAGCGAAATATCTTGGGTTGGGGAAATTTTATACCAATTGGAATGATATTTCATGAAGGTTGAGTGATTCTCTACCTCTTTTAGAATTTTTACGTTTTTTGAATGAAAGAACTTTGTTTTTCATTGTTCTTCAACACGTATTAGGCTCCGTATACCTGAGTCATAAACGACCGGACAATTTTGGACTTTCCAAATTTCGCTTTTTCTATCCAATACTTTCTTCAGCAATATACCTACCCCTCTCCATCCTCATTTTCTTCCCCCTTCCCTCACTTTATAAACATAAATTTTCGTACTTGAAAAATATTTTCAGTACGTTGGAAACGTTCAAACTAGTCGGTCCTCTGTGCAACTATTCATTGTAATCTCGTGAGTTTTACATGTTGAATTCTCCAAAAGTATTAAGTGAAAGTGAATTCACAAGGAAAAGCTGACTCTCCTCGGCCGTATTACTCAGGTATGTATTGAATTTGATTAGATATTTTTCAAATCGTTTGAGAATTTCGTATATAATGAGGTTCAGGCAGACCGATTGGCAATCTTACAAGGACGATGTTCATTTGCCGATTCTGTCCGTATCAAACACCCTTATGGAAATTACATTTGGATCACCATCGACATCATCGAAATCTTAGTCAAAAATTCCATTGCGGATATAGCGGTTGTAAGGAACAGTTTAAAATTCAGAAGCGTTTAACTACTCATTTATATAGATCACATAATCTATCAGTCAGGGAACAGCAGCGTGTTAACATTATCAGCTCAGCTAGAAATTCTAATTACAGATGTACGGTTGCAATTTGTTCATATCGATGTCACGATTATAAATCATTCAAAAACCACTTGAAGAATCACATATCTAATGGCGTTCGCGTAAGATGCCCAGTACTGAATTGTTCGAAGGAGTATTCTGTAATTTCGTCATTTACCGGTCACTTATCACGAGAACACTCTAATGTAATAGATTCCAGCCTATCAGAAGTGGATAATTCAGAGAGCAATAGTTATATGTATGCCGAAAATATGATTGAAGAAGATGAGCCAATCATGATGAGTAATGATGAAACAATACCAGCCGATTCGACTCTAGTTGAGAATGAGAAGAACATTCAAGATCTGTTTCTCCACAATTTTGCAATTTTCTAATTGAAGCTAGAGACTCAATTCATGATTCCCGTTAGCACAATCCAAGAAATAGTTGTGAATATCCAAAACTTGCATGATCTAGGACAAGAATTGAGTCAGAAGAAATTGAAGAGTGCCCTCATAGAAGAAAATATCCCGCAAGATAAGATTGATATGATAATTGAGGAGATATCCCAATCAAATCCGTTCTCTTTACAAAATGCTTCATTCAGAAGTAATTATCGCTGTAAGAAATTCATAAAACAAAAACTAGATTATGTTACTCCACGACAAATATTGATAAAGAATGATCGAGGGAGAAAAAAATATTTTCATTATATTCCCATTCCTGAGACAGTGAAAAGTTTGTTCCGGAATAAGTCCCTTGAAGGATTCTTGGACTATAGGCCTGATTATGATCCGGAAATTCTGAAAGATTTCACTGATGGCACACTCTATCAAAATAATACATTTTTCAAAGAAAATCCTAATGCTCTCAAATTGATATTATATCAAGACGGTTTTGAATTAGTAAATCCCATAGGGAGTGCAAAAGGGAAACATAAAGTCATAGGTATTTATCTAAGCATTGAGAACTTACCACCACATATTCGCACTCACATAAACACGATACAGTTAGTCGCACTGTGTAAAGAAAAAGATTTCGAACATGATAAAGTCTATGGACCTATCGTAGAAGATTTGAAGATTCTCCAGAAAACGGGAGTAGAAATAATTCCTGGGGATGTTCGTAAAGCTGGACTGGTTTTTATAGCGGGTGATAATTTGGGGAGTCATTCGTTAGGTGGATATGTTGAAAATTTCAGTCGGTCTCATTATATTTCTCGATATTGCGAAGTTCACCGTGATCAGCTTATTGCTAGTGTAAAAACTTGCGAATTTTGTGGTCATAACCGGAGTCATTATCATCCTCAACACTACAATATGAGAACTGTACAAACGTATTCAGAAAGTCTATTACGAGCGACAAGTAGCGGAAAATCTGATAAAGGTATCAAATTTAACAGTAAATTTAATGAACTTCAAAGTTTTCATGTTGCTGCTCCAGGTTTACCGCCATGTTTTGCTCATGACATATTGGAAGGATTCGCAGCATATGACGTTATGCTCATCATTAAATATTTAGTTAAGCTGAAATGGTTTACATATGATAGTCTCAATAGTAAAATATTAAATTTTTCATATTCAATTGATAACGGCCGAGACAAACCAGCCTTCGTAAAGAGTGACGGTAATAAATTATCAGGGAATGCTTGGGAAATTCTCACATTCATTCGAATGCTTCCCTTAATAATTTCAGGAAGCCTTAAAGATGCCGATGATAAAGTTTGGGGAATATTTTTACTATTGTCAGAAATAATAGAAATCATATGCGCTCCGAAAATCAAAAAAGCGATGATTCCATATTTACAATGTCTCATTGATGAATATTTGACACTACGAACGTTATTCTTTCCCGATGGACCACTTCGACCTAAACATCATTATGCTACTCACTACCCCCATTTAATTTCTCTATTCGGTCCGCTGATATCCGTGTGGACTCTTCGGTTTGAGAGTAAACATACATTCTTCAAGCGAATCATGCGTTCTATACGAAACACCATCCACGTGACTAAAACCCTCACTGAGAAGCATGAATTACTCCAGTGCTTACTCCGATCAGGTGCAGACATGCGAGTCGACATAGAAATTGTCAAATCAAGTCCATTCTTTATCGATCGATACTCTTCCAGTATACAAAACGCTATTAGAAATTCATGTGATGACGAGAACGGTTTAGAGGATTGTGGTCGGATCATAGTGAAGGGTACTACTTATCACTGCGATCAAGCTATCATTCTTGGACAGGACGATTATCAATTCAATATACAAATAGGCATAATTGCTGTTATACTAGCTGACGCTATGAAAAATGTTTATTTAGTTGTTGAAAAGACAGCGAATGAATTCAATAGAGATTTAAGAGTTTATGAATTGAAACGTAAACTTGAATATACATGTATCACTATTGATGAACTCACTAGCTATTATCCCCTTCATATATATACAATAAATACTAAGCGCTGCATCCGTTTGAAGCATGGAATTGTTGGCTAAGACTTTTGAAAAATTCTCTCGAGGGCGATGGTCAGTAACGAAAATATACTTCAATTATAAACTATTTTTGGGTAACAGTTATTCACGAAAGTCTTTTTTATTTTCCAGAATCATGGGCATCTACCAGATCAAGAGCACAACAGGCCAGGAAGAATTCGTTATAGGATATGATTTGAATAGTATAATTCAGGAGGCAATTAAAAAATTATCATTACCCCTAAAGGAATATAAGGTAATGTTCCATTAATATGACATTAAAAAAAATTAATTTTCTCAATAATTACGACTGACTTAATTTTTTTCCATCTATTGTTTACAGCTCACCTGGCAAGGCACTGAAATGAAAGAATATGAGGTACTGGAACTGTGGGCAAAACAGTTTGGTGCACCACCATCGATGTTAATTTTGCCTAAAAGTGATTCTGAAAACGACAATTTTGGAAACGGGTCGTCACTAGGAACGGTTTCATCTCAACAATTATCGTCTCAGAGAGTCACTCAAGATGTTGATCAGACTCCTTCCAGAGAAGCAACAGCTACGACACAATCGGTGACACTTGAAAGACTTTGCCGCAAAGTATCTACCGATTTGCCATCACCTCAACCAGCTCCTTTTCCGTGGTTTAGAGTCTCTCCCCAAATTATCACCAGATGTGAGAAAGAAGAGCAGTTGAAGTCTTGCGAATTAAATAGCATTACACAAATTGCTGTTGATTTCATGATGAGTGTACCCGGAAATAGTAATATACGTGGAATGGCTACGAGAATTGCAGAGGAAATGAGGAAAAAGTATCCCAAAACATTTTGTGATATTATCACAAATAACCATGGTCCCATCCCCATAGGTACAGGGTCTGAAACCATGAAAAATAAAATTTACAATGCATTTGGAAACAGGAAACGCTTAATGCAACGAGATATATCAACAATTACTGCACCCAATGATTCAACGGATCGAAGAGTCAAGAGGAAACGAAAAACTTCTGAGACGTTAGACGAGTACGGTTGTGCCGAATGGGAGCCACATTTACCACCAGAAGAAACGCCGGATAGTCAGCTGATAGCGAAGGAGTTCCTGCAAAAAAACTATGATAAGTCACAGACTAACGATTCCAAAATTAGGAGAGCATTAGATCAAACTTATCCAACTCAAAGAGTAGAAATTAATCACAGATTAGTACCCATTCCTCAAATTATCAAGCAGTGGCTAGTTCTCACTCAGCCACAGTATTTTTTACTCCATGCTTCAAGATTATTAGGCTACGATACTGTTGACGATATTTTCCGAGAAAATGTGAAGCATCAAGCCCTCATTTATGAGTACATGAATAGCTACCAACTTCAAAAACCTGACAGTACTGCACCTTTCATTGAAAAAATGCGAGATATTCTCCGGGACGCAGCAGCAGCATCAGAAGATTTCGGAGAAGATCTATCACATGTAGCGATCATCCCATTATTATTGGCGTATTTCAAAGAAGATTCTGACCATTTGTACAAACTCGTGAATGTAAGACACAATTACGAAGCTCTGAAAGATCCATTTCCTCTCTCTTAATAATTGTTTATAATTCCGTATGTATATATCATTTTCAGATTGCAACAACGAAGGAAGAGCTACCAATGTTGATTACCTCACCCACCCCAATTTTGATAATTAAGGGACAATCATTATATGATCGCAATGGATCATATCTTATTTTCGTCGATGGAGAAGAATGTATTTATCCTAACGACGTTTTCCAAGGATTTTTGATTCTTTTCCTCTCATATTACGTATTCGGACTGCAATACTCAAATGAAGTAAAGAGTACTTTAGAGTTTATTCAACGGTGAGTTAACTCTAGTGTCAAATATTATACAGTTCACTATTATTGAATTGAAAATTAATTGCTCAATTTTCTAATTTTTTGATTTCAGACTTTTTTTGAACATCAATCCGGCAAAGGGAAAGAAGCACATCAGAGGAGTAAAACGCCGCACCACATCATTCGATGTCAAAGTCCGGAAACTGAGTGTAGCTTTAGAAAAATTCCGAAAATGCATTGAGAGGACACGTTGCACGGAGACATGATACCGGAAGTGTGGAAAATCATCAGTTGAATTATGTTTAAGGAAATGAGAATCTTTTCCATCTGAAATATTTGTGCAATAAAGAATCTAAGTATCCAATAATTGAGTAAATTTTTTATTTTTTATTTATAAATCCCTGTAAGATATAAAAATCTTCATTTTAATTACGGTCGCGGAAAATTACAGACGTCTCGTCTAATCAAGGCATAAAATGTTTGTAAATTCACGAACGATACGTACTGTACTTTCACGAACTTCTCGTCACTTTAAGTCACAAAACGTTTGTAAATTCACAAAACCAATCTACTGTACTCTCACACGCCTCTTGTCAGTTTAAGGCATAGAATGTGCGTAAATTCACAAATAATATGTATTATACTTTTGCACGCGTCTTGTTAGTTTGAGTGACAAAATATTCGTGAATTCACTAACTTTATGTGCAGTACTTGTACAAGCGTGCTGTTTTTATAATGTACAATTTTCCTGTACATTTCACTCAATATTTACCTTGAATCCTGCTTCATTGAAAGTGTTTGTGAAAATGAACAGAATTTTTCTAACAGTGTGGTAGATATATTATTTCTCATCACGTTGATACTTTTGGTGAATACGTAGGATAGCGGCCTTTTTGATAATTTTATCTATTCCGGTCAAAATTGGTGTAAACTGTGGTATTTATTATTTGTACATTGAACACGTTTATCTTCACTCACCTGTACCGCTCTTAGCGCTATCCAGGACCAACGGCGTGGACGTGGCGGTGTACTGGTCCCACACAACTGACCACTAACACAACACCACATTAGAACTTTTTTTGTAAATTATTAATCTCTTTATAACTCCACCGACTTTCACACGGCATGAAATTTTTTATATATTTTCAATTTTAATTAATAATAATCTCACAACAAAGTTGAACCCGGGTAACAAAAACATAACAAACGGCACAGGCAAACTCAGCACGTATTCAACGGCCAAATTGGGAAAAACTAATTTGATGCATTCGGAGAAACTTTTAATCCTCTCACCGTGTGGATACCTCCCCCTGAACAAATATTCACAAAACTTAATTTTGAGTTGCATTGTTTTTTTAACATTACACCTATATTCACTGGGTCGGCCAATTGCACTGTTTTTCTGCATCGAAACATTTTAATTTTTCTCGTTATATTTCATGTTATTATGGCACTTTTTGCACTCAGCATTTTTTATTAATATTAATATTTTGTAGATATTCAATAAGAACATCTTCATCTTTGCATAGTTCTATCCATTCAAGTAATTTCATGTTCGTAGTATTTCTCCACTGATTTCTTAACAGCAATTGATGTGATCGGTACACAACCCATTGCTCAAATTGAGCTTCCCGAGTCGAAAAATTTCGTTGGGTTTTAGTCTAAAACACGTGAAAATGATCGGGAAAAGGTCTAATAATTGCATTCTACGAACTAAAACCGACCAACCGAAAATGACTAAATCGGTTTCAAGTCCATTCCTTTTTTGCGATGAGTTCGTCGTCTCCACTGACTTTCAAGGGAAGACGAAATACCGACGAAAACAAGAGTCTCTGGGTGCTGAAATTTTTCTAAGTTCTTCACAAACTTAGAAAAATTTCGTCACTGCGGATTTTTCTTCTAAGTCCTTCAAGCTTGTCCAATTTTATGTCAATTTTTTCAAAGTCCAAATTGACTTATTTCTCTTTGTCCTTTACATTTTTAAGAAAGTAGATCATCACTTTACATAATTAATATCTCACACTGAATGAAAAAGATCATAACACTTTAGCGATTAATATTACGCAAATCCTATAACGAACTTATTCCCTAAATTGATTGAAATATATGTGTGGGAATGAAGTTTAAGAGAATAGAGTAGGCATTGTGTTGCATAAATTTAATGATTTTAAGAAAAGAAATAGACTAAATATTAGAGACTCTAAGGTTTTAAATTCGTTACGGAAAAGTGTGAAGTGAAAAGTGTTTTTTCCTTTTGACATTTTTATTACGGTCTTGTTTAGATTTAAGGGTCTGTGGGAAGAGTGCGGGTGGCTAAGAGTGACGTCACAGAATGGTCATTGTATTGACAAAGAGTGTGACGAATGGATGCACGTGTGACTGAGAAAAATATTTTAAAATAAAGAGAGAGAATGAGTTTACTTTTGGGCGAAAGATTCAATTTGGAATCAGTTCCCCTTCAGCCGATGACGAGAGAAGACCTCACTTGTATTTTTATGTATTCGTATTTTTTATAACTTCAAATATATATTCTTTATTCATTTAAAATAAATGTTTCCTGTTCCTGAATGATTTTGATCCTACATATGAATAGTATATTTTTGATTGAATTCAATTAATCTCAGCTCTATTATAGTGAGTTCATTGAAGATAGTGAAGATTTTCTCTGATTGTCATTTCTATGATTTAAATTATATTTGATATCAATTTACAATAAAGCGTAAGAAGGAGATCGGAAATTATTGAATAAATTTTAAGCAGTGGAAAAATGGGTATTTCCCAAAATTGTAATAAATGCACTTTTCCCTTGTTCGAGTACGCCAGAGCAATAAAACAACACATGTTGCCTCCGGTAGGCTTCGTTATTCTGATCTCTCTCTCTCTCTCTCCCACAATTTTTTTTGAGTAGCTCACTGAAAATTTCTTGCTCTTTCTCTGTTACTCTCCAGCTTTCTGTTGAAATTCGAAGAAAAACTTCTTCAGTTCAACGTCAATCACCGGTGGACGTACCTCTCCTTGAGGTTCCAAGTGATATTCAGTGACGCGCAGAGTTTTCAGTATTATTTGCGCTAGGGTATACGTATATTTGAATGAAATTTTATTGTTATTATTTATAGTTCAATCATCAGTTTTTGATCAATGTTATGTTGTCTTTTAAGTATTTCAAGTGTAAGTGTTTTAGGTGAAAATGATCAAATATTCATTTACGATAATATAAGCCAATTGAGATTGATGGTTTGATATAGATTAATGTTATAGGGTCATTCCACCATAAAAAATCATTTTTACGGGGCGACCCTCCCGGATTGTGTTCAAAATTTTTTGAGCTATTCTCTATGATAAGAAAAGAATTCCCTGAAAATTTCAGCCCTTAATATGCAGCGGTTTCAGAGCTTTGATTTTTTGAAATTTTGAAAAAAAAAAAATTTCAACTTTTTCACCAATTTTTTTAGTGAGGACAACTTTTTTATGAAAATTGATGTAAGACTCTATATTGTGGTAAAAATTCTCAGCTTTCGAATGAAAATATCCATTTCATCCTAAACTTATCAATAGACCCTTAAATATCCAATTAAAGTGGAAAAAGCGATTTTTTTCAGTATGCCACCCAAAATACTTTAAATTTGAATTTTTTTCTGAAAGCTGAGAGTTTTTTCTACAAAATATATTATTTCTGCGATGGGCATATTTTTTGTTTGGTTACAATTAAATTATACATTATACTCGACTAGTGTTATACGAGTATTCTGAATAATAAAATAATTTTCTGTTAAATATTTAAATTAAAATATTTAATAATTTCAAAATGGTCGCTAAAAAATTGAACTAATATGATGCAGATGGCGCTCACAACTCCCTCTATTTTATTTGTGAATAATTGTTGACTAATCCCGGGAAAAAATTGTCATACATGTCCATACATGATCATATATGATCATATATGAACGCTCCATGCATGGACATATATGCGAATTGACCGTACATGTACATATCTGAACAGATATGTGCATATATGGACATGTATGGACATATATGTCGATTTTTTCCCGGGTATGGCAGTTCCATATATGATCGTATATGGGCATGTATGATCATATATGGGCATATATGATCATATATGGGTATATATGTCGATATTTTCCCAGGATATATCATCAAAATGTTCTAATATATGAATATAATACATCAGTATTAATTCCTTTGATCACTCAATTCCTCATTAATAACGAATTTCAATGGAAAAAAAAAAAAAAAAAAAACATTCAGCTGGGATCGATCCCGGGACCGTCACATGATGAGTCCATCATCCTACCACCTTTGCTATCCGCAATTCACATACTTACGGAATGAATTTTAATCCTGATATAGTGATCAATGTTTTTCGGACTTAGAAAAAATGAATTCAATTGAATTATTTCAATCATTGGAAATAATTTAGTGATACCAAAAAAAATGATTTTCGAATGCTGGCAGGATTTGGAAGTCTCAAAGTAAGCGGTAAACAACTAACGGAACGTGCATTTACTATTAATTGTTCAAATTTATCATTTTATACGTTTTTATATGGATTGAGTGAGCATTTTTTCATATGTTTCATATATGCACATATATGTTCATACATGTTCATATACGTTCCATATATGCTCATACATGTCCATATATGTCCATATATGCTCATATATGCCCATGCCTGCTCAGTTTCCACAGGATCATACGACCATACATGACCATGTATGCCCATATATGTCCATATATGTCTCATATATGTCCATATATGTCTCATATATGTCCATATATGTCTGATATATGTCCATATATGTCTCATATATGTCCATATATGTCTCATATATGTCCATATATGTCTCATATATGTCCATATATGTCTCATATATGTCCATATATGTTCATATATGCGCATATATCCCCATATATGCTCATACCTACTCGGGTTCCACCGCATGATACGACCATATATGCCCATGTATGCTCATATATGTCCATATATGTCTCATATAAGCTCATATATGTTTCATGTATGTCCATGTATGTCCATATATGCCCATAGCTGTCTGATTTCTCGGAGAAACGTATGAGCATATATGTCCATATACGTACATATATGTTCATATATGGTTCATATATGTCTCATATATGTACATATATGTCACATATATGTTCATATATGTCCCATATATGTACATATATGTCACATATATGTTCATATATGTTCATATATGACGATTTTTTCCCGGGATGTCTATCTGTTCTATCTGTGGGTGTTTAATTGACAGCTTGACCTGAGCAAAAATAAAGTTGCTGAAGTTTATAATTATTGTTGCTTGTCTTTTAATATTGTTGACAATGAGTAAGCGTATAAGGTTGAGAGTGAATTGTTTTAATCCGTTCAAAGAACCACGTAAGTGACTAATTCGATGTTTTTTACTTCACATTTATAACCTCTAAATGAACCTGATTAAATCAGTGGCTCAGTGTTTATTATCAATCTTTAATTAATCATTACTTGAAATTCGTAGATAAACAATTAAAGGATTTACGAAAATTTCCCAAAGAATATCGTTGGAAATTTCCTGATGCAGATGAAACTGCAATGTTATGTGTGCGTTGGGAATTCTAATGCCTCCAAAGCTTCAGCAGGTAATCAGTCACTTCATCCAGATATAAAAAAACTTGTGATTGATTTCTACGAAAGTGAAGAGAATTCGAAACAATTAGCGGGCATGAAAGATTTTAAATCTGTGAAAGATTGCAATGGTGTTCGAACCAGAGTACAAAAAAAGTTGGTTTTATGTAATTTAAAAGAATTATACCAAAATTTTAAATCAAAATACGATTCAATACCAATCGGATTTTCTAAATTCGCTAGTTTGAGACCTCCTCATTGTATTCTTGCTGAAAGTAGTGGTACGCATGTTGTATGCGTATGTACTGTTCATCAAAATGTTAAATTAATGCTGGAAGGTAATTTTGTATTAAATATTCTTCATGATTGTGTTTGGCTAATTAATTAATTTGATTTAATGTTCTTACTTAGGATGTAATTTTCCAAAAATTGCTAAGAATACTGATTGGATAACGGAAACTCAGCCAATTCATAAAAATTTATTGAATAAATTGGTTTGTGATCATCCAACGGAATCTTGCTTCTTTAGAAGTTGTAATGGATGTCCAAATAATGAAGAAATTATTAAATATTTTCGGGAGTCGTTCCAAGAATCTGATGTAAATGAAATCCAATATAAAATGTGGACGTCAACTGATCGATGTACCATTGTCAATGTTGATTCAGATTCCGATGAATTTATTGACTGTTTAGTAACGCAGCTTGATAAACTTTTAAAACATGATTATGTAGCAAAAATTCAAAGTCGGTTTTTCTCTAATACGAAATTGGATTTGAAAAGTGCTGAATTTGCGGTGGTTTTTGACTTTGCAGAAAACTATGCATTTGTTGTGCAAGAAGCTGCCCAAGGCTTCCATTGGAATAATGACCAAGCTACTATATTTCCAATGGTCGTTTATTATAACGAAAATGATACTATTAAGCATTTCAGCTTAGTTGGTATTTCAGATTGCCTTAAACATGACACAGTTTTAATTTACCTATTTCAAGAACAATTGATTGCTCTACTAAAGAAAAAATTTGCTATTGTTGATAAGATATTTCATTTCTCAGACGGAGCACCACAACAATTTAAGAACAATAAAGCATTCACTAATTTATGTTATCATTATGCTGACTTTGGAATCAACGCTGAGTGGCATTTTTTTGCAACTGCCCATGGCAAAGGACCATGTGACGGGCTTGCAGGTTCAGTAAAACGACATGCTGCTAGAGCTTCATTATAAATGGGAAATAAAGAACATATACTGACTTCACAAGATTTGCATTCCTGGGCAATCAAGAATTTCAAAGGCATTGATTTTACTTTTATAACGAATGATGATTATTTGAACCAAAAAAAAGTGTTAGATGTGCGATATTCTCTATCAAAAACCGTTAAAGGTACACAGTCACTGCACACTTTTTTGCCGATAAAAGATGAAATTGGATATGCTTTTATCAAAACTGTATCAATTTCTGACAAAACTTCAAAAATAAAAGTTTTTTCATTATAAAGAATTCACGTTTAATTTAATTGTAACAAAACAAAAAATATGCCCATCGCAGAAACAACATATTTTGTAGAAAAAACTCTCAGCTTCCAGAAAAAAAATTCAAATTTAAAGTATTTTGCACACTTTAATTGGATATTTAAGGGTCTATTGATAAGTTTAGGATGAAATGGATATTTTCATTCGAAAGCTGAGAATTTTTACCACAATATAGAGTCTTACATCAATTTTCATGAAAAAGTTGTCCTCACTAAAAAAATTGGTGAAAAAGTTGAAATTTTTTTTTTTTCAAAATTTCAAAAAATCTAAGCTCTGAAACCGCTGCATATTAAGGGCTGAAATTTTCAGGGAATTCTTTTCTCATCATAGAGAATAGCTCAAAAAAAGAGGGTGCGTGGAATCCACGCGTCACAGAAGTGAAACTTCCTACTTATGAAAATTCATCGGATTTTTTTATTGAACAAGCGATAATAATTGACAAAAGTAAGAATATAGGTATGATCCTGAATGAAGACAGCCTAATCAGTTCCGCACATTAAGCGATGCATTTAACAGAGATATATTCCGAAAATCCGAATACCTGCATCTAGTATATTTTCGTTATAGTATAGGTCGTTCGTTCACTAGCAAATTATTCCTTCCATGATCATGACGGATGCAGAAAAAATTTTTTTTTAAAGTCATAAGTTTTCATGAATATCTCGGAAATTGATCGAGAGAAAACGATTTTTTTCCCATTCCTCTTGGTAGCTCTCGAAATTCTCTTAAAAAAAGCATTCGTGCAAAATCGTCTTATCTTGCTTAGACTCCGAAATATTCAAAAAAATTGATGACAAAATGAAATCAGCTTGTTTGAAAACGTTATATTTTTTTTGCCATCCGCTTTTCCTATAAATATCTCGGAAACTGAGCGAGATAATGAACGTTTCCTATCGACCTTTTTTGTAAGGAATTTTAAAAACTATGAAAAGTGCTCCAACCAGAATTGCATTATCTCATTTAGTTTCCGAGATATTCATCAAAATTCCGTGACAAAAAAGAGACTTTGAGATGAAGTCTCTGTTTCAATGGTATCTCTGAAGAATATTCTGAAATCTAATGGAGATACGCCCATTTTCCTTCATCAATTTCTAGTTTTAGAAACTTTCTACCAAGAAGGATTAGGGTAAACTCACACTATTTCGCTTAATTTCAGGATATTCAGAAACAATCCTACTAGCAAAAATAGACTTATAGATGTAATTTTTCTTCCAATAGTTTTTCAAAGAATCTCTCGAAAACTACGGGGGATAGAGAGATTCTGTTTCAGTTAATTTGGATAGTTCTCAAAATTTACTACAAAAAAAATTGTGGTGGAATTATCCAATTTCGCTCAGTTCCCGAGATATTTATAAAAAAAAATAACAAGACATCCACTAATTCCAGAAAAAAATGACTCTTTATTCTGATGACTTTCTGAGAATATCTAGGAAACTAAACGAGGTAGAGCGATTTCCACCTGATCTCTCGTTGTGGCTCTTGAAATTTTCAACAACAATAAGTTCAGAGCAAAATCGGTTAATTCCCTCAATTTCCGAGTATTCTCAAAAACTAGTGACAAGAAAAAATCCGAAAGACAGAAAAACTAGAACTTTTTCTATCAATAGTTTTTTGCACATATCTCGAGAACTAGGCCGAATAAAGAAATTTACGTGTAGATTTTTCTGTAGAGAATTTCAAAATCTACACAAAAGGATTGAGGGAGAAATGCTCCATTCACGTAATTTGCGAGATATTCTTATAAACTATTCACAAAAAAAATCTATTCCTCCTGTTTATTGGATTTTTTTTGTCAACAGTTTCTTGAGAATATCGGAATAAACGAGATCGAGCAATTTTACACTGATGCCTTCTTGAAGAAAACTTATAAAGCTACAAAATAGGAACCGAGCACATTCACTCTATCTCGCTTAGTTTTCGAGATATTCCCAAGAAAACTATTGACAAAAATTTACTCACTGAATTTACTGCTGCGTTGTTTTTACCTCTCCCCTGCCGTCTCCCCTTTCGGCCACTACACTAGGAGCATGCTATATTGTGTGGCTATCCCCCCGCCCCCCTTACCGTCTTTTCTCTCGACCGCTAGAGCATGGGTCAGAGGTGTAGAGCCAGTGACGCACTCTCCTCCTCTGCCGGCTTCCCCACCACGTACCCAACTATTCCCCTCATCGGATCTTATTTTTCGTGACGCTCGAAAATTGTTGCCCCCTCAGTAAAGAAGTTTCACTTCAAAAATTTTGAACACAATCCGGGAGAGTCGCCCCGTAAAAATGATTTTTTTTGGTGGAATGACCCTATAGCATTTCTCAATATTGTTGCGTTTTGAGTATTTCAAATGTAAGTGTTTCACGTGAAAATGTGAATCAAGTATGATTTATATAGGTATAAGCCTATTTTGTTCACTATGCTTTGATATGTACGCATAATGAATTTTTCACTAATAAAATGAATAAGAAGCAATATATGAATCTAATTCCCGAACGCACAATTATTTTTATTCTTTCCATCCGATTTTTTAAAATTTAATTGAAAAAATTTAGGCCAAAAACCGATGAATCCGATTGAAATGGTGATTAAATACCGACGAAACTCCTGAAAACTCGTCGAAAATAGTGTCGGTTGGTGTCCTCAAGGTTGCATTCCCAGGTCTACAACCGACTTGAAATCCAGACTACAAACCAATGAACCCACGAAGTTAGTCTAAGACTAAATTTTTCGACTCGGGTGGTTATTAATTCTTTTCAAATTCTGGTAAACAAACACGTAATTACTTGTCACTAGGCGGTAGGCACCAACGATTCGAGGACTGAAAGGTAGACTTTTAAAAATTAAATACAATTCGAACTTTTCAGAATTAACTATGGGTATAATATTTTTGAAATAGGCCCCTATTGTACATATTTACCATACTTTTTACCAGTAATAATTTATCGGTATTTTCTGTTATTTCATATTTGCAAATCGTAATCCTAGGCTTACCAATAGATCACTTAATGAAATAATTGTCTACACTTCATTTCTACTTCACTGCAAACTACACATGCACCCTACATTCAATTCGATCGATCAATTAGAGATGAATCTATACGCTCATGTAGACTGCAATTGCAGTCTACATGAGCACTTAAGTACTTGACGTCAATCATCAAATATTTGCAATTATTTTCATTCTTCTATTCACAAAAGTTTGATGAATTTTTTCTACCATCAGCAATAAGGCGATGAGCTGGTAGGTTTCAGCTTGCATCTCCGGAAAAAAACATTATTTTGAGCAATTCTAGCTACTTGGGTTAAGTTTTTGTCATATTACTTTTTTTTCCACGATTGTAACAACTTATTTGATTCTTCCGGAGTAAAAAACATGCAGTTTGAAGCAATGCATAGAAAGCCTTAAAAATAAGAGTAAAAATCACGAATAGTACCTTTTGTAAGGTTTGGAGGCTTTGCCGAACCCGGAATGACCCTACTGCCATCTATCAGTATGAAAAGCGCACTAGTGATATCAGCTACCGCGCATTGTAAGTCGCCATCCACCTTCGCAATTTGTGTACATCCTGGAGGTCACAATTTTTATCGGAAATTGATTTTCCGACAAGATTTACTTTTTGTATGAGTGTCTCTTCTATGTGAACTTCAATCCTTAATAATATCTCTATTTTAACTATTTTTTTATTGCACAAGAAAGTACAAAATAATGGTAAAAACTCATACTAAATTTTCACAGTCCTCAAAAAAATATCAGTTTTCGATTTTCTTGAAGGGATTGAGGTTCACATAGAAGAGACACTCATACAAAAAGTGAATCTTTTTGGAAAATCAATTCTTGATAAAAATTGTGATCTCCAGGATGTACACAAATTGCAAAGGCGGATGGCGACTTACAATGCGTGATAGCTGATATCTCCCTCATTTATTGAGAAAAATATTTGATAATTTCAGAATATACTCTTCAATATATGTATAAAATGAGCACAAAGTATGAATAGAATATATATACTCCTTATGTGTTGAAAAAATTCATGAAAATCGCTAGAAATACGCCATCCTACACCCATTTCCCCCCTTAATAAGAAAAAAAAATTACGTTTAATTTTTTTTTTATTATCATTATTGGGGTATAATTAGTCATAAAATGTGAAATAGAAAGTATGAGATGAATAAAGATGTACAAGACATGATTGTTTCTTCTGTAAATAATTCAAATTTCATGCATGATAAAGTATAGAATGACTGTGTGAATTGATGATTTAATCAATATTGTTCATTTGACACTGAGTTTTTAAGATTTTGAAATTCCGTCCATGTTGAGTCAAAAACATTAAACATCGATGAATCGGTTACAAAAAATATCGAGTAAAAAAGTCGATTATTGAAAAAAAATAATCGAAAAATTCGATGAATCGATTAATATCACCCATCTTTACCCACGAGTCAGACGTGTGTGAACGGTCGAAGTGTGCACATCGTGTGTAAAAGAGAGTGTTGTATAAAGAGATAATTCAATTTAATATAAATGACTCTGCTTTTATTTAAGAACCCATCCCATAACTCTAACACGTTTCGGTCTCTGCTTTCCTGGAAGAAAAAAATTAACGACATAAGATTAATTCCAAAGAATCTTTTTGATCCATTCACATTTGGTAATGATCAGGGCCTGAAACTTGGTACATCTGAACGTATCGGCGGCCGTAGCTGATACCTTGGTTACGGATAAACAAAAAAAAAATATTAATTTTAACACATTTGTATTATTTGAATTATGACGCATAAGAGAAATGATCTAGCAAGTGATAAGGGGAAAATGAATTAAGGAAAACTCCGGGAAAGATTGGAGAAAACTCCCAAAAATAAAAATGGACGTAATGGACCTAACGAGAAGAAGAAAAGCATTAATTATGAGGGAAAAAATCTCTTCACTAAGGCTTTCTTTCATTTTTCCCCAAGTCTTTTTTGGATCATCCCCAAGTCTTCACTGAACCCTCCTTTAGCCTTTTTTCGAAAATTTCTCAAGTTGTTTTTGAATATTCAAAAAAGACTTGGAGAAAAATTTGGAAAAGCCATGGGGAAGATCCAAAAAAGATTGAGAGCAGATCCAGAAAAGACTTAGGAAAATCTGAAGTAGCCTTAGCGAAGAGATTTTTTTGCATTTCAATTGATTCTCCCCTCCTTCTCTTTTTTTCTCTTCCATTATTCTTCTGTTATAAATTCTGGAGTTTTCTCCAATTTAGTTTACCTTGTCACTCACTGCATAATTTCACTTACACGTAATAATTTCCACATCCAAACACATGACTGTTTCAATTAATTTGGAAAAACTATTTCGACAAATACAAATTTCAATAACATGTGTCTCAAAATTGACATGTTTTACTGTTTGTCCGTAACTAAGGCATGTATAGTATCAGCTACGGCCGCTGATACTTTTAGATGTACCAAATTCTGGGTCCTGGTCATGATGAATAATATTGGAACCCGCAATAAATCAATTGGTAGAGCATGAGACTGGTAATTTGGAGCACGTGAGTTCAAACCTCGCCTGCGCATTCCATATTTTTCCAGCATATTTTGGATTTGATTCTGGTAATTTTTAAATTTTAGGATGGACGTTATTCTGCCTAATCATGTCACATTCTTATTGCTCATCAAAGAAGAAAATTAAATCATAACAATGAATACTCCTGTTATGCACAAAACGCTTATTGAATAGAAGATAAATATTTTAATAGGTGCAACAGAAAGTGTGTCAGAACTTTTTTTTATTGACAAAGCGAATAAAAATTCAATATTATTGAACGTCTGATTTTTCTTTCCTCCAATCAAAAGATCTATGATTGAGCATGAAAACGACATCTCAATACATCCATTAAAACATTTATTAAAATCTAAAAGCTCCTAATCAAATCGAGGTGCGGGCGTGAAAACAGTAGCCTCAGGGTATTTCCACAGAGACACGTGCAAAGTTCTTTATACATTGGCTTAGATTGAGCTGCGTGTAATCCAATGCATATTTTCTGCTCCGTGAAATTGGTATAGTGAGCAATATACTGAAGAAAGTGGCGTGAAAATATTCCTATAATATCGTCGAGTGGTACATAAACGTTGTATTACTTCTCCGCGCCCATTTTAATACATTGATAAGATATTCCAATAAATTACACATGATTCTATGACTACAGCTATCAAACATGTTCATTCAAAAGACCCAAAGGAAAAAGAAAAAAAAAGACGAACGATAATTATTGAAAAGGAAATTATTGAACGATCTATTTCAACAGCTAGTTTAACATGAATTGAATTATTTAGAATCAATTAATTCAATCATTTGTTGTAAACATGAGACGTACTGGTGATAATCTCGTCTTTTGATCCTTCTGATGGAAAAGTTGAGCCTGTAGATTGTCAGGCAAATAAGAAAATGGGGTATTTATCTCCATGGAACTGTCCGCCCTCGATTTATCGCACGCACGCGACCCAGAGGTACGGGCATGTTTTATTTCATTCTTAATTCCCTGTTACTTCTCCAAATAGAATGAGCATGATGATTGAAATTTAACAATGGAAATTTTTCCTAAAGCTATCCAAGCACTGCAAAATCAAGGTATTGTTGTAATTGTTCAACTTTACCATCCTTTTTTTGTTGATTTTCAGTACTCGCCTTTCTTTCTCGTCAATCATAAACTAAATCATCGTGCAGCATCTAACCAATCAATGCAATACATAGAATCATAGAATTTATTGTTATTCGCACCCTGAAATTTCGTGAATTGATTATTTGCAAAGATAAACAAAAACAGAGTACCAAGTTAACTTGGTACTCTGTTTTTGTTGTTCTTTCATAATGTGATTGATGAATTTTGCATTTCGCACTATTTCTTATACATATCTAGAAAAAACTCTCATTCATTCCGAATCTCAAGAGAATTACGCAGAGAAAAATGTTTTCTTAATTTAAGAATGTGCAGTCACTTAATTTAAGAACGTGCAGGTCACTTAAATTCAGAAAGAGAAAGTCACTTGATTCAAGTGCGAAAGGTCACTTGATTTAAGGGGTAACACCACTCTAGAATTTCCGAAAAATCTTTTTTTTTTTAGGTCTTGAAAAATAGTTTAGGGTTTCAAGAACAATATCCAATTAGTCCTATGCCCAAAATCATGCACCTCATGCATCAATTGAGGATGAGAATAGGACCGAAATGCTATAACTTGTATGTAGAAACTGAAAAATACTGCATCAAATTTTCTGAGCGATGCCTCTCCGATGCCGCAAAAAAGACTCGATTGGAGCTAAAATGATCTAGGAACAGAGTTTGAACCTAGATGGCCAAATGTATAGTGCAGGTATCGCAGATTAGAGGTAAAACGCGATTTTCAGATTCAATTACTTGTAAACTTTAAACGCTTTTTTCTCGGAATCACTTCTTTCAACTCGGGCGGAATCACTCCTCGAAAACGGTTCGATGGATCGGTCTGAAATTTTCACTGTAGCTAGAAAATAATATAATCTAGCCAAAGATATAGCCGTTTTTCGATTGGACGTAAACTTTCTTTTATAGAAACGATTTTAGGCGCAAATTTTAGCAAAAAATAACACTTTTTTTTCAAACCTTTGCTGATTTTTCAAAAATTGGTTTTAAAAAAAAATCCTATGTCTTTGGCTAGTAAATTATCTGTATTTTCAGAGAAAATTTTTTTTTTTGTTCTAGCTCCCATAGTTTCACCACTGCTTTACCGCCCGCGGAGGTAAAAAAAAACAGCCTCTTGGAAAATTGACTGTATCTCCGCCATTTTGTTATAAAATCCAATAAAAAATTTTTCTGATATACTTCGATACATATTCAATGACCGCTGAAAAATCAACCCGATCCCTTCATCCATATCCTTAAAAAAAAAATCCCAAAGTTTGGTCTTTTTTTCGGGGTCTAGAGTGTTGTTACCCCTTAAGTGAGAAAAGTTACTTGATTCGAGTGACTTTCGTTTTTTTAGTTTAAAAAATGCACTCCCTTGATTTAAGACATAAAAGCTACTTCATTCGAGTAAATTTTACATTTTCAGTAAAATGTCATGATTAGTAGTTGAACCATCATCATTCACGTTGAAATTTGGAATTAAAAATTAAGTTTCATCATTTCGGGCTTTGTATGTCAATATAAATTATCAAGAGATTGAATTATGAGAAATATTCACAATTCTTAATTTGGCGACTCAGTTTATTATATTTCGAAGAGGAATACGTTTAAAATAAATACTGTTCAAACAATCGAAAATTGTATCTTGCACAATTCATCAAAATCGTGCCTCGCAGATATATACTGAACTTACGCTTTAGAGGAGTTTAGAAGAGAGATTTCAGGATAGAAATAAAGGAGATAATAGTTTTTGGAATTCGGAATTTTTTTTATTCAGCTAAAAACTTGCTTCAGTACATGGATAATTTCCTGTATGAATGGATTATGAAAAGCCTACACTCTAAAAAAATATACTAGTGACAAGCACAAACTAGTACTTGGGTACAGTAGTCTTGTGAGAAGTATAAAAAAATACCAGCGATGAGTATAATTTGGTACTCATCATGAGTACAATGACCACGCATGAAGTATAGGAAAATGCTTGTGACAAGTATAAAAAATATTTGTGACAAGTATTGCCTTGTACTTGTCACGTGTGCCGTCAATAGACTCAAATATTACACTCGGGCTGTAAGTCCGGTGCCTCAGTGGAGAGGTTGAATCTATTGAGGTTTTTTGTCACACGCCAAGTTAATCTTGTGTGACTGATTTCAAAAAGGATGTTGTGGAAAATATGTGGGTTAATGTCTTAAGATTTTTATAAAACACACACTTTATTCAATTAATTCTATACATAAAACTTCTTTTCTATTAATTTTAGATTATTTAATTCTTAATTGAAATACGATAATGACACTTGGTACTTCTGGCTGTCTTGAGCCTCTGTCGGGAAGTAATTTCGTAATTCCAAGTTCCTCCTTAAATATTACTGGAATAATGAGGTGAGGAGTGTTGGAGAGGGTAGGAGGGGGTGATAGTTGACGAATCCCGTGATAGGTTGGGGAGTGGGTGGTGGTTTAGGTGTCGAACCCTTCAGGTAGAAGGACATTGGGTAGTTTGGGTAGAGTCGCGTCCAGGTGAAAGGGATTATCGTAATAAAGTATTTTAAAGAGGGGAAAAAACACAAACTTGACTCAAGTTACTTGAGGTAATTGTCATTGAAGACGTGAGGAAAGGAAAAAGACTCGTATTCATTTCTGGAACGTTTTGGTTTTATTGAGGGGATTAGGAAAAATGTGTCCCGTGCAATAAAGTTGCAGCTGTGGGGAAATTTCAGTACTTGGTTTGGGGCCTTTTTGTTCTAAGGAAGGGAAAAACCTCTTAGTATTTTTGGATATAACGAGAATCGGGAAAAACCCGTAAATTGTGGTAGAAGCAAATGAATTGGGAAAAAACCCCGTTGTCTTTAAAAGTTGGGGAAAACCCACGACAAAATAGAAAAACTGAATATAGTCTCTTGATACGCAACATCACGAGTACTTTCTTATACTTGTAACAAGTATTGTCTTTTACTTGTCACAAGTACTTTTTTGTACTTGTCACAAGCACTTTTTTGTACTTGTCACAAGTACTGTCTTGTACTTGTCACAAGTACTGTCTTGTACTCGTCACAAGTAGTTTTTTATACATAAAAATTAGTTCTGACACTTGTTTTCCGCCTAAAATTTTCTCAAATTCTCAATGAAATCGTTGAAAAAAATCTATCTCCAGCCATGTTATTCTGATGTTCATAGTATCCCATTTCCCCCAAATATTGGAAAATTTTGAAAACGAATAGACGTAAGAGCGTTATTAATTTTTCTATGTCGTCGCAGTAGAGTTAAAGGGGCGTAAGTACCAAAAATTCACAACTCTAGTATGGAAGGGGCATACGCCGATTATAGCTACAAAATTGTTTTTATGGTGTCCTGGGAGTTCTTTAGGTACTTGAAAAGCGAGATAGCAAAGTGGCGTAATTGCTAACTTTGTTTTCATAATTTCTTTATCTCATATGGGAATATTGGTAAGAGATACGTCTCTTTGTTACTATAGATTCAAAATAATGAAGAGATTTTCATGCTTGAGATACGCCCCTTAGTTATTACGAATTTTTGGAGAAGAAAACTGGAGTCACTAAGTTATTCATAATAAAGAGTCGTAAGTGTTGGACATACGCCTCTTTGTTATTTGTATTTTTCCAGTGAGTAGGAAAAATCCAATGAAAAAACTGAAAACAAAGAAGCGTAAGTGCTGGAGATATGCCTCTTTGTTCCTAGTAGGTGGTACTTACGCCTATATGTCATATTTTTTATTTTTATATCAATATTGCATAAAATGCCAGGGAAAGCATATGGGAGCAAAAACGGTGGAGATATGCCTTTGTTATTTCGAGAGAGAAGAAAAACAGAATAAATGGAACTTATGCCCCTTCAACTCTAAGTCCTTGCACTTGAAAGAGGGAAATATTAAAATATGACAAATTCTCGCCGGGAGTATTTTTCAGACTTGAATCAAGTATATTCGATACTCACATCAAATTTAAAAAAAACTCGATATGAGTACTACTTATACTTGAGTCAAGTATATTTAGTACTACTCTCCAGTATATTTAGTACTACCCCCAAGTATATTTGCTAATAATCGAATATACTTGCCACCAGTCCCTTCCCAGCTTGTAGCAAGTATCAGGACACTCTAAAAAAAATATACTAGTGACAAGCACAAACTAGTACTTGGGTATAGTAGACTTGTGAGAAGTATAAAAAAATACTAGCAATGAGTGTAATGTGGTACTGACCATGAGTACAACGACCACGCATGAAGTATAGGGAAATACTTGTGACAAGTATAAAAAATACTTGTGACAAGTACTGCCTTGTACTTGTCACGAGTACTTTCTTATACTTGTGACAAGTATCGTCTTGTACTTGTCACAAGCTTTTTTTTATACTTGCCACAAGTACTTCTTTATACTTGTAACAAGTACTGACTTGTACTTGCCACAAGTACTTTTTCATACTTGCCACAAGTATTTTGTTATATTCAAAATTCGTTGCAGAGGCATGGAAATTCATATAGAAAGAGAAGAAAATTGACTGAAATCATGGACGCATGAGGATCAATGAAAAAAAAAATGTTATTGAATTAATTCAGTTTTTTTGAGCGTCTCAGCCCCAAAAAATTTGTTTGCAAAGGCCTGTACAGTGTACACTTCTAAATTTTTACAGAGGTACGAAAGTGCGATTAGAATGAGGAAAAAATAGAATGAAAGTGATGACGCATGGTGATGGCTTTTGAAAAAATCATTTTCTAAGGAATGTGCGTTTTTCGGAGTTCTCGGTCTCAATTTTTAAAAATGCACATTTTCCAAGTGTATCTGCAAACGCTGCAAACTTGAAAAGTTTTACAGATGCGCAAAAATTAATTTGAAATGGGAGAAAAATTGGATGAACGTGACAAAGCATGGTGAATACATTTGAAAAAATTAATTACCAAATTAACTCAGATTTCTCAACAATTTCGGCCCCAAAAATTTGGTTTGCCAAGCCTTGCAAACTCGAAATTTTTACGGCAGTATGAAATGCATCTAGAAAGGGGAAAAATAGAATGGCAGTGGTGACACATGAGCAAGATTCTTCTTTTCCTCTTTCTATATACATTTCTGTACCAAATTTCCCCTATATTTGATGCTCACATCGAATTTAAAAAAAACTCGATATGAGTACTACTTATACTTGAGTCAAGTATATTTAGGACTACTCTCTAGTACATTCAGTACTACTCTCCAGTATATTTAGTACTACTCCCAAGTATATCTGATGATAATCGAATATACTTGCTACCAATCCCCTCTGAGCTTGTAGCAAGTATCAGGATGATGCCAGCTCAAGAATGAGTTGTGTACTTGTCTCAAGTACAAATTATACTTGCACTGAGTATACTTTATACTTTCCATAAGTATATTCTGGATTAAGCTGATATACTTACGAGAAGACTATTTTATACTTCTGACGAGTATAAACAATTACTCAAGCCCAGATATTCCTATGTACTGGCTGCAAGTACTATTTCTACTTATCACGAGTATATTTTTTTTAGAGTGGATGATGCCAGCTCAAGAATTAGTTAGGTACTTGTCACAAGTACAAATTATACTTGCACTGAGTATACTTTATACTTCCCATGATTATATTCTGGATTAAGCTGATATACTTACGAGAAGACTATTTTATACTCCTGACGAGTATAAACAATTACTCAAGCCCAGATATTCCTATGTACTAGTTGCAAGTACTATTTCTACTTATCACAAGTATATTTTTTTTAGAGTGTATGTGACTTATCGCCACATCTTATAGAATCATGTACTCCATCAATAATCCATTCATAATCTGTTCATTCAGGAAATTATCCATGTACTGAAGCAAGTTTTTAGCTGAATAAAAAAAATTCTGAATTTCAAAAACTATTCTCCTTTATTTCTATCCTGAAATCTCTGGTCTAAACTCCTCTAGAGCATAAGTTCAGTATATATCTGCGAGGCACGATTTTGATGAATTGTGCAAGATACAATTTTCGATTGTTTGAATAGTATGTATTTTATGCGTATTTCTCTTTGGAATATGATAGATTGTGTCGCCAAATTGAGAATCATGAAGATCGAAACTATTTGGACAATATTTCACTTGATATTTCAAATCTTGCACAAGTGGAGCTATCATCATGCAAGAGACAAATCAGGCCTAACCCACATGAAAATTTATATATGTGTACACATATATGCGACATATATATATAAATCTAAAGACTAATTATGTCGAATATATTTCATATATATGCGCATATATGTGCTATATAAATGACATATATGCATCTTACATTTTGGAAATGTCATTTTTTAGCGCATTTATATAGGGGAGACCGGGGCAAAGTGGGGTACCTACTTTTTTGGAGCACCTTTTTTTTTTTTGTTTTTAATCAAAAATGGTTGCTGGAGTGCTCATTCGTTATTGAGTGAGGGAAATTGGGGGGAAGTGCAGTATTCTCGAAGTTGAATTTTCTCCAGCCAACATGCGTCAATATAAACAATAATTGGTTTTATTCAACAACGGTTGTTTACCTTTATAGTTTTCATTATAAACAATTATTTCTCGTCTAGACACGAGATAAATCAATGAATAGGGGAGACCGGGGCAAAGTGGGATACCAACTTTTTAAGGCACTTTTTTTTTCTATTCAAGCAATCAACGTATGCTCTAGTGTTTATTTTCATGACGTTTTGGGCATTAGTGATGGCGCAAAAAAGGAATGAAAGTGAAGAAAAATTTCATTTTTCGAAATGGTGCACGGTCTTTAAAACTTTTTTTTGAATTGACCAGTGTCAGAGTCGTTTTGCCTAATCCTTTAGTTTTGATTTAATTTATTTTCGTCTCTGTACAAACATTTGTTATTGAGATATCGGTTCCACCGAACGGATGGTGGGTTTCGTAAACTTGAATTAGTGCTCTGTAAGTGTGTTGTGCTGTTTCGACGAGAAAAAATTTTTTGCATTCTTAAAATTGGTCTCAAAAAGTACCGACAAATGACGTTTTTTTGATTTTTTAAAGATCGTGCTGCATTGTGTAAATATTGCAAAAAGTACTGAGGTTTTAGCGTTTTTTCCTTGCTCAATATGTGCCTAAAAGCCCTGTAAATTTTGAAGCCAATTGGTTGGATAGTTTTTTTTCCCCGAATGGTCACAGTTGTAGCGAAAATAAAAGGAACGCTTCTTTATTTCTTAAACATCTATTAATGATGATCAAGAAGGGAGATTTTCTTTTTTCGTGATTTCTTACTCACCCCATCCACACCTTACTTCCTCGCTCACCCCATCCACACATAGAGAATCACTGAAAGATAACGAAAAAAAAAACACCTTTGGTCTTTGACATCATTGATTGATGTTCAAGGAACTAAAGAGCGTTCCTTTAATTTTTGCTAAAAGTTCGATCTTTTGAGAAAAAAACGGTCCAATCGATCGGCTTCAAAATTTACAGGCCGTTTAGGTACAGATGAAGCTGAGAAAAAACGTTAAAACATTTGCACTTTTTGCAAAATTAGCAATGTTCAGCTCAATTAAAAAAAAAAACTTCATTTTTTGTTTCCTTTGAACAGAATAATCAACTATTGAAAAAAAAAGAAAATCTCAACTTCTTATAAAATTTCAATATTTTTTCATGTAACCCACTTTGCCCAAAATGCGATAAAAACGCACTATGTCGGCAAAAATACTCCAAAACTCAGAAGAATGATCAATTACTAAAAAAATAACAATCTCAAATTTTTATAAAATTTCCATTTTTTTTTGGTCACCCCACTTTGCCCCAAATTGCGATAAGAATGGACTATCTCTCCCAAAAATGCTTCAAATACTCAACAGAATGATCAATTACTGAAAAAAAATAAAATCTCAACTTCTTATAAAATTTTAATTTTTTTTGGCTATCCCACTTTGCCCCAATGGGTTCAACATGATCGATGTGACTTCATTGATTGAAAAATTAAAAAGATAGGTAAAAATAGAGATGATATCAAATTTTGGGCCCTGAAAGCCTTCTCCTTTCTTTAGGTACCCCACTTTGCCCCGGTCTCCCCTATGTACAAATATAATCGATATATATGTCATTTTATATGCTGCTTATTTTTTTCTTTTATTTGAATTATATCCCATATATAAGTAAGTTAAGATTGAGAGAAACAAATCAGCAGGGGATTGTAAATGATAATAACAATGAGAAAAATTAAAAATAAAAACTGAAATTTCTAGAGAGAAGAATCTTAGGGGGAAAAAAATCGCACTGAGGAAGATTCGAACTCGGTACTTTCAGATTACGAATCTGGTACTCTATCAACCAAGCTACCAAGAATTTCTATATTTGTAAGGCGAAATTTGATCCTCATAAATTTCTCGCCGCCTATCTTTCTGAGGCTAATTATAATGAATTACAATTTGTAGAAGAGAATAGTAAATGAAATAATATTTAAAATTTCGGTGAACGTATTCAATCAATTATATAGTTGAGAATACAATATTAAACATCCTTTTGACATATATATCGCATATATTTTGAATATATGTGGCATATATGCAGCTGAATTTATCAGACAATTTTCATTCTGCCCTAGAGCAGGCGAAATATATAGTGAATATAAATATAAAATATTTGATATATATCACGCATATATCGTGAAATATATTCCTGCATATAAAAATATATATATAGTGAATATGTGTCAATTACTACATTTTTTGCCGCACATATATTTCGTATGATTTTTATATATGTAACATATATGTTCGCATATATATTTTTTCATGCGGGAAGCCAAGTCAACTTGATCAGGTATACACAGCCTGTGTTTGATTCAGTTCTCAGCATGTCTTCATCAAGGAAATCGTTCGACTCTTGTTAACTCGATGAAATGTTAACAAGTAGATAAATATTCGCCATAATAAACAAAACAAGTATACATAATATGTAGCATAAATGTGATGTAAAATCAAGTGTTTAATACATTGATGAAACTAACAACAACAATTCTTGTTTCGTTTCTTTTTCCAAGTACATATCCGAATGGGCAATGAGGAACAAAATGCGAGTAACATGTCCAACAGGAGCAGCTTTCAGTTAGTTCACAGAAAATCTCCTTTGATTCATCATGGACATGTAGCCAAAATTTCGAGTAACTCTTTTATATGCGCCAATTTGCTCACTCAGATTTACTGGAGAGACAGTATCTGGATTGCCTTCTCAAGGCGAGTTGGTGCCGCGTGTCTTTACCAATCTCTTTCACTTCAAGACGGTAAATGTTTTGGTTTTATAGTTAAAACATGCTCATTGTCAATGCACAGTACCAAATCGTTCAGAATAGAGGTTATCTATTTTTTTTCTTCACCAATTCGTTCCATTTCTTTTTCGACAATTTTATATTCTTTGCGTTCTTTTCAAGGTACTCTCGTCTGAATTCGTTTTGGCTCTGGTATATGTCGGAAAAAAGCGTATAGCTAAATACGCAGGCTTTACGTGCATGTAATATCAACCTCGTGGCACGCTATTTATGCGAATTTACGCCCAGTAGTCTCTTACCATTTCGAAGGAATCAGGTAAATGATGGAGTCCAAACCGTGTTGCAGTACAGACTCGTTAACAAGTGTCACTTAACTTGTACATGGTTTGAATTTTGTACTAGTAAAATAATAAACTAACAATAATTGATTCAAACGCCATTTATTCATCAGTATTTATTTTCCTTGGAGAACCACTTTATATTCATTGTGGTTATTGAATAACGTGTTTTCGAAAACATCAATTCTTTGCAATTCATGAATGCTCATAGAATGACCTCAAGTTTGAAACTTGTTGATGAAGCAAGTAAAATCAAATCAAGTAACCACATTCAATCTTCATGCGTATCCACATGAGCTCCAGATTAATTTTCTTTGAAATATTCTTTCATGTTTAAAAATTATGCAAATTCTTTCAACAGAATTACTTGGTAGAAATAATATTATATCTCCGAAGATGGATACACAATTTTTTTCGTCATGTGTAAGTTTCTAAGACAAAAAAAAACAAGTGGTTTACACGTATATCGAGAAATTTAATATTGTGCCCGGGCCCAAGACCAAATCACCCATGGTGTAATACGAAAGAAGGTACTCCAAGTGAGTATGGCACAATGAAATGGCCAGCTAGGTCAGCTGTTGCCTGATAGGCTCTAACGTACGTGGTTCAAATTCAATAAGAAAAAAAAAACTAGGAAACAAAAATCTATAAAACCGAAAATCCATTTTTCTCTCAATGAATTTTTTTTACAAACATGATAGAAAACAAAATGGAAGAAAGTTCATCATGGTAAGAGATGCAAAACGAAATTTTCTTATTTTATTCTGTTCGCTCTTCTGTGTTTTTCGTGTTCTGCGAAATCGTTTCGCCTGGCGTCCGACGTCCCGTGCTTTTGGCTATTCAGCGTTCACGATCGTTGCGATATCAAATGAGATATTCCAGTGGATATTCATGGATGTATGAAATGCGAAGCGAAAAAATTGAAAGAGTCCGGAGTTTTTAGTGTCAAAAAATGTACTCTGATTATATTGCTGTTATAGACATCAAGTTTAATGGAGTGTAATGGAGAAATAAAAAATTATGATTTTTCTCCCTGCTGTGATATTTACAGATGCAAAAATAACTTCAGCACATGAGTGGTAAATGTTTCCTCCTTTATCTTGACTTTACGCCCGATTACATAAAACGTTGTGAAATAAAAATGTTCAGTGGGTGGAATTTAGCAGCTCGCATTTCTTTTTCTTCCAAAAACCAATGACTAACTAAAAAAAATGACGCAACAATCAAAAATTGACATGCGATTCACTGTTCCAATTCTCAAATATATTGAAGATGTCTATAAAATTGCTTGCCTATGGTGAGAGGGGTAAAAGTGGCATGCGTTCCCCATCCCCTTATGCCCTTTTCACTGAAATAAACCAAGATAATCGTAAATAATATTTGTTTTGTATTATAATTATTTCTCGATAGTACAGAAAAGACGGGCCAGCGGGTCATGCATCTGATGGGTATATTTTCCCGCATATTCTGACATGATCGCGTATTTTAACGGAATTCTACGAAAATTATATATCAGAATTTTACCACATCAAGTTGGGCACAATTTCACCAAGTTGAGAGTAGCATTATGATTATTCCGATACACGTTCTCTCCCTATTTCCTCTACCCTAAACTCTCGTCGATCGACATTCACCACCCTCGACTTAATCCTCTCCATGTTCAAGCGAAAAGCCCCATGGAAATTCCACCTACACCCAAAGCGATTCAGCAGAAGTGCAATTTTCCTCTCTTTCTTTCTCGCTACCTCGTTTCACATTGAAACAGCTGTCGAGTGTTCCCTTTCCTCTCAACTAGTCGATGCTCTATAGTGTGTCTCCCTTTCCCAACTCTCACCCCTCTCTCTTTCGCTCTTGTTTCTTTCACATGTATACACCGGCCATTCCTTTCCAACTTCTTTTCTCTCCACACTTGGATCCCTGTCGTCCTCGGTTCTTGTGTGTACTTCCAAACGTAGAAAACATCGGCATTCACTCAACAGTGTGCCACGAGCCACTATTATGACAGCTGTGCTCTTTACTTTATCCTCCATTCTTTCAATTGCATTTGGTTTACGTATTCTCACAGTTCGTGTACAAACGTTATTCCTCTTTTTGCTCTTTGTAAGCCGATTGACGATCTGCAGAGCGTGTCACTCAATATCAATCCATTGAGGGGTTGCCATATGAAATAATTAATCTTTGTATGACATTTCTATTAACAGAATGAAACATCAAAACCTAAAACTATCAATTTATTCATTTGATTTTAACTTCTATCATATCAGCTTATACGCTGCGTTCAAAAAAAAAAAATTCAGCCGTATTTGGAAAACTATTTCCAGCAATATTGTCCCTATGGAGGAAATTTAACTTCATTTGCGATAAAATCACACAGAATCATTCCAACTCACCAAAGAGTCCAAAATTTTCAAAAAGCCGCGTATTGAATTCAGTTAGTAACAAATGATTGGAGCGCTCCAAAAGTACAAGCATATATCCCTTTGAATCTCGTGGATCAGCATCCCATTGCCTCTTCAACACAAATATAAAATTATGTATATATATGTGTATGTGTCAGTGCCCCACCGTGTTGTTTCATCCCCGTCCATCGCCCCCGCGTCCGCTGGCCATACAGTCCCACGAGCCGGAGCACGAGTGTGCCCCACCATTCAAAAAGCCCCAACCATCACACTACAACTGAGAAAGAAAAAAAGCCAAAGGCAAGTTCCTTCAGTATAGTTGCTCGTCGCGCAGGAACCAGCGACGGGGTACCCCAACCACAGTAAAACCGGCACGTCGTATGGAGGACTCGCCGGGCGGCTGCAGCGCCTCTCTCAAGCCAGTTTTCCCTGTTCACTTGGTACGAATACGCCGGCACAGAGCCAACCACTGGCACCATCAGCGCGTCAGTACGTTGCCGACTACCGAGACATTAGTATCGTGCACCGCGTCTTCCCCAATTCATTTATTTTTTTTCAGTTTCAACTATTTGAAAAAACTATTGTACAATAAAATCATTATTGATGAAAAGAATTATAACATATTTCAAACTTTCGTGGAATTAAAATCAAGTGTGTGATATTATTATTTTTTATTTTTAATTGAAATTAAATTGAGGATTCAAGATCGAAAATTCTGGAGCGCCAAGGGAGAATTTCGTGAACTCGTTTGGTGGGTTAGTTTTGGCCATAAGGGGGGAAGGAGGGTCTCTGCAGGGAGGTTACGGAGGAGAGGAATTTGAGAAAAAAAAGAAACGTTCTCAAGGACTGAAGAAGGACTGTGGAACCCTCGTATTTCAAAAACTTCTTTGTTCATATCAACGATACAAGAAGAAACTTTTGGGTTTTTGCCTTCTCAGTTCTATTTCGATAGAAGATTTTGACTGGGTTCCTTCAAGGTACCTCAATTACTCTTCTTTTTTTGTTGTTGGAGTATTTAGTGAAGTGTTGGAGCATTGAAAGAGATGTAAATTCTCTCCTCATAGAAAAAAAAGAAAAAAAATATCAAGAAATAAGGATCGATAATTAAACATTGGTGATTGAACAGTTTTTTTTTACGTGCATTGGAAGCTTGGATATCCGTCATATTTATTCTGGTGAGTGTGAAAATTATTAAATATCTGCAATAAATTAAAATATAAGAAAATGAAGAAAAGTAATTTGAATATAGAGTTAGCACGTGTCGACCTCGATTTCCCCGTGGTAAGAAGTAATAATCGATTTTCTTGGATAATTCAATTTACTATAAAATTATGGTATCATCATTTTTCCCATTAAATTGGATAGAATTATGCATGTTGAAAATCATCTCAAATACATTGAGATTAGATGCCTATTGTTACCATTAAATACCTAATAATTTAGCACAAAACAAAGTACTGTGATAAAAGTGTAAGGTAATGACTGAAATAAAACAAAAGAGTCAGAGACATTACCGATGGAAGTATCTATAAAATCATGAGGCCCGATAGTTTAGCGATCAAATCAATTCGCCAGCCGTGACGGAAGTCAGCCTTGCCACAAGAGAAGAACTCTCAATGCAAAGTCTAATGTTCATTCGCCAGAGACGAGAGTTCCTTGAGCCTTTTCACTACTAAATCATTATTACGTCAAGTCTCTAAAAGAAAGAGAGAAAAAAACGTACGATAAAATTACTAGAGTTGTAGGAAGGACGAGGTCGCGTATATCTTTTCAATTAGCTTTTATACGCAAAGGCCCCAATGGCGTAATCACCTCTGTCAGGTTTATTTGCTTCCTCCGATCAGTAACATTGAAGATGGCACCATGTGCGTTGAAGTGATGGTAGAACTGTTGTAAAACTTTCACGTTTGCTTTATTTGTAACTCAATTCACCGAAAATGTTTCAACTATCCTCAATTTCCACAAAAGTGTGTAGATCAATCACTTGGTAGAAATCTATTTTCTCTCCAAATTTAAATCTTTTACGATTATAATTCTTGATCTAAGACAGTCATGATGATAATAAAAATTAGAGTAAACAGTATGATCATAAAATAGTACTCAGAGCTTGGAGAGTCACACCGTGGTTACCGAATGTGTTTGAGGGCAAAAACACGAGAACTCGAGCGTAAATCCAGGATGTGGATGACGCTGTGGAGACACTAAAGTCATCACCCAAGGTAGTCGTCCTCTACTTCCATAACTCTTTTACATTTTTTTCTTTTCCTTTTCGTTTCTATGCACTCATTTTTACTATTATAATATCGACATTACCTTAATAACAAGGGCATTTCTTTTCTTCTTCTCAACATTTTCCCCTTCACTATGTCGCAAAGAAAGAAGTAATTGATGATGAGAATTCACTGAGTGATTTGAAATCGAACGAGGCTAATAGGGAAGAGGAACACAAGGCTGTAATTTCACCTACGCATGTGCTGTCAGAGTGAATCAATGAGAGAAAATAAACAGAAAAAAAGAGATCCTGAAGAGTTTCGTGATGATGTGAGCGAGAATGAGGTATGTGTTAGTTTACAACTATGTCCAATTGGGCATGAAAACCGGTAGGTGATATTATTGACTCAATATGGTGAAGGTAGTCTTGAACTACTGTAAAGGAAAGAACGAGTAATATCACAATAGTAGTATAATTAACACCTACGCAATACTTACAAAATGAAAAGTATAATAGAAAAGATATCGGCTCAGTTGTGAAATAATGTTTTCAATGAATACCACACTTCAGTGATTCATGAAATAAATCATTTAATTAGAATATACATCCTATTTGTGGAAATTTGTTTTCGACGCTGTAAGATTTTGTTTATCAGGAAAATCATCTGAAGAATCTTTGGCGTTACAAATTGTAATTTTCATGTCATTGCCCTGGAAATTGTAAATATCTTTGATGAGATTAGTTTGATTAATGTTCAGTATAATTATTTTAAAAAATGAAGAATTTGCGGAAATATAATCTTCTTCATGATTCCACATTTTTACGTAAAAAACGAGTATGTGATTAGTTCTACATGGTGGAATTGTTAATTTCTAAATCCATGACCCAAAGCCACAGAAAAAAAAACACTTTCATTGTCGAGCCAAGGTGGGAAAATAGAAATTACCCAGTGATTCAGAAAAAAAGTGCAAAATATTGTTTTATTTTTTTGCACGCGCTTAGGCGCGTGGGAGGAAGAGCATCCAAGTGTATAATTACAAATCACATCCGCTTCATTATAACTCCTGGTAAGGATTCCACGATGAATAACTTTTCGAGACGGGCCCCCAGTGTTAAACTGGAATTTTCTAATTAAATCGCATATGTGATAACGATCTCATGTTTGCTATGAAAATAACAAGAAATAAATCCTATAAAATTCAGAATAAATTAGTAAATTGTTCTCAAGAAAAAAAGAAAGAACAAAAAAAAAATAAACATCAAATTAAATATAAAAATTCATGACGGCAATAATCATAAAGTTGCAAATCATCAACTGGGTACGGCGTAACAATTTTGTAGATTTGAAAGTTTTCAATTAAAAGAAGCGTGAGTACACGTTGAAAAGTGAGCCATAAGTAAATTTACAAATTGGTGGGGGAAGTTTTGTAGATTGAAAGAAGGCGAAAACGGGCCAAACCGTCAAGGAGTTTGTAACACAAGATGTATGAAATACACGTGATATTCACCAACGTCCACAACACACACGCAAGTTTCACCTCAACTGAGATGGATCACGTATTTCATTATATGTACCTAACGTCGCTTGTTATCCAGACCAATGGGTGATCCCTCACTTCAGGATCTTAGCGTTGGATCTTGCGCAAAAGTGGAGCAAATTTGTGACTCCCCCATTTCAAATATTATCACAGTTGGTAAACGAAAAACTTGTTGTTCTCATGAGGTATAACAGTTTTTTTTAATTCAACAGTTCTGGAAAATCTTTTAAATTGCAAAACCAGTGGTCTTTATCTCTCAGAAATCTCCAAGTTATTATTATTCACATACTTTCCCTTAAAACACTATTTTCAAGTGAAAACAGTTTTCCTTTGAAAATTCTTGTAGACATCCTAGGAAGCAGAATCCTTTATTCTAATCAGAAGATTGAAACGAACCTTCTGAGCAAGGATTTTTTTTTCATGAATAAATGGAATTGAGCAGTCATTGTTTCTGAAATAAAAATCTGCAGACTTGTTAATGTCCACGAATGGCAACAATTCTTCTCATTCAACCCACACGGGCCAATTGATCTAGATACAATATTCAACCGAAACATGTCATACAGTCCTCGTACTTCACCAACTCGATGTCTCAACGGTACCAAGATCGACTCCTCTCCGTCCCTCTGCGGCGTTTTCTCACTAAAGTTTCCTGATTGACTGAATAAATCAAAGAGCAAACGTAACAAATACTTTTATGTCACATTCAGACTCCCGTATCACACGATTGTCTAGAGCACAAAGCGTGCATACTTTTAATGAAATTGAACATTTGCAAATGGAAATGGAAAAAAGTGAAATTTTAAACATATACTACTGAGAATACGCTAATGTTTCCGGCTGCTTTATATTGAAACTTCATTCTTCTTAACTAACTTGACTTTTTGGTAGTAAAACTTTTCACCGCGGCTCTCAATCTCCGGTAATCAACACTCGGTGCTCGAGTACCGATAAATTAAGGTATACATCAGAGCCAAGATATATTGAGAGCATGATAAAGAAAAGTAAAAATTAAAAATGAACTATACAATTAACTTACCTGCGCATAAATGATAATTTCGTTATCGTTTTGTTATTAAACATCATGATGAAAATATTATTGTTGTCCCTACTACTTTCTACACGTGTGTATTTTACTTTCATTCTTTCCCTGACAGCAATCTTTCATCAGCAGTAGTCCAATGCTTCTTCCTTATATGTGTGCATTTTTTTTTTCATTCAATGCATCTTGCTTTTTTGAAAAGGGAGAGTGAGCACGCATCAGGCGGCACGGAAAGACGTCAGGACTACCATCTAATCAAAGGCTAATTTATCCATCTACTGGAGCTCTGATATCCCCCGTACAGCAAGAGAAGCTCTCCACTCTATTCATAATTAAACAAAAAAAAAATATCCAAAAAAAGTACAAAACATTGAGAGTTTCACATCGATATGTTGTGCATGAATGCATCAGCTGTAGCATTAATCTTTACTATGTAATTATAATGTATCCATTTGTGGCCGATGATAGGCTTTAAATATCGAGCTTCATTATGAGCAATAGTGCGAGGCAATATTTGACATGGTATTGCGGGGAAAAAAAATTTTGTACTAAAAAATCATATGGCAAAGATGTCGAACGAAACAGGCGGCAATCGTGATACTGTGGCGCTGGCATCGTGAAAGCTCTTTTCCATCGTCTTTGTCGACATTAATAACCTCGTAGGATCCCCCCGAGATGGCATGATATAAATTACACGCGACCCAGGGTCCCGTGAACCGCGCCGTCGCAATTATTTTCATTCACAATGGCGGCGCCTTACTCTCTGCGCCACCAACGGACCCCCGACGCTTTTTTTCCCTTACCTTTCTTTCTCTATCCTTTTTCCTTCGTGTTATGCGCTCTCCTTGATGCATACATGAGACCTCAAGTCCCCAAGTTTCGAAATCATATTTCAACCTTATGGCAACAACGACGAAAAGTAAGAGTCTCCTTTCTTTCGTATGTTTACGAGAAGATTTAAATGCATTATGTAAATGGAAAAAAAAACTTATGTTTTCAGTTAATTAAAAATTTCACTCTCCAAGCATTTTGAAAATTATTTCCCATTTGCTATGTAAATTGAAGAGGAATATTTTTTTTCCCCAAATAACCGTGATAATGAACTAATTTTTCACCCAATTAACATTTTTGTTATTAGTCACTGAGACAAGAATTATTTCCTTCATTCATCATATTATTCCCACTAAATTTCATGGATAATCACAATGGGATTCTGGTGTTGAGATAAAAATTATCATCTCTGCCAATGCATTACTTCCATGTTTATCAATCCTTTAGGGTCTCTCTAATTCTAACCTCTTATCCAGTCCCACCAAATTGGCTTAATGACCCAAGAACCCTCTTTTTTTTCTTAATATCACTATCTCCACTGTTTCCGGTGGGAACGCCAGAAACTGAAACCAGATACTTAATTACAAACTTAATTGCCCACATTGTGCAGAGAATAATTAAACTTTTACTATAAAAGTATGTACACTAACGAAACATTAATTATCTCAGAAGAGGTTTCTCAAAAAAAGAAGACATTTAGGATTATCACTGAGTCCTCCTCGTGTGTATGTAGTTATTTCTAAAATTAAATATAAATTCATGCAATTCAATCGTTCCATTTTTAGGATGCTGATAATGATAATGATGAAGAGACACTCTATGTATTCGTGACAGCGAATCAGCTGATGTAATTCATACTTCTTGCTTGCACGCGACACAGGATATCCTTGAAGCCTCCTAACGGGTCCCCCCGCAATACCACATCTTGTCTCCTCCCGTCCTCGCCAGGAATTTCAATAACATTTTCCCACACGCAGCTTTGCTTTAAGTGTCTGGATACACCCGTGTTGTCCATACCATCCCATTCACCTCTCTTATCCTCCAGTGCAATACCTATCCTTTCATCATTATCCACCAACATAAATCCGTTTCAATTTTTATACAATTTTATTAGTTTCATTCAAATCAGATGACACAACCGTTTGAAAAAGTTTGTGAATTCATTAAATATATTTATTTCTGAAGAGTTCTCAAAATGATTTTTCTGCGAATCATTGAAGTTAAATACAGTATCGAATGGTGAATTTGAAAATATTATCAGAACTTTTCCATTACTCATTGCCTATAAAATTCACGAATTTTTTTTCCCTCTCCATTTGATCAAGAAATTGAAAGAGTTTCAATGAATATCTTGTGTTCTTGAAATTTGACCTTTTTCTTCTTTAATATGGCAACATTGACATTTGTAATGAAGTTTTTTTTTTAAGGAATGCTGTGATCTGATTATTAGAAAATTTCTGTAGTAAGTTTAGAATTTGTAGTGAAGATAGTCACGTTCTATGGTCCCACACGGCCTTTTATATGCATCATCGTTTTGAATGTAAACGTGTGGGCCTAAAGCGCGGGCGCGCGAGCCGTCTGCAACGTTAGGAGCACATACGATCGTGAGAATGCGATCCGCTCTTATGGGAAGCCATTACCTAAGGAGGACTACAAGGAGAGAAAGAAGGAGAGAGAGAGAGAGGGGGAGGGTGGGGGGAATATAACGTCGACGAGACAACCAGGACAGAAGTAACATATACACTCTTCCCCGTGATCCTGGCGTTGCCGCTGCTGCTGCTGTTGTTGCTTCTGCTCATGCTGCTGCAGTAGCAAGAAAGTGGGCTTTGACCTTATATACAAAGAAATTGTGAATACAACAGTTTGAATCATGACTAACCATGTACATGATGCATAAAACATTGCAATGAGAAAATCTAACTATTTGCTACTGTTGCGACAGTTATTTTTATCGTTTATAATATTTTAAATTGATTTTCGTAAAAATTTATAAGAAAAAGGCAATTTCAAAGAGAGAACAGTTCAACGAATTAATGGAAGATTTACAAGAAAATATAACTAGATATTCACACAATGATAGAATTATTCAATTAATTATTTTCTTCTCATTGGTGAGAGTTTTTCTGTAAAAAATTTCTCGATTGTTTTTTATTCATGGCACTGTTTGAATATTTCATACCTTTATTCGCCATCCGGCGCAGTGATACTTCAAACAGTCTTATTATCGCAGCTTGAACGTAATGACAAAACGAAATAAAGAGAAGAAAAAAATAGACATACGCGTCTGGGGCCTAGTCTAGGATTGCATTGGATAACCATGAGCAATCGTTGCGCAAGTTGAGGTGATTAAAAATAAAATTATTATCTCCTTGGACTAATGTATGAACAATGATGTATTTTAAAAATAACACATTCCATAACGGTTCTTTTTTCCTTATATCCAAGTGATTCGAATCTTCATACTTGTCTGATTGGATATTAATTTTCTATTCGTATGCAGATTGATTCAGCGAACGAATGGATAAAAAGTAGAGAGAAAAAAGATTAAAAAAAATTGAATTGGAGTCATTGCAGTGCAGAGTAACTAACGAGTGGGACTGATTGCGGGGCAAGAAAACCAGTACGACTAATAGTCGTCACAGATAGCGCCAGAGGCAATTTCTCTGCCTGCGAAAGCGCTAATCAATTTTGATCGGGACGAACGATAGATCGTCGATTACCGGAAGCTGTAGTAGTAGCGGGAGCCTGTAGGGTTAAATTAATTCTTTCTGGTAAAAATAAACAATTGACTAATTCTTGAATAAATACTTACTAATCCTGACTTTTCCCTATCTATTGACTTTCTTCTGGGTATTCTTCAGATTTATGAAAAGGTGAATTTCATTGAGAATAGCGGAACTCATGCTTAATATTTAATGGGTATTTCTTTAATTTTTCCATACGATTATTCTCTGTAATCGAAACATTCAGTTGAAATTCTATGCAAACACCCGCCTCCTGGCGACGCGAAACTGGCACACCGCGTATAGTCACCGCGATAAATTGACGATTAAACCATGGGTCATAACCTCGCATTAGTTAGCGAGTAGGCCTTAAAGCTACCACGACGAGTCCCTCTCGAGTGAAATGAGTGAGAGAGAGGTATATACCTTCGATTCTTCCGGGAAGCTGCTGCACGCCGAACTTCTTGCCACCATTGACCTTCCCCACGCCCTCTACTCGTTTCTAAATGAATTTTTATCACTCACTTTTTTTGTCCCTTTGTCCTTAATTCAATACATTTGAACAGGAACACACTAATTAATTTTTACGAGTTTTTCTGACTATTCAAAACATGAGGAGAAATCGATCTCTTATGAGATCAATTCTAGCTTGATTTTTCTTTTCTTCATTTTAATGTATTATGTTCCACAATCTCAATGACATTTAAATTGAATTTCAGAATAAGAACTTTGATTATCAATTTTTCCTCATTCATAATTGATATATGAAGAAAGGGTTTGCAGTAAGTGGATGCGTATTACATGCTCCCATTCTTTCAAAACCAATGTCTCAATTCCAGAGTAATAATCAACATTAGTACAATAATTCCAAATGATTATTGGACAAATCGATAATATAAAATCGACGACGATACAATTATTTTACATAGATTCACTATGAGGGTAATTGGGCCGTGTTACGATCGAGTCTACTCCTTTCTTGCTAATCAAAACAAAATATCGATATGTATCATGACAGAGTGAAAGAAAATAGGACTAGTGAGAGAGGAAGATTGGTGTTTTATAGGCAAAGAACTCTGCCGATTTCGTCACGATTTGCTCGTTTATCGACGCGGATCGATGTCACGAGACCATGAGGCACTTCCCTTATTCGTGACAGTTTTAAAATGATAATGTCCTCCATCGGTGTGCATCGAGAACTATACACTTAGGAAACAAGTTTTGTGCGTTCATTCTTTTTTTCTGAAACTAACGGAATTCAACTTTACGGGGAAAAAACAGAGTCATGAAAAGAGGAGGAAAAAAAATGTGAGTTATTTCAAGTAGTTCTAAAATTTGGTCTCCTTTCCAATCATCCCAAAAATAATCTATTATGTAGATCTGAGAATCTTCATCCGAAGTGAGAAGAAACCAAAAATAACTTTTTTCACTGAATCCAACTAAACAAAATTAGTTTCAAGAAATCAATTTTGTTGGTGAGGAAATTTTTTTTTTCTATCGACTTCTTCGAATAATTTTTACAATGCAAGAATTCTCCTAGTTCCGTGCGAGGCGTGGATACCCTGCGGTACCATGCATGTGTGTTCCCGCCTTTCATTCGAATTCCGAACCTATCCTAACGATCAAAACGCAGGTATAGAAGCCCAACAGTTGAGGCAAACCTTAACTATAAGGTCGAGTGTAACATCTTACCACAGGTCTCGGTTGGTAGCCTCCTCAGGGACCACTCTCATGGGGTAAACTCTTGATACCAGGCACTGGTGAAGCTACAAGACCTGTAAATACAACTCGATTCTTTTCTCGTTGTTTTTTCATTTGGTATTACATGAATGAGAAGCTGCAATGTGAGAAAATGCTTCTAACCACTTTGGGCTCAGGGCGCTACGTCCCTTGCCACCCAGAGTGCGCCCGGTATAACCTGAATCTGAGGTTCTCAACCTCAGTCTCAATAAATAACTCTACCACAAAATCATCTAGACATTCGAAAATCCTCGAAAAAACAGTGAAAACATCGGAAATATGATTTAAAATATGATGGAAGAAATTGTTGGGAGAATTTAAGATCTTTACCACTGGAATTCAAATTTGAATTGCCTCCGGTTGGGGTTGATTTAATGGGTTAGTCGGTGGAGCTCACAGCAAACGCACTGTTGCCACCCAAGAGTCCACACGATACAACACAAACAGCGGTAGAACCAGAATCTCAAAGGTTCTCAACTCAAAACACACGAAATAACATATATATCTGTTTGAGTGCTTGTCTCTTACCAGTTGAACTTCTTCATTCAAGGGATACAAGAGGTCCTTTTACGGATGTATCGCAACGACGTGTCTTTTGCGTAACCCCCACGAACGTAACGAGGGCGTTGGACGACTGGCCATTTTTGGATAACTTTTCAGTGAGAATGTACAACACAACGTGCAATATAGTATCACGAGGGTGATAATTATTCTCAACCTCATTCTACTCCACCAGCTATGTACTGATTGCCAAATATGTTTGTTTACGTTTGGAATTTTTGTTGAAATTTATTTTTCAACAAGCTCAAAGATCGAGTCCGGTGAATTCGAATGTTAATATACAGGTTCTGAGTAATGGATCTTTTTTCTCAGTAATTCATTCATTTTTTCGGCATTCTTCAGTGTGAAATTGTGGCCGAGATTCTGTAAGCGATGTGGGTCAAAGTCTTCCAAATTTTTCATACCCAAATTGTCCATCACCTGGAGAATATTCTCTGATTCGCAATTCCACGAGAGAAATAATCAATCATTGATGAAAAATTATTCACTTGATATTAATAATAGTTAATCCATATGGGTGCTCTATTTATTTGAAGAAATTTTGGGCAGTCTGACTTTCAAAAATCTCAATGTTCGGCTCTCCTTTTTCTTCATTATGGGTTAATTATCATCATCAGTGTAATGAATCTCTGGAAACACCGTTACGGATAATGAAAATAACTGCTGAAGCAATTTCAGCGGTCCACACTTGTCTGCCCAAAAAAAGAGATTGAGAAAATAGAAGGACATAATTGAAACTTCACTTCGAAACTTCACGAAATGGATTGAAGTAGTACAATAGTATTACATCCGAGATCATTCCTCTCTCTGGTGCAGTAAAGTTTCCACGTTCAACACTATCATCAGGGTTGGTTATCTCTGACTTTCCTTCCTGCATTTAGGCACGTGTCTTGTCAAAGCTATGGAATCAATGGAAAAGACAAGCGAATGTAGTGGCCAATGAAGAAAGAGCGATAGAGGGGTCGCGTGTCCATCACGACAGATAGAAAGTTTTATCCGTACCCTTCTCGTTTGTTGCTTTTGTAACTATCAATTGGACAATGCTGTCACAGTCAATGTCGGACACAATGTCGAGCTAAAAAGATTCCAAGTCGAGTAGTTTTCCCTCTACGAGTTTTGTCCTCTTAACGGGTACGCTCTAATTGCAAGAAACTTACGTCTTGCTATCATTTATACTTATTCGGTTAACTTTCCTCTTAAGCCTTATTATCGAGGATGCGCATCAGGTAATTATCGAAAATGTATTTTTCATTGGTGCAAAGGATAGACTGGTGACAGTGTCAGGAAACTGTGTTACTTTTCTAAGGAGCATCAATCATGTCTATTCAGTACAGAGAATTTTTATGTTTCAAGTGTTGAAACTATGTATGCGAACATCGAGTACGTGGAATAAGCTTTTCTCTCAGGATAATCGTCATTGAGAAAAAAATAAATAAAAAGTTATAAAAAGAAATTTCATCATTTCTTTTATTTTCATTTTCTTAATAGAGAAATTGCTCCGCTTACTTGATCAATTTCTTCTCCATAATTAATTAATTTTACCATCAATAATGTATTGCTTCTAATTGAAATACTAGAAACAAGTAAATTTATGACAAACATTTTTATTTCAAGTCATAAGACAGTTTTTTCTTCTTCTTTGTTTAAGATCACTTTGAAATAGAGCTGTGCTATTGAAATGACAGAAAAATTCAGACATAAGCCAAATATTTTCATAATAAATTCTTGAAATTATCATTTGAAAAGGGGTCCAACGGATTTTTTTTAGGTCATTTCATTGCATTCCATTCTTTTTCTCGTGTGGAAAAGTAAATAGAAAACTTTGTAATTTGCTAGGAAAAAAAGTTGATAAAATTTTGAAGAAAAAGTACAAACGTTCCAGCAAATTTCAGGGACTTTCACGAAGCTGGTTCCTCTTCCGGGCTGCTGCAGCATTTCGCATCCACAGCTCTATACTTCTCTCTGAGAGAGAAGGTAATTGCAGCACGTTGACACAAGTATTGTTGGAAAATTAGCCAGAGCCATCACTCGTGTGTTCTTTAATTGTTATTTAATTAGCCATTGTTAGACTTTGCAGTCTCAGATCCACGAGATTAGTTTGATATACCGTGCTCTATCCTAGTACCATTCCTAATTTTATTTTCTGATTTTTATTATTTTCCCCTCGTGGCTTTTTTTTCCTCTAACTCTGACCTCTGACGCGTGGAGAGATCGATATCGTTCTCGACGCTATCTCGCTGAGCAAATCGATCATCCGTGGATCTCTCTGTGCGGGGGAAACAGAACCCTCGTGTGAATATCTCTCATGCCCACGCGCAGAGAACTCTTGACTAAACTACTCTTCTCGTCGTTTCATTATCACGATCTCTTACTCGTGCGAAATCCATTGATCCTGTTGTGCACTGGGTGAGAGAGATAACGACAGGTAAGGAAGAATGAATTGAAATCACCACTGCTGCTGCGTCGACACTTTATTCATCAACAATTAATTTAATCATCAGTTGTTCAATCTTTTCTATCATTCACATATTTATTTACATCCAAATGATGTCTTGATGGAAAATATAATTAATGAAATTGAAACGTTCCATCACTCACTGCAAGTAGTATGATTTCATTTGACACGTGTCAAATCAATTTACCAAAACCTTATACATCAACATCCGTTACAAATCGAAGAAAAGAAAATTCCTTTCTTTTCATTCCTTGATGAAGATAAGTAATGGAGAGAAAATCAGGTCTTTCCTTCTCTCTTAGTCCCCGGGAGTAGAAAACAGCTGTAATTATGGGTGGACACTCACATATACGTGTTGTCAACCTAGTACGATTAATAAACCATTGCATTGACATTGAAAACACATGTACAATTAATTCAGTAAATCCAGATCATTCACTGGGGTGGGGTTGACGGTTCTATGACTCTAGAAGAATCGAAAGCATATTTTTCTATTAAAATTTTTTTTTATTCTTTGCTTAATTTATCAAATTTCTTTTCAAATGAGATGTTGATAAAATATACACGTGCGTAGGCCGAAAGCAAGTACTGATGTCGTGACTCTCGGTTCACCGCAATATCTTGACACTCAATGATGCATCGATCCGGTTGACATTGAGTCAATTAACAATAAATAAGTCCAAGATCATTGAGAGTGACACTGAAGAAGGAGTTTTTGGAAAAAAAAATCATGGAAAAAGCTTGAGTTTGTGAAAAAAGATGTATGCGATCACGGAATTTATAGATCATTTGCCATTTCCGGTGATAGTTATTAACGGAGAGTAAAATCTAGAATAAAGACGCGTATTTCGATGTCTTTTAATTGAGACCTAGTGCGTCTACTTGTATGGCGCAATGGGGGGCCATTTGTCGTTGGTTCTCATTTTATCCAGCTGCACTTATAAAACCAACATCAACAAAACGGATGAGAAAATAGTGTATACTTTCTCCTTCGCGTGTAACAAGTCCTTCCCAATGGGGAATCCTCTCGTTGCTCCGCGTGACAACCGACGACCTTTGTGTTACCGTCCACGACCTAGAAAATGCCCCCATCGCTTACTCTATTCAGTGAGATCCATCAGAATTCAAACATCCTTGGTTTTTTTCTTTTCTACTCGTTTTTTCAGTTATCCTCTTCAGCTACTCGCCAATTTGCCGGTCTATCTATCCACGATCAGAACAGTGGAACATCTCTTTCTTCCGGCATACGTTTTACTCCTACGCTTTTTTTTCCGTCCTCTTGAAATTAATTTCACTACTTTCAGCTCCAATCGATTGACGTTAAACTACTGTTGTTATTGTTTTTCAAAGTGAATTTGTTCATTCTTCCACTTTTCATACTAAGGAATGCGATTCTTCCATGGCTTCTCTCAAAATTCTGACCACAGAGAATAATTTTAAGAATTTTTTTTCCGGCGAGAGGGAGAAGGCGTCAGTGTGACAAGTGAATTCGCTGGGTGAGATTTTAGTGATTATTAAGCGTAACCAGAGCCGCAACGAAGTTATTTATCGGTTTAATCTGAATTATAAGGACCACCAGGCACAGGCTTTGCGTTTTCAAGGATTTGACAGAGTGAATACGCTTTCGAAAACAAGGTGAAACTTTTGTTTTGGACAAAAAAAAAATTTCAACTCAACACAAATATTGTGAGAAATTATTTGACTCGGTCAAGTTGCCAGTAGCTGTTGCATTAGAAGATATGAAAAAATCATGATTAAAAAACTGAAAATAATACCAGTAAATTATGAATGTACATGAAATACATTTTAATGAGCATTGGACTTGGATGTTGAGGCGTCGACAGAAAATCATAAGCACTTGCCGTCTTAAAGGCTCGGCAGTCACGAGCTTCTCTGTCAATCTTTATATAGACGGTGCACTTGATAGAACGATCGTGAAAATTGCTGTTCCTTAATTTCTTGCGGTATTTCCCTTGAAAAATCACAAATCGCAGCCAAGTTTCATGGTTTCATCCCATATTTCACTCTAATTTTTTTAATCAAAAATTGCAATCAAAAAACGAGATAAAAATTTTTCAATGATAAAACAAGAACAATTTTAAACTATAATTCTAAATCAATCTCCATTTAGCTTAAAGAATGAACATCTAAAAAAAACAATCAAAGATTCTTATTCGCTTTGAAAAGACAGTACGAGTGAATTTGCAAGATACATCAAATAAAATTTCATCTCTCGAAACGTCAGATGCCTCGATCTCAATTCCAGACAAATGCAGTGAAGACACCGTGTACACATATATGCAACGAGAAAATCCATTTATAAAAAGAAGAGCAGAGGAGAGAGACACAAGCAAAGAAGTAGCGAAGGAACTCAAAAGAAGAGTTGATACTATAAAAGAAAAAAAAGAAGAGGAAATCGAATGTGCGCAATGGAGAGAAACAAGAAGTTCCACTTTTCATATGAAGAGAAGCGTCCTGGTAGAAGGTAAAACGCGTATCGCCTTCAGGCATCGATCCCAATAGAAGGAACCTCCTCATCCCCTTTGACTCGCAAGTATTATCCTACTATCGACCACACCCGAAGAGCCTCCAGCACATGTGCATCACTGTGTGCAATACATTTTTTTTTGTTATTATAATTGAATGACTTCAGCCTTGGTGATGCAAGATCATTTATCTCGATTCTCCCATTCATGTTGATGAATTTTTAATTTTTTTCTCTCAGTGGTTGAAAGATGAACAGCGAAATCACAAAAGAACATGACGAATGTTTTATTAACAAAATGATATATTGTGGACTGCTGTGTTTTCACTTCGTACGCAAGTATGTGTGTGTATGTGCAAATATGTTTACACATAATTTTATGTAGATGTATTAGAGGGCTATAATGTTATTATGTAGGGTAGTGGCAACCACAATGTCCAAGACGTCAAGTAGAAATCTAAAAGTGTGCGCATGCTAATCTCACACGATGGGCGTCAAAAGTGGCCACTAGAAGAAAGGAAATCGGCTTTAGACGAAAATACCAAAAGAGAGAGTTTTCTCATATTTCATCAAAGAGAGGAAAAGTAAAGGGCACATTCAAATCAGGGGGCACTGAAATGAATAAATAATCTTATGACATCGCTGAGGTGTCCATAATTGCGGTGTTTGAAGCGCCGAAAAAGGGAATGATTAAGGGCTAAATGACTGCGAGTACCTGTTTTTTTTTAACATGATTTCATGATTTTTTTTTTGATAGGGTAAATAAGGCCGATCATTTTGGAATTTCTGCATGCTGTTATTTAAACTTTTGAGCATACGAAAAAAATATTTTCATTTAATTTTATAGTAATTTCTTTATATAATTAACAATCACAGCAGATATCTTGTCTTTTCGCGGCACTGGTCTGGGAGAGAGCATTTACTAAAAAAACTACTCAACCGATTTCAGTCCGGGAGCCAGCAACGTTTTTCTTACAGTATTTTGAATCAGGCTGTAACTTTCGAGAATGATCTCTTATAACCTATAGATCAGAAAATGAGCACTCTGGCTACACCCCAGGGGTGGCTTTGGCACCCCTAATATTTTTAAGGGTGAAAAAATACATATAATTCACGTGATTATAATCACTCTGGCTCTTTCTGAAATATCAAATTTGAATAAATCTTGAACGAGGAAAAAAGTCGCCAGAGTCGTGGATGGGTGGAAAATGCGTAACGGAAGGGGTTGAAGTGGCCTCTCCAGGAGGGCTACTTACACTGAATTAATCACGCGCATCTTTATATATTGTCTCCCAAAAAATGTTGAAAATTAAAAACTTCGATTGCCAGAACGATATATCGGTGGAAACACCCCACCAAACTAAAAAAACCACCCCTCTGAGTGCGAGCGAGACAGTCCTATACACATGCGTCAGTACGAGTGAAAATTTCTCTCCAAGTCTGTATTTACGATTGTTAAATACGTTCTTCCGAATAGAAATAATATGTTTCGCTGATTACTTATTAATTCCTAAATGTATCGAGAATTTATGAAACTGGTAAGTTGAGGGGTTATATCACTGTAGAATTGTCAAAAAATCGATTTTTCTTTCTTGCTTTGAAATTACTTTGGGCTTTCGAGAATACAGGCAAGAGAAGTTATCCCCTGAAACCCATTTTTTCTCATGAAATTTTGCACTTTCTCTAATACATTCCTCTATATTCATGGTCTAAATCAAATTTTCAATCGTGTTTTTCTCGAAGCACTACACTAGCGGAAAAAATTTAAGGATAAAAAAAAATCCAAATTTTTAGCGGTTTTTCAAATGGCCGTGATTCAACACATCATTCCCCAGGATTGATACTCATAAGACATTTGATTTTTTAATAACAAATAATTTTTTTTAAACAATTTAATTGAAAAAAATTCGATTTTTGAATTTTTTCTGAAAGTCCGCCATTTTGTTATAAATGGAAAAATTAAACATTTCATAGGTATCATCCCTGGGGGATGATGTGTACGATAACTGTTGAAAATCTCAGACAAATCGGTTGAGTAGCTTTTAGTAAGTGCTTCCTCCCAGATCAGTGCCATGAAATAGAAAATGTCTGCTGTGATTGTTTATTACAAAAAAAAATTATTGTTAACATAGATAAATTTTTTTTTTGTATACTTAACAGCTCGAATAACAGCATACTGAAATTCTGAAATGATCGGACTTTATTTACCCTCTCAAAAGAAATCATGAAATCATGTTTAAAAAAACAGGTGCTCACAGTGATCTAGTCCCTTAAACTACGAGAAGTAAATTTTTCAAAATTATTTTTAAATGTTGCGCTAAGGTGAGAGACAAAACGAGATGAGGATTGGGAGATTTTCGCGTCGCTGTAAACGTGGTGGGCTGCCGGAAGTACTCAGAGTGCACAGGAGAAAATCAAGCAGTAGGATTAACGGCTGGAAGATAATAAGGACGAGTCTCGCGATGCCTCTGTATTGCACCTTGCCCCAGACTTCTCTTTTGCTAAAGGGGTTTTTCTTGTTTCTATAGAAAAGTAGAGAAAGACTTCCGGAGTTGTCCTTGACAAAATACAAAGTCTTCCGTTTGTCGTTTTTTAATTGATGAACTTTGGAAACAGCAATGAATATTCATCAGGACTAGAGAGAAATTCCGCTGTAGGTGAAAACATGAGAATTTCGAGAATCTTGAGGATGATTTCTGATCATAACCCTATTCAAATTTCCATTGCAGTGTGTCATAAAAAAAAAAATATCTCTTTTTTGGTATGATGTACGATAGGAGGCGAAATAGTTGGTCACGGAGTGACGACCCAGCGTGCTATTTCATTTTGAAATTGATAAAAAATTGCATTGCACGGTTTCCTTTTCCGAAAGAAATCGCGTTTTTTTCTGGTACAATTTAGATAAGAATTTGAGATAATAATCATCATGCTGAATCTCACTGCTCTTATACTTCTGTCACGATGTAATATTTTTTTTCAACACTTTCATTTTTATCAGTTTGTATTTTCTGCGATAAATTGTCGATCCATTGTTGTGGTCGGCTTTCATCGATGATCTGGAGTGGCCAGTTGGGTCACGACTGGCTCATTTTGTCGACTTTCGATTCATACACCAACCTGGTGTCCCTTCCACCATGTTGGGTTACAGATAATGGTCATAAAACTTGTAAGAAAGATAAGTTCTGAAAGGAAAGTGAAAAGCGTCTTCATGAAACCCATGTATGAAAAAATAAATATCAGTACCTCTATACTTCAGTAATGACTCGACTGGGGCTCCACAATTGGGTCAACCTTAAAGTTATTACTCTGCTTTTATAGGATAAGACACAGACAAAATCGTTAATGATGTGCAATGAAAAGTAACTGCCTATGTACGCGTGCCGCAATGACCTTCTCAACAGATGAGTCTCTCACTTCCTCTCTCTCTCTCTCTCTGTATTGTGCATAGGAAAAGAGTGTATTGCTTCGATTATTTTGCTACATATGGACATCAACTTTGTGAAATTCCAAAAGGAAGCATACTTGCATCTCTCACTTCGAATTCAAACAAAGAACTACAAGGACCGGAAATTCAAGCAATTCTGAAACTTTCCTTTCCTTAGACAAAAATCTCAATGCCATATTCAAGAAATATTTTACAGGATGAAACTTTAATCCTGCTTATCAGAGACTTTGCAAATTAGTAATAGCAGATTTTTCAATCAATTCGAAATGGAAATTTGAGAAAGAAAAAGAACTGGCAAGTAACTATAATAAGGTAGAAAAAGTCTAATTGAGATATAATTTCGTATATTTTCATGCACATTCACTCGTCATCTCTATATAATCGAAAATTACAAAATAATTAAATTTTGAACATGATGTACTTACACCGTCATTTGAAATTCCACAGACCTCTCTCTTGGCTGATTCAGATTATTTTGGCCAAATTATATAGAGAAGTGTTATACAAGAGATTCGAAAGTGAAATTTAAAAATTCATTTCGAGAGATTAATAAGCTAAAAAATGGATTGGTCTCTTGCTACGCAATACTTTTTTTTAAATTTTCTTTACTGAAACTTCTTTCAATTATATGAAAAAGAATTGGAAAGAAGTGACGAAAATTTTCATACAATTTTGAGGAGAAAATCGATAATTACAGTGCCAAAGAATATAATCATGTAATCTCAATGGAAATTTGATTTTTTTTGCACGTTGTGATCTTTTTAATATCTGGCCTTGTTGTTGGCTTCGAAAGTCCGTAGAATCGCGCATCATTTTCCCACCGAATACATTGTAGACGAGGGGGGTTTTTGTGGTGTGGGGTGAGGGGGGACGGATCATAAGGATCGTTAGAGGATTTTAAAGCATAAAAGAATATCAACGTGAGAAGGAGTGTCACGTTCTCTCGGTCGCAATTTATGAGTCCCAATGAGAAGACGGCTCTCCTGATATTATATTGTGCGCTGGTGACCGAGTCCCCCACCTTCACTATGATCTTATAAATCCATGAGCACAATTGACATCCTTCAACAACGAACGGAACTCGTCTTCGTGATAGTTACCGTTGTCCCTTATAGTATTTTTCATGCTGGCTGCGATGTCTTTATTCTATATTCTGTCATGATAATGATTATTCATTGTCAAATGAACATTTGATATGATTTGGATCAATGCCATTATCAATTCTTGCTAATATAAGAGCTTCATTGAGAAATGCTTCACCCTCTATTTCAATTAGAGAAAAAAAAGAGGAAAATTATGAACAAATCTTACCATGATGCCGGTGAATTATGAACAATTCTGAATAATTTCCTTACAGTGAGGCAGAATATTTGCTGATGGCAACTTTTACAGCTGAGAAGATCTGGTCGACGAAAATCGGAATAAGCCTGAAACAACGGCCTTGTATTCATACTATTTTCTGACGAACTTTGATCTAGTATTGTCCCAATACTGGCTTAATGGTTAAATCCGTCAAGGCCAGTACTTCAGTACCGATGGAGTACTTGATCAGTATTGAGGATGTAGATAGTCAGTTCTAGATCCAACTAAATACTGGGCAGTGGTATTCAATAGTATTGATGAGAAGAAATTGAACGTGAAAATATGAGCAAAATATTCCTATCGTCACGTACAACAATTACCAACTGAATATTCGATATACTTATTATATTCATAGTTGCTATCTCTCCTAACCCGAGCATTAATTATAATAGCAGTTCATTCTTTTGGTTCATATCTGGTATGATGATGCTACAAGTAAAAAAAATTGATCCATTGATTGGAAAAAAAAAATCTCGTGCCCTTTCGATCATCAAGCCCAGGTTTCGAATGGTGTAGCGATAGGAGAAGGAAAGAAGATGTAAAACAAACAATTAATTTGTTCCTACAATTGATTCATACTTGTATTTATTATGAATAAATTGTTTGTTTTACCTTTTCCTGCCGCCTCCTATCGTTCAACCATTTGGGAAACCTGGGTAGAATGATGAGAAAGGCAGAGGGGATTTTCTTTCCAAATAATGGACGAAATTACTATAGAATACTTGATATAAGACAGTATTATATGAATAATTCGAATCCTTCCTGTAAGATTCTGTTTTGTAGGGACTTTTTATAAGTTTTTCCCGTCAGGATGAGACGACTGGTGTATCTTTTCCAACAAAGAAAGTATTTTCTAAAAGGTGATATCACCTGAAGCTATCTCTCCACATACGAGGAAACTGGGCTGTATGTAAAATTACGGTAATACCTCTGATGCGTCAGGTCAGTATTGAAATGGCTATTTTTTGATCATTTCTGATCTGTAATTTTTGCTGAAAATTTATGGTAATTTCCATTTTTCGTCATTTTTATGATCTTTTTTTCTCGAAACATAGAGCATCGATTATTCTCATAGAATCATTGCTATTTCATCTGTAGAGACATAAAAAATCCCCACGTGAATGATTGATGATATGTTATTCTAGATTCTTGATCTCTTTCTTTCTACTTTATTGTATTTATTAAGTGAACACCTGTATTCGGCGCGGGTTCCTGCTCTTCGAGATACGATGTAGATAAAAACAACCGAATGAATCGGAGAGAGCCATCCATATTAGTGTAAACTGACTGTCATTTAATAATGGGCTATTTCGATGACGCCTCAATCCATCTTCGTGATGAAAACGATCAGTAATTTAGGTTTGATTAGTCATTCGTATCTGACCAAAAAATTGCCTTAGCTGACCGATCAGTTTTTACGTTTTGACTGAACCTGTATGCGGAAAACTCATGACCTTAGACAGCAATATTTTTGGGTCAGCCTCTCTCACTCTACACGGAGAGAAATTTCTCTGAAAAATCATGATGCTCAGCGACATAATGTGGATGCAAAATACAGGCCCGGGGTATTTCATGAGTCTACTAATGAAAAAAATGTCTTTGCCACGGCAATTAGTAATAGGGCCAATAAAATTTTTAAGATAAAATATTACAATAACTGTTACGTAGCATTACAAAAATATCAGCTAATAATTTTTTCTCTCATAGCTAAGGAAAAATTAGTAATCCGACAAATGATAAATCATCGGGCCCTTAGAAATTTTCATACGCTGCTAAGAATTTTTATACTTTTTTTTTAGAATTTTTCCCATGTCAGCCTCATAATGGGTAGACGAAGGGGCTAGTCGGGTACCTTCGATTGTTTTCGGTACATGAGCCATTGGTCATTTTACACTTGGCTTTGGATTAAAATATCTTGAAAACTATGCGAAATTTATCGAGACATGCTGTGAATGAAATGTAGAGGGAAAATTAACGAAGAAAATAAGCAAAATGCCGTTTTTCTACGACCAGTAGTTTCCGAGATATCAATTTTTGAATGAGTAGTTCAGGAACAATGGACGAGGCTCGATAGATAATGAATGGGCGGTCGGGCGTCCTTTCTGAATGTTTTATTAAAAAACTAATATCTTAATAACTACGAGTCCTAGAAAACCGGAGTTTCGCTTATTTTATTCGTTAATCTTTCCTCTAAATTTCATTCACAGCATGTCTCGATAACTTTTGAGGAGTTTTCGAGATATTTCAATCCAAAGCCAAGCGTAAAATGGCTATTTTTTCAAAGAAATAAACAGCAAAAATTATGATGTGGAGCATGGGAATTTTTCGGCTCATAAGCAAATTTCATCGCGTTTATGAAGCGGCATGGTAATTTTTTAAATAACCATTTAGAAAAATTCCTATATTTTTCTCTCCGTGTATGTGCGACGCGAATGTACAAAAGTTTCCGACTCACATGTTTTACATACATTGTCAAAAATTTATCGCTTGTTCTACACGGTAAACAAATGCATAAATATAATTTGTTATTTTGCATTGAATTTATTACCGGATTGTATTTCAAGATTAAAGAATTGAATTTCTTGAATGCATCTGTCAATTCGTAGTCAACTTTTTTTAAATTCCATTTCGCGGTTTTATCACGAGGAAAATTCTTGGACTGGACTGTACGGAAAGAACAGCCTGCCTCCAAATCTTTGCTCTTTCCTGTACTCATATTTCAATAGATTTTAATATGTTGAGATAACAGAGTCAGCCGAGACTTTTTTGACTCTACAGTACAATGCAATTTTCGTGCATGCGGTCAAGTAGTTTAGGTGCTACAAAGAGTATCAGTCTTCAACTCGTATTCCAATAGTATATTTGAATAAATAACAGTTTTTTTAAGTGAAGTGAGTCTTCATTTTCTTTTTCTTGTATTAGTAATAATTATATCTGATATGATAATGTCCATTTTGGACGTGAGATTTTCTATTCCTTCGATGAGTGGCTCTTGTAAAAAGTTCTCCGTCAAAAAAAACAAGCCATAGCTCAAATTCATTTGTTGGAGTCATAGAACAAATACGAATTGCACAGGAAAAACATTCTTTCGCAAGAAAATGCTCGTTTTCATTTAATACATTCCATAACTTAAATTTTATCCGGTAATTTTATTAATTGATCACCGTTTTTCTTGCAATTTTCCCTTGATACTAATCAAAGAACGCACTCCATTTTGCGTTGCAAATAAAAAATGACTATGTTGAATATGAAAAAAAAAAAACATAATAATATTAAAAATAGTAGGTAGAGAAAAGAATGTTTCAATAACAGTATGGTTGACCAGTGATACTCGAACATAGTAATTCTGTTCACATATATATTTTACATAATTTTTACGCAGAAAAGAGTATTACTGAGGAATAAAATTATGAATTTATTTATGATGATCAAAAAGGGATGAAGTACAATGGAATTCATAATTTATGATATCCAAATAATATCTCGTCACCAATAATTTAGTTGAGGTGGACTCAAGTAGCACTTAATCTCTAGGTTAGTACTTCAGATAGCAAAAATCGTAGCATCTGACAGAGCTTCGTTGCCATAACAAGGACATCCGTCTCTTACAATTGAAATAAATTATTGATATTTGTCTTGAAATTCAATGTTAGTAGCATGTGCCGAAGAGATGAGACTACAAAATTATATCATGCTGCAAGTAGTATAGAGTATCCACTTGTTAAATTCCCAATGATAAATGAGAAAAATCAATCATGCATATGTATCATTTATTGTTGAATTTTTTTCTATAACAATTATTTGCATTTCTCTTTTTATACTGCGTAACTCATCAAATAATCTTCGTAAAAACCGTGTAAATATCCCGGTAAAACTAATTCTTGGAGATACATTTAAAACGACCTTTTTGCTTCCGAATGGAAGCTTTGTAAACGTCGGATTTTTCGATTTCGAGTTTTCATCGGAATATGACTCCAAATGATACAAAACGTCGAAAAATAATATTTTTAAAGCATGTCTGTATGTGTGTGTGTGTGTGCCTGAGTGTATTGCCATGTATCGTCATTTTCTCTGGAACGGCTATACTTAGCTCTCTCAAAATTTGACAGTATTTTTCCTTTATGTGCACAATGATGTCAGAAAAATTTCAGCGGAATCGGTTGAATAGTTTCCGAAAAAAATAGAATTTTCAAAAAAGCGTTTTTTTGAATTTTTTCAATGAAAAATTAATTCGTAGTCCCCCCCCCCCCAGTCTGGGCTATGATGTTCATCTCATTAAAACTCACATTTTTCAGTATTGGTAAATTTCTCTCTGATTTTTAGTTCATATTTTAGCGGAACGGTAACTTGATGAGTATTTGAGCTAGAGACTTCAAATTTTGACAGTTCGTATATCTGATGAAGGTACAGGGTGCTATTGAATCCAGGCGGAATACGTCCAGCTGTTTCTGAGATATTTGCACCACCTTGTACTTAAGAAATTCGTTATAATGAAGGGAATGAACTCTCTAGATTCCCAATTTATTGGTGAAGTATTTATTTTCATTTTGAAAAAAATGAACTTTTTAGAAAAAATCTGAAATGTAAATTTTTCTCATTTTTTTCCTGAGAACACATATAGTTTTTATTTCATGATGATGAAATATATCATTTTCGGCATAAAATGAGATCATTTCCATCCTGATATGACGATTGGAAAATATTTTATGTGTCTGTTAACGTAAGTTAACGTGATTCATGTCAATGAAAATGGCCATTAGTGGATTAGAGATTGAAAATTCCATTCGGAAACGTACTGCCAATTGTATTGGCAGAATATTAAATCTGAGAATTCAAATAACCCACAAGGAGTTAACGCCTGCTTGTTTGTAAAGAATTTCATGGTCTGCAAAAAAAGACTCCTTGATAAATTTCTGAGAAAAATCAATAGCTTCTGAGATATTTACGAAATAATATTGATAGAAGGAGATACAATCTGTTCTACGAGGTTGCTTTGATGTGAAACTCTTATGGAAATACGGGAGATGTGAAAATATTTGAAGAAAAGAAATAAAGTTATTAATAAAAGAAAAGTATTTATCTACGGTAGGACCACACAATTTTCCCCGAATCTAGTGTCTCGATTATCTCTGTTAGTATTGGATGTTATGGGATGAAAATACAGCTATATGTCTGATTCGTCTAAATTCTGAATGAACGGGACGTAAATGCCTGGGATGTATTCAATATATTGAACATGAGCATTCGAAGAATGGAACAATAATTTCTTTGAGGCAATTCGTTTCAATTGCAGAAATATTCTTCAATATCAAGTCAATCTTAATGGATTTGACAGAAATGCACTGTCCCTTTCATTAATGAGATAAAATTGGCTGATGAAAAAAAAAGAAACAATCTGCGTCCTTGTTCCTCTCTGGAAAACATATCCGCCAACTTGAAATTGATATGCGAGCCTTCTGGTTATCGAACCCCAAGATCTCGTTACTCAGCTCAAGAGAACCATGGATCTAGCCACTAGAAGGAACTGGGACGCGTTTAGAAACCGCATATGGATTCCATCATGGGCTGTGCACCAGTGTGAATATACGCGAGAAAAAAGAAACAGGAAAGAAGAGAAAAAAGAATAAACGACGGAAGAACTAGAATGAGACACCTCGTTGAGTAAGTAGAAGAAAAAAAAATACGAATAAATTTAAAAATATTTGAAAAAGACAAAACTAGCTTGAAAAAAAGGATGCACCACCATTTACAGAAAGCCTGTCATTATCTATCTTGTTTTATTGTCTTTGATCGTTACCCTCGTCGAAAAACCTGTCCTTGCGTTTGTATTATACCGCCTTGCACATGGCACACGACGTTTCACATTCAACGTTCTTCATCTTTCGTCCTCCCTTTTCTCTGTCTCTTGATTTCTTCAATTTATTACAGATGAATATCCGGGGAGGAATTTTAATGCTCAGTCGACCAAGGGATACGCTTGAATAACGCGGGCGTGCGTGCGACAGTGGCCATTGCCCGTTTGTCGAGGAGGATGATTATTCGTGGTGTCCAATTCATTGAGTTGAAAGGGATTTCTTGTGGTTTCGAATTTGACTATACTTTTTTGTGGTTATCGGAAAAGATTCACTTGACCAGGGGGACGCACAATCTAGTGCAGTCATAAAAATTGTACCTGATCCGGAAGTTTGCGTATCTGTGATTTCGAATTATACTGTGTGCTCTGCAATTACCCATATGTATGAATATATCATGGATTCATTCCTCCTCAAAAGAGTTGTATTCAATAAATGTATATTGGATGTTTATAAATTATACAGTAGTTGTAAACAGATTGTGAGAAAAGTGGATAGATACATGAATCATGTTTTTATCAGAATTCCTATAATTAAAATATATTTTATGTATAAACTATTCATACTTCATACATACAACAGTTTATATGTTTTCTTCATACATATAGTTCAGAGCGATTAGCTCAAAAAATACTGGTGTGCCAGTTATAGATTCAATATGTGATTTCCATAAAACTAATGCATCAGTCATATACTGGGTATTTCAAAGTTATCAATTTGTTGGCAAATTTTGAGGAAAATTTCTTTATCAATGCTGAAACTCCAGGTAAAATTCCATATATCATTTAATTTCCAGCTCGGCTGAATGAAATTTCATTGATCAATGATTTTTGTAGATAAATTTATTTGCAAGTGTAGCTCAGTGTGTGGAATGAGCTATACTACACTAATGTCATAGTGATGAAGAGTTTGGATAAACTTTTCAAAGATTCGGAGAACGAGAAAATGTAGGAAAAATGATTAATGGACTTATACTTGTAGAGTCTCCTTTTTCTCTCCAAAGTTTTTCAAAATCATTTTTCTGGAGTCTTTGTGGGCTTTTCACTTGAAACTAGAGAATTATTAGAAATGGTGAGAGAAAAATGGAAATAACACTGAGAATTAATGACAGGTATCACTCTGCAATAACTGATTCTCATCGATACCGAATGAGCTACTTATTAACGAAAAACTTCAGGAAAATGAGCATAAACAGGTTCCCGAGTGATGAAATGTGCAGTGAACAATTTTTATTGTTTATAGAAATTGTAAAAGTTGAGCTTCAGCGAAAATTCTCCATTCTTCCCAATTCTCCTGAATTCTATAGTTGACCTCGCTGGTCCCCACCTCATCCTTGAAATTATGGAAATTGATGAGGAATTAGGATGCTTCCCCCATGGAAATAAAATATAAATAAAATATATATTGAGGTATTAGAAATCTATATGAAACATATAGAAAAAGTATATAATGATAGATAAAATATATTAAAAAAATATATTTTCAATGTACGACTTTTGGCCGATTTTCATATATATTTTATATTCAAAATATATTTGAAATATATCTAACTAATATATCGCGTTACTAATGCCAAAAGGGCGTATCGCGGATTTTACGCCTTTTTGGCTTTGCAGAACCAAAAGGGCGTATCGGAAACAATGTTCCTCTCCTGTTTGATTTAAAAATGTTGAAAACGGAAGAAAAATTTTTTTTTTGTGTACGCTCTTTTGGCTTTAAGAGACAAAAAATTTAAAGCCAAAAGGGCGTATCCCAACTTTTTTTCATCGCAATTATTATTTGGGATCAGAAGGGAGTTTCTCTAGTTCTTCGTGATTATCTCGGTGAATAAGCGAGATAGAGCGGAATGAACATTAATTTTGGATCAGAAGAGAGTTTCTCCAGTTTTCCGCGACCATACACACAGAAAACACTGAGCGTAGAACACGTTCAGAAGTGCGTAGTCACTGCACATGTGTGCGTACTTCAAGTTCTCATAATCGAACGTGATGTACGTACACGTGTACGTGATGTACGCACAGTTATGAGTGATGTACGCACACTTCTGAGTGGTGTCCGCACTTGACTACGTGACTTTTTTACTCTAAGTATATACTTTTGTGAGATTTTCGCTACCATCTTCTCGGTAAATAAGCGAGATAGAGTGAACTAGATATCAATATGGGATCAGGAGAGAGTTTTTTTCAGTTTTTCGCTAGTATCTCGGTGAATAAGCGAGATAGAGCGAAATGGACGTTAATTTGGGATCAGCAGGAAGTTCATTCAGTTTTTCGTGATTATTCTGGTGAATAGGCGAGATAGAGCGAAATAGACGTTGATTTGGGATCAGGAGGGAGTTTATTCAGTTTTTCGCTATTATTTCGGTAAATAAGCGAGATAGAGCGAAATGGACATTAATTTGGGATCAGCGGGAAGATTGTCGTTTTTTTTGTGATTATCTCGGTGAATAAGCGAGATAGAGTGAAATCGACGTTGATTTGGGATCAGGAGGAAGTTTAATCAATTTTCCGATATTATTTTGTCAAATAAGCGAGATAGAGCGAAATAGACGTTGATTTGGGATCAGGAAGGAGTTTATCCAGTTTTTCGCTATTTTTTCGGTAAATAAGCGAGATAGAGCGAAATGGCAACGTCTATTTCGCTCTATCTCGTTTATTCACCAGGATAATCACGAAAAACTGGGAAACTCCCTGGTGATCCCATATCAACGTCCATTTCGCTCTATCTCGCTTATTTACCGAGATAATCGCGAAAAATTTAGAGAACTCTATGGTGATCGCAAATTAACATCCATTTCGCTCTATCTCGCTTATTCACCGAGATAATCCCAAAAATCTGATAAAACTCCCTCCTGATCCCATACTAATGTCTATTTCGCTCTATCTCGCTTATATTCCGAGTTAATCGGCAAAAACTGGAAAAACTCCCTGCCGATTTCACATTTATGTCTATTTCGCTCTATCTCGCTTATTTACCGAGATAATAGCAAAAAAACTGAAAAAACTCCCGCCTGATCCCATACTAATGTCTATTTCGCTCCATCTCGCTTATTTACCGAGGTACGGGAATCATGTACTGAGGTACTGGGATCACGTCCCAAAAGAGCTTGAATCACGTCCCCCAGAGTACATGAATCACGCCCCGCAGAGTACATGAATCACGCCCCCTAGAGTACATGGATCATGCCCCTCAGAGGACGTGGATCATGCCCCCAAAGGACGTGAATCATGGACATTCGGGACGTTTATCATGCTGAACGGTTGAGCATAGTTCTCGTCCTAATTGAACATGAAGTAGGTACTTTGGGGACATATTTTACGTCCAATTGGAAGATCTTGATGCACGACCCGGATGGGCATAAATTACGCCCTATGGATCGTGATCCGAGACCAGTGTTTTCTGTGTGTATCATTTGCCATAACGTAATTTAAAAAAAAAGTTGTCACACACGGTATATTTTTCCAGAAGTTTTTCTTTTAAATTCACAAAACTCAGAAAAGTGAATTAGTACAATCAATTATGAATCACTTCAATTATTATTTTCAAGTTTAAAAAAATATGTAGCTAAAATTGAATCGAACGAGCAAATGCTGCCAGCTTCAATTTGGAAAAAGTTGTAGATGGCGCATAAAGGCGGGAAGGATATAAAAAAGGAAAATTATTGCCAACTTACTAATTATTATCCATTTCATAATTAATAATAATTGTGAAAAAAAAGTTGAGATACGCCCTTTTGGCATTAAGATTTTTTTCTTTTAAAGCCAAAAGGGCGTACACAAAAAAAAAAATTTTCTCAATTTTTCTCACGAAAAAATACGTTTTGAACATTTTTAAATCGAAAAGAAGAGAATTTTTCTTTTCGATACGCCCTTCTGGTTCTGCAAAGCCAAAAGGGCGTAGAATTCGCGATACGCCCTTTTGGCATTAGTAACGCGATATATTCTTTTCATATTCACATATTTCAATTCCACATATATTTTTTTATAGATGCTGAGATATACTTTAAACATATATTTTAAATATATAAAATATATACGAAAAACGGCCTAAAGCTGTATATTGAAAGTATGTTTTTTTTTAATTCTAGCCTGGATGCTGATGCCGAGTACTAAGAAAACGGTCGAGTTCCCCTAGTGTTTGCTATTTCTAAAATGACTTATTTTTCTTGAAGATTTTCTCTAAGAATTGTCAGAAATTATGGAGTTTCGGGAACTTTGTGGTTCTACATATTTTTCACAATCATCCAGTATATGAGTAAACTCCGGCCCAACGGCGGTTTGCGGTGAAATTAATGTCACAATTTTACATTTAGACTAGCATTTAAACGCGGCAGTATTCAAAGCATGGATAAATTAAATTAACCAATTCAAAGGTCTTCAATCTGCGATTAGTTATGCTTATGAGATTTCCTCAGAAATTTCATCTTAAAAAGTATTTACCATGAATTTGGTTCATTTGACTCATTTATGCTTCCACAAGGCTGAATGTCAAACTGACATGTATATTATCGCACAACTATCGTGGCGGCATTCACTCATACACCGGGTGGCGAAAAACCCATAGGAGCACGAAAGTTCTGTGAAATGACTCTGGAGCAAACAACCGCTTCCAACTGCTGATAAAAACTACAAAAATTTTCGAGACTTTTGTTTCTGATAGTTTTTCAAATTTCTCTCGTACTTTTGAATATGTCGAGTAGAGCTCTATGCTTTGAAATTGACAAAACATATATTTCCAAAAATTCGAAATAATATTTAATGCAATGTCATTCAAACTTAAATTACGTAGGTAAAAGGGCAATGTCTTGACCCTACCTTTACATCTAACGGTTTTAACAAACTGATAGAATCTTCGAGTTCAAATCACAGTAAAAAAAAGGAGCACAAATAAATAGTGAATCATTCTTATTGTGGGAGTGACTGTCGCCATGTTTCGGGATGAGCGCTGGGAATTTTTTTTCTCCACATAAGTAGGCTCATGGGTTAATTACGGTGAGAGAAGGTAGGCGACGAATTGGTTGGCGTCCTTTCTAACGGATCCTTACAGTATTCGGTAATGGCACTATGAGGATCGTTTCCGGCGGCATTTAGTCGCTGCTTCTGAGGAAGGAATTATAGTTGTACACATTTTCAACCATCAATCGAGACACGCGTATGTCTACTAAATAAAAACCTTATGTGGTTGTAGGTGAGAGACCAGTGGTGTGTCGATTCTCCGACCTGGAAACCGCCGACACTCATCACTGTACTTTCATCTATATAGTACACATTTGGTTCGTTATAAAAACACAAAACAAGAGGCAAAAAAAAGTTTGAGAACCTGGTATTACGAGAAACAGAGGCCTTGATCAGACAGAAATCAGGCGTGATTTGATGATTTCGAGTCATATCCGGCTAAATTTTAGGAGATACGCGCATACGGTTATTGTTTAAAGTGACTGGACCTATAATTTTGGTTGAGAGTTAATCCTTTCTTTGACCGTATTTTTTAATTAGATTCATCACTACATAAAATAGAACAGTATTTTTCATTATTCAATGATTGAATGATCATCAGAAACTTTCATATTCTTTCACATTTATCTTTTACATGCAAGAAAATTGAGGATGAGTAAAAATAACAAGAAACTAATGAATATTTCAACATTAAAGAAGAAAAAAAAATTCAAACACTCTCTGTGTGCACAGGTTTGGTTAGGAGGTCAAATGTGGTAAAGTGACATCACTACCGCTCTACACGTGTTTAACACTGTCCATCTTTAAATCATTATCATTTAAAAAATTTATCGCAAGAAAGTGTCTCTTTTTCATTTTTTTTCCATTATGGATCATTTATTTTTTGAAAAACAATATGGAAATTCCCTATTATTATGGAAATATAAATGCGCTATTAAACGATAAATCATTTTTTTTTCAAACACATTATTGGGTAAATTGAGGTAATATTTGATCGTTGATAAGAATGAAGGTCCTTTCCAGGAAGAAAGAAATTGAAGCGGTATTATTGAACCGGGATTCTTAAAAACTTCAAGCATGCTCTATTGTTTAAATTTCTACTCACCACTAGATTGATGGAATATCGCTACCTATAGATATATTTGATGGCTGGAACAAAAAACCGTTATCCACCTTATCCAAAGGCTCACTCGACCTTTCTTGGGTTTATAGGGACATTGCAAGATACTTCTGAAGACGACTCTCTCCCATCTGATATAAAGGAAATATCAAAAAGTATGGTGTGCCGAGTCAGAGCCAAGTATTATGTGGCTTTTAGAAAAAGATCAGAGCAAGAGTCTTAACCTCGCCTCCTATACTGCGTAATTCTCAGGTAATAACGATTTACGCGTCAATGTTACTGCTCAGTAAAGGGTCGAGGTTAATAATCATCTTTGATTTTTCTCGTTCAAGCACTTTGGAAAATCCATTACCCTGAGAGGTCTATTACGATGGCGTGAAATATTCCAGAGAATTTGAACATTTTTATTATACTCTGTTGAAACAATGATTTTCTATCGATTGCCATAGACGATCTGATGTTAATTGAACCATTGAAAGAGGAAATGAAAGGTACTTGAAAGAAAAATACGAATGATCTAGTAATGACGAAACAACTTGTTATTATCGCAATTGTAATTCCTCAAAGTACCCCGAATTCCGGTTTTATATCTTGAAGATAATTGGAAAGGTGACTTTGAAGAAAACCGTCTCCAATGTAGCGATAATGATCGATAAACTGAAAACGATGGATTCGAACCAATCGATTTAATGTGTATATGTGACTTTCCCGAAGACGGGCTCATTGGAGTTTACTGCCATATACGTGATGCATATAAGGATCTCGCCCTACTTTTTAGTTTCAAGCTTGTGAAAATAAAGAGTCATAAAAAAACATCTAGCTACACCCACGCACGTGCACATCCCATTTCTCTCATCTCTTTCCATTTAACCCCTTTCATCTTGATTTCCATTGTTCTGCCCATTGACTATCTCACTATTGACATGTCGACTTGGGTGTGCAAAATATCAGTTATATGTGGAGCCGTCTGTACAACCATACTTGGTTACTCCTATTTTCCCCTACGAGTATTAATTTCATCTGACATCTATAGAAAAAAAAAGAGATTCAATGAGAATACATCAACATTTGAAGAGAAAAAAAATGATTTCAAAATGTGATCAAGTGTCTTATCTACTGACTCTTGAACCCTTAGGGTCTCGGCACCAGATGGAAATCGATTGTTGGAACAACACAACATGAGAATTTATACTCATGAGTGAACCATGGTCGCGGCCTACGTACGACAACGAGGCAATGGTTTGCTGTAGTAACAAGTCCGATCATTGTAACGAGATCGCAATCCTTTAGGAAAACTTTCTATTTGGGTGAAAGCATTCATAACAGTACCAGTTGTTGATGTGCAAGCTCAGGATTAATGAAATTCCACCGTATAGATTACTAATCTGTTTTGGTTTGACCGATAGAATTGTAGGAAGTAAATACGATATAAATCTTCTAGAGTTAAATTTCTAACTATGCTCATTGCTTCGAATCCATTTATTAATCCTTATTATTATATTCTGAGGATGAGTGTTAAATCAGTAGGAATTTACAGTCAAACGAGAAGCTAAGATAATTCGTATCTGCCTTTCATTCTCCAGGAAAAATTGTGATTATGAATGGACTCAATTGTCTGGAAATATCTCACTCGCAATGCATTTAAATAGTTTGATTAAATTCATACTTTTTTTCTCGAAATTTATCTCATATTTTCCCCCTTTCGTTGCTGCTGATTTAGTCATTTTTTTATGTCGTTTTCTCTTATGGAGTCAGATGCGTTTTTTGGTTGCTAAAATCTTTCCATCGAGCAGGATCAGATTCTCGTTTAGATTCTTTCAAACTTGAATGAGAAAAAACCTTCTAGCTATATCAGAGCTTTCCGCTCTTCGATACTGTGCTCTAGTAATCCCCAAGCCATGATCTTTATCTCTTCTCCTTGCTTTTCTCCATAGAATCTGTCCTTTTAGCCAGTGAACCACAGACGAAATAGCCTTCAAGCCCCCTCTTGAAAACTGCCGCGGGGGTTAGACCCCTGAGTCACGAACAAAGACTCTAATGGACGTGGAAATTACATTGGATAATTTCGTTCCATGGTTAGGTCTTCCTAGATTTCCTAGAAATTGCCTACTGCAGGGATTCGCTCAGTGAAAATACCACTCCGCGTCTAGACAATTTTTTTCCTACTTTTTCTCACCTTTTTCCTTGCGCTATTTCGGTAGAGACTCTGGTGGATGTGAACTTTTCATTCAATATGTAAATTGCATGTTTTTAGTTTTCTATTTATGGTCAAATTTTTTACGTCATCCTTTGGTTCGAGCATTTTTAGCTCAGATTATCGCATCAATGTGACAGTGATCTCTAACATCAACGCTACGTTCACAGTCAAGGCCACACCTGTCTCATCATGTCATGATCAGAAGGAAATAGTCGGTGCCGCTGAGTCACGCGACAGGAAGTATTTTCCATTGCGTCAAATGATTCTACTTCCGTTCAGCCAAATCTGGTACAAGGCCAGAGTGCGATTGAATCTTCAATTTGCATAAAGTCATAATGGTATTTTGTGGCCAAATGCTGTAAATTTTACATTCACCTCACTTAATCATTGATGTCATTTGAACGAGAATAAAGCTAGTTGGAAATTAGTTGGTGGAAGAGTAATTTATAGAGCCTGAAACTAGATACAAGTGAAAGTCAACAACGAATGATACTTGTCATATTAATTTGAGAAGTAATTATCATTACTATATTCATTTGATTAATAATTCATCAATCTACAGTAATAGAGATATTTGATTCCATTTATTATTGACTTTATTCTTCAATATATTGAAGAGCTATTCAGCGTATCGTCGAGTTCCTCCACTGCAGGAAGCCATATTATACTGATAAGGAATTCGGCAACTCGATGTATGGTATTGTTTCCAAGAAGTTTGAGGAAGTGGCAAAGTTCTGAGAGGTCAATGACTCGAATATTGGACAAAAATGGAACAATAACCCGCAAAAGTTTATGGAGGGAAGAAAAAAACTTGGCAACTCTGAAGATGTGCTGGAATGAGTTGAAACAATTGCCAATCGGCAAACATTAATATGATTACTAGCGACAAGATTGTTTTGATATTACCCGGAAACAGAATATTGCCAGAACGCAAGAGAAAAAGGGGGCTGAAAAAAATTAGATAACAAAAGGGAGAATAACACTTTCAACGGCCTAAATAAATTTCGGATTCTTTTAGGTGCAGACATTTCATTTTTGGGGAAGAGCAGTGATGAATATCCTGAGGGAATAGTGTCCGAAGGGATGAAAAATAATTAACAAAGGATGTAGGTGTTGATAGAATAAACCAAGAAGTGAGTTTATTCAGTGAAGAGAATTCATTCTGACAAGGGGTGATTCTTACACATTTTTTGGAGTGGCTGATTCCGATGGTTTCCTTGGTTTGCACATTAAAGTTATTTCCTCCCCAGGCGTCGTAATGATCAAATGACGAATGAGTGCCAAGAATGTTCAGACACACCCTCACGAATTGTCTGGCATTAGTTGTAGCTCATCAAAATAGCATTTCCGTTAGATTCGTTAACGTTCACGGGAGACGCCAAATGATTTCAGATAAATTGGCACGTTGTTAGGGAGAGATGGGAAGTAATTGGAGTTATTATTCAAAATGTAACCCCACCGGAATAGAGGTCAGAGATTTATTTGCATATTAAATTAAAGTCTCGTGATAATTCAATCGCTCATTAAAAATTATTTCAACCTATCAAGGAAAATATTAATCGAATTTTAAGGAGAAAATTCAATGCAGATTCTGGTGAATTTCACTCCACAGTCCTTCTAGGTAAAAAAAAATTCTTTTACACTGTTAACAGAGTGAATTTTCTTCATTAAAAAAACATCGAGAGTGTGACACTGTTATTTTATCCATCACTTCGATTAATTTTCTAGTGTTTTGAAATCAATACTTGTTTTATACTGATGTATATCTCGATAGAACATTCTGTGAAATTTCTGGAAAAACACAAAGCCGCGCAATTATTCACGATCTGGCGAGTGACGAACAAAACATGACCGCGATGGTTTCCGAACCTCAACCTTCAGCCATGCTTTAAAAAAAAAATTATTTATATAGACGCCGATTTATTCATGCAAAGCAGACACGTAGTATAGTTAATGCTGTTTTTGTACTGAACTTGAACAAATTAGCATTGAGACCGCGAGCATAAAATTTTTGTGCATAAAAACTTGAGGAAAAATGTAGAAAGAATAAAACAGAATCATTATTTTTAATGACAAATTGGTCATTCAGTTGAGTATTATTGCCAAGTAAATTTTAATTAATTTGATTACAGTCCCAGAAATGCCACCGCCGGATCCTCAGCTCCGTTAGCGAGTGGGCCTATATCAAATGGCCTCGATACTGGGTGACGGCACGGGCCCAGGTGGCCCTGGATCCACGAGGTGTCTCCTTCTTCTTCAGAGATCTCTCGCGATTCAGCTGAGCCGTGGACCACCTCCCTCGGTTCTTTCTGCTAATCAGCATGACACCATCAAGGAGCATCCAGCCGATGAAATGTGGATGTACGACAAGGGTTACAATCTATTCCAAGTAAGTGAAACCTTAAAAACCGTGAATGCAACATTTATCCGCTTCAATTATTGATACTTAAAAAAAGAATGAAGGGCATAGTCTCGATTTAATTTCAATAGTTGAGTGTTTGCTGCTTGACCAAATGGGAATTGTGCCTCAATAATTTTTTCTTCATGAATTACGTCACGGGAAATTAATTTTTTGTTGAGAGCACCATTCATTTTTTTTCTATCTGTAGCTGATTCTTATAACCCCCCTCCAAGTAATGGCTATCCTTAAGAGAAAGTGACAAAAACACAATTTTTCGTCTCCAAAAGCTTTTTCGCTCATTTCTATTATTTTCTTTTTCGTTTATTTGTAAAATTTTAATCCAAAAGGCCCATCCTTCAATGGAATCATTCAGGCGATATTACAAAACAGCATGTATTAAATAAATGCACTTGGCATGTACAAATCCATTGTTGGCAGAAAGGAGAAAGGGGTTGTTACGTTTGCCTGAGCGTCAGTCGATCGGTAATTTACGATGAGCAAAAGAGAGCCGCGTTGAACCAGAATAAACTCCTCGGTGATTGGACACACCGTTATATGCACAGCAATGACATACAATGTGTTACGGGCAATTTTCATAAAATCACATGAGACGAGCAATCAAAACGGACTGAAGACGATGGAAGATTTTCTTGATATGATAAACGCGCCGGCTCTTGACATTTCAGACAAACAAATCTTTTACTTCATGTCATTTACTCTCAGTATGGAAGAAAAGGAGAAACATTGCAATACTAATCCAACAGGAAGGAAAATGGAAAATTTAATTTTTCGGATGCATCTTAGAATTATTAAGACGAGTCTCTCCCAATTCTTTGGGAGAGGGTTTTGAAGTAACTCAACATAATTCCAACAGATACTGAATCTAGAACGCCATTGTGTAGAAGAGACCACTTGGTCCGGGCCAGGCTTCAATCTTTTCATCATCAAAAATCACGCTACTACAATTTATAAACGTCAGTTGCTGAGTAGCTCAAAATTTAACAAAGACACACTCCACTTTATCCCTCCCGTTCTGACCTAGTCCAAAATTCAGCATACATTGCAAAAATCAAAAGCTTCTCTTATTTTATTTCCTAATTCTTCAAACGAAAAAAAAAAGTAATTAAACTCCATGTGAAATAATTTATTACATACAGTTGTTTTATTTATGATGTTATTGTCCTCGAATGGGGAATAAATTTCACGCAGTTGAGACACATATGAATGCGCATTATTCGTCTTTTAGCCCCGTAAATCAATAAATTTGTCAAGTTATTTCTCAACATCTCCGCTGATAAATCAATCAAACTTCCATTGGGAAAACCAAAGAATCTTATAATTTAAAATAAATAGCAATATTGGAAACATTTGTAATAATGCCTTATTCTAGATAACAGTCTGAACATATGTGCAGACACTACAGAGCCAAGCAGTTAGTTAAATATTAAAAGACTGTCATTGAAGTGAGCAATAACATGTAATGCCGTTTACTGTTACAACGTAGACCGTTTCTCTTTTATGGTCGATAAGAACATACTACTGCAAGCTAAAGTCACACTTACAGAGGCGAATAATGATAAAACATTTATCGTTCACTAAAAAGATCGCATCATTTAAATTTCCATTTGTACAAAAATTTGATAGCATTCAGGAATTTCCAAGAAATAACACGGCTCATCAATTTAAAAACGAAAAAATTGGATAAACTTCTCGATAGCTGTACAGTGCATAGAGAATTATTAGAGTTAGCGTTATCGGAACCGGAAAATATCGAGTAACGAATTATGAGGATAAAGTCAATATGAGTATCGCATGGTAATGAGAAAATGTCAAAACGTTTAACCTTTGGTAATAGAATTGGTGGAATAAATTTCGAAATAAATAAATTTGCAATAATTTTTCTTGCTCCACTTGGATTTTGTTAACCAATATTTCTATGAGAAATGTAACGAGAGATGGATGAAAAGGCAGCCAGAAGGCAGGAAAGCTCTAGGTTATTTGATGATAAACAACTTGGACAGTTAAATATATTGTCACAATCGATATCGGTCTATCGAGGGAGGCTTATCCGCTTCTTTTCTTCCTGCATGTATCTCTTTCAACGATTGCTCTAACTTTCAAAAGTAGAGTAAGGGAGTTCTGTAATATGGGAGAATGCCATTTCTCGTGGGAGACTTTTTATTGGTATGCGAGGACAAGGACCCTGTTCCGCCAATATTTACTTCCCAGGCCCGATGACTCTGCGCCAAGTATCAAACTGTACCGTGCCTCGTTGCCACCCACTACCACAAGAGTCAAATATATATATATATATATATATATACATATATATATATATTCGACGGCAATTGCAATATTGATTCATGGTGAGGTACATGAGATGATCTCGTTGAGTGAAGAATGCCACCATATTGTTCCCAAGCGAGTGGATACCAGTGCTTTGAATCGATCCGATGAGATAAACTCGGATGAATATGAATTTTTTTGTATTTGAGCTTTTTTTTTATTGCACTTTTTACATCGGACATTCGATGAAATCAACTCCATGGAGGCCAAGAGGAGGTTCATTATATTTTTCTACATTTGTTCAAGTTCTCGAGGCAGATTTTATGCTGCAAGCATTGGTATGGCCTTTATCTACTCCTGTATTCATTTCACATTTTTATTGCATGCATATTATAATGGATTAAAAATTCAAGCAAAGGGTTCTATCCATTTTCCGATATTTCTAATGCGATTTGAGAGTTATCTTCAGCCCGCTGGCGCAAAAATATACGCATTGAGTTGAATTGCCGCAAGTTTTACCTTGCAATAATAGTATATCACGGTCTCAGGGAAAAAGGGTATTTTTTAACGAGTGTGGGCAATGTAATCACACAATTTCAAGAATAATGCATTCATGTCTGCATTACTGGCTTATTTTTTGAATCGGTCCAAGGGTCTCCATTAGAAAAAAAGAATTCTGCTCCATTTTGTCCCCTGTCTTCCCGCATATTTTCAAATGTGTCGTACAATTCACTCTTTGATACGTTTGAAAAAGAGGCATTAATTTTCTAAACAGATAAATAGTCACATTGAGATTAGTTTCTTGTAAACATGTGATGTTAACCTTGAACATCCATCAATTTAATAACCTTTATTTCTCTAAACGCAATGCAAACAATTGGAATAAACATTGAAATCATTTCGGATATTCATAAAGATCCTCAATCAAAAACAAGTATTTAGGCGAGCATATTCGAATTTCCAAAGTTCAATTTGTTTATTATGCATTTGGGTTGTGCAAACCTACGCATATGCCAAAAATAGGGGATGGTCCGGGTCGAGTCAAAGATAGAGGGGTGCCACTGTAAAATGTTAGTGTCATCATTACTATATTTAATGAAAGACAGCAAATATTGCACGACCGCATAAAAAAGTAATGTATTCATCGATATTTGAAGTTGTCATATTGTCCCGAAAAGATATAAAGTTGATAGGAGAATTTGAAAGAGAAAAAAATGAGAATGAAAAGTTTATTGATCGAATCGACCGATAATCAAGACGAGCAAGATAATTAAATTTTTCGCGATGAAGAGAAAAAAATTTGTACCGTAAGAGAAACTTACAGTTTCACTGATTTAAAAAAAAGATTTGTAGACTTTTATATGTATACACATCTATAGGTACTTTTTATATAATTTTTGTAGCGAGTTTTAAAAATCCAAGAATAAAATTACCATGATCATTTATCGATCTTTCAACCGGGCAAAATTCCCAGAAAACCGCCTGAGGTACGAGGGCATTGCCTCACCCGTGGAGTTTGTACTCACGCACGGCTAGTCGAGAGAGTTCACCAGTGGTTTTAGCCGTTTGTGCGTGTTCGCGCAACCGGGTTAAAAGAAAATACATTGGAAGGAAGAGCCACCGGGCAAAATGTGTGAATTCTCTGGAACAGTGCTATATTCTACGCTGGTTATACTTAAAAAAAATGAATAAAACTATGAAGAGTAACGTGGGGTGAAAAGCAGGCATTTTGAAAGCCACCCGTTGAGTTTGTATGGAGATAAGAAGAAGAGAGGCGTCTCCTTCGGGGCACCATGAGAAGGAATTCCCTTACTCGGTAACTAGTGAATTGCAAAGTCGAGACGGCCTTCGGCGACGCAAATCTATTTATTTCCGTGCAAGAAATCGTGACTATGCGTGCAAAAACACACATCTTCATATCGTACATTTTCATCGAGTATTTAATATGTTTAATTTATTAGCTTCGATTATTGATTCATAAAATTTATTAAGTTTCAATTGATTAGTGTTAGAAAGAATCATTACTGATTCTAAGAAAAAAAATTTTTTTTATTATGATTATTCGCATAATTTATTCTTAAACTCTGATAAGAATGGCTTTTTTTAATTTCAATGTCCAAAGGAGTTTTTTCGAAGAAAAAATAGTTTAAATAGAAAAAAAAATGAAGGAAACGATAAGTAATGGATTGACTCAGAGAAAACGCAGAAAATAGTGTCATTTTCTAACGTGGTTTAGCAATCATTTTTTGCTGATTATCCCACGAGAATCTTTTACATAAAGTATTTCGATTAGTCGTATCATATACCATCTAATTTATAGTCCTACATATAATGATCAAAACTATTTATTTAAACTACGTAGAATTTTCATCTCAGCATATGTTTTTATTTATCCCGGAAATAAACTTAACATTTCCCATGATAAACAGAAAATATTTTCTCGAAAAATAAATGCCAGATAGATCTAAACCCATCAAACTGTCGGTAAAACGCAAAGTAAAACTCTCCTTTGCGTCCTAATGAACATACGGACTCGTTTGCAACTGAATTGGATTGACAGTTCCAACATTCACCCATTCCGTTGGTTATATCGCTTTTGTGTAAAAACCTATATATACTTGAAGAGATTGACTTTCAACTCAAGTGCGTAATACCCGTATGTGTATATCTATATATATCTGGTACCAAAACCACTGTGTACTTTCGCCAAAGGAAAACACAGAGGGGGTCAGTATTAGTCGATCTTGGATCCAAATGAAGGCGTATGGTAGGCTGATTCTCGTGGACAGAAGGCGAAAAACCACCATCGTCCTCTAACCATTGACGCTAACCACTGGCTTGACCGATCTTGAAGTATTTGAGTGCACTTTCACTACTCCACGAGTTGCAAATAAACGAGTCAATGATAAACAGCCCCTTCTTTCCATTAAATAAATACATTGTCCCTTCAAGTTTAAGATTCAAGCATTTGTTGACAAAAATTATTATAATTTTTAAGGCAATAATGATAGGAAAAATATGAATGAAAATAAAACAACTTCTTATCATTATCAAACTACTTGAATGTTCTCATTATCAACTTTTTTTTCCAATAAAACTAATCGCATAAAAACTTTATTCATAGTGGCATTAACGTCTTGTTCATGCGATATGCTTAGCACTTTGCTCTCAACACCCGATAGAAATGCATTCAGTTTTCAACATTGTGAATGATACTGATAATCGATATCTCTCAATGAGAGTATTAAAAAGAATAATTAAATTGAAGTGGTAGAAAATGAAATAGAAATCATTGAAAGATGCAAATAACAAGAGTTAAAACACTGGAGAACGAGGACGAGGCTACGATAGATCAGCTCGCACGTCGTAGTACCCAGCGATCTGTAATATCCGACTCTCGAATGGTGTTCGAGATTGGTAAGTACAAGTGGATACGGACGCACTTGTCAAGACCGTAAAAGTACGTACTGTAAGTGTACTTCTTAATGTATATACACACAGGGTAGGAAGACCATGGTGCATCGAGTACTGCCCACGTCCGGGATACCCGCGTACCTCTGGTATTAGCATATAAATTATGTTATCGTGATTTATGCTCGCGGCTTTTGAAGTTGGTTATATATATATATATATATATATATATATATATATATATGAATTTTGTAACTGTATCTACGCAGAGAATGAGCAGAGGGGAATTTGAAGAAGGGGTTGACTCTGAATGTTGATTAAACTGTGGCTGAATTTGTAGAATATGAAAAAATAAAGAGGTGTGTATTAATGTCTAGAAATATTGGCGCCCGAAGGCTACCAATTGTCAGTGACGAATGAAGAGAAGCGAGTCGATCATCGACACTCTTTGTCATTCTTCGAACAATTTCAATTGGCAATATCTTTTACACTCCACTGCACAATCGTTTGATAATCTAGTTGGATTCATGAGGTCATTAATTTTACTGTGCAATTCATTTAATGCTCACAAAAGAAAACAATTCTCTTACATTTGAAGAGAATTCCCATTTATTTATTTTCTTTTTAACGTTGCGAACATTGAATGGATAATAATTTCATTCAATAAATCAATAGGCGCAAATGAAGAGTGGAGGATATATATACCATAATAAAAAGTCAAAATCAATCAGCATAAGAAAATTATAACGGAGTAAAACGTCATCTCTGAAAAATGAAAGTGGATATTGAAAATGTAAAACTAAGCACAATATTAAGAATTCTCTTCTATGAATTTAGAACGTCTCTAATTTCCATGCAGAATCATTGGTTACTGTGGCTTCCATCAAGGAGTGCTGGAATCTGTAAATAAAAATTGTCATAATTTTTCTCTTTCACCATATTTATTTCAAGTGCTCCTACGCAAAAGAACAAGAATTCTTGAAAGGAGAACAATCTGTTTCTCGGTTCTACAATCTAACTGCTACTAAAAGTTGGAAGAAATCCTGTCTTATGATTAGGAAAAGAAATTAGTTGCTAGATCCTTGAAAATGAGCTTGACTAAAAGTTAGAATATGTTCCCCCTCATAATGAAAAAGAAAAGTATTCTCAATTCAAAAGACAACATTTCTAAATTCTAGAAACTTATTTGTCACTCAGAATCAAAATCGTTTTCTTATTATTATATCGTTGCCCTAGAGTCAAAGTGGCGTAAGTATTATACTTATACATAGTACTTACACCCCTTTGGTTTCTAAGGCGACGGCATAATTCTCGTGTAGATTCCAATATACTTGGAACATTACAGCAAATAATCATTCAATCAAAATTAAACAAATTTAGTTTTTTGACTGAATTCTACATGAAGAAGATTCTTTTATTTCCAGCAAAAATCTATTAAGCTTCAATCTATACCATAATGATAAATATTGTACACATGTAACAATAGAAATTTATATTTTTCACATTTAATGAAATGTTTCTCCAGAATATTCTCTAGATTCATTATTCGTTATCCGATACAAGAAACTAGTCATTTTCTCAACAGTCTCTCTTCAAGAAATTAACTAAAAGACCGTTGATAAGTTGACAACATTCGTTAAAAAAGCGTTATTTTAGAATTATTATTTATGTAAAATATGATGATATAATGCAATATATCTTAACTGAAGACGATGTGAAAATTCATGCAAAACATAACGTAAAAACCTGTTAAACCTCCGAGCAACTCTCTGCAAAATCTGAATATATGTTAATTTCATTACCCTTCAATGAAATAAATTCATTTTCACGAAGATCTGAAAATCCATCACCGGGTTAATAAAGAGAAAATTTGAAATTGAGGTCTCGTTTTGAGTACTCTATTGATCTCGTAAATTAAAGTCTCAGCACGTTCACTTTATCTACATTCAGACAGATGAAAAGTAAGACTGAACTCTCCGGCCTGAATGATGACAAGCTAAATCCCATGGATCCCGATCTTCCCTAACTGAGCTCAGTACTTGGTGATGACAAGCAAATTTTAAAGGCGGACAACAGAATAGGCAGTCTGGATATCAGTCGAGAGATTCTATGAATATTTCAAATGATTTTACGAAGCTAAATTTACAAGCTTGACGTGTATCAGTTCCTTCAAGTATCTCAATATTGCATGAAATTTCTCCGACTCATTAAGCCCTAGACTTATTATTAATCGATGTCGTTGGAACTTGGACAATTTTCTTCAGAGATTCAGAGAAATCGAAGCCTAACATTGAAAATTGATAATGAAAAAAGCAGAGGAAAAAAAATCCGACAAGAAATTTTTTTAACAAAAATACTAAAACGATTATACTTCCAAGTAGTTGAGGGATAAATGTAAAAGAAATCCTTACTCGTCGAAACTTGTACCTAACAGTAGTTTTATATGACGTAAAATATTATTTGTATAATTAATGAACGCTCTGTGAACCCGCGACTTTACCAATTCATGGACCAGTGAGAATGAAAAGTAAATCCGGATTAACTTTCAATTCCAACTGTCGTGGGAGATTCTTCGTGCAGGATAATTTCAACTATTCATTGGTTTTGTGAAAAAGAAATAATAATAAATATAATAAAGATTATTTAAAAAATCCATTACTTTTATCTGTTCAATATAGTCTCTTGCTAAACTGATATGAAATATCAAAACGAGTCAATCACATTACGCGAAGAATTAGCGAAGATAGGTTCGCATGTGATCATTTAACGACGCAATAAAATTCAAAGATGATAAAATTAATGTATTATAATAGCCCATACAGTTACATATGAAAGTAGACGTTTACGATTAAAGGTATTAATGAGAATGAAAATATAATTTTGCCTCATGTGTGTTGGTGGCTCAAGTTTTTTCAAGTACTTTAAAGGGTAATGGTGCGCGTGAGAGAACGTTGAGTTTATATTGCATAATAATTAGCAGTCGTGGCAACGACCGTACAGTTTAGAGGTGTCGTTGTGTGTCTGTGTGTGACGATACTCTTGGCAAGTTCATTGCCAGTTTATACATGGAGGAAATTCAACCTGGCAAGTTGGTACTCTGTGGAGAATAATTGACCGAGTGATATATTACACTGCAGGCCACAGGCACTTGCGCTTATCACATGAAAATGGTAGTTTCAGAGAAATTTTTAATCAATCGTATATTATGTCATTTTTTGAGGAATAATATTTCATGAAAATGACTTTTTTTCCCATTCTCGAATAATAAATTCCAGAAAAAAAATCATGATTAATCAATTGTTTTGCTTCAGGGAATGCCTGAACGAAGTTTGTGATACAAGGATATACAACGTACAATTGATCACACACGTCAAAGACATTTTGGATAAAATCGATTCTTCGCTTCAGTTTCTTCACGCATGTGCAGTGATGGATATAAAGAATCTAGAATCCCTTGAAAGACGTTGGCGTATCGATTTTCAGATAGTTTCCCTTTCATCCAGAAAATTCAACTTCTGTTCCTGACACGTTTGAAATATGCTAACCTGCACACTCTCACCATTCCACTGGTCATATACAGCATTACCATTTAAATTTGGAATGGAGACCCATGAATACAAACTTTTTTTTTTTCTGTGGATAGAAAAAAGCGAAGCCTCATGGGCCATTAGCGTGAAAATTGATTCGATTTACCGTTCAGAATGTTAAAAAGAGTTGTAACAGTTGATGTCAGAAATTGACGATGCCCATTAAAAACACTCATGTGAAAATTATTTCCCAATAACTCTTGATTTTTACAAAATCCGTAATTTCCGTACTCCCTTTTGTCACTCAAGAATTTGAAATATTCGCCAATCAATGTTGATGGTTTTCCAATATTTTCATTTATAAAACGTATTACTACTCGATATTTTCTTTTACCGTGAAGTCGCTCACAGTAATATCCCTTGAGGTTGTAGACACATCAGTCTAGAGGAAAAAAAAATATAGAGATAGGGGAAAATGGCTGTTCTGAAAGAAACAAGGTGAAGAAGTAGACTCCCTGGGGATTGGTTCTTCCAGTCAAGTTCATTGAATCATTCAGAGTGCCGACAATTTGAACAAACTTTGCAATATCTTTCATGTCGACGTTGTCCTTTCAACTTCTCATCACACTGGTTAATCAAAAACTTCAATGAATTTTTCAACCATCAATTATGATGAGAAAACCTGTGGAAAAAATGACATAATTAATTTTCTGTAAAAAAAAAACCGAAAATAACTTTGAATGGATTTTCTTCAATCACAATGCTAATAATCATTTTTCTCCTTCGTTTCATCAATCAACTGACATCATTTCATTATGCTTCAAACTTTTATTGTTGAAATTATCCACACGCACAGCCGGAGGTGTCTCACACACCCATGTGAAAATTAGTCTTCGTCTTGAAATGCAAAAAAAAAACCTATACCAATACTTTATCTTACCTTCTGAATATATGTTGCACAAATTAACTCTATTATCCCAATACAACCACAAACTGGCCGTGATTCTCTCTCACTGGCCATAAATTTTCATCAATAGTATATCAAATGTGTATCTTTAACACTACCATTTTCCATTTGATAAATTAGTTCAGGCTTTGGTATTATTCCAGTGGGGAAAGCCAATGATTATCGACTCGTAATTTAGGATACAGAATCGATTTCAATACCATTAAGATGAAGAAAAATCACTTGTACTTGACTGTGATAAAAAATATTAATGGCTGTATTCATTTAATAAATTTTAATTAATATTTGAACTTGCAATAAATCATTTGGAGCGATCGAAATGTCAATGATTTTTATTGCCATTTTATCTTCGATCGTTCCTCTATTTTCACCCTCTACTTTAATAATAAAACGACCGTAAACGGAAAGGGTCGTAACTGTAATCAATGGGGTAGGCAAGTTTCTCTGGAAGAGGAAAGAAAAAAGAGGGAAAAAATAGAAGAGGGTGTGGAGTGGTAACGACGGTCCTTCACGAGCAGTAAACATTTATCCAAGACCATCGTATTTCATTGTGTAAATCGGTGTGTCACATAAAATCTGTGCTCAACTGAGGCACAGCCAGAGGAAAATCCTTCAATTTCACTCTCCCAAAATGATAAATTACGGAAAAAAAATTAATATTCGTAAACTCAATTTTTAATATAAGAAGAAATTGGCGTTATATTAGTTATATATAGTTATAGCGTGATATTTCCAAATAATTAATGTTTATATTTGTTTATTATCCAGAGTTTCTTGGAGGCGAATTCCAAGTGCTGGTGGAATGCAGCATTAGTGGATGCAACGCGTCAATTAAGGTACAAAGGACACGTTTCTCCAGGTGTACTCATGGTAGGCGGGCCACCGTGTGCATTAGAAGTCCTGCGGGCAGCTTGGTCTCGAAATGTCCTTAGACCCCCAGCAGATCACGCCATCACTTGTCTAGGTAAGTTTTTAAACTCTCAACTCTTCAATTCAAGTATGATTTCACGCCCAGTACTGATTAATAAATCTGAGGATAAATCTGAAATTTAAACTCTGAGAAACGAAATCCCTGTAATAAATTGAATATTCAATGAAATGGAACTTTTAAAGATAGTTTAGATTAAAGTTATTAAGGAAAAAGTTATTTTTATCTTCGTTTTGGGAATTAAATGTCTGGCAGGATAAAAGATATAAAAAATTTCCAGAATTTGATTGGCTACCCACATTTTTTTCACATTCAAGCAGTAAAACATTTCAAGAAACAGCACTTTGAAAAACTTGAATGGGAAATTTCATATCAATTCTTATCTTTGTTACACTTTTTCCTTCTCATTATTACATGTTGCAAAATGTCATTGCAAAAATACAAAAGTTCCATTTATTCGGGGTGGCACACTCTTTCTGCGCCTACGTAGGGAACGTCTTATCAAGTAGTCGAAGCCTCAACACGAGGTTCCATCTCTTCATTCCACACCCACGTAGATGCCCCGCAGACAAACTGTTCAGTCGTTAAAATTTGTTTTTTTTCCCACAATTTTCTTTTATTCTTCATTTTATCACCTTTTTCTGTTGCTTCAATCCTTGCAAAATTCTAAAATACAGTATAATATTAATTACAAATAATAGGATTTGTAAGTTAAGTGTCCGTTTGAGTCAAACTCCGATGAATCGTGAAACTCTGCAATTAACCTCGTTACTTAAACATCTCCTTATCGACGCAGAGTTATAAATTACACTCTGATACATACGTCATACTTTCTATTCAAATAAATGTTAGAGTGTTAATAAAAAAATATTTTTCACTCCTCATAAACATTTTAACATGTAAAATAAGAGCAGAAAAAAGTTGAGGTACGTGTATTCCTTTCGATAACTGTGAAAAAAAAATGCTCAAGGAGAAACATTTTTTTCATGGAAGTAATTCGTAATTTCCGATATAAAATCGTTAAATTCATTCGCAATTTACATTGACCAACTAATGGATTGTTGATAAAATAGCCAATACAAGTAAATCTAATAATATTCCTCAGTTGCTAATTCCTTGATGAACCATTGAAAGAAATTTCTTATCCATTCATGGTTTTTTTGTGCCATTAAAATTGATAGAATGATCAAATGAATTGGAAACAAGAATTGAATATTTTCGAAATTGAATAGAAATTTTTTGAGAAATTTTAATAATCTCGTTGTCTACTGAAATAAAGCGCCCACATGAAATACCTGAAATAGCATTATTCGAGTAGCTAAAGAGTTCCCATGTCCTGTCATCAGCAGTACCGGGCATTTTCCACCCACGCAACACTTCATACATATCATGAAATACCTATGCTAATATAACTAATACTTGTGTTTTAGTTAAACTCAAAAGTGAAGAAAAAAATGCAAATAACTGAAATTAAAAAAAAAAAAGTCAAATAAAACATGCGTACAGTGTACAGCTTTGCGTAATTGGCCGTTCCGACTCGCTCGGGTACTCATCCGTTGGCTTATAATGTTTTCGTTTGACTGAATACCCCAAAGGATATTACAACTGAGTTTTCCGGTTGTATGTTTGCACCGAGAGAGTCGTCGTCTTCAGATACGTCAAATGTTGGGGCGACTGATTTGTCTTGATTTACTGTACTTCCGTTTCATCTACAATCTTGATTTGTCGAAATGTATTTATTTATTTTTCACCACAACTCGTTCATCATGGTTTCTCACGGCCACCGAAAGTCATTCATTCGTTTTCATTATTGATTCTTCCCATTTTTCCTTTCACTGATTGATGAGGCTCTACGTCTAGACACCTGAAAAATCCATTAAGCCCTGAGGGCTGGAGCTTTCAATTTAGGAAAAGAATCAATTCCATTGTTTGAAATAATAATTCGTATTATTTTTCTGTGTCGATGAGACTAATAAGGACATAATCTAGAGCTACTGTACTGTATATGAAATCCTATTAAATCTCCACTGGGGAAAGTTGAATGGCATAAATCACCCTGGGTCATGGCAGTAGCTTACATTCCAAGAGATTGATTAAGTTGGTAATGCGACAAGAGGCATATTTCCCGTTTATAATAGCTTGTGCCCAAGCGCGAACGTGTATATCTTTGGTTACCAAGACGCGCAATGTAACATGGGTTATTCTCAAGATCTTACAAGCATTGCCATTAATATCGTTATCTCACGTGTGCGAAATATCACACTTGAAGTACATTATAGTCAGAGATTACCTTGGCTACGACAATTAACTCAAGTCAAAATGCTATTTACGGATGGGTTTATGTCTGATGTTGTATCAGCATTCATTGACTCGCGTTTGAAAATTTTATTACACTGCTATTTGTCGTCAACTTTGTAATTTTGTGGATTATTACATTTATCATCATCTTCAATTGGATTCAGTAAAATAATTGAAAATATATAGACATTGGAGATTCTTTTTTTTTCTTCTTAGAACAAGACTCAACATAATTTTGAAAATTTCAAAGCTCCAATTTCATTTCTATCAATCATTGTGGATAAATTATTCATGAAGATCGAATTGTAACATTTGTACATGACACTTGGGACTCCTGTACAAAAAAATCTTGAAAACTTCACTGAGTATATTCTTCATGTTCCCGAGTAATATATTATATCGTCGCCTCGGAACCAAAGTGGTGTAAGTGCTGTGCATAAGCATAGAACTTTCACCTTTTTGTTTCCAAGGTGACAATATGTATGCAAAATTAGCTTTGAATATATTCAGAACGTTTTTTATTTTTGTTTACATGAAAAATATATATTAATTATACTTTTATATCTACGTATAGTTGCTATATCGTAAAATATATTCCATGGGGGAATTACTTTCCCCATCTATAGGTACCAAATCAGCATATTAAAAAATTCCAAGATTTGTTCCGTATATTAAATGAAACCTCATTATAAATTCCAGTTAATGAATGTAAATGATTATCCAGCCGCAAACTCGGAATTGGTTCTTCTATAGTATCAGTCATCGTAAATCAGTGCATCCAACTTAATTAGAGTGACTCTAGTTGTGCATGTACTGCAGGCTGCCATCATATTGTAAAATAATTGTTCCAATAATTTCTCTCACTAAGGACAATAAAATTGTTGAATTATTCTGGCTACATAGAGGCCTGTAAAATCTCGCCTACTGTGATCGTTAAGTTCCAGGAAGTTGGAACAACTACGAGGATTGAAGGAAACTACAATATAAAATGAAATCTTTACGTGAAATAAACATACAGTGATGTCCTCGAGGGGTTACCGTTTCCTCGCGTCGATAAGCAAATTCCGTTGAGGCAAACGAATATCAGAAGGAGTGGGATATACGATGTAGTGCCCTAGAGGGATTTAACAGACGCTGTCTTTTCATAAAGATCGGGACACTGTAAAAGACTACGATGCTCGTAAAGATAGGTGGTTAGTTGAAGTTGGATGGAGGTACATTGGGATGCGGACCCTGAGGGGGTCGATGATGCTTTTGCTCACCAGTGGAATCTCTCACGGTTGAATATTTAATCCAGGTGTTGGGGAAAATAAAATTGGGCATAAAGAAGGAAATAGATGACTCAATTGAAGAACATACCAAGCCAATAATTATTTGAATATAAATATGATGGTATGAAACAGAATAAGTCCATCTTTTTGTCACTAGTTTTTCAAGAATATTCCAGCAACTAATGAAGATACATTTTTTTGGCCTTCTTTTTTTTTGTACCGAATTTCAAGAACTATAAAAAAAGGATTAGGGCTGATTTCCATGAGTATTAGAGATATTCTTCAAACTCGAGTGACAAAAAAAGAATTTATCCTGTTTAACCGCTACACTACTACATTATTCTTCCTTGTTCAATCATTGTGTTATCAAATGATTAAAAAGTAAAGATGAAAAATGCCCTATTCACGTAATACAAATCTCGTAAAGATCTCACGGGAATGAGTAAAGTTCTCGAGTAGAAGACCGATGCCGCCAGTAAACAACCTTACGTTATTTATTCTTTACATCAGTGTCAGTTCCTAGTATCTGATTCTCAGGATCTATTCGCCTCCCTTCTTCATTCTATTCGCATAGTCCATTCCGGCATCATCTTTTTCCCCTGTTGTTAAAATGCCCAATGCACCATCCAAATGGTTGAAAATATGGTGGGAGTACTGTCAAAGATGAATTTACGAGATGTGAAAAGTATCCAGACACATATAAGACCCAAACGAAGTGGAAGGATGAACGGCGACGTAACTCTATTCCTTGGGCGATTCGGCATTGAGATAGTGGCTGGTGTGTTGCCGACTTCTCTTCAAAGATCTCTCGCCATCTCTTCCCCAGATACCTTCTCTTACACTCTTGTGGCGCACGCCCGGAGGCTTCATATACTGGCAATTCCATCATTCCCCCCCTACTCTCTCATTTCTCCCTCATACCGACACACGCGCACACACTCACGCACAGTAATTTTAAATATTTTTCATTTGGTCAGATAAGTTTCTTTTTTTTTCTTCCTTCCCCCTCTCTTTCACACACAATTTAAAAATTATTTAATTGCTAATTTCACAATGATAAATGAATATAATTACAATTTTAATTACAGCTTTTAGAAAGCACTGTTTTTTCTCTCATTTCAAATGCAAAAAACATTATGGTAGACTTTAGCACTGTCAGTACTTCTTCAGGCACGTGACTGCATCACAAAATTTTTCATCTATTATCGTGTAAAGAAGGGGGGAAACTTTTTTTTTTTTTTTCATACACATAAACATGATTTTGAAGGCAGATAGTTGATATTACTCACTGGGACAAGTATTACCTGTGGGAAGTAATCTCGATGGTTGAGAGTCGCCCGAGGCCGAGGCCACGTCCTCTAAAGGAGTATCTCACGCTTGAAACGTTGACAGGCCGCGATTTCCCTATCTAGGAGTCGAATGGGCGACCCCCTCGGGTGAAAATCTATAGTGTTTTCTTCTCATCATCATTGTTAAGTGGCTCTGTCAGGTTTTTTTTTGTTGCCTTTTTAACTTTTTCGTAGCCACGCGACTCATGCAAATTACCATGAAAAACATGGTAAAACTGTTGCTTCCATTGATTATACTTTGAATTTCAAGTAATCATCTGATTCAGATAATGATAAATATTTCCAACAATTAATTGAATGGAACTTAGATATACGTTCAAACTGTGCTGAAATCATTGATCCGTATCGATTACCAATTAGCCCAAATTCTGAAATGCCCAGCAATTAAATTGATCCGTTCAGCTTACAAAATTTATGAATAACATTTGAAGTTCAAGAACTTGATATTAATGATTCTCTTTTCTCCCTCGCTCTCGCTCTCTCCCTCTCTCTCTCTCTCTCTCTCTTTGGGATTAAGGAGATCATCATGTCCCGGGAATTGTAACGATTAATGTAAAATAACCATGTAATTAAATGATTATTTAAGACCAGTAGCCAATAGTACCTGGATCACCACCGCCACGTGATAGCCAAAGGGGTAGAGTTAAACCCACAAACATTAAAACCGCGCATTACTGATACGTATGAGATATAAAACAGTGTAGAAATTAGTTTGAGTGGTATAATGGCAAACTAACACTCATGCACTTGTGAGTGCAAATAGCTAACTTCAATATACCGGATTGAGTAACGGATAATTGCCACTCGGCTAATAAATTAATCCTGGACCTCCCTCGGTCACGCCCACCAGGGAGTGGATAGAAGGTGCACTGAGACTTGCGAAGGTGCCTAATCGCTCTCCTGTGCCTTATTCGTGAAGTCTTGTCGCATCACGGTTGCTTCAAGTAGTTTTCTAAGGTGTATAACTCATTAACCCATGTACTCTTCATGTACATTCATTCCGTGAAGCGATTGTTAACAACTGAAGCCTCGCCCATGGAATCTGTTCGATTATTCCCGATGAGAAGAAAGAATGGGAGGGAGTCAATTTACGAGGAATTGTCGATAACAGAGAAATTAATTGTTTTTTTCCCCGGAACATAATGAAGCAAAAAAGACTCTGCTACGATTTTCTCGATAATTGTCTAGTTGACCAACTAGTACTATGAATGGTTATATAAATTCAGGAAATCGTTATTTACGCCGATACTGGTTTAATGACGCGAATATTATTTCATTTCTCGTGTCATCAGAGATTAGATTAGAATGATGCGCCCTCAAAATTAAAAAAATCATGTATGCAAGCAAAAATGAATGATGCGAATAAATTACCACTAAAAATTTCTCAAATAGATGGAATGATGATTCAAGTATTCAATTGACCTTTCCTTATTTGAATTTTCTCCTCCTTTTAATCGCAATTGATCAGAACTTGACATTTCCCACAATTTTCACATTGACAAAACGCGTCAATTTCCACCTAAATTGCTGAAATCAATAATTGTCCATAGCGAATGATGCATTGTTACGTGTCTTCTCTTATAGAGGGTGAGAATATATCTTGAAAAGAGAAAAAAAATGGGAAAGTCACCTAATCTCGTAATAACTTAATGGGGTAAATGATTTCACGTGCAGTCTAGAAAATGATGGCTAGAACATGAAACGCATTGAGCGATATTCACTCACAAGGTAGAAATATTCTCATATCTCACCACACACGAAGTTTGAAAAGTGCAGACCTCTTTGATACATTGTTGCAGATCATCATAGTGTTAAAACGTTTCAGTGCAATCACGAGGATAACATTTACCTCGTAAATTCACAGTGATCTTGGGAGAATTTGCTGTTTAAATTTTTTTAAACATTATAAAACTAGTATGATCCGTGTAGTCCCTGGGTCCACTCATGTTGGTGGCTTATTTAAACTCGTTATATGTATAGAAGTTTAAACGAGTAACTTTATACTGTGCCGCGCGTGCATTTATCGTTATCTTAACGAGAATCGGCAATTTTCTGGCCGACTTCGTCGCACGAGGTAACTTCTTTCAGTATCACGACGCACAAGTATGTATAGGAATCGTTGGGTTTTGTTAGCCAGACTAAAATTGTTTGAGTAGTTGAAACTGTGAGAAAAGATCACATGTTGATTTGCTAGTATGGACAACACACAGCACACACAGGGTATGTGCTTATTCGTAATTGGCCCCTGAGAGTGAAAGCCTCCATCCAACAAGTATCTGAGTCTCTTTTAACTTCAAAATGTACGAATAAAAAATTATATTTCCGAAATCCATCATAATATCCCAACTCTTCTCTCGCACCACACCCGAGAATGGAAAGGCTATAGTTTTGATTTGAACTCCATTTCGTCATGGAACAATTTATTCTCGTTATTAATTTAATTTTCATATAAATAAACGTGAAAGTGAACTGCTAATATCAGGATCATTAACATTTGTATCTAATTATTCTAGACTGAAACACATCATTAATTACTGATAAATTAAATTTATTACATTGGTTAATTCATTGGAATATAAATAATTTTTGAATTAACCATGAGAAGTCTTTAACATTGAGACCCATGATATAATTCAAGTACTATTTAATCTATGAAAATTATTGTTTAATTTCATTGGATACAGTTTGCTCTATTGCAGTAATATTCCGCAATCTTATAATTGTAAACAAAGGTTTTGAATTACTCTCGAAAAAATTTCAGCAATAATATAAAATATAATCGAAATGATAAACTTTCATGAATAAATACTAGAGGGAATAGTATCAGAAGAAACAGACGAGTTCATATAGTCTGGGCATGAGAACTGGACCGTTCCAGATAACACTCCTACTTGGTTTCTAAACCCCTTGCAATTTTTTCTACCCCCTCTCCACGTCTCACATGTATTGCTGTGCATAGTCATCGAGGCACTTCTTCTGGACCTCACTTGAACTCCTACGCGTCTTGATAAGTATTACCAACACCCTTCACCCGAAGAATCTCTCATCTATCTTTCAATCCTCTGAATTTTTTCTCCACTCTCCTTCTCTACACTTCAGAACTATCACGATTCACTATGATACTTCACGAATGAACAGTGAAGTTTTAAATTAATATCTAGTACACAAGTGTCAGACACTGAAATGAGTTTCCTAGGATAAATTGATATTACCAAATTCTATCTATTCGCATATTAGTTTTACACGATTTTTTAAGTGCATGATAGACATCTAACACTTTACATCCCACTTGGAGAATTCATAATATTCTAATTCAAATAATTTAATGCATTGAACTATGCAATTCTCCATTTAAAAAAGAATTGTTTCAAATTCCTGACTCAAAAGAATTAATGACGAAATTGATACGGCATTAAGTGAATATATTCACGTGAATTCCAGAGAAACCTGGACACGTGCGAACACATGTAGGAACAACTTTAGCATCTAATGTATAAATAGGTACTTTGTTTATCGTTTTTCCTTGTAGAGTTCTTCCTGGTATTGCACGTACTTACGTGTAGCCTACAGTTTAAATACCTCTATTTCTTTATTCTTATTTTTCCTACCGCATCCTTTTTCTTTCCATTCTTCTGGAAGTCCCCTCTGGAGTGAGAGCACTGCTGGACACTCGATATGTGTACTTCTCATGGTGTACAACCTGGGTTATACTGGCGTGCGCCAACTCTGAAGATAATGTAATCTACACCAGGAGGCGCAAGATTATGCATCCCATGAGATTCACGAAGAAGATTCCAGGGTGATCTATGGTCCACGTTGGTCTCACTATCCATGCTCTAAGGTTGTGGCTCTTGCAAATTCTTGGACGCTAGCTACTGTGACCATTTTTTTTCCTCCTCTTTCCGTTTACTATTCTCAGAGTTACATTGTTGAATAAATTGTGTACCGAGCATCGTGGATTAAAATCTATTTGTTTGCATAGTAATCCACGTCTTTTCAGGTATCACTTTGGAGGCTGATACTTTCAAGTAAAATAATCATTGAAACTACTAACGTACTCTTGTGATCATGCACCATCGGGACACCCTTCGTTTTTATAGAATTAATTGGGAGATAGTACTTTTTTCTTAATTTTTCAGAATTCTTAACATTTTTTCATCATTTTTACACAATTATTCTCTTCTTATTTGTCTTCCTAATGCTCCCACTCTTCCTCGTCGTATAATATTTTAGTCATTATTCTTTGGTAATAATTCATGGTCGTTGAAAAAAAAATAAAAAAATTCATCATCTTTGGATTTACTTGAAAAAGTATGTAAAAGTATGTATTCTCTCTTCAGATCACAAAGTATAGGGGATCGGGACAAAAAAAACCTGTAGTTTAAAATGGACCAGATTTTTGGGGAGTGAAAGCCTTCATGCGGATATCTAATAAAATTACTCGATACTGGAGAGATGCTGACGCATTTTCACGATTTTATTTATATTTTTTTATATATGACTGTTAAATATGCACATTTGCACCTTCGTAGCAGTCAGTTGAGGAACAAATTTGATTATTTCAAATTCTAAAAATGAATACACCTATCATCGGAATTTTTCCAATAATTTCCATTCAATTTTGAATTACCCATTATCGAGTAAATTCAGGGAAAGAATGTCGAAGATCTCGAATCATTTTTTAAAATCTCAAATAACAATTATTTCCCGGAACATGAAGCTCTCCTTGGACTCGGCAATCAGCCCATGATCAAAGTATGCAATAAGTCCATTTGTTACATTTTATGAAATGCCAAACGGTGCAGTACAAAGGGAGAAAAGTTGACTAACGAAACATTAGTTGGGAATATCGATAGTCACCTGTTGGATTGGCGTTTCACGACTCTAGCTGAGAAGCGTAGTGGCGAGATGATCGACCGCCACAGTTACTGAGAGGTGAGTGAGTGTAGACTACACTGTAGAGGCGAACGAGCTGAGAATTCTCAACAGCAGTGAACCCTCCAAAGCCGCAGTTGTATATACAGATATATAAAGCGTCGGCAAGTGAATATCCTTTGATAGATGAGTACGCCGGTGTTACGAGGAGATGCTTGTTTGTCGATTCATGCCGTTTCGCATGGATAGGGACTATTTTCTTGTACCAATGAATCGATTGTTTTAGGCTTGTTGTTACCATAACAATTTTACGAATTTTAAAGGTTAACAGATTCACTGATTAAATGGATTTATCCATTCGAAACTTTAAATCTTCCTTTCCTCGAGCATTTTTACTTATTTAATCATGAATCTGTTTAGTATGCATCTCGAGAGTTTCGAAAAATATATACGTATGGAAAGCAAATTTTAGAATTTCAATGTTTCGCCTCAAGTGAGAGTTGAACTCTCGATTTTTTATTCTACCACAACCCACGGAGACAAGGACGTTTTCAGTGGAAGGACGACGACGGCTTTGACCGGTTCAGCGACTCCATTCTGCTTTGCTTTCAAGCTAGAAAGATCAAGGGGGATTTCATTAAAAATTCCGGTAACTTTTTTTTACAACTCTCATTGACATCAATATTTGCATAATTTTCGGATGATTATGCATCCTCCGGAACTTTTGTGTGGTGTTAAACTTTCCACTGAAATTTGCTCATTTTTCTTCTAAGCTTACTCATGTGGTAAACAGGACAATGTATTCTCAGTGATAAAATTGTCTATTTTCAAATACTGTGCCACGCCCCATCGCGTACCTTATTCGTGAAGCGGCCTCTAACGCCTGCGCTTGGATTTTCATGCGTGGGTAAAATCCACTTTTTAAATTCGAATTCGTTAGGAAATGCTTCAATCGGGACGCTTTTCTACTGCAAGTCGAGGCCTTAGTCGTTTATATCAACTAGTCACTGCAAATGTTCTTTTTTTTCTCTTTCAAAATACTACTCAATTCAATCTTATCACTACCATGGCATTTGAACAAAATGTTTTGAGACAAGAACGGGTATGTAATTACCTTCTTTATAAAAACGTTGATGAAAACATTTCTCAAATAATGTTGATCTTCCTTCAAACATTCTTTGCGGTGGAGAATTTTATGAAGGATAGATTTTTTTTTATCGTACAAGTTTTCATAAATCATTCCAGTAAACTGAGAAATTATCTGCTAGGATTTGAAGGACAATCGTTTCGCGGATCTTGCTATCAAGATTCTCATTCCACGTAATTTCACGTGACCAACTCAAATCTCACGTTTAAGTATTTTGTTGTCATAGGGATTTTCTGGACGACTACTATTTCTTGGACACACTTAATTGTGAACAAACGTTCTTACCAACAGAGAGATGTAGGTGCGATTTTTTCTTTTATGATTATGAATGAGGTACATATCTGAAATAATGCCACGTATCTTCTTTACTGTGAATAGAAGAGACTAGTCTGCCTGCATATGTAGGCTAATGTCATGAAAGCATGACGGACAACCGCAGACAACACAACGGTGATTGATGACACGCGTCATCATTTGGTTAAAAGCATTCATAAACATTTTAACCAAGGATTATCACTAGTTTTGTGCCAAAAATTCTTACAATTTTTTACGGTGAAAATTGATTTGACGCACGATCATGCATATTTCAGGATTTCCATCTTATTTTTTTTAAATTCGTCTTTTATTTCGCCATAAGTCACGCCCTCGTCAAAGATAATGACTGATTGATCTGCAATGCGATTTTACTCCATGCCTGAATCGATGAATTATCGATTTGGAACCGGAATCAAGAATTTTTCCACATCAAATTTTTTTCACTGAATTCTTTTCTTCGCTCTCCTTTATCCAGCTGGATGGAGAGACAGGAATGAAGTCTGCCTTCCGGCGAGACGTCGAGAACTGCATACTCGCGCTTGCATAAACCTATTTCACCCTTGGTCGATTCAAATCGATTATGCCGATTCGACGGACATACACACCCGCGCCAATGTACTCTGGTACTTGTCACGCAATCGCTCTCTTTCGTGAGGAGAATTAAATAGTCAATTTTTTTTTTTCGCGTATCAGAGAGGTATTTTTAGCCCTCCAGCAGTAACGCACTACACGTAATTGATCGATTGCTCTTTCAGAATTTTTTTTTAACAGACATAGTCTCTCGAAATGTACTATCGCAATTGGCATCCACGTGAGTAGGTGTGAGGTTGGTACATGGCGTTGCAAAAATCAAGCAAAGGAACTTCGATGATTTTTTATTTATTTGTCTGTATCTCATAGGAGAACATTTTTCAGCGTCCGCTCTGATTTTGATGAACTTGGGGATACGTATATGTCTATTGAAATTGAAGAGAGTAGAATTTTTTTTATCGGTGGGAAAATATTTCCAAGTGGTAAAACTATTCCTCGAAGTTCAGACCCGAAAGAGGTGTGTTTGTACGGTTTCACATATTCCCAGTTTTGTTCCATTTAATTATTAAAACTGCAATTATGTCAAACGGCACAAGCAATCCTTTTGTGTGTGAACTTCAAGAGATAGTTTCACTCTCTACACACAGAAAACACTGAGCGTAGAAGACGCGCAGAAGTGCGTAATCACTGCACATGTGTGCGTACTTCTCGTTCTCACAATCGAACGTGATGTACGCACACTCGGTGCGTGATGTACGCACTCTTTTTGCGTGATGTACGCACTCTTTTTGCGTGATGTACGCACACTTGTGCGTGATCTACGCACACTTGTGCATGATCTACGCACAGAAGTGCGAGATGTACGCACAGTTGTGCGTGATGTACGCACAGTTGTGCGTGATATCGACACACGGTAAATAAGCGAAATAAAGCGAAATAGACGTTAATATGGGATCAGGAGGGAGTTTTTCCAGTTTTTCGTAAGTATCTCGGTGAATAAGCGAGATAGAGCGAAATAGATATCAATATTGAATCAGGAGAGAGTTTTTTCAGTTTTTCGCTATCATCTCGGTAAATAAGCGAGATAGAGCGAAATGGACGTTAATATGGGATCATCGGGGAGTTTTCCAGTTATTCGCGATTATCTAGGTGAATAAGCGAGATAGAGCGGAATAGACGTTGAGATGGAAGCAGGAGGGAGTTTTTCTAGTTCTTCGTGATTATCTCGGTGAATAAGCGAGATAGAGCGGAATTGATACCAATATTGAATCAGGAGAGAGTTTTTTCAGTTTTTCGCTATCATCTAGGTAAATAAGCGAGATGGAGCGAAATGGACGTTAATATGGGATCATCGGGGAATTTTTCCAGTTTTTCGCGATTATCTCGGTGAATAAGCGAGAGGAGGCGAAATGGACGTTAATTTAGTATCAGGAGGGAGTCTTTTCACTTTTTCGCGACTATATTGGTGAATAAGCGAGATAGAGCGAAGTAGACATATGGAATTATGAGGAAGTTTTCACATGAAATAATGTCCTCTTGATCCCAAATTAACGTGCATTTCGCTCTATTTCACTTATTCACCGGTATAGTCGTGAAAAATCTAATAAACTCCCTTCTGATCCTAAATTAACGTGCACTTCGCTGTATCTCGCTTATTCACTAAGGGAATGACGAAAAACTGGAAAAACTCCCTGGTGATCTCATATTGACGTCCATTTGGCTCAATCTCGCTTATTCACCGAAATAATCACGAAGAACGGGACCAACTCCCTCCTGCTCCCAAATTAACGTCCATTCCATTCTATCTCGCTTATTCATCGAGATAATCACGTAAAACTGGAAAAACTCCCTCCTGTTCTCATATCAACGTCCATTCCGCTCTATCTCGCTTACTCGCCGAGATAATCGCGAGAAACTGGAAAAACTTCCCGATGATCCCATATTAACGTCCATTTCGCTCTATCTCGCTGATTTACCGAGATGATAGCGAAAAACTGAAAAAACTCTCTCCTGATTCAATATTGATATCGTCGCCTCAGAGTGAATGGGGCGTAAGTGCCAAAAACACGAAATTCTTGTGTGAAACGGGCGTATGTCCACTTATCACTCCAAAATGTTTTCAATCACTCCAATGACCTCTGGAACATTATTTGGATAATTGAAAATTGAAATAACAAAGTGGCGTAACTACCAATTTTAAAATGAAAGGGACGGATTTCCACACTTACGCCCTTTTGTTACTTCCTTTTTAAACGTTAAATAATTGTTGAAGTTAAGGGGGGGTAGGGTTAATTCGGTCAAAAAAAGGCATATTTTTATGAATTTTTATTGACGAAACAGTGAATATAAATGATGTTGTTCCCATGGGGTATTCTTAAGTCACATTCCAAGAAGACTCTGTGAATTTTTCGTGGAAAAATATAAAGATTTGAGCCAGTGGGAGCAACTCTTGTCAGGCGCCTCGGAAAAAAAGCGTTTTGCGGTGGACAGCGGAACTCAAGACTGGATCATCTAAAACGAAAAAAGCGAAGTGATTCCGTTTGTTTATAAGATTACCCAGGTAACCCTGTCGAGAAAATTTTTTTTTTCACTTTTTTTTCACGTTTATGTGTTATTATTTTTTATTTTTTTACTAATATTGCGTAAAAGGCCTTGGAAAGCCTATTGGAGCAATATTAGTGGAGATACGCCTTTTTGTTATTTTGAAGAAAAAAAATCGGGAAGAATGGCTCTTACGCCCCTTTTACTCTAAGGTGACGATATCCATTTCGCTCTATCTCGTTTATTCACCGAGATAATCACGAAAAACTAGAAAAACTCCTTCCTGATCCCATATTAACGTCTATTTCGCTTATTTACCGTGTGTCGACATCACGCACAGCTGTGCGTAGATCACGCACTTCTGTGCGTAGATCACGCACTTCTGTGCGTAGATCACGCACAAGTGTGCGCAGATCACGCACAAGTGTGCGTAGATCACGCAAAAAGAGTGCGTACATCACGCACACGTGTGCGTACATCACGCACCGAGTGTGCGTACATCACGTTCGATTGTAAGAACGTGAAGTACGCACACATGTGCAGTGATTACGCACTTCTGTGCGTCTTCTACGCTCAGTGTTTTCTGTGTGTAGATGTATTTTTTCGCTCATGAAAAAGTACCTGTTCCTTAGATTTCAAGAAAGAATAAAATATCCCCAGCTCATCAAAATCTGAGAGAGGCACCAGAAAAAGTTTCCTTGTCAGTCGTTAAAAATAACACTCACAAGCAATTATTGATGTGATAAGAATAGATTCTTTCATTAGTAATTTTTTGAGAATATCTCGGAAATTAGGTAGACAGCGGAAGTTCTACTTTATCCTCTTTTGCACAGAATTTCAAGAGCTACAAAGAAGATCTCGGCAAAAATCGCACTATTTTGTTTAGCATCCAAGATATTCGCAAAACATTTTACCTCATCAGTACTGTATTGTTTATGCTCATGACATTCTTCTCTAGAAAGTGCAAAGATTCCGTATCAATATCATTTGAGTCACCAAATTAGAAGACACTGGAGCAAACTCGACTCACCGAATTTAAATCATGTCACGTCATAGTCTAATTAATTGAATCACTGATAAAACATTGAAATATAGTTATCAGTTTCAAATACTATCCCTGAGCTGTTCAACTCGTCTACTTAACGCGACAACTCGTTTATCTGACAGAAAACCGATATATTGATATTGCCAACCACAATCAGATAGATTTAAACTTCTCTTCCTCACTCTCCTATAGCTATTGAAACAGGTACTTGGCATTGGAAATCTTCTGGATTGGGAATAAAACCCGTCTTCCAATGCGTCTGGTGAGTAACAGCTTGGGTGTATCAATCATCGATCTACATACTGGATGAAATAGAATTATTACACAGACCAAATCCAATTCTCCGTACAGATTCTATCAGAACTAGTCTCACGAATATATTATTAATATTATTGAAAAATTATTTATACCTTTCAGATATTTCGATTTCAATTTTAACACGAAGCACAGAGAGGCTCAGATTCAAATCGATTCAATTGACTAATCGTCATGATCAACGTATTTCATTTATCATGTCAAAGATACGTGCTTCTATATGAGAAATTTATTACTGAGGAATGAAAATAAAGATAATTACTTCAGAGTAATATTTATTGGCAATATTTCAAATTAATGAAAATAATATTTTTCTGGTAATTTTTTTCCTGGTAAAGAGAAGAATGACTGGATTTGATTACTCGTTTCTTTTTACTCAACCTTCTAACTCTTACGAACGGCGAATTCAATCTCTTCACATATTGCAGGACAAAACCGACCTGTGTGACAAAATGAACCATAAAATGCTCTATTCCACAAACATTTCACTTCTTCAATCAATTTGATGGTGAATTGTGTTAAGGAAGCATAGCAAGCTGACTTGAATTGAGTATAAAAAATCTGTTGGCCTATCGAATTAGAAAAATATTGCACAAAAGTTTCTAAGACACTGACATGCAATATCGAGATGCTTGAATTAATCATCTGGAATAATTGTCGCAAGTATCAGTGATACAGAAACTCAGATACTTGAGATACTCATAGCGAAAATTTGACAAAAATTTGCTTCTTGAGCAAAGCGAGGCTGCCAATTGACGTAGTTCATGTTGACGGGGTCCTCACTTTGCTTGGTTAGAAAGTTAGTTCTTTATTTCCTAGATGCAAAAAATCACTATAAGCTCCATAGGTGATTGAGATCGAGTAATCTCGAGATTTTTCCAAGGCACAGTTCTGATTCAAGGTTAGTCCAGACTTAGAAAGTCAAAAACGATCTACTAGCCTTACTCTGATTTTAAAGAGAAGCTTAGCAAGATGTTAGCAGCCTACTCCCACTAAGTAATGATTCTGAAGGATCATACGAAGCGAAATCCAGATGAATCCTCCCAATCATATTTTATCAAGATCGTATCAAACCCAAAATGACCCATCGAGAAAAACTCAATAATAATCACAAGTAATTAGATTTAAGATTTGTTTAGGTTTGAATATTGCGGAAACTTGTATGATTATCCAATACTATTCTTCCATCGAAACTTTTCTAACCTCCCAATTAAATCCTCAAAACTCAAGAAAGCCCTCAAAATTGAGGAAATACTTGATGAATCAATGAGCTACTGTAATGATGTCGAAGATTTCTTTGAAAACCAAAATATATTGACTAGAATGTGCCTTTTACGTTTACAAGCTATAACACAGCTTGACCGTACTTTCAGCAAATTCACTTACACGTTGTTAATATCAAAGCATCCGACACCGAAGAGCGGTAACACGCCTACGGCCATCTATTCTTCATGAATGCTGTCTGTATGTAGCCACTTCCACGTGTATTTCGTCTTCTTTCTACCTTCGTACTCAAAATGGATAAATAAACAGGAGGTTGAATGTGAGGTCTCTGCTTTCTTCTAGTCGGACACGCGACCCCCATGTTTATAAACGTGAGAGAGACCCGGGCGGGGCGCGTGTACGCCGCTAGCCAGTTACTTCACGGTTTTTTTCCTCTACCTCAAAGTTTATTTTTAAAGTCTCGATTCAATCCCGTGAGAAGTAAGACTCGCCTTTGGCCCTGATGCAATATAGGACTCCGTTCAGTTTCTTCAATCAACCAAATCCCTTTTAATCTCACCATTTTGGAATTCAATTATTTTATTGAACAAATCAAGTGATTTTGCAACTTGAATAAACATTTTCTGTTTGTTTCCTTTTTTAAAATAGATCACTAAGAATCAGTAAGTAAATTTATTTCACTAGAATAAATTTTTTTAAAATAATAATGAGACTTTTCTCGAAATCAGAAAGATTCCCACGTAGCTTCTGTGCTGCATTAATTTCCGTCTCCCTTTTCCCTCTTATTTTCTATTGAACCACGAGTGAACTTAACTCAGTTCCGAGCTTACCTCATGACCCGAGGTTGCACAGTATCGAATTGAAATCGATCGTGATTGGAAGAAGAGGGGTTTCAGGGTGAGGCTTATGCAGCTGAGTTTCTTGCTTCTTTATAGAACTCTCTCACCAAGACCTGCTAACACACATGCATAAATAGTATCAATATCCCTTATCATCTGAGCTCGTTATGTACTTGAAAAAAAATTCTTCTACAAGGAAAATAAGAGGATCTTGAAATGAAAACTTTGAAGGTTTAGTAACCTCTCCACTGAGATCTTTTACCCACAAAATTATCAGATTATTCTTTGGTTGGACACTGTTACAAATATCTTATCGACAATTCGAATTGAGGTTAAACAATTCTCATGACTTAGGAAGGTGAGAAGAAAGTGATTGAACAAAAAATCCAATCATTACGAATAAAATGAAATGTATCGCAAGACGGGTGTCATGAGCTGATTTTAATTGGGGCTCTAGGTTGGGTAGTAACTGCTAAATCACGAAGCTCCTCGGAACGATGAAAGACATAGAATCGCACGCCTCGCCTCTAGCAACTGGGACAGATCCGATTGTAATACTGGAGTACACTTACTTTTATTTAGTTCATACTGAATAACGTCGTATAATTTCAGTTGATCCAATATTCTCGTGAGAGAAATACGGATAAAGGGATCCATAAGATTTATCGTAGTTTTGAGCAAGAGGAATCTGAAATGTAGAAACAATTGCAATAAAATATATGAATGGTCATACAATAACAAAGGATTATGTATTGATTTGATTGATCAAAGACTCAAGATAATATATTGTTGAAAATTATTAGCATTCGAAGGCTCTCAAAAAACCTTCACATTTTCTCAAGAAGAAAATTATTATCTGCTAGTTTTCCTTCATGCTTTCACTTTCATATCCTGCCAATTTTGCCAAACGTAAAATTTTTCATTACAAAGATTCCAATTGATATCGAAAAGAAGAGAAATACAATTCCTGCAAAAATAAGTGTAAGTTTTGACTGATAATTTCAGAACAGCAATTTGATAAATTAATAAATTAAATTATTTCCCATCGCGAATACCAATCTCAATGGTATTTGATTGCCGATACAACGAGCTAACGAGCGTAAATAAAATAAAATGAAGAATTTGAAGAGATAAAAATGAACGGGAGATCATCAAGTTCAAGAGCACTGGGTGAGGCGCAAGGCCTTCGGCCCGGCGTGGCTCGTTAGCGCCGGTGACGTCGCACACTCCAAGACTCTCTCGGTCAGTACCAAAGTACTTGTCGATTCCGTAATTGCAGCTTGCAAAGAATTTCTTGCATTTTATTCGTTTTTTCGTTCCTTCTCTATTCAGTTTTTTTTGCTCTCACTCGACACCTCAACTGTCAATAGGATCATCGACTTGTGCGCTCCTGATGAGTAGCGATACGAGAATAATATAAGCCAGGGAAACTAGGCAATCTTGGAATTATTGAATCATATTAGGAAGAAAAATTGAAAAAAAAACTCGAATGAAAAAGCCCTGATTCGCAAAATAGCACTTGATGCAACGAAATTTATTGTAGAGATCATGATGAGTTGAAGTGTCAATCAAAATTTATTCTTTTCTGTGAGTGGAATTTACTTATAGTTTCTTTCACCTAGATACAAAGATTAAAATCTATTTTTAAAACTTCCATGACTTTTCATAATAATAATAAGAAAAACGTAGTTTTGAATATGTTTATTGGAATGGAACGAAAGAATGATTAATTTTGACATCATTTGTATTATGAAAATAATAATTTTATGCAAATTAAATTTATGTGAATCTCTCGATTTTCACGTAGGTGGTAACATTATCCAGAAGAATCCTCAAAGCACTCTCACCAACTAGTCTAAATATGTGATTGTAAAAAAAAGTGACGTTGTAACGTAATGTAACGGACCAACAAAGTGCATTTAGCAGAATTAAATTCTTCAATGCAGCATATACAAACTCGTGAGGAAGTCGTGAGTTACTCACGTATTCTAGCGTGAAAATGTGTTGCCCCGTGACCCAGTGACACCCAATTGTAAAATATTATCAGTTGAGTACAAACACTGAGAGACGCTGCAACGATCACACCCCAAGTCAATTTGAAGTTTAAATTCCATGGATGCCAATGTGAATTCCATTCAGAATTAAACTTCAAGTCTAGAGTGATAGATTGCTACTTCTGTTCATTCCCACGTTACCAATTATATTCCAATTCGTCTCTCTATCATCTTTTCATATTTTCCAATAAATAAACACGTATTGAATGATAGTTTTTGTTTTATTATCTATTTACAGTGAATGACCACACAAAACTTTCTCGAATTTAATTAATTTGAAATCAGAAAATTTTCTCATAATTGAAACAAAAAAAACAACCAATAATATCATTGTATTTGCTCATTAAACTTCAGCAAACAGAGAATGAAAGTTTATCGAATGATCAGACACCTTTGAACCATCCACTTTCGACAAATCTTTATTCAAATTTTTTTTTTCCATTCAATTTATTTACTCGATGAAATCACATTAATAATTGAATCGACTATTTCGAAGTTGAAACATTAATATAATTTTCACTTATGATCAATAGTAAATGATTTAAAAGCTCCTCGTTTTTCCATCTGACACCCACGCACGTTATAATATGTATCTCTAAGGATAGCTATAAGTTTTTTTTTTCGATCATTTTCTATTCGTGTAATTCCCTCCGGGACCGGAAAGCGTTCGTATCAATTCACCAACTTCCCCCTTCGTTTCTCAGCTACTTGTCCGATATTACCAGGTGTAAGACACGATATAATGAGGCCGATTATCAGTCTCTTCCGTGTAGTTAAATCATAAACTAATATTTCATTTTTCTCAATGCACATTTGTTTCATTTTCAATATCATGAAAGTCATTTAGTTTTAGGAATTAAACTTCGATTGGGTCAAGGAATTCTATATCAAGAAGATTAGAAAGAAAGTCTGGTTGGGGCTGTATGAAAATTAAGGTATCGGACCTTCCAAATACAATGAAGGAAATGTTCTTAATCAAAACAAAACCAAGAAGTCGATTTTTCATTTATCCATTTTGGTATAGCATGAAAGAATTAATAATTTTGGAAGAATGGCAGAACTTCATAGTTCATGATTTCACATTCAACTCAATTGTCATGAAATATCTAAAAACTTCTGGAAAATCAAGATCTTTCCTCATCGTTGGTGATGAGAATTATCTCAGGATTCATTGAACCCATTTCTTTTTACAATTAGAGTGAAATTCTTTAAATTCATGAAAATTGAAACAAGAATAAGATTACTGAGAAAGTTCAAATTTTAGGTATTTTTCAAACAAAAATACATCTTTCCCCATTTTTTAGTGAGTAGAAATTACACTGAGAAAGAAAAAGTGGTAAACACTATCAGATATTATTGCCATTTGTTCTTAGCAAATATTTTTTTTTTGAATGATCAAAAAAGTTGTTGAATTTACCGAATTTAATTAATTCGAAAAAATTAATTAGTTGAATTGACTAAATTCAGTAACTTTAAAAGCTTTTTTGATTATTAAAAAAAAGTATTTCCTAAGAACCAATGCCTCTATATTTGATAGTTTTCACCACTTTTTCTTCTCAGAGTATGACATTTTTTGAGAAATCGAAAAAATAAACACTGATGATTAGAGAAAAGCGGGAAAGCAGGTCGTAACAATTCCTAAAATTTTAAATCCAGTATATCAACAGATAAAAAATATCTGGAAAGCTTGAAAAAAAAAGAAATTCAACTTTCGTTGAATATCTCCAACAATCGTTAATTAAGTTCTCGATGCCAGGTGCGAATAAAACAGTTGTAGGAAGTTGAAAATCAACCATCATATCGAAAATGTATATCCAACTGTACAACCCACGCGTCCACTCGACATGAATTGTCGTTTCTGCGTTTTATATTGCTGTACCGTGATAAGTTGAAATTTTAAATTAAATAGGCACGCAGTGTATTACGCGTTAGGTTTGGCGTACTCTGGATTGGTAAACACATACCTCGTTCTGTTTGAACAGCGTGGAGTATGAAAGAAAGAGTTTAACACTTCATTGGACACTCTATATAATGTCCGTCAATACTCGAGTGAAAACTCGTCTTTTCGTTGTACCAAATCTACTTCTGTTTATGTATAAAGATAGATAGAAATGACATTTGAAAGAAAAAAAAACGGGATTACAAAGCTTACAAAAATTTACGTGGGCTATCTAAAATTTTCTCTATTGGAATGAAATCTTTTGCTTCATAAATTGGAATTTCCAGGTATTCTGATAAAGAAACTTTAACTAACATCCAACCTTTCTGTTTCTTTTCTTTTTTTTTTTTTCTTTTTTGTAATCTATTACTCGTCTATTTTCATAAAGTAGGTTACACGCCTCCGTTTTCACTCAGCGACACTGCCTGCGATTTCATCGCCAGAAGAAATTGAAGAAGAAGAATCGAAACATTTAAACGCTTTTCCCTTCTACGTATCCCAAACGAGGGATCATTAGAGACAGCAATAGAAAGAATGAATTCCGGATTCCAAAAGTATATGGTTGGTGGTGTATAATACCGACCCGGATCCCATAGTATCAAGAATCACGAGTGCCTTCCTGTTTTTGCCATGACAACGAATCCTAAATCCTCTAAGACGCGTATAAAATTAAAGAAAAAAAATGAAAAGGCTGTAAATAAGAAAAATAAAGAAATAAAAAATTCACAATCTCGTGATTCTACGTTCAAAAGGTTGAACGATTTACATGAAATTTACATTCACAGTGACTACTGGTGGAAGTTAGGAGTCAGTAGTGGAATATACGAGACACAAAGCAGGCAGAGTAACATTGGTGATGTGTACCTGGTAAACCGATGATACGGTGACCCAGTAGGAGGAGTTTGTAAACGAACCTCAGGCATTTGTCTATGCTTTATAGACGTGGGAAAATAGTAATAGCCTGGGCCTCTTGAGGAGAGCCCGTGACTCAGAGGACCCATTGGAGTCGAGGCCAGCAAAAACTTACTGCTACCACATCTAACAGTTTGACATGGGACTCTCCCAAGTGAACGTACGATTTAAAGTAAAATACGATAACGAAGTCTAATGTAACCATCGTGAAATTCAATTTAAAAGCTCAGTTGAATTGTCCCTGGGAACAGGATTCATTTATTTATATTTAAATTGGTATTTCCGTGATACTGGAACTAAAATATACGTAACAATTGACTTAAAATCATTAGAATACAACAATTGCATAACGTTATTTACTTTCTGACTTTATTCAAGGAATGATTCGTTTCTTTTTCTCTTTCACTTTTTTTTTCTTGACTCTATTTTTCATTCTTTTTGTTTTCAAGTTCGTGTTACAAACAAAATACCTGACTGTTAGGAATCGAGCTAGTATTGACTGCCATGCTGGTAATACATAAATCCTGATAGTGTTGGCAAGTACCAATGGACCCCAATCGCAGGCCTGAGACACAACACCACACCTTTTTCCGAGTCAAACTGGAATACTTTTTCAAGTGTCTATATGTATCACCCTGGAGGGAGTTATGTTTTGTTTTCTGCTGTTCTTTTTGTTTTATTACACCTCTACCTTTTTTTTTCTCGTGCTGCATTGAGACGAATCACGAAAAATTGAGCAATGGAATGACTTGGAGGGCGGAGTTGCTGTTCAGTTGGCTAATGCCGCTTATAATGACATCGTTATCGTGGTATTTCCGTACTTATTATTTCGTTATGTGAAATAGCCAATTGCTGATTTTTATTACACTATTTGCTAGTTACTCTCAATGACTTATTGACACATTGTAATCAATTTTTACGGTAATTCTCATACTTTGTTTAATATTGTTGGTAATATCTCGACGTGATTATAGTCCTATTGACTTAATAGATTATTCAATTCCATATGAATGTAGTCTTTGAAATTTCTCGTTTTTTTCACATGGTAAAAAAATAGATTATTGCTTTTCTAAGTTAACTGTGGATTATTTTGTAGAATATCATCTGATCTTCTCTGATATTGAAAAATATTTGTCCAAAAAAATTGGATTTATTAAACAGAACAGCTATTTGCTCATTGAATATGATTTAATTAACGGGCTCAGCAATTGAATATTAAACAATATACTGTACATTCAAATATAACTGAGAAATTAACAAAAAATGTCAGTTACTGGAACACTGTCAGAAACTGCTATCTGCTATCGGAAATGATTTTACCCAAGAGGGGAGAAATCTGCTTCTGGACACTCAAAACTGTTGGAGAGCATGAGAAGAATGAGTTACTGATTGAATCATAGAGGAGACCAGGACAAAGTGACCCTCCGGGGCAGAAAAATCCAGATTTTTTTCCGAGGTGAAGAAATATCAGTGTCATCAACAATTGATCATTTTTCCCCTTAATAGTGATGTCAAAAACCCCTCAAACTGGAACAAAATCTCCAAATTAGTTTTTTTTTTAATATAGGATATTTGAAAAAGGTTTTTTTTCTTTAAAATATAGAATCTGTCATTTCGAATAGACTCATGCTATGTGAATGAAAATCATCCGAAAACTCATGTAGTGGAAATTGAGAAATCAAATATTTCAGTTGGACAAATTTGGAAAATACATGAAAAGAATTTTATGACATTTTCGAGTACATTTTTGCATATAATTATACTTCAAAGTACTTACATTTATACTAGAAATACTGAAATTGTCAGATGTCTACTACTTCCAGTATTATAAATAGAATCTTGCTAAAAATCCACTTCCTAATAAAGTTTTATCTCTTCGATCATTGAATACATTATTACAGATGATATAAAAAATATCCATTAACTGAATAATCATTTACTAATTTAATATAATATTTCAATATCAACCGTATTTCTGTTCAATAATAATAACTGATCAAGTTACAACTGAATTACAAATGCCATATTCTCTGATATTGCCTCCATCATAACAATCATTTTCAAACTTTTTAGAGGCGAGCAATTTGAATATCATAGCCATAGAGGATAGAAGAAGAGATCTCTTCTATCCTCCATGATCATAGCTCAACTTTTGTTTGGTATTTCTCGAACTGGAATTTTTCCCCCCAGAAAAACTCAGACATTTTTTCCCCTAGAAATGCCCCGGCGTAGTTTTTTTATCCCTAAAGTTAGAAGGAAAACCCATGAGCTGACTACACTGAGAAATATGCAAAAGAATCCGAAAAAATTGAGATGATGTTCCAACATGTCTGCATCGTTGGAAAGTTCTTTTCTCAATTTTTTTCGTAGATGCCTTTACTCTGAAAAGGAACCGGTTCTTTCGCCCCACGGGTCCATTTTGCCCCTATGCATTATGTATTCGTATCAAACATTCGTTATGATACTACGGCTGAAGTCAGTAGTATCAACCACATAATGTTTTAGAATATTTAATCGAAATATTTGAAAATAATTTTTATAAAGAATTTTTCCTAACTTTTCTTTCTTCCTCATGTCCAAGGTCGCTATTCAAACTTTCCCCCGCCCTCTTTCAATCTACACCGATTCATTTTGCCTGCCATGTCGTCTAGTCGCTGGAATGACTTATATGCTACGGTTCATGGAGCAACCGACCTTATCAGGAATCATTAACCGTTTGCCGACACAGAGCATACGTTTGAATATATCCTAGTATATGTGACTTCTCATTGGTACTGTTCCGCCATTTGGAATCGGATCGCTGCGTCCAAAAGATTCCTTCAACATCCCCCTTTGCACCTCATTCCACTGTTTGTCTCATTTAATTGTCCCTAACATGACAATTGAATTGAAAGGCTCTAATCTGAATAAAAGAAAAACACAAATGTTATCGGCCTCTTTCATCCGTCAAGGCTGATTCATATTTCTTGAATCACCGCAACTACCTGTCAGAGTTTACCTTGGCTCCATTCATTTCATAATGATACTTGTGGATTTTATGTTTTTCACATGAATTCATTGTTTTCTTTTCAATTAATTTTTCATTCAACTGTCAAAATAATTACACACTGAAATTGTGTTGATTTAGTTGATATATGCAATAGAATTTAATCATTTTTTTTTGTTTCTTTTGTTGGGGAATAAAAATGTCACATATAATGGTCAATAAAATTTCGCTGAAATTTCTAATACTGTATCAATATCTCAAAAAGGAGAAAAATTTCTTCTCAAGTTGATCCGAGGTCACGATATGAAACCCACCTGCTAGTATCCAGCTTCCAGTTGAAGTCTATTATTAGCAAACCTGCACCTTTCTATCATTCCAGCATTTTCTTTTGTGTCCAATAGTGTATTGGTATGCAGCCTCAGTTTATAAATGCCACTTGGTATAAATGTGATACTCGTATACCTTTTATCGGAAACCAGGAAAGGCAGTAGAATCGCCCACTCGTATCAACAAAATCCCCTCTCTCCATTTCTATCGAACATAACGTAACTGAAACGAGTTCAATACTCTTCACACAATTGCACATTTTCTTCCAACACGTTACTCGTGTATTTTCCACTTCTATTGCATTCATACTTTTATTACTTCTTTTTATTAAAATCCTTTGGAGACAAAAACCGAAGAGTCAACGGCACATCTACTTTAGAATTTCACTAAGGCGCGAAAGTGGTGATTCTTATCAGCATGGCCAATCGTGCGAAAGTACTGTTGTTGTGTTTATCGTTCTTTGTAACAACCCAATCGTTGTTTTTAACACATCTGAGGAGTAACGAGGGGTGCAAGACATTGCCTTTATGGTTTTGATCCGCACGTTTTAGTTGTAAAGGAGCGCAAAAAAAAACAAAATATCTGTAAAAATTTCTCTATTATTGATTTGAATCTTGGAAGGTCGAATTGGGCGACTTCTTCCGGTCTCATTCCAGTTAGTTTCATATGCAAAATACCTTTGAACGTCTTGAGTTGAGATCTGTGCCGAGTGTTGGTTGCATATAATCGAGCTCGTATTGTTACTTACGCGCGAAAGTAGAAGAAATAAGGAGATAAGTTTCTTATCGTGGTGATTCATCGTTTTCAAGAGGGATAGAGGGTTTGGCTTTGACCTCTGCGGCGGCTGTATCTATCTTTCTTCATGCATGGGAAGTAGGAGAAGACCAGCGAATCACTTGGTAACAAAGCGACCTTTGGATCTTGACTTCCCTTCCTATTTTCACATTTCCTTCTGGATTTTCTCCCTGTTCTTGCCCGGAAAGACAGTCCTATGCTATGTAAATTCAATACGTGATCTCGGGTACATTCAGAATCGTCTTCTTCCTTTTGCTTTCCATTTGGTTGCAAACCCAAGCCCGGCACCCCTGGTTTATCTTACAGCACAGTACGATGCTGAGTTTGTTGCCTTTCATCGATCCATTGAGCACCAAACGCCCACACTAGTCGCAGCTGGAATTATATGCATCCATATATCTCATTGTTTATTACATATACTTGCTTGTCTTCTGTTTTCCTTAGATTACATTCTATTTCACGTTTCAATCTCGACAGCACGACTTCTAGATGAAATTTTCCATGTACTTTGAAGAATTTATTTCCTCTGCCACTTTACATTACTTGTTTTGATTCAAGCAATATTTATCATTAATAAATATGAAAATGAAATTGAATTCTATAATTGCAATGATTTTCTAGTTAAATCGAGGTGAAGAACATTTCCCAGAGTTTTGAAGAATAGAGAAAATAAGAAAAGAAATTGTGTGATGTGACCTGTTATTGGAGACAATTACTACCTCTGAATCCTCCTACTTCCGGTTAAACTTCTCAGTGATTGATCGTTACTTCTTGTAGTACTTCCTATTTGGCTTTTCACAAACACTTGCACTTTCGCAGTATCTCTCACCATCACTTGGAAGTCTCTCAATGAGATGATACCAGGCATTATCCTTTATTTCTACACTTTTTCTTATTTACCTTCTGCCTTACTCTGTGTGTATCACTCGGGGGCAAATGTAACCTGCATCAATTTTTTATCAAAGTGAAAAGAAAATGAGGCTTTAAAGGAAAAAAAGAGAATTGAAAAGTAGATAAAATTTGTTTCTTCGTGTACAGATTGTGTATATCGTCACGTGAACCCCGACACCTCTCACGTTCACACTGGTGAGATTTGTTTGCGACAGATTTTGATTGCTTACTTTCTCATTGAGGGGAAAATCTCGATGACTTCCAACACGTAAGAAAAGATTTAAATTGTTGAATTGTTGTTTGCTTCTTTTCTGATTCATCTCATTGTATATATAATAAAATTACCAGTCACTTATTCAAATTCAATCATTTTCTTTAATTTAACGTAAAAAATATTATTTATTTACTTATATATATATCTATACATATACATCATGATAGTTTTTAAATTTCTATAATTTGCAGAAAGTAGAACGGGCAAAAAATATGAGGACATTATTGAATATAATAATATAGTAATGGTAATAAATGTCAAATGAATGGATCATTAGAGTCAAATACGTCTAGTCAACATGACGATACAAGATGAACAGCTCGTTTCACCTTGCAATAGTATCGGATGCTGTTGTATACCACTGGGGCGTGGCGCTTGAGCCAAGCAACAGTGGCTCCTTTCCCTCGCGCGCTCATTCGACGATCCATGGAAATTGTGCAACTCAATACCTTATGTCTCTTGGGTGATGATTTCTTTTTATTTCTTTATTCCAAAACTTCTTTTTCTCCATCGATTTATATAGCGAGGTAAATCCAGGCAATCGAGATCACAAGCCATAACACGAGGGGTATGTATATCCGTTCGGCTTTAACTCTCCCACGCGAAAACAAGCCCTCAGCTCGTTTGTTTCCACTGAAAATGATTAAGTATTTCAATTCAATTTTAAGAAAATTTTCGTTTGCGCGCACCCACTTAACCTCAATTTTTTCGTGTGAATTTTTTTCTTTTTCATTGCGTTTTTTCAATGCGGAACTTTGAAGCTGAAATACTTATCGCTAGGATCAAAATCAGTTGGTTAAATCGCCAAGAGAGATAACATCTCCACGTGGCTCTCAAAGTACACATCTCTCTTTTCAACCCATTACTTTCAACCTCCTCTCTCTTGTCTTTAACCCATTTTTCTTGAAACAATGTTACCTTCATTGGAAGTATTTGCGTAGCATGGGCATTCCGCCCAAATTAAAACCCGGAACCAGAATTTTTTTCTTTTCTTTTAATTCAATCGTATTCTGTGACATGTCGTAGGCACAGCTTTCACACGCACAATGGCCGTTCGCATTTCTCCGAATATACCTACATCTCACCTCGAGACTTTGAACGACTTGCAAATAAGTGTGGGTGACTTTTTCTTTATTAATTCACTTGTAAATGAAAGTTGCGTGTGGAACTATCATGTATCAATCGCATTACTCACGAATTTTGGATTAGAAATAAATAAATAAATTTTTTTTTTAATCAAACCCTGATTTTCATGTACACACTATGTGAACACGACGATGGCCGCCATAACGAGTTCGGTTTAGTGTCACTCACCAACGTAAAAGTCGCGTCGACGCCTTTTCAGATTAATTATTGCACAACTTAGTTGTTCCAACAGTTTAGCGCTCTAAAACCAGGTATTGAACACGCAAGTATAGAAGAAGTCTGAGATCGATCGACTTGGTACTTATCGCACTAATGATTTCACTAAAGAAATTGCCAGTTCCCAGTACAACATAACATTTCATCCAGTGATGCTGATAATGAGATTAGAAAATAAATGAATAAATGCAGTAAACAAACATCATTCCATGATTAATAATTTGAAAAAAAAAATATGAAAAATAAATAACATGAGATTGACACGTTCTCGCTGGAGGAAGTATCTTTAACGACGAAAAGTAAGTATTCGAATCCGTTGTCTATTATCGTGTTACCACACACTCCTCATTTTATACTCACGTTGTGAAGAATGAGTTAGCGTCTAGTATAGAAAATACCGGTCACTAACGTCGTAAAGCCCCTCCTGGAGGTTTAGCGTTCTATACGCACCTGTCCCAGTTGTATTCACAAGAAGGCCCTGCATATTGCAATTCTTGTGCAATAGGAAGGGCGTGAGTGGGACCCTAGCGTGGGTGGCCAGTTTTCTCGCCAAGTTACGCATGAATCGATTCTTCGGGCGCGTGGTATTAGAAGTTGAAAATCTCTCTCTCCCTCTCCTTCCCTCGAGTTCTACTCATTCTTCTATTCACCAATAAATTCCGGGTGATATCAAAAGGAAATTTATCGTCCTTCTAGTACATATAATTCATCCTGAAGAAATTCTGGGTATTCATTATAGGGCGTTTGGTATATCATTACACTTTCATTTATTTAACTTTTTCCAATACACAAATCAATAGAATGTTTTTGCATTTATTTTTCTTTTCATTGGAATTAATCTGCTCATAAATTTCAATTGATTCAAAGTTAATCACTTATGCTTATTCATAGAGAATTTAGATATCAATCGTGAGAGTGCCATTTTTTTTTATCTATGTAATTCATTCCGGCAAATTTTCTCTGAAAAGACTATTCATTATACTGCAATAGTTTTTTTTTTTTTACAATAACTTGGAAAAAAAACTAATTTTTGATTTTTATTCTCTCAACTATCTTGGAAAGTATTGTAGCATAATTGATAGTCTTATATTATTTTTTGACGGAATTTTCCCTGACTTTCCTGTCACACTGCTACAATTCCTCGTATTTCTCAATTTTATCATTTCCCATAAATTTTATGAGAAGTTATACAGCTCAACTAATATAATTCGGGAGATAAATATTGAATTATCAAATCCTTCAATCTTATTCTATAAATTCATTACACTCTGGCTAGAGTTGAACATTGAGTAAAAGAAGATAAAATCGAAAAAGAAAAAAAAAATTTTCTCGATAAATGAAATCATGCACTTATTCGTGTCTTGTGAAAGCTTTCATTGAGGAATATTTCAATGACATTCCATAATTTACGAACTTTATAAAATAATATAATTAAACATTCACCAGCTGCATAAGATTGCATAAGGAGTATGTAACATTTTATTTGGATAAAAACAATATTTTTTTTCGGAGTGTAATGTCTTATCTCTCCCAGAGTGCCTCGTTCATGCTTCTTCCACGCATCCGTACAATATTTATAGCCCTGAGTCTCTCTTTATAGCAATACTGACACACCATGGCTATAAAAACGTAATCCTGGATGAACGGTGCTTTGGTTTGGGCTTCTTTTTTCTTCTCCTCTAAAAATAATAAGAAAAAAAATATATACTATCGCAAAGCTGAAATGACGACGTCGCAAGAGAAATTCAATAATAAAAGAAGTGGAAAGAATGGTGGAGAAGTCAGAGAAACAAATTAAGTAAATAAATAAAGATTACGAGTAGCTGGGACTTGATGGAGATTCGGAAGAGGAATTGATGAGTAGGAATGAACATAGCAAATGGCATATTTAACGCTGGTATGATCATTATTGCTATACCAGCCAGGAAAACTGTGAATGTAACCCCGTGGTGGGTGCAGCATGTGTGATTTGCATTAAAGTATGAACGATGCAAAAGACATTCCAACCGTGGTGAGAATAAAAGTTTTATGAGCTTACCAGAGGTCCCAGGAAAGGTTTTTCATCACTTCTCTCTGGCCTCAAAATGGTTTTCATTCTATTCAAGGTGTTAGTGGCGAACAATGATAATTTCATTTTGCCTATAAAACAGGATAACTTTTTTGTTCTTTTCTTTTCAATTTTTTCTTTTTTGTTCTGCCGCTTTGCATTTGGAGGCTAGACTCAGAAAAATGGGAGCTAGAAAGAGGGAGAGAGAACAGATTAAAATGCATCCCAGTATAGGGGTCCTCTGTAGATGATTTAAGGGTGAAATTAAAGAATTTAGGGCGTTAGTAAAGGGGAGAGTAACAGGGCTTAGTAAAATGTGTCATGGATTCTATATTGGATTTTATGAAATTCATGAGAATTTATACTTAACAGAAAATCTTCATTCGAAATTTAACAAGGTGTGAGTTGGTTCAATGACAATTCAAATGCAAAATTTGATAGTATGTCTATCATTTTCTGGTAAAGTTGGAAGACTTAAATATTTCTCGTGTATTCCATGCTTCATCTTGAAATGAATAATTGAAAGATTGTAACTAATAATTTTTAAAAAAAGATGAACGGAATCGTGTTACAATATTTCAATCTTGTCGATATTCATTTATTTCAGATGACCTCATGATAATTCACGAAGTTACTCAAGCACATTCGATTAATTGCCCACCCTTCCAATCAGGGTATTACTTATGAATTCAAATCGCATAATTCACGTTACACGAGATAATGCAAACGTTAATGTAACATCCACCAAGTACGTGATTAGATTAACCTCGGGGAGTTACATGGACTATGTCCATGAATATTGGATGCTCGTGGTCCTTGATAATGATGTCCACTAGTTATCTCGATGAGGCCATACGTCTACATTCAAACAGAGAAAATGATGAGGTGGAGATTTGAGCTTCAGAAAACTCCGCCTGTGGAATAATATTGATTAGAATTACTGTTTCTCCATTCTTTTTTTTCATCATTTTTTTTATTCGATTCACGTTCGAACTGCTATGTTCTACCTTCAGAATTTTGAGAACCTTCGTATCCCAGGAATAAATCCATACTCTTTTTTTCTTCTTGTGGGCGGAGACCACGACATCCTTCCAAAACGTGACCAGACAAATAAACGCAAGAAAATGAGACTGTTTCGTAGTTTCTTTCTATCAACGCTTGGGAATTACTTTTTCCCTTTCATTCCATTCATCCCCTGGTTATTGCGAGAATCTGTTGTGAATTTTCGTTTTAATTCATTACTCATATAATAATCCATTGTGAATGGAGATAATAAATGAATTTACAATAGCAAAATCGTTTAATCGATCAAAAAAAATTAGATTCATGAAAATCTCTTTATTTTAAATTCTCAAAAAGTCGGAAAAACGTGAAGAAATGACAGTTTCCGTATTGACTTTTTGCAAATAAAGAATCCATCAGAATTTACTTTATAAACCTCACAGCGTTCCATCGAGGGTGAAAAGCCAGTATAAATTTGCCCGTAGCAAATGCTTTCAACGTTGCGTGGAAGAGACACACACTACAAAATATGTGTGTGTGTGTGTGTGTGTGTGTGTGTGTATCAGTACATACTACTTCAGTTTTCTCCATTTGAAATAAGACTACACGCACGCAATTACGCTCTCAAAAGGGAGAGGATGTACTGAAAACCCATCCAGTGTCCACTTTTCTGAGAACAGCCACTTGCGGCTGTGCTCCAAGAGAATCGAGAAGACACTGAGGAAAATATATATATATATATACATATTATGTAGAACGAGTGAAAGAAAAAAATTCAAGCACCCTGGATAGTATACGTCTCAATTAATTATTATAGACACGAATTTATGGCATGTGAATTGCGGGATACCCTTTGAAAAACTTATCTACAACAAATGTTGGATTGTTACACATTACGACAACGTTAACAAGATTGTTTTTTTTACCTTTATTCTCTAGTGAGAATAGAATCAACTTTTTTCCTGCAAAGTCCAGTTCGACTTTGTATCTTCTACGTTAAAATTCTTTTCTGATGAATTTGTTGAATTCACGAAATCTAAAAAAAACTTTAATCAACAAATCCTTCCTGAATTATCAGAATTTGGGTGAAATATCAAGTCGGAAGTATAATGCATTCCGTATTTATCGAGTTTCCCTTCTGATTGGATCAAACAGGTGTAGCCAAGCGAAGCATAAAAATATACAAGATTGCAAACCTGAAAATCATGAAAGAAGTCTTCAAGTTCGCAGTGCATTTGTAAGCATCGTAATTCACTGGATCACCCGAGATTTCGCATGTATGTGTACTGTGTATATGATCGCCGAAGGGCGTGTTTGCTATGCTTAGGTTCTCGTGTCGTATGTATTGCCAAGTTGAAACTCGATATCACGTCGATAGTCGTTGCGTTTTACCATTGGATAAAATTTTGTTTTAATTTTATTACAACGTGGAAAACTGCTCAATATAAGATACACACTGCATATTAGACAACATTGTGATGAAAGGAGTGGGGTCAGTACATATTATACGTGAAATTTGAGAAGCTGGATATATGAGATTAGAAAGGTGACGGCTGATACTGTACTCTTGCTCTTACAAAATAATGGTGAAATATGCTGTTAAAATTTGATTTAAGTATTTCGAAAATAATTGAGACAATTTAGATACTCAATAATGATAATAACACAAATACAATTAATTATCTATCTCTTTGTAGATTATTAGAAGATAATTGAGTCATTTGAGTAATGTATCAGAGATTAAAATCATCAATTAAATTCTTTATAATCAATTAGTTGATGTAATCCATCAATGTATTCACTAATTTTTTTTTCTTTTCATTTTTCTGTTGCAGGTGATATTGAAGATTGTCTAGTAGCACCAGTATCCCAAGGTCAATTTACTCCACTTCCTGAAGCATTGTGCTGGGCAATACTCGAATTAACCTCTCAACGGCAAGCAGCAACTCTCGATACACTTAGATCAGCCCTGAGAAATGCCTTTCCAACGATGCAACGACCAGGTCGTGAATTAGTGTACGATGCTTTAGCAAAGTTGATGCAGGAGAGGAAAATTTATCACACGTCACAGGGTTACTTTGTAGTAACGCCAGAGACAAGAAGATTGAGAAGAGACTCGGGTGGCTCGAGGAGAAACTCAAGGGAAGTAGGAAGTTGCAGGGGACAGGGTGGTATGCTTATGAGCAATGACGAGGCAATGGCACTAGTTCACGGTGAGATGCTCACCCTCAGGGATGGAAATGTGACGCATCAAGCTGTACAGACCAATCTTGCTGACGTTATATGTGGTGGTAAATATTAAATTTGTCATTTCCATGATGAAAACCAAGTGAATATCAATAAATAAATAAAGACACAAATTGCAGTGAGAGATAGAAAGGTTGCTTTAAATGAGAGTTTTTAACTCATTATTGGGAGATAAACTGGATTTTCGGAGTTAATTTTTTTTTATTACAATCACATTCTTGAGAGAAAGAGATATAAAAGTTTTTATTGGACTCGTGATATTAAGTCCCTTAATGTCTCTAACTATTGATGATAAAAATCAAATATTGGCGCCGGGAATGTCACGAAAACATCATACGGGTATTTGAAAAACCGAGTGTTTTCTCCCAGACAAGAGTATATGCACGTTTATATTGTTGTTGTCCTTGGGGAGATTCACCATGCGCATTCATTCGCGATTGGGGGCTGCCGGTTTAACACTGCTCCCGTCCCGATGCGATCGTTTCGTCTGAAAATACATTGACCAGGCAGCCTGTTAAAATTCTCATGCTTTCTCCCTCTCTCTCTTTTTTCTCGGCTCCGTAATAAACCCACGCCCCATTCTCTTCTTCCTCTACATGCCAATACATATGCCACGTTCTTCAGCTTCATGCTCGAGTTTTTCACAAAAATTAAAAATTGATTGCACACTTGCTCCTATAATCCAATACATCAAATTATTGCACTCAATGCGAGGGCGTTGCTAGTTGGAAAAGAAAAACAAAGAAAAAATATATAAAGTTGCAGAAAATGGAATAAGAATCCTTGAAAGGATAATGACGTTTCAGAAATGCGGTCGATAACCTGGTTCATTGAATTAAATTTTATTATTTTTCCTCTCAATTCCAAGCTTTGTTGAGTCCGTGTTTTTTCAACAGTATACGATGATAATCATACAGACCACACTTGTCGCAAATCCCCAGTCGCAAAAAGCACAACAAAAATGTTAAAAGGGGAGACGAAATTTTAGATGACAAATGGAGTAGCGTGATCCAGCTATTTGCATGTTCAAAGGGGCCTTCAGAACATTCTGCTCTCTCCCCTCTAAGCGAAATGACATAAACAAAGAAAAAAAAAGTACCCCCCTCGTCGATGCTTTAGCCACGAAAACGTTTAGTACAGTCGATATATTAGCTATTGGTCACGATATTGTCTACCGTTAACCCGACATGACAGAGTGACATGGGAGGCCGGAGATCAACTGCTGTCACGTACTTGTCTCCATGATCATTTTTCATTATTTCTATTCTCACGCTAATTTGTATTTTTTCCAACAAAAATTACCTTTGTTTCCCATCTCACATGTAACATGAGAGAAATGAAACTATTCAAAGTAAAATGAGTAGATTCTCGTTTGGAGTTAATTTGTTAGAAATATCTTGAAATAAGATTTCCATGCAAAATCTTTTCATCTTATTTTACATTTTCTTACTGAGTTAGAATGTCATTAAATGAATGAGATTGCATTATTGTTGAAGTAATACAAAAAAAATTAAGTGCTGAATCAAAGCCAATTAATATGTATTATTTTGTTAATCGCTGAAAAATTCATTTTTTTTTCTTTGTCCGTTTTAAAGGTAATCCAAACGACAAAGTTTTATTCGCGAGATGTAGATCAGTACCAGGACGCCTAGAGAGGAGGCACTCGCTTAGACTCTGGGGCTCAGCACGTAGATTACACAGAAGCGGAAGTTCTCGATCATTACCAAGAAGACCAGACAGAAGTGATACCTCATCAAGCGCCGAGTATGCCAGTACAGACAGTGCGCCTCACAGTCCCACTAGTGAGTTACCCCAACGGGGAATGGCTTGTATTTTAATGTTAAATCATGGTGATGGGTGATTAATTCATATGAACACACAAATTTAACGCAGAAATCTTTGTCTATGAAAGTGAAATAGAATTAACGAGAAAGTTTAAGAATTCAGCTTTTTCAGTCACTCTAGCTAGCCAATCCATTCCCCGTTCCTAAAATTAGTAAATAAGCAGTTTGCATGTGAATAGTAATTACTTATTATTTCTCTAAAAAAAAGGTCTCTCTGGCATATTTTCAGAGAAGATAGGCCTACTATCAAGGCTGTTTCGGCGCAGCACAAGGAGGAAGGGAACACCCCTAATGGGAACTTTCAGTGCACAATATCCGCCTACTGAGTGGTTCAATCCGAGAGTCGTTCATCTTCACAGTGTTGCAACACAAACTCGAGCTGCCAGTCCATCGGTCAGTTTTTATTTTTCTCAAATGCTCTTAAGCCTATTAAATATAATTGTTCTATTTCGAAATAAATGTAATTGTGAAACAGAGAGAATTAATAGTCAATCATTTTTTTTTCTTCATATAATTGCAATCGAAAAGACTGAATTTCACGATTGAAGAATATTCGTTTTACATTGTAATTTATTTAAGCATGTTATCCGTTGGAATGAAAAAACAAAATATTCAATGCTGACTAACTTTTTTTCTCTGTAAATGAGTAATGATTATCGTTTATGTAGCCTCTACCATTAAATCATTTCTTTCGCTCGCTTACATTCAAGTATTACTTTTTTTTTTGTTCACCAGATGATGGAAGGACTAGACCAGTCCCAAGCGAGTTTCCAAGTGTGGGACGACTCGAGCTCTGTTCGTTCAGCTACATTACCACGTCGTCACAGACGTCAACCAAGCGGTGACTCTACCAGCCTATTGGCAAATTCAACACCGCGAAGTTCACGACGACATCGTTCACCCTGCTCCACCCTACCACGTTCAAAGTGCTCAAGTCTCAGCCGTTGTACCTCCAGGGCATCTGTATTACCATCTAGCACAAACCAAGATCCTTATCAGGCAAGGGTACAAAACCAGAATGGTAAACACTCGAGTAACTCATCGCCAAGCAGGAGCGGCGGTAGTTCTGGCTCCGTTAGAGTCACTAACGGAAGTCCGGCTAAGACAGGGACACTTGGAAGGTCGAGCACGAGGCATAGCTCAAGAAGACCGAGCCATGACTCGACAGGTAGTGGAACCAAGTCTTCAAACAGTTCACCACAACACAAAGTAAGTTCCAAACTGACACTTGACGGATGAAAGCTTGAATCTCTGCCTGAAAAAGAAACTACTTTCTATCTAAACCTAATAAAATAAATGAAGAATCGTCATACAATCAAATTGAATTTTCGAGATTTTTACAAAATTATTTTCTTTTATCTTTCATATACGTGGGAATTTATCAAAAGTTGTTTTCATGGAATTGAGCGGTCTGGAGTAAAAAACTTTATAGAAAATCTTTAATATATTTGCTGGATAATTATATGATTTTTGGGCTCATTCAATTCTTTTATTACTTCACTTTGAAAATATTGAATATTAATCACATGAAAATAATCGCATCATGGTACTATTGTGATAATGTAAATAATAATCTATTCTTCATATATTTAATTATGAGTTAATAAAATAGAAAAATAATGAGTTATTTTTTACTAGATGAAAATGTTATTTTTCCACAGATTTTGCAGAAAACGTGTTCCATTCAGTCAACGCACTCGAGTTCAAAATCAGCGTCAAGTGGAAAACTCTCCTCGTCGCCATTAAAGACAACTACAATAACATCAAAATCCTCACCCCTAAAAGTCATTCAACAAGGTACTCTAACACCACTTCAAGAAGCCCAAAACTCCATAACACTACAAGTCTCAACGAATCTGAGTCCAGTAAGTCCACCACAGGATCAACGTGCCATCTCTAGCAGTGTAACACTCGCATCAAATGCATCAAGTACAACAACCATATCAGGTTCACCCGGTACAAAGATCTATGTACACCAAAATAACTCACCAATGCGTTCAGTAATCACGTTTGAAAACGGTACAACCAAGAACGTAACTGAGAAAAATACTTGCCCAAGTAATAAGGAGAAACAAGAGTTAGTAAGTGAAAAAGTTCAAAAGGCAATGCTTGAGAAGGAGAAACTGGTAAATTCTAAAACGGACGATGAGAAGAATCGTAAAGTTGAAGAAGATTGGAAGCCAATAAAACTTGAGAGGCCCTCGTCACTTTATACAAGTAAAGATACTAAATCAGAATCAGATAAGGAGAATAAACCAAAAGTTGAGGATGAGCCACCTAACAAACTTAAATTAACAAATCGTTTGAACAACAGTCAAGCTCATTTAATCGATGGATCGACAAATAATATTGATAAAAATTCATTAGCATTATCAAACGATAATTCATCAGTGACAGGATCAACAACTAAGAATACAAATGATGCCATGAATAATTCACGAAAATTAAGTTTATCATTATCAAAAGATACACTGAGTTATAGAAATTTACTCCGTCCAGGATCAAAAAACAATATTTCATCAAATCCACCGTCACCAACAAAGTCATTCGATGGCTTTGGTGGATCTTTCAATAATGTTTATATTGAAAATCTAGAGAGTGTTAAATCACATCGTGCACCTCAGGGCTCTGAGCCAAATTTGGAAAAAACCGTCAGCCGTGGAGACTTGTATTCCTATCCAAGTTTGAGTGATATGCAGGTACAATTCACCAGTTTAGCAGCACAGAAAATTTTAAAGGGCTGTCCAATAAATAGTGTTGATACTCTGGTAGAGGTCAATATGGCTGCTGCTGACAAACCCAACAATCGAGATGTTACCGTACACACTGACTTTGGTCTTGTTTGAGATTTTCTTTTTTATCATTGAAAGTACTATTTCAAGTTGTGAAAATAGATGTTTTTTGACTTAACCAAATTATGAAGTAATGTTTTCGAGTCAAGAAGAAACGAGCTTAGAATTAGAACTGTAATAATATTTTATTATAAGTTTATATCAAATACAGCTCCAGATCAGAGATAACTTTATCAATACAGGAGTTTGTGAAGCCATTCCAACAAAATTTATTCGATAGTTGATTCATAGTGGCCTGTAATATAACTAGATTTATTTTTACTTGCATAGAAATATAGATCCATTTATACAAATAAATGAAAATTAATTAGAAAGAAAAAAAACAATTATTGTTTTGAGGCGATAAGAGTTGCACTAAAAATAGATTGAATTTCATATATAAAAACATATAAAACTGGCCTTGAAATTAATATACGTAAAATATTGGTGTACGTAATGAAGGAAAAATTATCAATAAAATGTAATTCACCAATTTTTGAAAAAAATTACCTATTTTTCATTTAATGCGGTAGATAAAAAATAGCTCTCGTATTTAAATGAAAAAAGAAAATACGAGAGAAATTTTTACTTAATCAACGAGCTTCCTCACAGTGAGTCAAGGCCTCTCGTGTCTCACATTGGATCCGATTCAAAATACTAAGAACGATATGGATGAAAAAAAAGCAAAAATCGAAATAATTCAGGAAAAAATAAAACATTATGAAAAATACTAATTGATGAGTCATTATCGTCCGCAGCTTTGCATCGCTTTACCACGCTAAAACGATTTGCTAAAGCGGATTAGATTCGACGATTACGTCTACCAGACACCGTCATCCCCAAAAGAGTCTCGTTAGGCCTTGAAAATTATCTAAATTAGAGAAAAAAAAGTATATCCAAACCATGTAAACAGGTAAATTAATGGTAAAGCATGTATCATATAAACAACGAGCTGTAGATTTATAGAAAAAAAAACTATATATAAAAAATTAATGATCGGATCCACATCAACTTGATTCGTGATTGGCAAGTTAGCAAATGAATTCAAAGAAATGAAGAAAAAAAACTTATTAGTGCAATTAATGAACGAAAGAGAGCAAAAAAAATCTATCAAAGTGCCAAAACCGTAGCTGTAATTTGGATCGCCTTAGCGGCCAGCAAAAATCGACAGAATCGTCGAAATTATTGCCTAACAATTGCGATTACTGCTGTGACCGTTGTTTTATCTGAGAAAATAAAATGAAATGAACAATTGCAAAATTAATGGTATAATACTAATCGCAAATAAATATATGAAATTAGTATTTTAAGAGAGTATTAAAGATTACTTGGCTTTGTACATTTTATAACTTGCATTAATATTGAATTATAATAGAGTTGTATCATCATTCAAAATCCTTTCACTCTGGCGCAATGAATTGTCGCAAAGCGTTAATTCACCATTAACTATTTTTCGATTATTCCTCCATTCCATTCGTTATAAATCCATACTAACTCTCCCCATTCTCTTCCAAATGAAGAGAATTAAAAAAACATCGTAATTCAAATTTTTTGAAAATTTTGTAAAATATCCAATTATTGTATTATTAAGTAAGATCAATATTGCAACTTTGTAATGTAAAAAAATATGAAATTTACTCGGCAATAAATAAGCTTTGATTTAAATAAAAACAATCGATAATTAATAGAAAAAATGCTCTTTTTTTCAAAAAATTAATAATGCTTTATTCAATTAATCGTAATGGATAGATACATGTAAAAGTGATAACTTTCATTGTCTTCACAGGTGACATAACGATTACCCAATATACTAGTCATGTCAACTGGAAGAGTTTCAAAGTGGAAAAATTGAGAATTCTCACGTAATTCGTTTAAAAATTAATAGAGTATTTATATATATGAAGCACAGATTAAATGTAATACATGGCTACGTGCAGTCTTTTCCATGAATTGAACCATCTCCTAATCCACGATTGAGTGCATTCAAAAGTGGATACTTTCCACATCCACAATTGTTATTGAAATCATCTAAATCTAATGCCCATATCATTCCTCCAGCGAGATTCAATTCTCGAATGAAAGTAGCCTGCAAGGAAAATAATTTATCCAAAATTAAACTTATTTCACTATCTATCAAACTCATATATCATCTCAAAGCTTACCTTTCTCAAAATATTAGTGACATCATCGTATCCGACCCATTGATCTTCCTTGATAATGTGTGGTCCAATTCTTCCTTCTTTATCTTTGACTACTTTCCAACCACCACTCTTTACGTTATCACATATTTCATAAAATGAAAGGAATCCAGCAGCCCTAGTGAATGGTCCTGCATGTCCAGGACCAGAAGCTGGGGCTTGAAGACCATTTGTTGCTCTCTGAGACAATGTAAAACTCTGTCCATATAATGGAACTCCCATGACAAGCTTTGATGCTGGTGCACCTTTTTCCATCCAATATCTCATCGAGAAATTGCTATTGAAGTAGTCAAACTCATCATTCGGATAATAGTACAGTGGTGCTACATGACCCGTTTTTTTCTCCCAGTGTCCATGAAAATCGTAAGTCATAACGGCTATCCAATCCAGATATTTACCGAGTGTCGGAACATCATAGCCTCTATCAATAACTCTTTTACTTGGAGAAACTGCTGCAGAGAGGAGTAATTTTTTAGGTTTAAAAGCTGAACTAAGCTCTCGAACAAATGAAGAAAATGCTTCTTTATCTGATGCTGGTCCTCTCTCGCAATTAACTTGCCAGCACACAGGATACTCCCAATCAAGATCCAAACCATCAAAATTATACTTTTCGATGAATTGAAGAACATGACTTATGAATTTACTTCTCGATGATAGATTATTGACAAGTTTGCTGTATTTATCACCCTCAGAATCATTCCAGCCACCTATGGCTACTAAAACTTTGATACCCTTTGTTTTGAACGATGTGACTCTTCCATAAAAATCATTGTCGAGATCAGCCCATGAGTCGTGCATTTTAATTGTCAATGTCTCATAATCTAGGACTGTAAAGCCATAAATGATGTGGGTGCAGAGACTAGCATCTATATTCTCGGGCAAATATTTACCCGATCCTGGACGATACCAAGCCCAATTTGTGAAATAACAGACGACCTTCTTATCGCCTCTATTGAACGCATCCTCGATTACTGGTCCCGGATGAGCAACAGTGGGTTTGACAATTATTGATGCAGGTGTTGGTCTCTGGGTTTCAGAAGTTTGTTGAGGAATTTCATTACTCTCTTCTGGACTCTTTTTGCACTTGGAATTTTCCGGCCAATCGCAATGATCCTTATTCCAATGAAGACCATTGGGACATGATAATTCTTGAACTTGTCCGAAATTGCAGATCAAATACTTTGAACAATCTACTTTGTGAGGCAGAAACAATTTCCCGTGGCACTCGCCAATTGGTAAAGGCGTAGGAGGTGGTGGCCCTGCTACTACCTCAACTGTATCATCATGATCGACCGTCGAGGGCATAAATGTTGATGCTATCGTTGATGATTCCTGTATTGATTCAGTTGACAAATCGTGAATTGAATCGTGGGTGGTGTCTTCAGGGAGAATTACAGGAGGTCTCGAGCCAGTGACACTGCAAGTCGGTCCAGGTGGATAGTTTCTCAGTACTCGGTTCATTGTTCGCAGCAGTGGACTTGGTTCGCAGTTACAACGATTTTTAAAGTCATCTAAATCCAATGCCCAAACCATTCCTCCACCGAGGCCCATTTTTTTAATGAATTCTGACTTTAATTTAATTTGTTCTGCATCATCGAAACTGACCCATTGATCTCCTGAATATGCATAGGGACCAATTCGTCTTTGAGGATCTTGTATTACTGTCCATCCTTTTTTCAGAGTCCTCTCACAAATCTATAAAGAAAATAACGATAATAACATTGATAAATACACTCTTTGAAAATTAATTATTTGAAATTATGGAAATTTGAAAAATTCATGTACTTCGTAATACGCAAGGAATCCTCTAGCTCTCGTAGCCTCTCCAGCTTCACCCCCACCATAAGTTGGTGCATTTAATCCTCTCTGGCTTCTCTCAGCAAGGCTAAATGATTGTCCATAAAGTGGAGCACCCATAACAATTTTCTTCGGATTTGCTCCCTGTTCAATCCAGTAATTAATTGAGAAGTTCGCATTAAACGTTGGCTCCCAGTCATCAGTGCGCACGTATAGTGGTGCTACGTGACCGGTTTTCTTGTCCCACTGGCCATGGAAGTCGTAAGTCATAACAGAAATCCAGTCCAAGTATTTCGATAATTCTGGAACGTCGTACCCGGCGCTTATAACTCGTTTGCTTGGAGATACAGCAGACGAGAGTAAAAGTCCTTTTGGTTTGAATGCATCACTGAGTTCCTTCACGAACGCTGTGAAACTCTCTTTGTCTGATGCCGGTCCTTTGTTACAATCGACCTAGAATATTTGAAAAAATTAATAATCACTATTTTACTTGGATTGAAAGGAGATATTCGTTTTATTTAGAAGATAGATAAATACCTGCCAACAGACTGGATACTCCCAATCTAAATCTAAGCCTTCAAATCCATATTTTTCGATAAACTGAATAACGTGAGTTATGAATCTTGCTCTCGCAGATGGATTATTAACTAGTTTACTGTATTTATCACCAGCTGAATCATTCCATCCACCGATCGCCAATACTACTTTGATTCCCTTCGATTTATAAGCCACAACTCGTTCATAAAATTCTGAAAGCATAGTGTAGAATGAGAAAACGCAAATTTATCCGCAACATTTTCTATAACTTCCCATGAATTTATCTTCTTCTGAAAAACAAGAATACACTTACTATTATCAATATCAGCCCAAGAATCATGTGTTTTAATCGTTAACGTTGATCCATCCAACACAGCGAAACCATAAATTACATGAGTACACAAATCAGGATCAATATCCTCGGGAACATATTTTCCACCTTCCTGTCTGTACCAAGCCCAATTCGTAAAATAACAGACAACCTTGAAATCACTGTCTTTACTTTGAACTCGATCCCCATGATTTATAGGCTTTTTCACTGGAGGTTTGTTACTCATTGAGTCTAAATCCTCTCCAACGACAGGTGGTTTAATGGGCCTATCATGTTTATTGGGTGGTTCAGCAAGAACTTGTTGAAGTGTATGCATTAGAGGATGTCGTCCCTGACCACATCTTCCTCGGAAGTCATCGAGATCCAAAGCCCACACCATACCACCACCAAGACCCATGTCTCTGACATATTGTGCTTTCTGACGTATCATGTCTGCATCGTCAAAACTCACCCACTGATTACCTTTATGAGCGTATGGACCCATTCGTCTCTGAGGATCTTGATAGACCTTCCAACCGTGATTTTTTATTCTATCACATATTTCATAGTAGGCTAGAAAGCCAGCGGCTTGTGTGAATTCTCCTGCAGTTCCAGCACTAGCTGGAGCATTCAATTGTGTACCAGCACTTGGATCATGTATTGAAAAGGCTTGTCCATATAGAGGCATACCTGTGGCGGAATACAGTATTTAGAAAAATATTCCAATGTGATTAATAATAACAAAAATAAGCATCGTTTCATTACCCATAACAATACTCCTGGGCGGTGCACCCTTGGAAATCCAATAATTTATTGAGTAATTTGCATTGAAGAAATGAACATCATCGGATTCATGGTAATACATTGGAGCCACATGTCCAGTTTTCTTATCCCACTGTCCATGATAATCATAAGCCATAACTGAAATCCAATCCAAATATTTAGCCAATGCAGGAACATCATATCCCTTATCTATAACAGTTTTGCTGGGTGATACAGCAGCAGATAGGAGAAGACCCCTGGGTTTGAATTGCGCGTTGAGCTCACGGAGGAGAGATGCAAATCCTTCTTTATCGGATGATGGTCCTTTCTTACACTCAACCTACACAAGAAAGAGTTGGTTACCAAATCATAGACAAAAAATCGCGGAGAAAATTAAGGTAGGAAAATTCATAATTCAATTTGTTTTCGCCTTACTTGCCAACAAACAGGATACTCCCAATCAAGATCCAATCCATCGAATCCATATTTCCCAATGAACTTGATGACATGTTCAATGAATCTTCGCCTAGCATCTGGAGAATTTACCAATCTACTGTATTTATCTCCAGCAGAATCATTCCATCCACCGATAGCAAGTAATACTTTTAATCCTTTTTGCTTATAAGCCACGACTCTCTCATAAAACTTGTTATCGAAATCAGCCCAAGAATCATGAGCCTTTATGGTTAATTCTGAGTAATCCAAAACGGCAAATCCATAAATTATATGAGTACAGAGAGTGTAATCAATGTCTTCAGGGAGATATTTTCCAACTCCTTTTCTGTACCATGCCCAATTTGTGAAATAACAAACGACTTTGTAGTGTCCAGATAGAGGAGAGACTTTTGATGGATGAACTGCACTAGGCGGAAGGGGTTTTGGCTTATGGGTAGTAGAAGTCCATGGTTTATGTGTTGTAGTCGTTGTAATTGGCTGCTTCGATGGTCTCGGATAGTGATGCGTTGTTGATGAATCAATTGAAGGCTTCTCCGTGTGAACAGCTTCATCTTCACAATTGGCCCGTGCCGGCCAGTCACAAATGCGTGTTTCCTTGTTGAAATGAAGACCAGGCGCACAAGAGAATTTCTCGTGACGACCCCAGAGACAAGCACGATAGCTTCCACAATCATCTGGTACTTCACTGAAGCTTCCTGATATACATGGCTCCTAGGAATATCATTAGAAATAAAAATGACAATTTCAATTACATAATAATTGAGTTTGTAGTAGTTTACATACATTTTCAGACATATCTTTCATGACGAGATGAGCATTTTTATTGGTCTTATTTTTGCAAGGATTCATGAATGCCCAATCACACATTCTCTTTTTTTCATTCCAATTCAAGCCGGGACCACATTGTTGAGTAACAAGATTATCATTTACGCAGATTAAAAAGTGTGTACAGGAATCAGGATAGGCATAGTATTGCCCATGGTTACATTCCTTGGCACCAGTAATAGGGGTTTGGACGGGCTTGGAAGTTGTTGGACGAGACGGGCCTCTTGTTGGTCGTGTCGTGGTTGGCATCGTCCAGGTTTGCGATGTTGTCGAGCTTTGAGTTATTGGCTTATGGGTGGTCCATGGCTTCTGAGTTGTTGCAGAATCTTAACAGAAAAGAATCATTTCTTTGACTATTTTGTCATTAAAATCTTCATTTGTACAAACTCGTCTCAGATAATTCTCGGTTTAACTCTTTACGTCGCAAAAGGCACCAATCATCGCGCGAATAATAGCACGTATTGAAGCAGTCGTGTGAAGCAAAGAGTTAAGAACTAATCAGCTTGTCACCGTAGAGTGAAAAATGCATAAATGTATGAAAATTTCTTCAAATCTTTGCACTTTCTCATTTCTATGGCAACAAAACCAATCTACGAGAACCCGCATATTTACAGAAATTTTTCTCAACAAAAAAGAATGTGTTTAAATACCCTTGAGTGATTCCTGTATTATGACATTTTCGAACTCCGTTACAATACTATTCTCTTCAAATGCTAAACAGCTATGAACAAGACACAATATGAATCCATAAAAACGGTACATTGCACTCATTTTGATTTCTCTATGAAACTTTAACCGTTTTTTTTTTCTTCAAAGCACGTAATAATAAAAATGACACTTGAACTGTTGTCGATCTCTCATAGACTGAGCTACAAATGAGTTTCCGAAAGAATGTAGAAAATCGAGAAATAAAAAAGAGGAAGACACGTGTGGTATGACTGTGTCATTATTAAATATCTAGTAGATATAAAAACTGGTTTGGTGAATGACTAAATGACAATTTTCTTGAGAATAAATAATTATCGTGTCGTGATATTTACTGTTTCGATTAATAATATGGAAGTATTTTTCCCATTGTCCTCATGTGATTCTAATGGAATCATTTGATTAATGCATATTTTTATACATCTTTTTTTTGTCATGAAAGATAATAGCAAATTAATTACCAATGGCTTGGCATTTAGCCGCTGCTGGCCAATCGCAGAGTCCACGTTTTTCATCCCAATGAAGTCCTGGTGCACAGTACTCACGGCGAAATTCACCCAGAACACAGCGAAGATAATTGCCACAGTTTATTGGATCTGGCACATGTTCACCATTATCACATGGAGTTCCTGGCCCTGGTGATTCATCGACACTTGAGGGTTTTCTTGTTGTTGTCCATTGAGTTGGTGCTCTGATTAATGCGTTGAATAAAGATGATTTTTAATTAATAAGCATTTTTCATTATGATTGTGGTAATTTTTGTTATTTTTTCAGAGGAATGTTTTTCATCTTCAAATATTATTGATTTTCTCATGAAATATTTATAAATACTTCAACTTCGTAATTACGATCATTTTGATTTCGAATTTTCATCGAAATATGAATGTAAAAAAACTCCCATACGTATGTTCGTCTGAAGGTGTGTCGCAATATGTAGTCACTTTTTTCAATAATCATTTGGGCAGAGAAATCTGGAATTTCCACTTCTTTCCCGCTTATTGCCTATCATTTTTTTCTTAGTAAAATGTTTTTTTTTTAGAAGGTCTTGCGCAGCTGGTCAGAAGAGCGAACAATAATATACTATTTATTAATGGAGTATGATAAATTTTCTCTTCTAGTTCTTCTGATATTGAGTTTCCGAAGTGATTTGACTAATGTTTCTGAGAATTGAGGAAGTTTGAGGAGGTTTCTGAGGAATTTCAAGTTTACAAATTGCCAGGGCCATAATATTGTGGTTACTATTCAATATAACTATATAGAATCAAAATCTGTAATATATCCGTAGCTATATATCATTTCAGTAAAAAATTTCTTTATCATAACCCACACTTTACGAAAGATTATTCGGCTTAGATAATACGAAATTCATGTATTGATATTTGAACTACTAATTTCAAAGAAAAAATATGGAAATTTATTCATCATCCAGTAAGTGAAAATTATATTCACGAGAATTTTTCATGCACTTTGAGAATTCGTCCCAAAAAATCCCCTCGTAGAAAACCAAAGTTATAAAAAACTTAAAAAAATTCAAAGGAAGTGGAGAATTATGAATTGTCTCTTTCTAGTTACCATCACTAATTCTGTATTACAACTATGAGAATTAAATTTCACATAATCAGAACCAACAGTTATACTTGAAGCTAAAAAAATTAACTTTCCGAATAAAAATTACCATTTTCCATTAAAATAGTTACTAACAATATATTTATAGTCAAGGTATTTTCTATCATATTGCTTTGTTCCACACGCCGGAAAATTTCTTCAATGTAGATAAAAAGTCATGAGAGCGATTACCTTCGTAAAGTACCTTCAGTACTATATGACCTTCAAGGAGAAAAGTGGATATGGGTACAAATGACGCGCTCCTTTTTCCGAAGTGTTTCGAGCAATGAAGAACACTTTCCAATTTCGAAGCCAAAAAAGAAACAAAACCCTTTCTACAAGATTTCACAGATGGCCAAGAATATTCTTAGTGAAACTAATACGAAGAAAGTTTCGATTTTTTTTTATCAATTAATCTTTATCTTTGTTCTAAAATTACAATTCCTACGGTTTTACGGGTTGATGTGAAGTACACTTGATCGTAATTGGAAGCTCCGGAAATATTTTACTAAAAGAAATCAAAGGAAAACCGAAAGTGTACGGAAAAACTGAAAACTGTGAAACTTACATTTCTTTGTGAGAAAAATTATTGAAGAGAAAATTGCAATAAGAAGAATATTTTGAACAAATCATTACCGGACAGTTGTAGTAGTCGTACTGGCAGTGCTCCATGTCCACGTTGGCCAAGTCGTACTAGAACTTTGTGGTCTTTCAGTCCACGTTGGCCAAGTTGTTGTTCTACTTGTCGTTGTGGAGGTGGATGCCATAGGTTTTGTGGGCTTGTATGCACCATCCTCGGCATCACTGTGGGTCGTCATTGTGGGTGGTTGAGGGGTAATTGGCTCTGATGGTCGTTCGCAGTTCTCGTCAATGGGTGCCGGGTCCATGAGCCGGCCTGCAATTCATTACATCATTCATGAACCATTAATATAATCGGAAATATAAATAAATGAGTGAGGGAACATTTGAGTACATGCCTAATCCACGATTGAGACTCCTGAGAAGTGGGAATGGTTCCAGACAACATCTGTTTGTGAAATCATCTAAGTCGACAGTCCACGTTGATGCACCTCCATATCCATTTCGCAAAATCCAATGAGCTTTTTCAGAAACGCTATGTACATCATCGAAAGCGACAAATTGATCCTTATAATGAGCGCTTGGACCTTCTCCAATTTTCCATTTTTTCCGCTTAATATTATCACAGATTTCGTAATATGCAAGCATTCCTGGTTGTTGAGTGAATTCACCGACTTTTCCGGGGCCACTGACTGGATCGTTTAGATTGAAACGATTTGGAGACGCGAGGCGATATGCTTGACCGTAGAATGGAATACCCAGTATCAATTTTGACTTCCTAGCTCCTTTAGTTACCAAATAATTCATTGTGAAATTCTGTATTGAAAGAAACACATTCCGATTTATTGTTAGATTTCTAATACCTCTAATTGGGAAATCAAAAAATGAATAAACTTACGACATTGTAATAGGGATTGCTGTCTCTAGAATTTCCATAAAGAGGAGCCAAATGTCCACTCTTTGACTCCCACGCGCCATGATAATCATAGGCCATTACAGTAATGAACTCAGCAGCATCAGAAATCTCTTTAACATCATAAGCTCTATCAATAACTTCCTTATATCCTGATATCGAAACAGCGAGTGTTAACGGTGGATCAGCATTGTCAAAAGCCTTTCTCATTTCTTTGATCAATTTCGTGAAATTTGGACGATCGGTATCAGGTCCCTTTTTGCAGTCACTCTGCCAGCACTTCGGATAATTCCATTCAAATGACAATCCATCGAAATTGTTCATGTGTAAATAATTGATCGTTGTTGCAATGAATCTCTGACGAGAAGATGAAGTACTTATTAGTCTTGAATACTTATCACCACTGCTGTCTGTCCAACCACCAATTGCTAAAAGTACTCTGGCTCCATCAATCGATGTAATTCTTCCATAAAGATTATTGTCAATGTCTGCCCAAGGGTCAAAAGGTTGAATGAATAAGGTATCAGGATTCAATCCAGCAAAAGCATAAACAACATCAGTACAGAGTCTGTTATCTAAATTTTCAGGAACAAATTTTCCTTCTCCCTTTCTATACATGGACCAGGAGGTAACGTAACAAACAACCCTTGGCCCATTTTGCCTTATCTGCAATTTTTGTCTCTGATTTTTCTCCTTCAAATTAGCCAAATAATTATGATGCTGAGAAAACCTCTGCGAATGTCTGGGACTGCAAACTTCAGGTGTTGCTTTGACACATTTGTGGATTGTTGCATCGAAAAATCTCTCCATACCACAAGAAACTTTGTAGAGCTTTTGCTTATCACAGACTAGATATCCCGAACAATTTTCAGGATCACTAAGAATCTCACCATCATTATCACATTGATCAATAGGAATATCTTGGATTCCTAAGCTTGTAGTGGCAGTTGTCAGCATAGGCCAAGGATTACCACAAAGTCCTACGAAATCATCTAAATCTAATGATGCAATGGCTACTCCACCTAGGCCCATTTGCTTGATGTATGCAGTTTTCAATTTAACTGAGACTGGATCTTCGTACCCAATCCATTGGTCTCCTCTCCTCAAAAAAGCACCCTCATCATCTCTCCCAGCATACCACTGTTCTTCTACCTTATCACATGCTTCATAATAAGCCAAATAGCCTCTATACTTTGTATGAGGACCTGATATACCAGGACCAAGCACTGGAGCTCCAACATTTGTCTCATTTCTATATTTCAATATATAACTTTTTCCAAAAGCTGGAAATCCTAGGATAATTTTTTTAGGATCGGTTCCACGATTCAACCAGCTTCTCACAAAATTTATGGCGAAGGTGAACGGCGCCGGATGTTGAGCGTAATTTTGAGGAGTGGTTCTCCATGCTTTGAAAAGTAGGAGATCTGTCAGATCAGCAAGTTCTGGATCTACTTGATCTTTCGGTCTTACCGCGAGAGCGATTGTATATCCCCTTGCAGTCAATGGTCCGTGAAGAATTTTAAGAAGAGATTTTCGCCGATCACTCGATGCATTTTCCCAGTTAATTTCAATTCCATCAAATTGATGCTTCTCTAAGAAGACGATTAGGGATTGGAGGAATTTCTCAGAGCGTCGGAAATCATAAGTTAATATATTGTAGAGTTTTCCATGATCCGGGGAATCTATGGAGATTAAAATCCGAAGGGATGGATCTTTTCGACGAAGTCCAACTATCCCCTTGTAACCACCTGTTAATCAACCCATTTATTACTCATGAATAATGAATTCAAATTAATTAATCTTCATTATCAAAAACGCATTTACCTTTAATTTCATCGTATTCTGGATCTTGGGAGACAACGGTTAAATCATGATCATCTAGTATAAGTGAAAAATTAATGATAATTATTCGATCAGTCATAGCATCAACTTTTTGATAGATTGAAGAATTAAAATTACATTAAAAAAAAAATAATTGAGTAAATAAAGACAGTGTACCTATTGTTGCAGATTTGTATATGATGTGGGAACACTTTCTGCTGGGAATTCCCTGGGGCGTCAAAGAAAATGGTTCATTCCGATAAACAGAAGTGGAATCTAAATAACAGACAACATTCGCTGAGCCTTGATTACGCCGCACTGCTGGGAGAAGCAATTGTTCCAGCCAAATAGACTCATGGCTCACAACTCTGTTACCCAAGGGAGGTGGCGGACGATGCTCTACAGCATCTCTCAAGGGAACTCTCGAGCTCAATCTATTATAAGAGAATTCATTATTTCTCACCTCTTCCTTTCTCTGATATATTTCCTGTATTAATTTGAATTAAAAAAAAAGTAAACGAACCGCTCTGTAACGGTATCAATGGCATCCTGCAATCGTTCACTTTTTCTTTCAGCATGAAGATTATATTCAACGGCATCACGAAGTGGTAAACTAACAGATCCATATGCAAGATTAGGTTTATTAATATTTAAATTAATCACATCTGGACGACTTTCAACTGATCCACGTTGAAAGCTAACAGCATCGGAGGGTGGAATGTGTTTTTGTACTGGTGGAAGAAGATCAGGATCTGGCATGCGATACGATGTGGCCAGGGTCAGGGTCGTTAGACCCAACAAGGCCACTGTTGGCAAACCCATTGCTGCATATGAGGAGAAAAAAAAACTAGCCATTAATTCAGAGAGAAAGAAGAAAGAGCAACAAAAAAAAACGATAACAACCCTTGGACTTTTTTCTTCTTCTTTGTTGCATCGATCCTACTTGAGTGAAATATTGCAAGGTCACGTGTGTGTTCCGAAAAACTACATTCAAGTATTCACGGAATGCAAATTTATATTCTCCAACGGGTAAACAGGAGAATCGGTCCGGGTTTCTTGGTGATTTGATTTCAAGTTTTCCTTTTCTTTTTTTTCTTTTTTTCTTTCATTTGTTTCTAGAGTTTATGGGAGGCATCAACCAGTTCATCGGGTGGTCCATGCATCCAAGTGGAAACACGCACGATAATATGAGCCGAGTAGATTGCAAAAATTAACTGGTTGATTCAAGTCAGTATGTTTATATCGGGATAATACTTCTTCGAAATGAGACACAAAGTGGAGAACGAGTTTTATTTTAAACATCTTTATTGGAGAGAGTCCTGCTGAATACTGATATATGTGAATTGAATCATTGGCAAAATGAAACTTGAAAGAATTATGACAAGTGATAAATATTAAAATTGCACTGAAATACTGATAAAGGGAATCTAAATTATCTCCTCTAAAATCACTATTCTAATTGCAATTAATTGACTAGGCGATTTTTTTCAAGAGTTTGAAAATGATACAATCGTAAAAAATGATATCTTGTTTGTATTTAACGAGTTTTTTTGGGCGAATGTTGAATTAATTAGATTCTTGGATGTTGATTTATTTCATTCCCCTAGCACTTAATGAGAGCTTTAGTCTTCAATTTATCACCACGGAATTTATGCATTTTCGTAGTATCCGTTTTTTTTTCTAAAAGGGGATAAAATGGTTAAAGAAATGTGGCCATAAAAAAAGTGGTATCTTCTATAAATTGAAGTCAATAGAAGTCATATACTATTGATATCGCATGAATTGATGAATAGCGTTGAAGATTGCGAACAATAATTATCTCAATTTGCAAACGGTATTTGCCAGTTAGTGAAACCGCGTCAATAACTCGAACATTGACGATACTGAGTCATTTCAATGTAGGAGTAATGAGAACAAAAAATATTGGATATTAAAATTAATTGAAATTACTTCCAATATCAATTTGATTTGAAAAATCGAATATTTCAACAAAGAATGTACCTATTCAGCAATTCAAATCATGTCTTTCGCACGAATGACAATACCCGCCTGACCCTGAAGTTGTCGATCCCATTAAACAGCGAAATACATGAAAATTGCAAAAAATAGTGAAAAAAAATGTAAATAATCTCATTACCTTATTAAGCAATGGTGTTTGTTGTTAGTTATGAATGAAATCACTTGACACGTTCTTCGATAATTCCTAACGGCTTTCAAATATCCCAAATGTAAGGCACACTTGACAGTATGGTATGTGCATCAAAGTACTGTCTATTATGTATTGACGAGTTCTTCTGTCAGCGTATGTTTGAGCAAGGATGGCTTTCCCCCCCTTTGGGACAACCTTGCTTGGTAGGGCAAACTCACGAATGTGATATTCCGGACGCGTATGAGGCCCCATATATACTTGGGGGGCCACCTCACGACCCCCTCCGCGTTCCTCAGCAGCCGATGCTTCGTGCCCTTGCAAGTCCGAGGAAGGAACAGCAATCCGATGACTCTTTATTACTTACCTACACCTCTTGGTGATTCTTCACACATACTAACAAATTTACAATTGTCCATCATTCAAAGACACTTGAAACATTGAAAAGAAAAATTATTCCGCAAAAATTCAATTGCCTTTGCCATTTTCATTTAAGTACTATGACTAAAGAATACAATCAATAATATCATAAGAACAAAAGTACAGAGGAATTATAACGGTTATTGGCACACTGGAGATTAGTCATTTTTTTCCCTGATTTTGACGTGCCATATTGATGAGGAAAAATTTAATTCATGCTAATGGAATCGAACGGCATTATGTGAAATTCGAAATTGATTCTAGTGATTTATTTCAAACAAATGAAGTAGATGAATCTTTCCTGAGTTGAATTAAAATTTTCCGGTATGAAATTCCAGTACTAAGTTTTTCCCAGTGATTCGGGTAAATTCATTTTTCTCAGCTCGTATTATTGAAAAATAGTCTTCATGATATTCTGTTCAGTTGAAAACAATAGTCTTTTGTGCGCTTCATTTTTCCGCGATTTCAGGAGCTTTTGAAATTATGATGCAATAGTTTCCACAATAATGTGAATAATTGTCTTTGAAAATTTTCAAAAAGCCCTTGAATCAGAATTGATTGACTTATAACGTGTTTCAGCAGAAATAACCTTGATATTTTGATGGAATTGACAAAATTCAGCGAATCCATGAATTTTATTATTTTTCAAACGACAATTTTGCTCATTCTTGAAAGAGTAAATATTCACGGATTAAGAATGAGAACAAGTGATTCAATAATTGGATCATGTCACACAAATTTATAAATTTATTCTCATGACAATTGCGAAGCAGAATTCCCCAACGTTCTTCATATGCAAACCTAATATTCAAATCTTCATTTTAAATATTTAGACAGCCCACTGAATTTATTCAAATATTTCATTCCGTGATACATATCTGGATCTCACTTCGATGAGTTCAGTCATTGCTCGTACCTGATGGGTCCTCGCTCCCGTCATTCATTCAAAAGGAAGGTCGTTGGCACTTTGAGCGTCTTAATTTTTTTTTTTGCCATAGCAATGTAAAAGTCGAGCTGTAGGAACTATCTCAGTATTCAATTCTCTCAATCTGCACAATTGCGTAACTTCCATATTTTATATATTTTTCTTGGTGAAACTGTTTTAAATTTTATTAGTATATTTTGGAAGCTGTTCTGCACATTTAAACACTGGGGTCTAAATGCATTCTTGGAAATTTATCCTTAATCTTCAGGATGATAGATCGATTTTTTTCTAGCTATAATCAATGTTAGGAAATGTTTTTTCTGCATTTTTCTATACTCTAATAATTTGACACTTAAACTTTCATCAGGTATGGCAATCTGAGGCTAATTAATCACCCACAGTATCTGCAACTTAGGCCACTGAATTTTTAAAAAATTTAACGATTATGATGAAACATTTTGCCTATCAAGGTTCAAACTAATTTCACTATGGATAAACGAAGAAGTTCTAATGGATCATCAATATACACGAAAATGCTATTAACTCATTCTTTGATATTCGTAAAAATTTCAATTGATATATGAGGAGAAAAACTGATGAATTCATCAAAGATTTGAAAATATAGAATTCGTTGATGGAATCATTATTCTGTTTCTAGCAGAACAAGTAACCCACCGAATCTTGTCATTTATATATTTTACCCTTTACCAGAAGAAAGAGCGTTACATCGGTTTTTTCATATTTCAACGTTTTACTCATAATTGTAATTGAGGAAAAGTAAAGTCAATCGAAGAATTATTCTGAATGATTTAAGGAAATTCAAGTGTGTTACTGAAATAGAACAGTGGCACCTGTTCCCAGTATCAGTTCCCTATGCATTTCTATATTTTTTTCATGCGTCTCATTGTCATTGATAATTTGAGTCATAAAATCGTCATGTATTTCGAAGATAGGGGAGACCGGGCAACATGGACCTGTGGGACAAAATGAAGCATGCTGTTTTTTGAGAGTGAAGTTCAAAGTTATTCACTCCGAAAATATTTGTGGATCATTTTGTCCGGTCTCTTGAAGAGGAACATTTTTGTTTAATGTTAAAATTTTCATAGTTCATATTTTTAACTGCAGAGCAAAAATCTTCCCTCTTTGTACATCAATTGAGAATATCTTGGGGCAGATAGTTTCGAGGCTCTATTCCAGTGGAAACCGACTATTACAGTGGAATTTCTCTACATTTGACTCCTCTAAATCTGACCACTCTTTGTATTTCACTGAATTTTCGTTCTATCTTCGACGGTCCTGTCCTCTACTAGGATTCATTGTGATCGCTCCCTAGCATAAAAGTGGTTGTGTCATAAATAATGTAACTATAAAAAGTAGATGGTGAATCGCACGTGTGAATGAGAAGTTCGCTGTTTTCGAAGCCACTAATTTCAAATTTGGAAATTCTTTGATGCTCGGATTAATTCAACGTGGGAGAACTACTATCTCTGTTGATTACAATAAAGCTTTTTATCTCGAGGGTCTAGAAGCAGAAGGTCTCATGAGCCAAGAAGAGGTTCCTGACTTTTAAAACATCATAAGGCCGGATGTCCACATTTTGAGAAAAAAAATTTTGGTTTCTATAATAGAATATCTATATAGAATCTATATCCTTCGAGGGTTTTGGAGTAGAAGGGAACCTTTCTTAATGGCGATTTGGTCGACACAACCTTCTACTTGGGAGAAAAATCATAAAAGTTTCACAAAAAAAAACAAAATATCGAGAAAACGAATACAGAAGTAATGTTCTGTACGACGTTTTTTCCGGAAATTCGATGGATATATCGCGTGTCTAAAAGCAAATGGTCGTAAATGCCAGAAAGGGTCATGCCAGGCAAAAGGTCGTATCTCCCGGGATATACGACCTTTTGCCTGGCAAAACTTTCCGTAAATGACTGTTTACTTAAAACCAAAAGGTCGTATATCCAGTTTTGAGATTTTTTGGCATATACGACCTTTTTCCTTTCAGAAACTTACCTCAAACGATGATTTCGTTTAAAACGAAAAGGTCGTGTATCCATTATCAATTTTTTTAAATTGAATTTTTTTTTCTCCAACCGGGTCCCTTCCATACTGTTATTTTGATGTAAAAATAATGAAATATATTTGTATTCGTGCAAATAATGGCAATGAACTGAAAATATGACTTTGTGTCGACAAGACTGGCCCCCCATTGAAAAAAAAAAGGTGTAAAATGGCAGCCCTCATTTTTTTGGTTTTCTTTTTCATTTTTCTAAATATCTTCGAAGCAATTAGAGTTAGAAAAAAATTCTATTCGGCCATTTCTGTGAAAAATTCAATTCTACATGAAAAAGACCTCTTGACATTTTTCGGTAAACCTACTCTCTTCAAAGATATTTACAAAAGAATTTAGTGAAGAATAACTTTACTGATTCTGGATTTAGGGGGAAGTGAGGGGCAAAATGGACATTGTAATGGAACAGTGGGGGATATATTTTTTTCTAATGATTTTATGGGAAAGCTGAAGGAATTTTAGGTGGGGAACAAATGCCAGAAATATTTTTTTGGGGAATTTGATTGTTTTGAGCATTTTTTAGGGGTAAAAAAGCCTCTCCATTCTCGTGAAAATCCAGTTTTTTTGAAATATTTTTGGTTCTATTAGTCGTAGCGATCTGGAACCGATTTTGAATGAAAGATGAGATCATTTCCCATGGATTTCTGAAGTTTTGCACTCAAAAATACCAATATAGTTATATAGTTATAAGTTCTTCTAACTTCATATAGTTATAAGGCAAAAGCCAATGATAACATTTTTTTTACAAAAGTACCTATAACGATTTAAAAAATTGATATTTTTGAATTCAAAATCTCATAAATCGATGGAACGAATGTTACCTTCCATTTGAAATCGATCCCAAATGGCTACGAATAATGGAATCGGAGATATTTCAAAGAAACTGAAATTTCACAAAAATCGAAAGGCTAGTTTACTCTAAAAAATACAACAAAAAAAAGCAAAAAATTGACAGATTTTTTTACAACGATTTTTTTTTTTGATTTTAGAAAAATTTTCTTCTTAGGAGATATTATATAAAAGCAAAAGGTAGTATATCCATTCCATGATGAAAAGCCAGGGGTACGTGTTACCATGGTGTTTTCATCATTTATTCCATTTTTGCACCTGATTGCAACGATTATGAGTGCACATACGACCTTTTGCCATTAGAAACCACGGAAAACGATAATTTGGCACACACGACCTTTTGCTTCTACTCACGCGATATGATCTTTTGCATTTAGAATATGAAAAAAAGGCTCAAACTTTACGAAAAAATCTTAAAAAATTACTCAAAAATGTAAACATGCCGTAGCATCTTTTAAATTTTTTCAGATTTTCTCCTCGAACCCTTTAGTCCGAAAAAAATCCTTTTAACAATTCGCTGGAGTTACAAAGTGAAACAGAAAAAGTTTCCTATTGTTATCTGTTTTCTGAGAATAACTTAGAAAATAAGCGAAATAGCGCAATTTCACACCTATACTTATTCCTAGTAATTAAAAATTTTCCAAGAAAGGGTGGAGGTGAAATCGTTTTATCGTGCTGAGTTCAGGAGATATTCCCAAAGAACTATTGAAAAAAAATCAATATCCATGGTAACTCTATTTTTCCTGAATCTCTCGTAGACTAAGCAAGATAGGGCGATTTCCCCCGAATCTTTTTTTGTAGCTCTTGAGTTTCTGAGACATCCTCAAAAAACTAATGACAACAAAATAGAGTTATTCTGGACAGAATTTCTCGTTCAATAATTTCTTTGAAATATCTTAGAAACTAAGCGAGATAGCGTAATTTCATCTCAATCATCGTTTGTAGAGAATTTTGCAGGGTTACCAAGAGATAATCGGGGCAGAAATGGTATATGTCCCTCCATTTTCAAGATATTCTTGAAAACTAATGGAAAAAACTACTATTCTCCTCTTTCACCTCTTCGCTCTTGAAATGCGATTTGAAATTTAATGGAAAGATGATTCAATTTTGCATCAGCCCTCGGAGTACACACCTCTGAACAGAACTTCAGAGCACACACGGGGTCAAATTGACCCCACTCCATTTTCTGAGTGCTATATCTCGAAAACTATACATTTTTCCGGAATCTATGTTATGAGGTTTTTTGTAGATAACACAATGTGCTTTCGAATACAATTATCGTTGGTTTGATTCAACTATTTTTTGATGGTATGAAAATTAGTCGAAATTGAACCCCTTTCCTAGAATTGGCCAATTTGAATGAAAAAGCTTCTAAGCGTCGGAGTCGACTATTTCAGATATTTTCATCCATTTCATCATATTTGAGGGCAAAATTTTTTTTGGGGTCAAAATGACACCCAGTGTACTCCGAGGGTTGAAAGCAGAAAGCCGTCTCTCCAGTCGTAAAGTTGAAATTCGAATCATTTGATCCTTTACCAAAGACAAAAGGGCGTATGTCCTACATATACGACCTTTTGCCGTGGAATTGGTCACTGTAGCTGATACGCCCTTCTGCTTTTAGATTCTCGATCTTCGTAATAATAAATCCAAAGAGATTAAGGTAGTATTGTCGGTTTTAGAATAACTGTTCTGAATTCAATGAAATTTGACATATTAGTAAATTGTGGTGAGATGATCTAATTAAATTTTTAGTAGGTTACACTAACAGAGAATCAGAAAAAGAATGGACACTAAAAATTTCACGATTTCAATATTGAGAATTATGATAAATCACAGGTCTTCTCATTCTCTCCTTTTTCATTCAAATTTGAGCGATACTTTTTGTCAAATATGGTAAGACGAGAGATTTCTCATAAGCCTCAATGTTAAAATCGTGAAAATTTCACGTATTAATATTTTCTAGGGGCTCTCCGTAGTCCCTCAAAAATTTAGTTGAATCATTATCTTTTAATAAAAAAAAAATCATTATCTACTCAAAATCTACCAATGCGCCAAATTTCATCAAATTCAAAGCCGTAATCCTGAAACTGACAGTTCTACCCTAAAATAAAATATGTTTTCTCTTCTCATATTTGAATTTTGGAAGAGAAATTATAATCTGGGGAAATATTTTATATCAACACGGAAAAAGCACGTGATTTTAATTCTGACCTAGTTTCAATTTTCCATTAACAAAAATGTGGAAGCTCCGCCCGTTAATTTTAATATTTAGGACTTGGGAGTAACTGTTGAATTTAAAACGAATAGAAAGATTCTACAGTCGATAATGCAGACTCCGGCCAGTGTTAATGAAGCCGCAATTGTCGAAGCACTGCGTTAGTTTCGACGACTACGCTGGATGTCGCATCGTCGCTTTTCAGTCTGCAAGTCAAGTATTGTGCCAGAAGTCATAAATTCAAACGGAACGCTCGAAATAATTAAGATCATACTTCACAGGATCATTTCTGTAGTATATCTTCAGATTCACTCTACCAAAAAGTGGAGTTGATGCAGCCACGAGGACGAGATATAACCCTCTTCCTTGAGCGTGAGGACGACTCGTGTACTTGATTAACATCGAGTCCGCAGTCATCGATGATCGTTCACCTTCTGCACTCTGTGTGGAAGGCATGGGAAGAGGGTATTCTGAGTGGTATTTTTTATTAAATCGAAACAAAAATAATTTCCCCAGCTCATTAAATTAGAAAAGAAACTAATAATTCTTCAATCACAGTTGCCGAATTTTTAGTCGAACTTTTTTTCTCTTTCTACGAGGAAAAAAAATAATTATGATGTATTAGAGCATCTAGTTTTGGGATTTTCTGTTAGGAAAAGATGAATTTCTCTATGAATTTCTCTACAAGACAGCTGACGACTCATTCTAATCAATTTCAATTAAATTTCTTGGAAACTAAACGAAGTAGAAAAATTTTCATAAAGATCTTTTTTGTTGAGACAAATTGGAGTTACAGAAAAGTACCTAACAAATTTTCACGTGTTTTTTGTGCGATAGTTATTTTGACAGTTGCCTTCGGTTCGAGATATCGATCCGCAATGTAGTGATTTTCATAATCACAATTTTTTGTACCCCTGAATTTTTTAAGTGCGGAAGATTTCCATAATTTTTTTTAACTGGTTCAGAATGACAAATAACCCCCCTCCTCTATTCAAAAGAAGAAGACAAACGTGAACAGTATATTTTTGTCGAGCGTGTCTCACTCTGTTATCTGATACTTATCGCTCAAGAACTAATCGAGATATCGGAAAGGAATTGAGATTTCACGAAATGTTTCTCTTTTAATGGAAATAATTTTTTTCTTCTGAAAATTTTACTACATATTCGATGTATCGTCAGAGATCTTATGGTTTACACTATTTGATTGTCGATGAATCGTTAAAGAAAAATTGGAAATAACCATTCCAAAGAAGCATAGAAATACATGAACCTGCTACCGAGAACGGAGCATTGATACAGAATAATCGTGAGTGTGTAACTCTAAAACCTCCTCAGACGGAGAGGTAGGGCATGCATATGAGACGTGCTCCTCAAGAGAATATGATCAAGTGGATTAGGCGAGATAGAACACTTACTGTTCGGGTGAAAGAAGGTTTGCAAATATCCATAAAAAGTAAATGGTTGCTTTCTTCATTCGTTAAGAGAGATTAGGGCAAAATGGATCTGTAGAGCAGAATGAACCGGGATTTTTTTTGAGACTGAAGGTCTTCACGAAGCAGTTTAAAGAAAATATCACAAAGCCTAGACCTGCTGGAGCATTTTCTCAATTTTCACCAGATTTTTTTTGCAAAGTCCTTCACTTAAAAAAAATCCCGCATCACTTTTCTCCCATTTACTTCATGCATTGGTAACTACTTCTACTGCATTATCAGTGACAACTGAGTATTTTATACAGGAGACCATTTTATACAATCGTGTTAATCGAGTGGACCATCTACTCGACATTTTATTGCTTGCCTATCATTGAGAACACTGACAGAAAGCAGAATAATAATAAGTTATCAACTCGGATAGAACGAAAAGGTAGAGAAGTTGAAGCCTTGCAATGAATTGATCCCTTTCCAAATTAAGTCCGAATTCCTTAGATTGAAAACAGGATTCTCTACAATTAAATGCATATGTCCTTGGTTGATAGAAAGTGCAACATATTTTAAATTTTACGCTGCGGATTTGATTAGGCGGTGAAGTTCTTCTGGGGTATGGATAATTACATTTTTTATATTTAAATTGCAGTCATGTGATTCTTCAATGTTCTACACTCTTCATACTGTGAGAGTAATCCTTGAAGTTTTATGGAGACGCATGCAGTGAATGAGTGAAGAACATAATTAGCAGTCGATTGACAATAAAAAACTTTATCGTCAATGATCCCTGTACCTATGCAATCTTGTAGATAACCAATTTATAATGTACAGTTATAGTAGATGGGAGCAGTTGAATATGGAACTGACAGACGGTTATTAATTTTCAAGTTTACAAATTATGTGAAGATAATTATTCAGATGTTTTGTATTAAAATAGCATAATTCTTTCAAAGAAATAAATAGAATGATTTACATTTTTTTTGATGTCTATTGTCCATTGCAACTGTGAAAGTGTAAGTTCTAATCGTGGGTTTGAAGACAGCGCAAAGGCCATGACTACGATTTCACGCCAGTGTTCACCTTCATTATTAATCAGGTGAATCAATTTTACTCATAAACAAAAGACACGACTGAACGTTTTATTCCTTCCAGTTGAGTGGCAAGTATAACGCTCATTATGGTAATTGAGCCTTTTGACAGAAAAAGGAGAAGCAATCATGTATGCGAATTGAAACGGGTTGACTGACTTGAGAAGAGGCGTCGGATTGTCGCGATGATTCTAGCGACAGTCTTTATGAGGCAAAAACAGCCTAAATCGGTTCAAGGCCTCTTCAGGCCAAACCCAAGCTGGTTTCTGGTTTACATCAAGAGAATTATACTTTATTTTTTATCGAAAATCCAATATAACGGTTTGCACTACCATTTTCACCAAGTATTTCTATGTAAATAAGTTTCCCTCTAGACTTTGAACAAGTTGGGAATAGTCAGCATAAATACATAATATGTCTACAATATTTACAAAATGAAAAATAATTGTTTTTTTTCCAAGTATCGTTTTCAGAAATATGGAATTTGATTGGCAGTTTTTCGAGATCATCATTCATTATTAATAGAGATGAAATTCAAATTACGAATCATACTTTTCTTTAACAGGTGTTGAATCATTCAGTTTCCATAGCTTTGCTAATCACTCTAGTGTAAGAATCCGAGAATTAGCAATCATTCAAGTAAATTTGTCGGCATCGCATTTTAGATAACTTTTTCGAGTCACGAACTATTCATCGCAAGCTGTCTCGATGATATGCACATTTTTCGAATTTCTATAAGCAGTAGATTATTTTGGAACTTATCAATTACTATTGAAATATCACTTATTCCAATCAGGTCATTTGTTGCGCATCATAATAGTGTAAAACACGAGTCTGGAGCAAGTCAACAGAATCAAAATTTTCAAAAAAAATTGAACATAGCTATCTTGAATGTCTGCCGAATGGCACAAGCACCACTGTAATATTTCTTACATGTGCTTTATCCACAGATACACCACGAGCCCCTGTCGTTGATTAGCAATTATATCATTTCCATGGCGATGGGCAATAACGTCACCTCGTATAAGTAAGCTTATTGTAATTGGGTGACCAGAAAAAATATCTACCACTAAAACCTCCAGGAGTTATGATATTCCCAATCTATATATCCAAATATTTGATGTCAAAATTTATTCTTAGAAAAATATTGAAAATCTTATGACATTAATAATTTTTATAATTCTATAAACTGATTTCCCTTGGAGATATCGACGGAGTGGGATAAATTTACGTATATTCAGGCTCTGCAATATTTTGATATTTGAAGGAAATAGGACTTCGATTGTAGTGAGCATTTGAAATTTGAATTTTTTCATTTATCCAAAGGATAATATCTCTAAAAATGGAATTTAATGGTCACACTCTTCACAGAATTCAACTATTGCACTGAGAACTAACAGTTTTAAAATCGAGTAGATGATTATTTTTGAGAAAAAAAATTAATCAAAAGGTCGCATTTTTTGAAATATATTCTCTTAAAATAATGCCCATTCTCTAACTCAGCATATGTTGTCACTGACTAATTTCGCTAATCGCTCCTGAAAAATTATTCCCCTCAAATAAGTTTCTTGACCATAAATGCACGCTTTTACTACTTGTATCAACTCTACCATTTGCATTCAACACTATGATTCTGAAATGCAAGAATTAAAAAAATAAAATTTCGTCTTGTCTTAATCAAAATTATAGCACGAAATTTCTCCAACACAATCGATTATCCAAAACCCTAAGTTTTCTCATTAAATTGGACCTAAATTGATTGATCATTTGAGTAAGAACGAATAGTTGAATTTTAAATCAATATTTTTCCATTTTATCAATCAAAACTAACCGCTCTCTCCACTCCTGCTTACCGTTGATGATTCAAAAATTCAGTTGAATTATCACACACAGTCGTCTATGATATAAAACTATCTTCCGTAAACGCCAATTTCACATTTCGACATAGTCCAACATGTGATGAAGAGAACTCGTATGTACATATACTGATAAAAACCTCCTGGATATTGAATTATTTACCATCCCAGGCTAATTCTTACCTTCGTGATCGTCATTTCGTGCTAAGTTATAGAACCGTCATATATTGGATTTATAAATATTGCGGTGATTCTATACTCTACACTAGTCATACTACTAACGCAACTCTTTTCAAATCGATGGTAGAGAGAACTGAAACTTTATTTCCCAAAACACGTGTGCCTCCAGCTTTGTGTAACTCTCGGTGAGCGTCTGGTTATCCACTATGCTATGACTCTCGTAGGAACTAAAACATATGATGACGTTGAAACCTATCGACCTGAATCAAGCGGCTTCATTAAATGAGTAGGATATCATGGTTTCAGTTGTTGTTTGCCCCACAACTATTGAATAATTCTAGAATCTAATAATGAAGGAATGAAGGAGAATAAATCTATTATATAATTTTCCCAGTTTCGTTGATTCATCTCGACAGCTGAGGGAGATTGAGAATTATCTGTCTTGACTTTTTCCTTACCTCTAATTTTTTCTGTTTTTTTTTGCAAAAGATTCATGATTTCCTTTGGTTCCAGAAATATTTCATAAAAGCTGGTAAAAAAAGCACAGCGACTTATCTGATTCTATCGCTCCTCTATTGGATTATTCCATCACTCGTAATATAAAAATAAATAGAAGATCTGTAAACGAAATCTTTTGGTTATATTTGATTTTTTCAGTTCGTACATAGCTTTGTAAGTTTTTTCTTCATTAGATGTTTTTTGGGCTCCTTATTATTACATCCTCCAGCATATTTTCGCATGCACTTGCGAACGCAGTGATAAATATAACAGCTGAGTGAACGTCTTGCCCATGATCCACACCTGAAAAAGAAAGTATGTTAATGTTAATGGCATCTGTAATTATGGCTACATGAACAAAAGGAGAATCACAATGCTTTTGGAATAGCTCCTCAATTGTCTTAATTAATGCATAAAGTTGCAGGTGGAAAAATCCTAAAATTAATCACATAATCAGTACAATAAATTCCATTGTAGAGTGAGCTGATTTCCATACCTTCGTATTGTTCAAACAGATGGTAGTGCTGGAATTGAATCACCACCCAGAAAATTATATGCAGAAGAAGAACGCATATGAAGGAGCATGCACAGCATCATCCACGATTTTAAATATCGATGACCAGTTGGACTGTTACATTTTGCTTCTTCTATTATTTTTTTAACAGCTGTCTTGTAATGGAGAGAAATTTTCAACTTCACGATACCAAGTTCTTTCTTCTATAATTTGCTCATTAACTTATTCACTCGATAATTTGGCCATTAGTAGCTGATATTCTCAAAGCTCTTGCCTCAATTTGATATTGCTCTCTTGTAACTTCTTTTTCAATAGATTCATTTTCAAAAACCGTTTTCATAATTTTGTTATGAATATCAGCTGGTATCAAAAAAAGTTTGAACGTTTCTTCCCCTCACCTTGTTTACCATAACGATTCTTTTTCAGCAATAGAATTTTTTTCACTGTTTTATAGAAGCGACACTGTTTGAGATTTGATAACAGAGGACACTTTTCATGTCACCATTCATTCATGTAATCAGTATACGTTATATTAGAGTTTATCCATCCCCAATAACGAATTTTGAATATCCTGTTTACCATTGAAAATAGCAGATATTTGGAATTGAGAAATATTTATATCTTCTTCTGCTGTAGATATGTGGACGTTCATATCTGCATCAACATTGATTTGTTTTAGTATTCGTGCTCCAGAAGTTCGATCGACGGGCTTACATGAAACCAATGAATAATACACCACTTTCATTTTCTAATTCGGTGAAATTTTCTTATTTCATATCCATGATGACGGTACTATCAGTGTATCATCTTCAGGCGAATCCTGGAAAGACCATGTTGCTCGAGTCCCATATGACTGAGATACATCGAGTCTCCATTTGGAATATTGAGATTTGGTGAAGATTCTTCTGAAGTAACTGGATCCTTCTGAAATCCTACTATATAATTTTTTGCAGCTACAGTTGAATCAGTGTAGATATTTTGTGACGACTGATCTAACCCTTCATTGAGTCGTACTTTTCCTCTTCCAATCTTACTTCCGTTCTGTGATCTATTCACAAATTCTGATTAATGATTTGAACTCTCCCTTGGGCATTGAGACACATCTGTAGACTGTTCAACAGGCTCTGTCAACCTTCGTGGGAAAATTGATGGTATGGCAACGTTGCAACGTTGCTTTCACTGATAAGAAGCCTGAAAATTGATTGAATCAGTCATGTGAATCACTGTCAATCAGACGAATTATCAGTCGAAATATTAGTGGGTACTTACGAAAGCAATAACTGTCTCATTTGGCCAGGGCATTTTTTTTCGGTGAGACTTTCGTCTCCTGCAAAATGGTCTTCATAAATTGTCTGTTCTGGCTTCAGTATAATCGGATGTAGTGGAGATGATGCATTTATTGTAGCTTGCCACTTCAATATAACATCATCTTTCTTAGATATACTGGATAAACGCTCTTTTGAATTTGCATGGTTCGTAAAACACTTTGAATCACGTTGACAATCCGGTATAGTACAGCGAGTAAGTATCGTTTTACCAAACAAATACTCGAAATTTGAATGAATCGCTAGGAAATTGAATCGAAAAACTTTCAAAGAAATAATCATGATACTTGTTTTTAACTCTCGAAAGGACAATTTGAAAATCGATTGTCTTTTATGGATAAGAGATCTTGAATGGTGGTTATGTATCTATATTTACATCCGAATCCCGCGTGAAAGTCGTCTGATGACTGTTAACGCCATCTGGTGAGAGTAAAAATGAACCCGGTAGCTCTAGGGACTCTAGAGGCTGAGGAAAAAAAAACCAGTGAGACTCAAATCAAGAAGCTGCGGCCATTTTTATTTATGTACAATTGGTGGGGGGTAAAACCGAGGTCGAGAATTTCCACAAAAAAAACGAAGAATTGACTAAACAGAAAAGTTCTATAATAATTTACAATAATAATTCATTAAATTAAATTATGTATTGAATTTATTATCAGTGTGATCAATTTGAGTTCAACATTTTTGTTTAGAAAAATGAGTTATGGTTGTTAACTGTGAATTTCGTAGTAACATTTATGCATGCGTTAAACAGTGCTGTCCACTACAAAAAATTGAGATATTTACCAAATATCAACAATTGTAAAATGGATTATCGTCAAAAGGTGAAGTTGTGAACGTTTTCTACAAATTAGAAAAGAAAATGATCGAAAATTTTTGTTTAATTCTTTTAACCGTAAAAAATATTAGTGACACATTTTTCCTCATGTTCCTCTTTGGAGTAAAAAAAACGGTTTTCTCTGCTCCCATTTCGCCCATGCTGAGTAATTCAACATCTGTTCTTTAAGTTTCATCCTGTTTTTATAATTTTATTGGATTCAAAATCGATAACATATTATTAGTATTATTTTGTGGTTATGTTGCACGATTTATCTAGTAACAGTAGTTAATTTATTCTATATAACAACGATAATGACCTAATAATTGATTGAAATATTTCTCCATCAGATGGTAGTCCCAATTTCTCAAAAATATAAAAATGAGGACGATGAGGACGAGGATCTGGAGGCACTAAGATTGGCAGCATTGAAGTCATTACGTGCTAAGCCAACACCAAGTACTAGAGCACCACAAAAAAATCCTCAACATGAAGGCATACAGACTGGTCATTCACAATTTATCTCTTACAATCAGAGATTTGGAAGAAGAGAGTTCTACAATCCCAATAGACCATCAAGGCAAAATGGAGTTAGTACAATTGAAATTGATAAATATTATTCTACAGAAAAATGATGATTCATTATTGATTTAACATTTAGATTTTCAATTTTCAGAATGTCTATCATCCAAGCAGGAATAATCAAAATTTAATAGAAATAATTCCAGTTGAAGAGAATACAGATACAGCAGCAAATGAAAATAAAACATCGTCAACACATCATGAACCCTCAACGGCAGTTGCAACAGGTAGCTTTGATAAATTTCAATTCCACGATATTATTTTGTATTTATGAAAATTTGATTTTCTCTTTATCGATCATTTTCGTGATTGCCTAAGCCATCTTTGAAAAATATCATTCTCAAATCTTCTTCATAACTTCATCTTTTATATTATTGTAAACCTGCTTTCAGAAGACTCAAAATTTCAACGTTATAAAGACGATGTCAGTGGATCAGATGAAGAAGATCAGAAAGAATCCGGAAGTGTATCAAATTTCGATCAAACCTTAAAGGAGGTGGATGAACAAAAAGATGATGAGACTGGTACGGACAAAGAAAATCAAATTGGGGAAATAAATCCTCCCGTAGTCGATGACGAAAACGATCTCATGGATGAATTGGAGGAAGAGCCTGAAGAGGAAGACGAGAAGGAGCCTGAAGATGACGATGACATCTTGTTGATGGCAGATCTCGAAGAAGAGGATAGTTTGGAGCGATTGATGGATGAGATGGAGAGAGAAATGAATGTTGAAAAGAGCCCAACTGAGAAAAAAGAGAAAAAGCCAGCAAAAAAAGACAGGGAATCGAAAAAGCTCCGTGAGCCCTCAAAGCTCAGGAATAAGAATCGTTTAAATGAAAAAATAGATATTCCAATGACAGGAATACCGAGATATGAGAGAAAATCCGTGTCACCTTACGGTGTTTCTAGAACATTAAACAGGCATCGTTCATTATCACCAAAACCAAAATCTCGAAAGAAATCACCGAGAAGATCTCCTCAGAGACAAATGAAAAAGTCGCAAAGGGATCTAGTTAGACCTAGATCCCCAAGGAAATCACCACCGAGGTACTCTCCACGTCCTCGAACTCCGCGTTCGCGATCTCCATGTTTGTCACCACTTAGATCACCAAATCGCTCTCCAATTCGAAAATTATCTCCAAGGGGACGTTCTTCACGATCCAGATCACCACTTAGGCTGCGAAGATCTAGATCTCCAAAAGTTCTGTCACGTTCACGTTCACCTAGATTCGTGAATCGTGCTAGATCGCCACCAAGGACATCACCAGGTCGTTCACCACCCCCAAGATCTCCAAAAGGTTCGCCACATCGATTGTCCCCAATTAGGAGGATGTCGCCAAGACGATCAAGGTCTCCAAGATCCCCTCGCAGATCCCCAAGGAGATCGCCACAGTTATCTCCAAGGCGACCATCCCCTAGAAGAAGTCCGCCCAGAAGATCCCCATGGTCATCTCCACGTAATTCACCAAGATTATCTCCGAGACGACGACGTCCCTCGCCTAAGGAACGGAAGAGACGGTCAGTCACTCCAGAAGAAACATTGATGCATAAAAAAGAGAATTCACTCATTATTAGAACCATGTCCCCAGATGTTTCGAGAGCAAAAATTAAGCCAGTAATCAATAAAGAAATGGTAGAAGTATCTAATGATCCAGTGCTGGAAGCCAGACGAAGAAAATTCGAATCGACGAAACCAATCGATCCAGTTACTACCAATAAAAAAATAAAATTGAGTAAAAAAGAAGAAACAAAGATTGAAACAACGGAAATTATTGAATCAAATTCTCCAAAGAGGAATGCCCGAGAGACAATCGAGGAGTATGAGGAAATTATTGATGAGGAATTACCTCTCCATGAGGACTATGATTTCGATGATTTAGAAGAAGCACTCAGTAATGATTCAAGTGGACCTGTGATGTGTGTTGAAGTAGCACCAATTAAAATTGAAAGGGAGAGAGTGAAGAAAAAGAAAAAGAAAGACAAGGAACTCTATCAAGTTGGAAAGCTGAAAGATTCAGCGCTTTCTGGAAGAATTATCAAGGAAAAAAAATGCAAAAAACGGAAAGAGATGACTCCAGAAATTGTGAAAGATGAAATTGAGACTCTTGTGGAAGAACCGGCTGACGATGAGGCTGATCTGAGGACTGAGTTGAGCCGGAGGAGGGCCGAAAGGCTGAATAGAACAGCAACAATCCAGTCTGCAAGGCTTTTGCAGTCGGCGTTCAAAGGAGTTGTGAATGAGTATGTACTACATAACTTGAGAACTTTTCATACTTTGTACCTTCTTACATTAAAATGACTAAAATAATGCAATTTTTTTTTTTTCAGAGTTGCTAAAAATAATGCAAAAGTTATTCAGAGACATCAAGTGAAAGGTGATGAGAAAGGTGAGTCGATATTAATTTGGAATTCTGAAAGCGATTATAGGAATGGAAATCATTGATTGTTTATACATTTTCTAGCAGGTCAGAAGGGCGTTCGGCGAGTTACCGTGCTTCACAGAACTGTTACAGACTTAACTGATTCTGACGGTAATTACTTAATATAATTTTTTTTATCAGCAATCAGATCCCTTTCACTTTGAACTGAGTCTTTTCCTATTAATCATTCATTAGCATCGTTCGGAAGTAGCAATTATACAATTTGAACTATCATATTACAGAATCAGTTGATTCAAAGGTACCGGTCAGGTTCAGGCTCGGTCTCAATAAACCTGCACAAGAGACACATGAGACAAAAGTATCGAGGAAATCATCTAAGCGTCCAGGCCGTAAGGTAAAGCATAAAAATAATTTATCTTTAAATGATATCGATCGTCCGGAATAAGTTTTCTCTCATTCTTATTGAAAATGAAAGACTTATCATTTCTCATTTTAACTTGTATATAAAAGTCCCATTCATTGCCCCCAAATCACACTTATTATTATCATTCATTATCCTTTCTGTTAACAAATTAGTGATGCTTTCTTCACTTTTTATTTTGTATCCTCACTCTTAGTTTTTTCTGATGATGAACATTAGTTTGCCTTTTTTTTATCAAAGTTTACCAAGTTGAAAATTAGATATAAACATAATGAGAAATTACCAATTCTTCGGAATAATTGTTCAAGGCATAAAGATAATTAATATTTCCCAATCATCAAGAAATCAAATCGAGTCATCAAGTATTATCATCAGGGTAAATACTCTATTATATCCTATTGAGCTTAATTGAGCTTAATAATGAGTGAAGTTGGCAAGAAGAAAATCAAATTTATCATGCGAATTATTTGATACAGTTTTATGAATGGCTTTGTACGATTGGATTCTAGAGAAAATTTGATGAAAATATCATGATGATCAAAATTGATTTTATATTTCTCTTGGTCTATTCATTATATTTCAACCTAAGTCGAACGCTTGCGTTACACATTAAATGGGAAAAAGTTATGAATGAAAAAATTGATTTCTTCGAAGTACAGGAGATGTGCCTTCTAATGCCAGAAAATGACCATATTCCGAAAGAAAACACCACAAGTAAATAATAAATGGCATAGGTGTTCTACCTGAAAATCATCACTTAAAATCTTTTTTACAATTCATAAAAAGCATATTAAATGAACAGTCTAGCCATAGAATTACCAACTTCTTTTTGGAATTAATTGATTATCAACGTTTTGGTTATTGTAATTGTGATAAAGTAGACACATGAATAGAATGCTCATCTCCGATTGCTCATTAAAAATTGAGGCTGAATTATGAAAGATGAATTATAAAATATTAAAATTCAAATTTTTAACAGAATTGAAATAATGCAAAACAAAACTTAAAAAAAATCGTTTTCTATTTGTTATCTAGGGAAAAGTCTAAGTACACATTGAGATGATTGCATATTTGTGCAAAGGAAAGTAATAAGCGGAAGTGAAATGAATAATAAGAAAAAAAAATTGTATAGTGATGAGACGTTTCTCTGGCTCTTACCTCATTTAAATTTAAATTGACTTTAAGCCATTAAAAATTAATCAGAATTGAGTTCATTGTAAACAGCATTATAATAATTATGCTTGAATTAATTGAAATGGATATTGATAATTGAAAATAATTTAAAAAATCCAGTTTGAAAGAATTTACAAAACAACTGAGACGAATAAAAAAATGTAATTAAAACATTAGGGTCAAAAATTTGTTCTTAAATTTATTGATACTGACATTGTATCTATTTATTGTTATTCCTACTTGGATATTTTTCTCGTCAAAATACCTTGTAGTTCACGTATCTATTATGAATTATTATTTTCCAATGTAAATAATGGCCTCGATGAAGAAACTGAGAAAAAAAGTAATAAAAAAAAATCAAGAACATCTCAACGTCACCTTTTGTAAAACCCGCCTTTAAGAAATGCGACGTAAGAGTGTAAAAACAATTATTCATGTACATAAATGTATATATTATGTGTGACATATTTTGTACCTGGAGAATGAAATAATAATCATTGAATTACGGTAGAATCCACAACAATAGTGGTGAAACAAGCAAAAGCACAATATAAAACACCAAGTTGTTTTTACAACTGTCATTAGAATGATTATTGTACTTCAATTACATTAAGATAAATTTTACAGCTGCATGAAGGATTAAAGCTATTTTTCGCAGCATATTAGGCCAGATAATTATGAATTAACTAACAGTTATCTGACGAATAATTCCAATTTTAATGTCCGAGATTTCCACTTTTTTATTTTAAACTGTACTCATACATAAGTTTTGAAATATTATTAATATAATCTGCATTCTATTTCATTGTGGGAATATTTTTTATGTGTTATTTGATATATTCTTTCAACGTTTTATAATGCAGATTTCATCAATTTCTATACAAATAAATAATGAAAAAATAGGAATTAAATTTTCTGGAAATTGACACCAAATAATTGTGTTACTTTCTTGAAAATAAAAGTAATGTAGAAAACTTCTGTTATTCTGTGATATTTCAATAATTGACCGAAATTTACTATCTTTATAGATACCTCAAATCATACAAATTTCATTTTTTTAATTAATTTGTCTGAATTCCTGTAATTTTAATGATTGTCTCAATGTCTAAGAAAATATGGTAAATCTAGTCAATGACAGAAAAAAAAACTTTTAAATTGTAAAATCAATTTACTGAGACATTATCGTGACAGATATCTGTGAAACTTTTTTATCATGTCAATACTATTTATACCTTGTATGTTTTTTTTACATGCATCAGTGGATAACTTCATTCAAAAATTATTTTACTAACACCTCTAAAAAACATGCAAATCATGGAAATTTGCACAAAAGATTGAAAGGAAAAGAAACTGAAATTCATAAAATTTAATCAAATTCCCATTTTTCAGAAAATAAATGATATTTTTTCAGAATGTTTGTGGTTCAATTTTTTTACAATTCCTTCCACTATTCATATCATCTATTCAATATTGTCATTCAATGAAATATTCATACATTCAATTGGTCGTGTCAGAATGGAAGAATACTTCTTTTCTGTACACAATCGGGAAGAGTGAACTATGCCAGAAGCCTCGCGTTTTTCATGCTCCTAGATGAAGAATGTTGTTCCTCGCTTGTACAGGGAATCTGTTTATTTTAGACATGGACGTAGAACTCTCTTCCAGGAAATACTATCAGCAATGAACAATACACTATGCAACTCGAAAAAAGGCTTCGATTTTTAGAAGAAAAATTTCCTGTCCACATTGGTCGGATAGAGCTCTTGCTGATTGCAAACTACGCAGTAGATAATAATGGGAGAAAACGGATGCTCACCCCTCACCTCCTCCGTCCTCTCTTTGAATTGAATATAATTAATCCAAATCCTTCATTACTGATTGGTAGACATTTTGAATAGGTCAGTATCCAAATTGGTATTGATTATATAAATACATATATATAAACACATTCATCCAATAGTTGTGACAGCAACGATGGCCAATCCGAATCCAATCAATCGAGAAACGCATAAAAGATCACGATAATTTAGATACTATCGACAGTTGTTTATAAGCATCACCCAGGGAAAAAATATCAGATATGGTTATATCCAATCAGATATATTTAGAACTTGGAAAGTGCAAGAAAATCTGAACTTCAAATCTGATCAGATCCAATTCTATCAAATTGCTGATCCGCCAAGATCGAAATATGTGTAATTATATCTGATGCAGATCTAGGCCGTTCCATTGTGGGTTTCTCACATCTTATCAGATCTGGTCAGATCTACTAGCATATCTGCTTATATTGCCACAGATATGACGTCATATCTACTGATATATGACTGCAGATCTTATTATATCTAATTCTATCTAATTAGATAGAATTAGATATAATTGGATTGGTAGCATGAGTTATTGTCCGACGACAAAATATGCGAAAGACAAAATATTTCATGTCAAACTTGTCGCGGACAAAATATACAGTTGCTAAATCATTATTATTATTTATTATTTTGTCGCGGATATGTTGTCGCCGCCTAATAAGTGAGGATACCGTATAAGCATAGCGCTTACCCTACTTTGACTGTAAGACAACGATATCATTTACGATAAATTCATTGACATTCTACAAATGGAGAAGACAAATGATGGAATAAAATATGAATAATATAATCGTCCAATTGAATAAGTAGAACTTATTTCCGGGGAAGACTCATGTTATACTTCAACACATGATCATTATTGAATTCAAGAAATCGGGAATCGTTTGAAAATCTGTAAAATTAAGAGAATGCCCATCAAGTCTCAAGTGTGAGAACAAGCTCTGAAAAGAAATGGGATTTTGGATACATGAGTAGCTTTAGAAAATTGACTGATATCCCATATTGACATTCAGGAATTCCTGCTTCGAAAACTTGATTGGGATTCCTATTTCATCCCATTCATTGTCTCTATTCTGTGGCAAATGACAGTGCAACCGAATTTTTCTGATTTTATCCTTACCTCACTAACAATTTCATTTGCCGAATGGACATTCTCTTTCTTGCGATTACTAATAGACTGATGATGAATTTCGGTATTTCGAATTCCATTATGCTCCAAGCATATTGTACCAAAGGAAAAGAGATTACACTTCTAAAAAAATTGGATCTGGAGTCAGGCATACGAAACTATAATCAACGTTGGGCATCAATTGACGTGTTCAGTGAATGGCTGGACACCGGTTGGGAAGAGCCTCTTCTTATTCCTATTTTTTAAACAGACTGAGAATAGTACCTCAATTGAAAATTCGAGATGAATGAAACGGAAAGAATATTGAACGCAATAGTACATTGTCACTGATTGTTAAATTTGATTGAAAATTATTTGAATAATTGACAGAAACAATTTCCGAAGAATTCCAACCCTCACTGCATGCAATAGTTCATTCCACGCCACATCAAATACAGCTGCAATTATGACTGCGACTCGAAATTTTTTGAAATCATTTCAATAACTCAGCTTTAGGGTAGAGAATTGGATATCACCTCTTTTTTTACTCAATCATTTCATTCTTTGTGGGTCGTTCATTCATTCTTCATCGGTTGGATAATGATTTCATTCTTACATTGACCGTTTAATGATGTCTAATGAAATTTGACAATTTGGCTACTAATTTCAGTAGTGTTAAGGTCAAGCAGAATAAATCGATTTTTGCGCGGATTTTCTCTCTCGAATATCTGAGAAATTACGAGATAACGAGATTTTGCTCTAATCCTTCATTGCAGAAATTTCAAGAGCTACAATCAAAGATTGAAATGAGTTCTCGCCATCTCGATCTGGTTTTCTCTCCAAGGAAGATTGGCACAAAAGCGATTCATCCTATTTTATCTCTCTCCTGCTGAATTGGGCTCAGGATTTTTTATTTTCGATACTGTTAAATTTGTAACCACGATGCTATCTTGATCCTGCATCTATGTTTTATATTATCTCGATGAAATCGCATCTGAGAAAACGCATTTCTTGATTTAGAAAATGACCGATATCAAGAAACATTATCAGGAACGGAAGTATAAATTGAGGACGTCTTATCAGGACTATAATTTCTCGAGATTGTTACAGTAAAAAAAGAGGGTGCGTGAAATTCACGCGCGGCAGAAGTGAAACTTCTTGCTGCTCGTCCAAGGATCAGTGCAAAAATACCCTATCTTGCTTAGACTCCGAGACATTCAAAGAAAATTGATGATAAAGAACACTCAATTTGTCTACAAACTTGATGTTTTTCTCTTCCTCAACATCCATTTCTTTTCAAGAATATTTCGGAGAGTGAGCGAGATGACGAAATTTTTCTGAAGATTTTTTTTTTTGCAGTGAATCTCGAAAACTACAAGAAGGGTCTCTACAAAAATTTCATTATCTTGCTTAGTTTCAGAGACATTCATCAAAATCCTACGAATAGAACATAGACTTATAGATATATCAAAATCTAACTAATCTCTTGAAATTTTCAACAAAGAAAGGATTAGGGCAAAATCACGCTATCTCGTTTAATTTCTGGGATATTTATTAAAAACAAATAACAAACAACAGACTTATTTGAGAAAGAAAGGTAACTCTATTCCAATAATTCTTCGAGAATATCTTGGAAACTCAGTGAGGTAAAGCCATTTTGACCTAATCCTTTCTAATAGCTTGTCTTGAAATTCAAGAAAAAAAATCAGAGTGAGATCGCTGCATCTTCCTCCGTTTCTGAGTATTCTCAAAAAAACTTTCGGGAATAAATAATCCAAATAACAAGAAAAGTAGGTTCCTTTTTGTCAATAGTATTTCGAAAATAACTGGGAAACTAAGCGAAATGCAACGATTTCACCTGACGGCCTTCTGTAGAGAATTTCCAAGGCTATGAAGAAGGATTGGAGCAAAATAACGCTATTTTACGTAGTTTCTGACATATTCCAAGACAATTATCAACAAATAAAACCTTTTTCTGTTTTTTGGTTTGTTTGTCAATCCTTCCTTGAGAATATCTCGGAATCTGAATAAGATAGAGCAGTTTCAACTTCGAGCTTTCTTGTCGAGAATTTAAAGATCTACAAAAAAGGAGAAAAGCAGAATCACTCTATCTCACTTAGTTTCCGAGATACTCTTGAACTGATAATAAAAAATAAACAGTAACAGGACAGGTATTGTCGTACTAACGAAAGAATCGACACACGAGGCATGCCGAAGCTGAAGATTATTTGGTGGGGCATGGACGTCGAAGAAAGCCGATGTCGATCCCTTCGCTAGATCACTATGACGAGCAATGCTGCAGGGATACGAGTGCACATGCGCACATTTGTCCTCTCTCTCTTTCTTTTCCCCCACCACCAAAGCGTGGAAAAGTAACGCAACAGCGTTAAACGCGAGGACTTCGTATAAGAAGTTTCACTTCAAAAATTCATAGCCTGCTCCAGCCAGCTGACGCTGATGATTCGAGCCAGATTAAGGGGGGACCACGGTGAAATTGGAAAGTCTTAGATTGATGGAGGGATTCATCGAGTGACATTTGGCACACGATGGGGTGTATTAAAAAACCTAAAAAAATTTGAACGCAAACTATTTTGCCCCGTATTTCAAGATCAAACATCATTATTCGGCTTTATTTGAATAATGCCCCTTGGACCACAATTTTGATCCGATTGGAATTTTTTTTAAACAAATATTTGTTAGCCTTTTGAGAATGAAATTGGGTATCCATTCTATATTACAGATCATAGATCACTAGAAAATGAGTTTTTCTCAATTCAACGAATTTTTTTCAATTGAAAAAATTTCGAGCAAAGAATGAGTGAATGGAAAAAATTCATTTTCTCGTGATCTATAATCTGTAATGTAGAATGGATACCCAATTTTATCCTCGAAAGGCTAACGAATATTTGAAAAAAAAGAAAATCTGAATCGGATCAAATTTGTGATCCATGGGGTATTATTAAGATGAAGCCGAATAATGACGTTTTATCTTGAAATACGGGGCAAAATGGATTGTGTTCAACATTTTTTAGCTTTCTTGACACATCCCATCGTTTGCCAAATGTCACTCGATGGATCTCTCCATCAACCAAAGACTTTTGAATTTCACCGTGGTCCCCCCCTAAGTAATTCTGAACAATTGCAATCGGTCAAGCTCTTTTCCTACTTTATTTAGACATCCGAATGCAATAAATGCTAAATACTAATGACACCTATGGATAAATATAATTTGTAGGCATTATGATAAATTTGCAATTGAAAGTCAAATGAAAAGTATTAAATCTGTTTGGAGCTGATGCTCATGCGCGTCAGTTCGAAGTGAACACATAAGCAGTACTATCCCCCACCTAGTAATCAATGGTCTACAACAGGGCTCGGAAAGCTCACTGAATCAGTTTGCGCAATGTTGTTACATGAATTTCATCGAGTGCATAAGAATGTGATAAACGTGAAGAGATTCCCACTTCGATAATTCATCATCTTATAATTTAAATGATAAATAATAAAAAAATTTCCCATATCATTCTGAGTGTTGAAGGAAAAAAGCTCAAGAATTAAACCAATGAGCACGGTAGGTGCGTCAGGGTCAAGCTTGTAGATATAAGATATACATTGGACAGTTTACAAGAATTGGGTCAGTTTCTGTCCAGGGCCGTTGAATAACAGAAGCAAAATCATATGTTGATGTTGATGTTTACAAATCATGCATCAAGTATGCTTGACTTCTTTTCCCGTCTTTTTGTTCACTTAACTTTTCGGAAAAAAATAAAATTCTGTTGAATGTTTAATATTTGGAACGGATAGAATGTAAAGTGTATACAGACGGCGGACATTAATCTGTCCGGTTGTACGTAAAAATGGGTAGTGGTGGTGTTGCTGAAGTACCCACGATATTTCATCCACGTCGATCACGTGCTCCAAGCATCATTCACAGTGAAGAACAGCCCAATCATGGATCTTTTGCAAGTCCAGTTCCAGTTGTCCCTGACAACGCAGGTAAACTTTGCTTCATTTTAAAAGAAAAAAGAAGGAAATTCTTATGGATTGTGAGGGAGAATATTAATTATTCACTTTTTCCACAATAATTTCCCTTTTTTCTTCGAGGTGGATGTGAGCAGCAGGGTTGCAGCATTGCTGCTGGTTGTGGAGACTCTGCATCAAGCTGTAGGTCACTTGAGACCGGCGGAAGTTGCGCTGGCAGTGGTGGTGGTTCTGGTGGTGGCGGCAGCGGTGGAGGAGGGGGAGGTAGTGGGCCAGGATATGGGGGTCAAGGACATAATCAGCCCTCATGTGTAACCACCGGTGGACCAGCCGTTTCTTATCAAACACGAAGGCGTTCTTTATCACGTTGCTACAATTCTTGTTGCGCTGAATCGGCTAAAAAGGTAATAAAAATTGTTTATTGTAGAATTTTTTTTTCTCTATTCTTTCACACAAGTCATATAGATGTGAAGAGGAAAATTTTGATGATCGATTTAACTCAATGGACTGTAATACAGTTTTTCATAGTCTCCCTATGGACATATGTTTGTGACCAGTTCTTCCTTAACGGAAAAGTTTTACAAACTGGTTTGAGGAAAATTATTCATAGACTAGGCTATAGCAAGTTTCATGAACTTTTGGCTTTTTTTCGAGTGAATTCTTCTTTCTCGAATTACTACATTCATCACAATCATAACTATACAATGACAATTACGGGAAAGAAGATTTAATGAAGAAAATCGTGAAGTTTGATGCCACTTTTCATACAAAATTCTGGGAATTCTGTCATAGAGAAAGTATATAAAACTTTTTTATTCGTGATGACATTGCATTTTTTATGAACTCTAGGCATTGAAAATGGATTTTTTCCCTGAAATATTTTGATTTACTACAAATAGTAAAATTATTTTACTTAATGACCTTTTCCGTTATAATCTGGATAAACTTCTCGAATAACTTATGACATATTTTAGATAATCATCAAATACCCGAGTATGACGAGTATATTGATATAGCATAATGCATCATATCATTACAAGTCATAAATACGCTGATAAAAAGTCAAGAAATGGAAACATAAGCAGATTTATAACTATTCTGATATATTTCAAAGAATGAAGGGGAGACCGGGGCAAAATGGATATGTGTGGTAAAATGAACCGAGATTTTTTTCGCGAGTGAAGGCCTCTACGAAACAATGTCAACAAATTATTCAACAATAGAGACCTTTCGGAGCATTTTCACAATTTTTTTCAGATTCCTTCTCGAAGTCCTTTGCACCGAAGAAAATTCTGAATCATCCTGCCCAGAGGTTTACATTGCTCTGGTCTCCCCCATATATGAATTCAGCTCTGAGAGATGGCAGTCATTGATATTTTGCCATCCTTTCCTATTGTTAATTCAAAGATATTTGACGTATTCTAGATTCTCATAAAATCACGAATTACTGTGAACTGTTAGGGGTTCGAGAAAATAACTTCCTACTAGATTTTTGGTTTGGACAATGATTTAGACTGCAACCATCAGACCATAGAATGAAGAATATCTTATTTGTTATGGTTAATGTTTTGAAAACTTCTAACAATGAGTAATCAAGAAATATAACACCGGAAACTGTAGTTGAAGGATAATTGAAAGACTAGGATATATTAAGTGGTTAAACTAATAACCTGACGATATTTATAAATGATAGAATAGTGTCAGCGCCTAGGGAAAGTAACGAGGAAGTCGATGCCACTCGTAATTCATGAAGCAATGGTTAATTATTGTCGAATAATGAATATGAAAATTCAAAATTGACTGGATCGTCTGTTACCGCAGACTGTCTACCGGTAAACTTTTTTTCGCAGGTTTCGCATGGGAAAAGATTCAATTTTTTTCATTATCCGGAATCCTTCTACATGGAAGATATTGTTGTAGGGGAAACTGGGGCTAAACGTGCCTTTCAAGCAAAATCAACCGAAAAGAAATTTGCAAACTGAAATCTCGCACGAGAAATTCCGAAAAGATTCTTGGAGATGCTCGAGTATGTGTACATTGTTGGATAATTTTTTCATAAAAGCCTCATCATCTGTACACCTCCCATTAGTCGGACACCAAGACAATGTATGTCCAAAACTAGTTCTTAACTGGAATCATTCATTTTTCCAATACTTGGGAATTGTTCAAGTGACAATAAAAAAAATCTATTCATTCACTCTATTCGAATCGATCATTATTTCCATAAATTGATCATAATCATCCAGATACTGATACTATTTCATCTCATCATGAACGTTTTAGCATGAGCCTCTGATAACTGGGTCTTCCAAAGTATTTCTATTTTATAGAACAGAAATACTTACGACCACTATGGATGATGAATTTCATTCCATAAATAGAGCCTATTTCCTTAAGGACAATGTAACTAGATATTTCTCAAGTAGCACGATGATCCTATCATGCCTATAAAAATTTATATGGGCAATCACCCATCAGCGATCCCATGGATGAATCCGTAAAAGTTTTGCACATATGCATAAGTTCACGTCCGAGTTCGAATTTTTCCATAAATTGGTGAATTTCCAACTGAAACAACAATGTAAACACTTGAATATAGATCACCAATCATCAAGAATGAATGAAAACTACAAAAAAAAAAGCGATAATAATTTTCCTTTTTTCTTGCTCTATCAATATCTGTTCTGTATACTCCCAGGCAGAAAAAATGTTACAGAATGACAAATGTCATAGATTGGAAATACTGGAAAACAAAAAACGAAGTAGGTCACATTCTAACAGAGTCCACATAAAATGTGACAATAGAGTTTGATTAAATTTTTATTGACTGTACTATGAAGCCATACATAACACCTTCCGTTGTAATTTGTTAGATTCCAAAATAATTTTCCTATAATTAAACAAATTTCGTCATAACATAATATAATATGACAATTCTCGCTGGAATCTTACTTCTCCGGAATATTATGCTATCAGAGCATCAATGAAATCAATTGAAAATGGGAATTTATGGAGGACCAATTTTCTATATATCAATTGCCCAATCAATCAGAACAATGTTGCGGCATCAAATCTCAAATGAGCCGAAGTTTCCATACGGAATGGTGTTCAACAGCATGATTTGACTTGATGAATATATCCTGTCAAATCGACCTTGAATTTTTTTTTTACTGCTAAGTACTCTCTCGTGGTGACGAAAAATGTTTGCAGAACATAGAAGAAAGATTCATAAAATCTGTCATACGTCCTCCAACAAAGACTTGGGAAAAGCAAGGCCATAAATGTGCCGATAACTACTCAGCTTTGCACGCTAACAACGAATTAGTGGATATTCGAAGTTTTAGGATTTCAGAAAAATGCGATATTCTCATGGTTCCAATTCAAGGCTCCCAGAGTAATTCTCTCATTGTTGAAATCTTTGCTAACTTCAAGAAATTTGGAAAGAGTTGTCGATTGAAGCAATTAAGAATAACTAAACAAAAAATTAGAATTTGAATTAATAAATTAATTTTACTTTCCTCACTATTTCTTTATATCGTAGATATATTTTGGTGTGTGCGTAACGATTTGTGTGACTGCAACATGGGTTGGCGCAACCCACTGCTTCAAGTACATGTACTACTACAAGCCAGAACAAACAAAATATTCATCACCATTGAATAGGTCGGATAGTGGACTTCATCATAAACCTGTGAGTATCTAAAGCAGATGGATAAAAAATATCATTCATAAAATTAGAATTATATCAAAAATTGAATAAATACGTGACAAGTGTTGATTATTTATGTTGAATTCAATTGCAGATGGTTCTCCCCTACAATGCACCGTTTTTCACTACTTGGTTCTGCACAAATTGGGCTGTTCTTTATTTTCCCATTTATTTTCTCTGCAGAATTGTTAAAACAAAGTGTTCAAATCCAACTGAAATTATTGCTGAAAGTTTGCGTGGATTTCGTGATAAGGGATTTACAGGAGGAAGATTTTTAACACGATGCAGCTTATTCTGTATATTATGGGTGGCGACGAATTACATGTACATTCATTCACTTCGTATATTGTTGGCCACAGATGTTATGGCACTATTTGCCACGAATGTGTCATGTGTCTATCTCCTTTCTTGGGTAATTCTTCACGAACAGTTTGTAGGTGTGCGGGTATGTTATCCATGATAATGCATTTAATTATAACTCGCATAACTAAATGGAATCGAAAGCATGGTAGTTGAATATATTTTTCATTTTCATTTAGATTGTTGCTGTGATTTTGTGCGATACGGGTATCGCACTCTTGGCTTATATGGATGGAATCACTGGTAGTCCAACTCTTGGAGGAGTTGTACTAGCTGCTTCAGCTGCTGCAGGCTCAGCAGTTTATAAGGTACAAAGTTTTGTTAATACTTTTATGTTCAGAGGACATGACATTTGATTCTGGATAATGAATCCGAGACAATTGATCCATTACTAATATTTTGTCCTCGAGTATTTGATCCGTAATAATGAACTTTGAACGATATTGATAGAATAGGAAATATCACGCATTAATTGGAAACTGTATCATCTTTCATACAATATCAAATCATGAGTAATCGAGTTCTCAAATTGTGTTATCCATCAGATCATTCATACGTGTAATCTTTATATCTCTGTTCGAGCATGTTTAAAAGTAGGATAAACCACCAATGAATAAACGTGTACTATCGAATGACCAATGTTCATTGTCAAATAAAATGATTATTCTCAGTATCATTTTTCATAATTTTTCTCCGCTTGAAAGTGGAATTCCGCATAAAGTAATTACCATGATTTCAGACCTAGGCCTATTTTTTTCTGAAATTTGAGAAAGTAATATCACGAAATTGGGGCAACAAAAATTCAATTATGTGTTTAGAGGAAGACGAGATTTTCGAGCTCCATGTTCGTTATTTCATAATATACTATTACTTAATACTTCATTCCTAACTGGAAGGAGAGAAATTGATACATTAAGGAGGAGATTGAAAGAAAAAAAAAGGAGAAGATTAGTGAAATGAGTCAACTATGGTTCGCGATAGTCTTTTAAACAATTCTAGTGAATAATTTTTTGGTTCTCATTTACTTGTTGAGTTGAAGGATATATTGTACAAAATTTTGTTCAATGCTTTCTCCAATTGATGAAAAGAAATACATTGTTCATCCTAAAAGAGATTTTGTTTATCAAGGAAACTAGATTTATTGACGCCATTTTTGTTGAGTCTAACAAATTTCTCTCTCTCTGTGTACAGAAGAGAAAAATTGTTTACCTATAAGCTGATAAAGAACCTAGTATTTTACGTCGTCGATTTGGGAAACTCAATCGAAAAACTATACCCCCATTGCAATTAATCCGATTCTTTTATTCAAATGGAATTGGAAAACCAAAAATACATTCTTGATCAAAAAAATAATGATCTTCTACTTTTATTTTTATCTGCATTTCTCCTTTTCAAATCGAATTTCCAATTCCGCGTAGCTCAATCACTCCTTTTCAGATTGATACCCAAACACCCCATCCATTGTAAATCTCCTATCTAATAATCTCATGAAGAATAAAATTTTTATGTTATCATCTATTTCTAAAATTTGATTTGCATATTTGAATGTGATCGTATTCTCTTCGTCAAATTCATATATCTTTCCATCTTTGAAGGTAGGAATGATGTTAAGGCGTCGAGCAAGGTGCTCGTCACTGTTCGATTTTTCGTTCCAATGACTAAAAACTTCAATTATCAATAGCGCGTCTGAACTGTACAACAGTATTCCAACACATTGCACATTTTCCATAATTTCAAGCTTTGATTGGGTTCCCCTAAATCAAATTCATAAACTTACCTCCAAAAATTTGAGTAAGATCACTCAGCCTCTCAGAATTCTAGATCGTAAGAAATAGTAGTGAATTGACATCAATGGAATCTTATTGAAATATTAATATTAGAGGATTGAAAGTGTAGAATATCAACAACATAGAACCGAGATTCTGAAATATTGAAAATTATATGAAGCCAATATATACTTGATATGTACTCACGTATCCTATGATATTACGTATCTATTCTTGAATAGATTATATGTAAACTGTAGAGTTAAGTTAAATCTCCGCTGGTTGGTAAGCTACAGTAAGCCATGCTCAGCAATAATCCCAATTCTAAATAGGGATTTTAAGGCATTAAAGTAGCTAACTCATCCTTCCTGTGTGTCCAATTAAAAGTGGAATTTAAGACTGTTATTCATGAAAGGAGTTTCGGGAAAATTATGATAGCTCAGAAGAAATTGAACCGATTTCGTTCAAACTGTATTCAGAATGTAGAGTTCATTAGGAAAAAAACAAACGAAATTACTCTTATTTTCAAACATTAAATAATTACTCCTCCTCATCTCTATCCAATGTATGAGAAAAGTGCTGAGATTGCTCTATTTATTATTCTAGCAATTCTGGAAGACTGCTTTGACTCATTTCTTCTTTTTGAACTCAGTGAATTCGCTAATTTCAGGTACTATTCAAAAAAGTAATAGGAGAAACGACCTTCGGTCAAGTATCGCTATTCTTCACCTTAATTGGTCTCTGCAATGCTGCACTACTTTGGCCAGTGTGTTTGGCTCTTTATTTCTCTGGCGCGGAGAGTCTTCACTGGGCTCGACTACCATGGGCTGCACTTTTGTCTGGAAGCATACTGCACTTAGGTATCTCCATTTTATTCTAACGATTCAATTATATATTCATTTGTTCTGGCTTCTATCTTTTTCCTAATTTTATTTCCAGTGGCAAATATGTTGGGTAACTTCAGTGTAGCCCTGACGTACGACCTGTTCATTACTCTAGGGCTGATCACAGCTGTTCCAGTATCCGCTGGTGAGTACAACATGGTTTTTTCAGTATTGAATGAAAGCATCCAAAAATTTCGATTATTTGAAGAGAATAAAGTGTTTCTAGGATCATGCTCATTTTCTCCTTTAATATTCTCTCTCTGACAAGAATGATTTTTCTTGTTTTTAATCCTTGTTAATAATGATAATTTTCCATTATTGAAAATAATCACCGAAATTTATATTTCTATTGTTTTGTGATTCATAACTTCTCAACAAGTTGTTGAACTGTGGAAGATTCATAATGTACTCTTCCCCGACTAACTGATCTTCTGAACTACGATTATCATAACGATTATTCTATTCTATGCTCTCGGAGTATTAATTCAATTAGTTTAACAAGCTAACTCGAAACTTTCGATCTTTTTCAGCCCTCGATGTTGTACTATACGGTGCTCATTTTGTCGGAATGAAACTCGCTGGCATGATACTAATAGCAGTTGGTTTCTTCCTCGTTATGTTCCCGGACAACTGGCCTGACTACATCACGCGACTCCTTCGGTATGCATTACAAAAATTAGTCACATCGATTTTGTGGTATGCACTCTAGTCACTTGATGAACCGAAAACCGAGAAAAAAAAACTTTGAACAAGAACTTTAAAGAAAAAATAACAATCCGAATATTTATTTATTTGAATTCATTTTTAGCTTTTAGTTCCATGAAAAACAAACGTCATTAACCTTTAGAATTTTTTTATTATTCGTCCTTATTACTCTCTATCTCTATATGACTATTGCAAGAAAAAAAAGTCGAGTTTTGTCGTTGAGTATTTTATTACTATTCATTTATTATTTATTAATTTATATTATCTTTTACTTTGCACAAAGAATTAGAGGCAGCGCGTAGTCTTCACTGATTTGTAGGAAGTCTCTGCTTGACGAATATTAACTCGGCTATGTATTATACTTGAATTAACACTACTATATCTTCTTTTTTTTTAAGGTCATTTTTGACATTTTCATTCAATGTTAAAGCAGTTCATTTTAACAGAGAAATGAAAGAGAATTCCAAAAGAAATAGAAGAAAACAAATTTAAGGGAAGACATTTTTAGCGCACACTGCAGAATTAATCGTACTGAAGTTTCTTCATTCATATTTAATTTTCCAAGTATCCAAAGATGATATCAATAGGACATTTTATTCATAATTATCTCGAATCTCACGCATAACCCACAGAGCTTTCAGTGTATAAAATTAGAATTATGATGGCATAGATAATATGAAAAATTAGTGAATAGTATTGGAGGACATCATTGTCATTTTTTTTTTTTCAAATTTGATATATGGAACTGATAGTAACGTCGCACAAAATTGTCTTCATCAGCTGAACATCTACGATCCTCATTGAACAGGAGGAATTACTGAATTATTTAATTTTAGATTTCTCTGAATTCGTTTTCTCAATATTTAAATTCATTCATACGGGTAACAAGAAGAAATATAAACAAATCGTGTACTGGAATTGCTTATTTAAATAAAATCGAATCCATATGAATACCATTGATTTTCAGACATCAGGATTTCCCAAGAAACCCAACATATTTTTTTTTCCATTTTCAACAAATTATCGAAACGCTGAGCAATCGACAAATGTCCAACATTTTCTATATAAATCATCAGTGATTATTTTTCACTTTTTTTTCGAGTTCCGTCTACCATCGATATCAGATTGCTTGAGCTGCTTTATTGTTGTGTATTAAAAAAAATTGTATAACAGTATTTATATCTATATATATATATTTATATGGTATATACATTGATGTATACATACATATATATTATATATATCATATAGATATAGAAGAAAATCAACTTCAACACCCCATAAACTCGCTTCCCAACAATCAGGATCCATTATATGCTGTTACAGAAACATGTTCATCATGTGTCACAGGACAAGGTAAGAAAATACATGGCCTAGAATCTTCCCTTGCCAATGATACTGACAATTCACCGTTTCGGCTGATAAAAAAATAAATATTCTGCTGAAAAAAGAGATACTGAAAAACAATATTGACAGCAGAATTTATTAATTACTTTCCCTGAAAAACAGCCAGCTATCATCTTTCTCTTCTTTCTTCTACTTCTATCTTGTGCGTGAATGTGTAGTTCGTACCATAAATATATCTTATATGGAATTAGTCCGAGGTGAATCGTTTGTAACATGTGCATAAGAGAAGAAAAAAAAATAACATGAATAATAAATGGGCGCATGTTTTTCAATAATACTGAATAATTACTGGAGATAAAGAAAAGAATAAAATATATATCTCGTTTCTACCGTGTGCACTGCTTTTTGTATCTGCATGCTGCTTTATTTTCTTTACTTCTTTCTTTCTCTGTATTAATTTATGCATGAATCTTCAAATTCTGTCAATAATTAAATTTAAAATTAGAAATATCACGAGATGAATGTGTGCGGTTCAGGAATTTCCTTAGAACAACAAAAAAATTATTAGAAAATTTCTTTAAAAAAACATGAAATAATAATGAAACTCGACAATGACAAATTGACGAAACTCAAATGACTCGAAATAGACGATAAGTATTCAATTAATAAATAATTCATTAGAGTGGTAAATTCAAAAAGTTAGGAGAAGATTTTAATTTAAAAATTGGAAGAAAAAAAAATGAGTGAAAAAGAATGAAATGGGGTTGATGCAGTACAACAAGCCCGCAACAACATGGGGCCGCTGGGGTTGGCGTTAGTAGGAGTCGAAGGCTATCGTTCCAGCAGCGTCCGTTTCGTCGGAACTACGGAGTGACTTCGTCACATGGTGATGGACAAACCCTCCTTCCAAACTCCGCAAACAACCAGAACAATTCGCTCCATCGTCATAATGCAAACAACTCCTCATCCTCTGAAACCCCGCATCGCGTTCCCACCTCAACCTCAACCACTTCTAACAACCACCATCGTTTGAACAACGTGACACAATCTCAACCAGGTATGGCCCATTTAAGAAAACCCGTTAAAGACTCACGAAGGCTTGATAGGCGCAAAAAAAAAACAGAAATTAAAAAATTGAGTAAATCTGAAATAAAATAATTAATAACAGAAATATAAACGAAAAGGATAGGCTTCAAGATCATACGCGCGAACCACGGCGGTCAAACAAAGTTCTCATCGAGTTCGTTGACATCTCCAAGTATCGTTAAAATATTTCTCACATATTCATATGTTCTGAATTTTTAATCTCAAATTAGATGATAATTTTTGATCCAAGGAAAACTTCAGTTCCGATTATGAGGCATAATACCCTGAGAGATAATCGATTGAAAAGTATAAATTAATGAGTGTTGTAGTATCCTCATATATTCTTTGAACAGTCCCATAGTTTATTGATTAATATTTCAGTATGTGTAAAAAATTCTACTATAGAGAATCGCTTCCCTCGCGCTATAGTCTTTTAGAGGTACTTGAAGCTTAGCACAATTAAAATTATATCTCATAGATGAAATTATTATTAGGTACTGGAAAAAAAATTCAATAGTTTCTCTCCGAAAGATAATATAATTACTTTTTGCCCTTGAAAAATTTTCAATTAAAAACAAATAATAAATTTTATAATATGCATTGGTATTTATTATGTAGTGATATGAATATTTAAATATTTCTAATTATACATTAATTCATATATATTGTGTATGTGCTACAATACCTCATTATGGAATGAAGCATCATGGACGTATGTGGTTCAATATTTGATGTTACATTTTTTACCGATGACTATATATTAAAATTTTTATAATATACATTTTTATCGGTGTAACATCATGTTTATTTTTTAATGATTTTGCAAAATGAAATGAAAGCTGCCGGATAATAGTTCGTTTTTTCTTTTTTTTTTCTTCATTTAAAACGAACAGATTTTCCTCAGCATGTTATAATTTCATGTCAAAGCGTTTCAATTTTCATTCAATATTTTTTTAAATGATTATTGAGTATATAATGTTGATAAAATTCATTCAACTATGTCATGATTGATTGCAGATGGAGCAGGAGACACAGGCACGGTTTGCCAGGTGGAAACGCGCGTGACGTAATTGATTATCGTACTGGTTACATTAAATCTCATCTTCGATCACCATCGGGGAGAGTTCGGTGACTAGATCCATTTATTGATCCACACGATCAGCAATCTAATGTACGGAGAAAATTTCCAAGTGGACTTTTTTCGCATAACTGAAAAGATCAATAGTGGTGGTGCACTTTATTGTTCCAGTAAAATATCATTGATAAAAGACTTCAAAGAATGATGAAGAAAAAATTTTGACGTAAATCACAGTATTGGATGTGAAGTCCAAGCCCCCCCTCCCCTTCAAATTTTATCAAATGAATTAATGAATTCTCCTATCGACTCTTATAGATACGTTCGTTATGTTTCAGATATGACCATGATCTTTCATTCTGGTTGTGTCGTTTTTGTATTAATTCCTTCTAGTAATAATTTGGCTAATAATCAAAAAATTAATTCAATAAATTTCCTAAAGTTAAGCGGCTATAAAATGTTCAATGAATAATTACTTGAATCGAGTTAATTGAGATCTTTTAGTGTTTATTTTCAAAATTCATTTCTGTGTATACGTATTACACATAGGAACAATGAGGAAAATACTCGGGGTGAATATAACTGATGTGTTCAAACGGACGTTTAGAAATTGAATAAATACTAGTTACGAAAATACCTTAAATAGACACTTGAGACAGGGTTTATAGGAAAAATGAATTTTTAGGTTTAGAATAGATTATTTATATGTTGAATATATTTGAATTGTGCTTATTCATGAATTATACTCTCTCACTTAGCTATTTTGTTGTCATGCAGATACATGTCGAACTGAAAATCGTTCAACTATCTCAAGATAGCTTCAGCGAATCCCCATTGAATCATTTCAGAAACGATGAACTTGAAGTTATTCATGCATTCTCCGAATATTGGTATCATTGTTAATTCTGAAGAGGAAGCGCCAAAGAACGAAAAAAAACGTCTCCTTCACATCATTCTCAACAATTGAATTAAACAACAGCTTAACAATTTATGTTATGATGATGTGCAAATCAAACGACTCTTCAAAATATAATTTCCAAACTTTTTCACAATCAGCAATCAGTTAAGACTAATATTGCCTTGAATCTCATGCTTTAATGAGATGAACATCTTCCGACTCACTATTTACAAATATTATGCTCACATGATATTTTTCATAATCTTACTCAATGTATCTTATTGGATTTTGATGTTCACTTACAATCGCGCAAACATTTATTTCACTTTTGTTCATCAATTTCATAAAATCAATTGAATATTTGTAACAATAGTTTTATAAGATTAGTGGTTCAATTCAATGTTTTCATTTAACTTTATAATTGGGCTGTAAAATAATTACTTATTATCAATAAAATGTAAAGTTTCTATAGAAAAAAATTACAAGTATGAATTTTTCTCTTTTTCTATTTATCATTTCAACAAGAAATTCAGAGAAACTCGTTTATTAGTAAATGGTAAATTAGAATATATTATTTTTTTTTCGATGGAAAACGGGAAGACTCACATTTTTTTTTCAATGAAGAAATTGGTATTCGTAATTGATAAATCATCATTAAGGTATTTCGAGCGCTCCACCTCGTACCTAGCAACGGTACAATGGGGGCAGAAGAAGCATGGCCATATTATGTTATTAAATTGATCAACAGGTTTTTTCATCTAGAGAACCATGTTGTTCAACATTTATTTTCACGGTAAAATCCATAAAATAAACTGAATATGTAGATTCGTCAATATTTCTTCTTTTTTTAATTTTTTCTCTCAATAAAATTTAGAGACGTCCCTGGCGTAATACACTCAAACGCAGTGTGTATGGATATACACGTACACGGGCTCGTGTGTGTGTATGCACGAGCCTGCGTTTGTATATGTGTTTTTTTTCCAATTTTTCATGTTTCAACATGTTTTTTCTCGTAAACTAAATGGGCACATGTATTTTTTTTTTTTTTGTAAATATCTCTAACAACTGACACTATCACTGGGATTTTTTCCTTTGAAATCTCAATTATTTTGAAGAAATTATTGGGAAAAATATGATTAAATTGACGAATCTCCATGTTATCAAGGGGGGAAAAGGCCAAACTTTGAGGGCCGATATCTCTGTTTCCAGATGGGCAAGTTAATTTTTGGGTCATAACAAACATTTTTTATTTTTTTTTATCTACATTTTGAGCCTATTTAGAAAAATATCTCAATTAAAGTGATACAGAGCGAAAAGAACCGAGATTAATTTTAAGGGTGAGGAGTTCTATGTGAACATTTTTTCACGAAGTTCTTTACTCCGGATAAACTCTCAATTATTTTACTTTGGAAGTTGATGTTGTCCCGGTCTCCCCTAGTTTTGAACAGAAGAGTTAAATTTCCAAAAAATTCTCAAAAATCAATTCTGACACATGTTTTTCATTGGAAATTTTCTGAGGTTTTCCATGGAATAATCGGTTGAATTTAAACTAGTGTTAATTCTTTGAAATGTTTTCGATAGAAAACTGTGAAAAAATATGAATGTCATTTCGCGCGATTTTGAAGGAATTGAAACAGGTATCGCCTCAATTTTGTGAATAGTTATAAGTGATACGAATATCATGAATGCTATTAGTAGGTACGGTGGTATTAGTGTTTCTCCGAACGATTCTGAATGTAATTTTCCGCGAGTATTTTTCTATTTGTTGGACAAGGAGCTTCATAAACTTCAACATCACCTGGTGCTTATTTAGTATTGCTTAATACTTCTTCATATATGCATTTGGACACTGGGTAACCAATTACGGAAAATGTTGAGAACATTCTGTTCTGGAAAATTATCAGGTAGAGCTCAGGAGAATTGCAAAGAAAACTGAAAATTGTTCGGCTACTAACACAGAATATTGATAATCAATAATGGAAATTTTCATTTCTGTGTATGTTGTAAACTTATGTTATGTTCTGTTACCATAGGAAACCGATAGAATAATCCCTAAAAGCTTTCTTTCTCTCAAGGAAACGCAATTGCAAGTGGGAATGAAGTGAGTATCATAGTGATGAGTAGTGTCGCATTATATCCCACAAATTACATGGCTCAGAGTAGTGGCTTGTACTATTACTATAGACAATGCATGGCATAATTGACACGGTCATTTTTCTAGGAACGAATGTTGTTACAATAGCGATGAAAAGATTTCCAAGGGTATATAATGCTTGTGTAAATGCAAGAGCTTTCAGTATTACGAAGAAAACTTGCATCAAGTGGGGGCCCAACAAAAAATTCTATATAAGATGATACAGCCAAATTTTATCAAGTGGTTTTTATTTTTTTCTTTGTTTTCCACTCTAGAGGGAAGATCACGAGAATTATGGCAATTAAATGATTTCGCGCCTGTTGAAAAGAGCCTGGTTCGTGCCTCATTCCAATGCGATCTTTGTTCATGATAATGATTGATTTGAACAAACTTTCATCTGAATTTGATATTTCAGAAAAAATACTCGAATCATGTCATGAAATTGACAAGTCGTCCAATCCAATTGTGATTTTCGGCAATTTCAATGAATTCATTGATAAATCATCAGTCAACCGAATAAATAATTCTTTGAATTTCAAAGCTAATGGATCATTAATCTTCGAAGCGAGTAGAATTGTCTTGGTCGAAAATTGACCAAAAACATTAGAATCAGATCTGAGGAGATCTTATTTAAGGAGACGAAATGGTGGGATCATAGGGCTTTATTTTTCATTATTGGCAAGTTCAAAAAAGCCTGTGAAAATTTCGAAGAATTTTTGAATACACCCTGGACTATGGATTTCATCAATTCAATATACATTTGTGGTGAATCAATGAATACTTCGGTATTATATACTTTGAATCCAATAACGAATTATGCATCATCTCCCTGGAAAAAAATACAAGCACCAAACGATTTGAACGTCTTTCGTCAAGTTTTCGATCGAAGTAAGTAATTCATGTTATCAATTTTTTCTGAGTGAACAATTCAAACAATTATTTATGACCGAGTACCCAACGTTACAATATTGTTCGAGGATTAAATTTGTAAATAATAAACGAAATTATCCCAATTTGAAAATATCGAAATTTTGAACAATTGATTATGTTCTAGAGATTCTGAGCAAGACTTTGAATTACGGTAAGACAAAATTTCTCAATGGGTATGAAGTTAAGATGGTGTTCGAAGTAGAAGGAAATAAGAACTTCGTGCCTCACGGGAATTATTTTGAAGTGTCTGCTAACTCAACCTACGTTAACGTAAAACTCTTGCGATGCATATTCACGATGCTGACTGTAACTGGTAGGCTGGACATTTACACGAGTAATGGAACAATGTTTAATAACTTGTTTTTATTTTTAGTGACATCACTTTTTACGGCAATTTTGGTCATAGGGGAGACCGGGGCAAAGTGGGATACCCGGGGCAAAGTGGGGTACCTGTATTTTTGGAGCATTTTTTTTTTTGCTCAAAATTGTTGCTCTAGTGCTCATTCTTTATTGAGTGAGGGAAATTGGGGGAAGTGCGGTATTTTTCGAATTGAATTTTTAGCCAAAATGCGTCAATATAGACAATAGTTAGTTTTATTCAACAGCGGTTGTTTACCTTTGTAGTTTTCATTATGAACAATTATTTCTCGTCTGGACACGAGATAAATCAATAAATAGGGGAGACCGGGGCAAAGTGGGGTACCAACTTTCTAAGGCACTTTTTTTTTTTTTAAGCAATCAACGTATGCTCTAGTGTTCATTTCCATGACGTTTTGGGCATTAGTATGGCGCAAAAAAGGAATAGTAGTGAAGAAAAAAAGCAAAAAAAATTCCATTCTTGCAAAATAGTGCACGGTCTTCAAAAAAAATTTCGACTTAACCCGTGTCAGGGTCGTTCTGCCTAATCCTTTAGCTTTGATTTCACTGATTTTCGTCTCTTTACGAATATTTTTTATCGAGATATCGGTTACACCGAACGGATGGTGGGTTTCGGAAACTTGAATCGATGCTCTTTAAGTGTCTTAAAAACAAATATCTTTGGTCTTCGTTATCGTTAATTGATGTTTAAGGAACTAAAGAGCGTTCCTTTGATTTTTGCTAAAAGTTCGATCTTTCGGGAAGAAAAACGGTCCAACCGATCGGCTCCAAAATTTAAAGGGTATTTAGGTACACATGAAGCTGAGGACCAAAACGTTAAAACATTTGCACTTTTTGCAAAATTAGCAAAGTTTAGCTCAATCTAAAAAAAAACAAAAACTTAATTTTTTGTTTTCTTTGGAACAGAATAATCAACTATTGAAAGAAAAGAAAATCTCAACTTCTCATAAAATTTGCATTCTTTTGAGGTATACCACTTTGCCCCAAATTGCGATAAAAATGGACCATCTCCCCAAAAATGCTTCAAATACTCAACAGAATGATCAATTACTGAAAAAAAATAAAATCTCAACTTTTTATAAAATTTTAATTTTTTCTGGGTACCCCACTTTGCCCCAATGGGTTTAAAATGATCGACATGACTTCATTGATTAAAAAATCAAAAAGATAGGTAAAAATAGAGATGACATCAAATTTTGAGCCTTGAAAGCCCTCTCCTTCCCTTAGGTACCCCACTTTGCCCCGGTCTCCCCTATATATCTTAATTTTCTGAAACAGATTATTTTTAGATGTATAAAAATATTCTTGAACTCTATTGACATAAAATCGTCAATTATAACAATTTGCACTGAGAAGAAATTTTTTTTTCTAGGAATATTGTATAGTTTATGTCAATCGGGAAATGGCTCGCCAGTGGAGTTTTTCCGTTTAATAAATATTTTTTCCCTCAGAGTGGAATTATATCGTGCCTAGTTAATGATTAAATTATGCAGACAGATCCGTAGAAAATTTAAACAATTAACAAACTTCAATATGTCATATTATTTTTATTATCTATGACTTCTACATCGTTATCACCAGTTCGTTATATAGCTAAAGCATGTCAGTCTAAAAAAAAAACTCTGTTATATATGAGGCATTCCACGCTATTTCACTCATTTTTCAAGCTTTTTTCCTCGATTTCGTTCATTTTTGGATATACTATTGGAATCGCTTGTGAAAGTCATTTGCCATGGGAACAAAGAAAATTGTTTTTTTTTTAAATCATGACCATTTAAAATTCTGAAAAACGGTGAAGACGCCCATTTCCACAAGACGGCGAAGATTCCCGACAAATAAATTTTCGTTATAATTATACACTCTTCAGCAATAAGAAAGTACTCTTGCATTTCTTTCATAAAACTGATATTGAACGAGATAGGAGCATTCAAAGCTGGAGTCAAATGGGCATCTTCACAGTTTTTTCAAAATTTTAAATGGCCATAATTTTTGGATATTTTTTTTGTTTCCATTGGAAATGACTTTCCTACGCCATTCCAAATGCATATCCAAAAATGAACAAAATCGAAAAATAAATATTAAAGAATAAGTAAAATAGCGTATAATGCCTCATATCTATTAATTAAGTTATCTCCAACATTTTAGTTTAAGGATAAAGTTTCTGACTTTATAAATTGAATATAGTCCATATTAGTGATGCAAGATAAATCTTTCGACATATCAGAAGCTCCTTTTGCTTGCAAATCTCCTATAATTACTCAGTCATTCAGTGGTACTGACGAATTTCTGACTTACCAATGAATGACTGGTCGGTCATTCACCGGCTCAATAGAGTAATGAAGTATACCAGTGAATGACTAGTATAAAATTAAGAAAAACTAATTATTATGTTCAATTTCATGTACAGAAAGTCAATTTTAATGATTATTAAATCATAACAATGATGAGTAATTTTTGGTTCCATATCTACATCAACTATTACTGTAAAAATACATAGTTTCCCGAATTCCTTGTTTTCACGGATTTTAGGTCAAAATGAGTGTTTCCCTAATAATCTGAGGAGCGCCTGTATATTTTCAATTTATTTAAATGATAATTCTATGAATTTCTTCGATTTTTTGTTATTGAATGATGATGAATACATGTAAGATTGCATATACAAGTGAATAACAAGTTTAAATTCAATTATAAAATTACTATAATGATTATTCTGTCCATCGGTCATTCACTGGTGAGTGGTCACGGATTGGACCGTTTACCCTATCTATCCGAAATTCAGACCTGTTGCAATGTTAGGGTGATATCTCCAATAAATATAAACAGATGATTAATTTTAGAATGGATAACTTTTATTAATTATAGAAGCAAAAAAAACATCAGTAAAACGTCAACTCAAGAAGAAGACGAATAATAATAATAATAGGCAGGAAAAACTTGAGAGGGCGACATTGCCTTAACGTGCGCATGACACATTAGCACCCCTTTTTTCGCGCGACCATGTGAGTATAAAAATACATATTGTAAACCATTTCTTTCAACAAGACCGAAGTCGCGACATGATTATGACACCCTTATTCGTGCAACGAATTCAAAATGATTATTGAACTTAATTCGCGTAACCGAAGTTCGGTTGTTCTACTTTTGACCACAATGTTTCTAATGTCACCCCCCCAAATTTCGCGGTACGAATTTCGATCGATATTAGCCTTCACATCGCTCAATAATTCTTCATAATTGTTTGTTTTTTATTATTGACTTTTGATTACTTTCCAAAAATTTTTATTTGCCAACATAATAATTGAAAAATCACGCCATAATTAATTTTCCTTCAAATTTTCCGCCTTTTAATATTTAATCTGTTAACAAACGAATGTAGAATCATATAAATATAAAAATTGATGAATAAAAAAATTTTCCCTTTTTCCCATTCAATAATTGGATTATGAATAGAAGAAGGAATAACACGCAAAAAAACTTCAATTTTACACACAGAAAACACTGAGCGTAGAACACGTTCAGAAGTGCGTATTTCAAGTTCTCATAATCGAACGTGATGCACGTGTACGTGATGTACGCACACTTGTGCGTAATGTACACACACTTGTGCGTAATGTACACACACTTGTGAGTGATGCACGCACACGAGTGCGTGATGGACGCACAGTTGTGAGTGATGTCCGCACTTGAGTACGTGACTGTTTTACTCTCAGTATATACTTTTGTGAGAGATTTTCGCTACCATCTCGATAAATAAGGGAGATAGAGCGAACTACATATCAATATGGGATCAGGAGAGAGTTTTATTCATTTTTTCGCTATTATTTCGGTAAATAAGCGAGATAAAGCAAAATAGACATTAATATGGCATCACCAGGGAGTTTTTCCAGTTTTTCGTGATTATTTCGGTGACTAAGCGAGATAGAGCGAAATGGATGTTAATTTAGGATCACCATAGAGTTCTCTAATTTTTTCGCGATTAGCTCGGTAAATAAACGAGATAGAGCGAAATAGACGTTGATATCGGATCACCAGGGAGTTTTCCAGTTTTTCGTGATTATCCTGGTGAATCAGTAAAATAGAGCGTAGTGGTCGTTAATTTGGGATCGGGAGGGATTTCATTCGTGACTATATCGGTGAATAAGCGAGATAGAGCAAAATAGACATTAATATGGGATCAGGAGGGAGTTTCTACATGAAAAAATTCCTCCTGATCCCAAACTAATGTAAATTTAGCTTTATCTCCCTTGTTCACCGGGATAGTCCCGAATAACTGAAAAGCTCCCTGGTGATCCCATATTAATGTCCATTTCGCTCTATCTCGCTTATCTAGCGAAATAATAGCGAAAAACTGAATAAACTCCCTCCTGATCCCAAATCAACGTCTATTTCGCTCTATCTCGCTTATTCACCAGGATAATCACGAAAAACTGGAAAACTCCCTGGTGATCCCAAAACAACATCCATTTCGCTCTATCTCGCTTATTCACCGAGATAATAGCGAAAAACTGAAAAAAAAACTCTCTCTTGATCCCATATTGATATCTAGTTCGCTCTATCTCCCACTTTTACCGAGATGGTAGCGAAAATCTCTCACAAAAGTATATACTGAGAGTAAAACAGTCAGGTACTCAAGTGCGGACATCACTCACAAGCGTGCGTACATCACTCACAACTGTGCTCACATCACGCACTCGTGTGCGTGCATTACTCACAAGTGTGTGTACATTACGCACAAGTGTGCGTACATCACGTACACGTGTACGTACATCACGTTCGATTATGAGAACTTGAAGTACGCACACATGTGCAGTGGCTACGCACTTCTGAACGTGTTCTACGCTCAGTGTTTTCTGTGTGATTCAAAAGCACAAGAATTTTATTTAAAAAAATGAAATTCCGTTATGAGGAATATTTTATTTTGTTCCTCAGTTCTTACTTCACTTTTGTTATTATATTTTTCTTAATAACGATATCCGTATAAACAATATAAATATCGATATGAATTTGAGATCAAATTATTTTCAGATTTATATAGACAATACGATTTTGTCGAAGTCGAAGACAGTGGTGGTCCAGTCTGATCATCCGAAGATCGATGGTTCAATTCCACGTGTGGGAGCTGAAATTTGTAATTACAAAAATGGCCTTTGAAATGAATAAAATCGGGATATTAAATGATAGAAGAGAAAAAATTCGAGGATCCCAGAAAAAAAAATAATTTTCTATTTATTTTACTTTTAAAAATTGTTTTTATATCATTAAGCATCTATTGAGCTCGATATTGGGCCCATGAACGCCCTAATATCGCACTAGAAGTATGGCGTAGTTTTATCGTGGCGATATCGATTTCGAATTTGGGCCGATATGAGTTTTGAGTTCGAGCAGATGTCAGTTGTGAGTTTGGGGTGATATACACCGCAAATTCGTGCTGCTGTGACAGACCATTATTGGCTTGGAGTTCCAACGAATATAGTTTCCCTAGAGCGAAACTCGGCAGTTCGAGATTGTCCCGAATCGCGGCCAATTTCAGTTTCCTGCATGGCTTCTTCAAAAATGGATCATTACATGTGTTTTCATCGGCAATTCACTAAGTTTTTTCATGGAATAAATCGTATTAAGAAGTGTATGATTATTATTCTTGTTTGAAGAGAAAACAGAAAAAGGAAGGAATAATCATTAAATTTTTTAACTGATTATTTTGACCAGTGATGAAATCATGGAACTCAATAAATCAATTCGTTAATGAATTGGTACTACAGGATAAGTCAATTTTTGTCAGCCAATATTGAAGATTACCGCGGAAATGAAGTGTTGCGAGTCCTGGAATCGGTTAACTTCTAAAATCCTAGAAATTATGATTGACCGGAGTCATCATCATTGAAATAATAAAAAACATTGACATGCCGAGTTCAAAGAACTCTAATAAAGTGACGTAAGACAGCGTGGCTAGAAGAAAAAGAGAAGGAACGTCAGTGCATCTAAGAAACACCTGCGAGGTGGAACACCGAAGAGAGGTCACACACGCGCCAGACTTAAAATTCATTTTACCTCTATTTTCTTATTTTTCTCTGAATTTCGAGGCGGCAGAATTGGTCAGAACAAAAACTCGACTAATCTCTGCATGACCCGAATGAGCATCGCCATGTCAACAAAGGCGCGTGTGGATTTCGAAGAATAAAAAAAAGAGGAAAAAGGCATCGACCCACCCGAAATTTGGATGATGAAACAATGTGATACCTATATCAATTCTCACTTTTTTTCTTCTATAAGAAGTGATCTACACATGAATCAGCACCTTCAGTAACAAGTACCCACTTAGTAGTGTGACTCTGTCCGAGTTAACATCTCCAGTAACTAGACTTCTATCTAGAATGTTACTCTACTCAAATTATAATCGATTTATTAAAGTATTCATACTTTCGGAGTAAAGTTCGAGTCTTTAGTTCAAAGTAAAGTAGAAACATTATTGAGTAAAAACTTTTGAGTCATTCTACAATGAAGCAACAACCATCGTTCGAGTATTCTGCACTGCATCTATTGGGCTCCAGTATCCTGCATCAGGCCAACTGCACAATAAAAGAGTCATCTACATTGGCAGCAAACATTCACCGGAATCCCAACAACTCAACTTCAACTATGAACCATTGTTAATTCACGTATGAAAATACTTTATAAAGAATTCTTTATAAAACGTGTTTTATAAGAAATTGGAACTTTTCTTATAGAGATTTTCTTATGAAGTTTTCATCGTAGTTTTCATCCTTCATGAAATTTTGTTTTATAAAGGCGATTCTAATAAAAAAAAATTTTATAGAGGAAAGCAAAAGATCTGAAATACCATTAATATTTTTTGTATGAACCCTATTCTATAAATTCATACTTTATAGAAAATGTCTTTATAAAATTGAATTTTATAGAGACATTTCTTATAAAAGGACTTTTTACAAAGATTTTATCTCTCAGTTGAATGCTTTATTTATTCTATTCATTTGAATAGTTATCCTTCGAAAAATAGCTGGATGGGGAACTCCAAACAGTGTTAACAGAGAGGCAGACTCTAGCCGTTGGAGCCATTGTCCGGTTTCGACAGCAAGGAAGTCTGTTTCTCAGATAAGTGTGTCAAACTGCGCCGCGATCTCGCTTATATGCACTTTTCGTCAAACTCCACTTACGGACGGCATTCCGACGGTGCGCGACCTATCGGCGGCGGCGGTACTACAGTTCTCCTTCACTTTGACGTTCGGCGCTGTCCCTTTGAATTTTATTTCTTCCTCGTGCTTCAATTTAATTCTTCTTTGCGCCTCTTATTTTTCTTTCCTCTCTTATTCATTATTTGCTTTTATTATTTTTTTTTCATTAATTATTGATAAATTAGGTATGAGGTTCTTACAGGAGATACTTCTGTGAGATAGTTATCTCACAGAAGTGTTTCTAAAGAAAACGTCTTTACAAAATAAAATTTTATGAAGATGTTTTCTATGAAACTTATATATATATCACTCAGCAAAAAATTGAGGAAACAGTAAATTTTGTCGTTTTTCTTCGTGATTTTTAAATGGCTGTAACTTTTCGAAAAATCATTGGATCGGAATGAAAAAAAATGGTTCCAAAGCTTGGAGTCTCCACCTCTGAAATCTTGAGATGGAATTTTTTTTGACCATCCGTTATAACGAGATAAGAAGGTTGAAAGCGGAAATTTCTTTTCCATTGTTTTTCATTTTTCCAAATTGGTCTACGGACTTCAAAAGAATTTTCTCGACTCAACCCTTATCAAGATCGTGTGTCGTGGCATTTCAGCTTCAATTCTTCTTTATTTCTTACGATCATTTGTTGCTGAGATATCGTCAATTGAATCAAAAAATACCCTTTTGCCTTTAAGGATGTATGATCGAGGGAGTGGGGGAAGCGGTGGTGGGGATGGGCTCGGGGGGTTGCGGGGCTCTCCTCTGTTTCTCTTATTGGCCGGCTGTGGCGCTCATGAGAGCAGAAAATGGCGAGTATGACGAGAAAAGAAGCATTAAATGGAATAATTTGAATTTCAATTGGATTTTTCTTCTCAGGATGGATGGATGCATAGTATTTTAAAAATATTGTCAAGTTACTACACTATCCATCTTTCTTATGCATAGTAATTTTTCATACTACGCAAGCTTGAACATCTAACATTTATTTAATTTATGGCCGTAACCCCTATTCCTCCATAAGAGCCCATGTATTTTCTGTCAATTTTCAATAATTTTTTCCTTTCTTATATGCATGGATAGCTACCTCAGACTTTTTACAATAAAATTCTTCGAGGAATAATCTAACTATAGAAAAATTTCGACGCCCCAAATCGAAAATTGTTGTCATGATTAGCATCTTTAATTTATGGCCGTAACCCCTATTTCTCCATAAGAAACCATGTATTTTCTGTCAATTTTCAATAATTTTTTTCTTTCTTATATGCATGGATAGCTACCCCGGACTTTTTACGATAAAATACTTCGAGGAATAATCTAACTATAAAAAAATTTTGACGCCCCAAATCGAAAATTTTTGTCGTGATCATACATCCTTAATCGCCGATATCTCAGGAACTACTGATCGCACATCGAGCGGATGATGGGATTCGTAAACTTAAATAAATTGACTATGAGGTTCTTGCACTATTTCATTGAAAAAAATTTTCTTCCATCTTCAAAATTGGTTCGAAAAAGTATCGAAAAATGAAGTTTTTTTTCTGTTTTGAAAATTGCCGTGAATTTTGCGAATTTGGGAAAAGCTGCAAATGTTTCAACATTTTTCTCTAGTTTACCGTTTGCTGAAACACCCCCTAAATTTTCAAGCCAATCGGCTGGACCGTTTTTTTTCTCGAATGAGCAAAGTTTCAGCAAAAATTAAAGGAACACTTTTTTGTTCCTTAAACCCTAATTAAGGATGATTAAGGCCGAAAATGTTCTTTCGTCTTTATTTCTTCGTGATTTTTTGTGCGAAATTCGTTCAATTTCATCGCGAAAGAAACAATGAAAAAAAATCAATGGAAAAATACAATTTTTTTTCAAATCAATAGAAAATTCAAATTTTTTTTAAATCCGTAAAAAATTAGAATTTTTTTTCTTTAAAAATCAATAAAAGAATCTTTTTCAAAAACCAACAGAAAAATCGATAGAAAACTTTAAAAAATTGGATAAAAAACTGCCATAATCGTGTTTGACTTGGAGAGATAGTGACTCAGAAATTTTTTTCAAACAATAAAAAATTTTTTATTGAATTTTGAAAAAATTTTATTGATTATTTTTTTATTTTTTCCGATGAAATTCATTTTTGTGAATTTTGCACAAAAAATCACGAAGAAATGACGGAGAAGAAAAAATTTCGGCCTTAGACTGACAAAATTTACTGTTCCCTTAATCTTTTCTGCTGAGCTCAGCAATATATATTAAATTAAATTTAATTTACTGTTCCCTTAATTTTTTTGTTGAGCTCAGCGAAAAAATTAAGGGAACAGTAAATTTCGTCAGTTTAGGGCCGAAAATGTTTCTTCTCCGTCATTTCTTTGTGATTTTTTGTGCAAAATCTGTTGAATTTCATCGAAAAAAAGGAAAAAATAATTAATAAAATTTTTTCAAAAATCAATAAAAAAAATTTTATTGTTTGAAAAAAATTTTTGAATCACTATCTCTCCAAGTCAAATACGATTATGGCAGTTTTTTTATCCAATTTTTTTAAGTTTTCTATCGATTTTTCTGTTGGTTTTTAAAAAAGATTCTTTTATTGATTTTTGAAGAAAAAAAATTCTAATTTTTTACGGATTTAAAAAACATGATGATCATTCTGATCGGAATAATGCTAATCTATTCTAAGAAAATATAGAATAATTAAGCGATGCCCAATTTTAGTTCATTTTTCAATGATCATCATTCTTTAGCAATTATTAATGATAATTATAAGGATAATACTGATTTTCAAAATTAGATTTCCTGTTTCCATTTGCAAAAAAATTGACATTGTGGTGAGGTGACTAGAGATCAAATTTTTCCCGGTCAGTTGTGAAGAATTGAAAAAAAATGGATTTGTCTCTGTCTAACACAGATTATCTTAGAGATTAACTTTCTTACACTCTGTTCATGTCAGGACCATGTGCCCCCTCCTCCACCAAGATCTGATATTTTTAACACTGTTTTGAGATGACCCATACTGATTCAGTGTCAGCTCTCAATCGAAAGTGATAGCTGGGTGACAGTCAAATGATCATTGAGTAATAGTCAAAATCTTAGAATGCAGAGCATATTAGTGTTAATAAATTCCTGAACAATCATGACAAATTGAATCTTCTATGCTGTGCCATAGGAGATAAGGGTGAATTAAGTGCAAAGTTATATTGGGATTTTCTTATATCATACCAAAATTCATTACTCTATTCACTCACTATTGTTCATTAGGTGATTGTAATTACTTTTACCAGGAGTCATAAAGTTTAAAAAAGAGAAAAAGGAACTCGTAAATTATTTTTTATAAATGTATGCGACCAATTTTTCGTTCATGTTTTGTTATCCATTAATAATGCGATCGGAATGATCAATATCATAATCGAAGTATTTCGATATAGATTAGTGTTGACAAGATTTTAGTTGAAATGGGTCCAGTAATTTCTTAGTTTTTTTTCGGGTATGACTATTTACGCCATATTAAAGTCACGGATACTCAATTATATGCCAAAAATATGATTAAATTTAGGGTATGACTATTTACGCCATATTAAAGTCACGGGTACTCAATTATATGCCAAAAATATGATTAAATTTAATTTAAATTACTGCAGGATGGGCAGAGGTGGGGGTATGTACTGAGTGAGCGACTTTTCAAGGCAATTCGAATGGAAATTGGTATATCACTGGATAGCTCAATCGGGAGAGCGCCCGACGCGACATCGGAAGATCCTGGGTTCGACTCCCGGTGCAGGAATATCCAATATTTTTTCTGGAATTGTTTTGGGATATTATGGCGCAAATAGCCATACCGTTTTTTTCAAGAACATTAAAAATATATCTGGTTCTATTGGTCATAGCGTAGACATTCTAACTCGAGGTAAAATGTGGGATCATTCGCCAACGATATATGTGGTTTCCAATTTGAAAAAATCAATTATTGAGGTATTTTTGGGCATTTTCGTTAAAATCGATTCTCATATCATAATCGGGACAAATTGAATAATAATCTATAATTAACTATTTTGGGATACATTATGTAGTGTTATGAAAGATAATAGCCAATTAAGTGCCAAGTAACCAGAGGAGCATAGTTGCTTGCTCGCTGCGTTCGCTCGCGTATGGTGGATACGTTACGCATAATTAAGGTGCGCTAGTAGATGGATGCTGAAGTGGGTGTGATTCTTCGGGGCTGCACTAGGAAGTTCCCCATGTTATGTTTGTTTTATCTTGGAGATGATTTTTCGGCATTTTTAAAAAATTCGTATTCTCTGGTTAAGATTAGAAAGGGTATTTTTTTTTATTGCCAAAGAAATTCGTTTTTTTGGAAATATCCCCAGTTCCGTTCGTCGTAGTGTCAAAATTCCAAATGAAGGTAGAAAGTGAGATCATTTGTCATTGAATTATGTAGTTTCCTCAAAGATAGTTATGATATGAGAATCGATTTCAACGAAAATGCCCAAAAATACCTCAATAATTGATATTTTCAAATTGGAAACCACATATATCGTTGGCGAATGATCTCACATTTTACCTCGAGTTAGAATGTCTACGCTATGACCAATAGAACCAGATATATTTTTAATGTTCTTGAAAAAAAACTAAGAAATTACTGGACCCATTTCAACTAAAATCTTGTCAACACTAATCTATATCGAAATACTTCGATTATGATATTGATCATTCCGATCGCATTATTAATGGATAACAAAACATGAACGAAAAATTGGTCACATACATTTATGAAAAATAATTTACGAGTTCCTTTTTCTCTTTTTGAAACTTTATGACTCCTGGTAAAAGTAATTACAATCACCTAATGAACAATAGTGAGTGAATATAGTAATGAATTTTGGTATGATATAAGAAAATCCCAATATAACTCTGCACTTAATTCACCCTTATCTCCTATGGCACAGCATAGAAGATTTAATTTGTCATGATTGTTCAGGAATTTATTAACACTAATATCCTCTGCATTCTAAGATTTTGACTATTACTCAATGATCATTTGACTGTCACCCAGCTATCACTTTCGATTGAGAGCTGACACTGAATCAGTATGGGTCATCTCAAAACAGTGTTAAAAATATCAGATCTTGGTGGGGGAGGGGGCGCATGGTCCTGACATGAGCAGAGTGTAAGAAAGTTAATCTCTAAGATAATCTGTGTTAGACAGAGACAAATCCATTTTTTTTCAATTCTTCACAACTGACCGGGCAAAATTTGATCTCTAGTCACCTCACCACAATGTCAATTTTTTTGCAAATGGAAACAGGAAATCCTATTTTCAAACTCAGTATCATCCTTATAATTATCATTAATAATTGCTAAAGAATGATGATCATTGAAAAATGAACTAAAATTGGGCATCGCTTAATTATTCTATATTTTCTTAGAATAGATTAGCATTATTCCGATCAGAATGATTATCATGAATATCATGATAATAATTCTATTTCGGTTCGCGGCTCCTCAAAATTTGCACATTACTATTTTTATTATGATTATAGAGAACCCCTGTTTCTCATTTACTAGCTCAAGCAGTCAGAGACGTTTGCTGCCAGTCCACTGGGCACCGCTCCTGAAACATTCTAAAATCTGCCCTATCGACTTACCCCCTGGCATTTTCAGCATCCTGGCATTTTCATACTCCTCCATTTTCAGCATCCTGGCATTTTCATACTCCTCCCATATGAAGCCGTACCGATAAATCCAACACAAAAACTTAAAAATCTCTGATCAGTACCTTTCTTGAACAATCAGGAAAAATAATTGACCGTTTTGTGGGGGCCTTACAGACCTTTTACAATTTAAATTTATGGTTTTATGCTATTCCCCAATAAAAATTGACGTGTCGAGTAATTAACATGGCATCACCCCGTGACGTAGCGTCATGTCTGTGAGAGCTCTGTATGTATGTGTGGATACATTTCAAAACATATTCCAACTGCAGCGTTGTCAAAGTTCACGAGCGCTTTTCGCAATCAATTTTCCTTTATTTTCTATGACATTGACAACATGTGAGATGATTATTCATCTTCAAAAATTATAAAAAAAATTATTATGATGATTTTAAACAAGTAATGAGTTGATTAGCGATCAAAAATGTTCTCAATTTTCGTGTACAGGAATTGGTATTATCTTGGGATCCCTATGCTAAAGCGTAAGCATTCTCCTCTGCCCGCGCGCCCCGCACAAGCCAGAAAAACAGAATTAGATATACCTAGATCCGAGTAGATCTAAAAAATGAAAAAACGAAGATCTACCTAGATCACTGAAGATCTAAGCAGATCGGTGGTGATCTTACCTATGAGATCTATTGAGATCTACTGAGATCTACGGAGATATAAGTAGATCTAATTTGTCAGATCCCTTTGAATCTCAATACGTCTGAATTGTTTAAAGTGGATGAATGAAAATGCAACACAGATTGATAAAAACGGATGAGCAAATTTCAATAGATCTGAGGATAACAACGTAAATCTACATTGATCCACTTAGATCTGCAGTGATCTACTCAGATCTACTTAGATTTACGTAGATTTACGTAGGTCTACGTAGATGTAAACAGGTCAAAGGGTATTTCCCCTAGCAGATCTACTAAGATTCAGAGAGATGTAACAAATTAGATTTACTTAGATCTCAGTAGATCTACGTGAAACATGTTCAATTTTCGTAATAATCTCTCTCGAAGGCTTATATTTACATATTCTATGAAAGGTCAAATAATATAGTACGTTCCTTCTCACATACTCAACGACTCCGAGAACTTACGATCAAACTCCTTCAACTTCACTCCAACCAGCCTAAGAAAAATAGGCGGAGATGAAATTATGAGGATTGGAAATTGATAACATATATAAAATAGGACATATAATTATGAAGAATTATTGAGTGATATCAAGGCTAATATCGATCGGAATTTGTACCACGAAATTTGGGGGAGCGACATCAGAAACATTGCGGTCAAAAGTAGAACAGCCGAACTTCGGTTACGCGAATTAAGTTCGATAATCATTTTGAATTTGTCGCGTGCATAAGGGTGTCATGATTTCGGTCCGAATTTCGGATGGATTTAGGATTGCTGATATACGGCTACTTGATGTGGAATCGAGTTACGATACTAACTCACCTTTCCAATATACAGGGATAGACGTTGGAAAGAATATCAGGCGTTATTGACGAAACTAATATTAACGCCCCGATATTGTTCCATACTTTGGCCTTTAATCGACTTGCCCAGAATCGTATGGAATAATTTTCCCTGAAGATCCGCCACCCAGTGGATGTCGGGAAACCCTACATGAGCGATGGGAGTGAGTGCAGCAGAGCTTTACGTACCACAGTGCTTCTTTAACGGAAAGGTTTCCATTTACGGAAAAGTTCGGGGAAAAAATAAATGTTTCACATGCGAATCAGATTCGTTTCCGAGATCAAAAATCATTACCAAACTGTTATTAAATGAGAATCCAGTGTTCCAGAAAATGGATGATCTGCACCGACTCATGAATATCAGACTCCTTAATAATTTTGATGAATTTTGAGATCACGAGCATCAATCTCGTAATTGTCATCATGCGTGAGAAGTTGATTCGTGCACTGAACTGTTTCGTCAGCAGAGACGTTTTCGTTAACTAAGCTAGTTTCGCGAACGGAAATATCGTTGTTCAGCTCGAGATTAGACCCATTGAAACTTTTCTTTCGCAAGAACGTGGTTTAGAGTGTGAGAAACCTGACGGCAGAGCCCAAGATGACAGTTACTAATTCGTTCCCCCCCCCCCCCCGTTTTCCTTAAGGAGGCTGGTCAGCACTTGAGCGGGGAGCGCGGGTGAGGGAGACTCCCATGTTTCAGTGCTTATTCTTCTCAACTTAATTTTCGATAGTATCTTTGAAATTACATTTTGGAGCGAAGTACGTAAGGCCTTTTCGAAAAGTTAATTGGAACATTAATTATCAACGAATAACTACCTTTTTTGTCCAAAATTGAAAGTTTTCATTTGAATCCTCGCTCATTACACAAAACTAATATCTTCAAAATTCCTTACATAATTTGCTACCTCCCATGTAGGGTTCCCCGACATCCATGGGGTGGCGAATGTTCGGGCAAAGTTATTTTATACGATTTTGGGCTAGTCGATCAAAGGCCACAGTACGAAACAATATCGGGGCGTTAATATTGGTTCCGCGAATAAGCCCGATATTCTTTCCAACGTCCATTCCTGTATATTGAGATGGTGAGTTAGTATCGTAACTCGATTCTATATCGAGTAGCCGAATATCAGGAACCCTATATCTATCCAAAATTCGGATCGAAGTCATGACACCCTTATCCGCACAACAAATGCGAAGCGATTATCGAACTTATTCGTGCAACCGAAGTTCGGCTGCTCTACTTTTGACAAAAATGTTTCTAACATCGCTTCCCCCAATTTCGCAGTATGAATTCCAATCGATGTCAGCCTCGACATCGCCCAATGATCTTTCACAATCGTGTATTTTTATCAATTTTTCTTTTTGATTAATTTCCATATTTTTTATTTTCAATTACTCCTTCTATTAATGATTAATTCGTGAACTAAATTAAAAAAATTTAAAAATGATAAATGAATGTAAAATAGAATAAATATAAAACTTGATCAAGAAAAAAACCTTTCCTTTCTGCCATTGAATGATTCGATTATTAATAGAAGAAGAGATAATACACAAGGAAAACTTCAATTTTCAAAAATAGAAGAATTTTGTGTCAAAAATGAATACTCCGTTATGAGAAATATGTAATTTTGTTTCTTGGTTCTTACTTCACTTTTGTTATTATATTTCTCTTAATGAGGATATCTGTATAAACAATATAAATATCGATACGAAATTGAGATCAAATGATTTTTAGATTCATATAGACAATACGATTCTGTCAAAGTCGAAAGAGTGATGGTCCAGTCCCAGCACGCAAGTCTAATCATCCGACGATGGAGGGTTCAAATCCGCCTGTGGGAACTAAAATTTGTAATTACAAAAATGACTTTAAAATAAATAAAATTGAAATATAAATAATAAAAATAAAAAAATTACGGGATGCTAGAGAAAAATAATAATTTTCTTTTTATTTTATGTTTAAAAATTGTTTTTATATTATTAAGCATCTATCGAGCTCGGTATTGGGCCTATAAATGCCCTCATATTGAACTAGAAGCATGTCGTAGATTCATCGCGGTGACATCGATTTCGAATTTCGGCTAGATTTTGGGTGGATATCATAGCACTAAGTCGAGATTCGTCACATCGAATTTAGATCGACGTTCGGGCCTAACTCAAAACACTATATCGTGTCAAAATCGGATGCGATTTACGCCCTATTTAGTTTTCGATTTTGTGACGCTGTGACATACCATTATTGGTTAGGATTCCAACCAATATAGTTTCCCTATATCGAAACTCGTCAGATTGAGATTGCCCCGAATTGCGGGCCTATTTCGGTTTCCTGCATGGGTTACACCACGTTGTTTCTAAGGTGACGATATAAAATCTAATTTCGTCAAACAATAGAAATGCAATAGAATATTGTGTGGGATGATATTATAATTATTCTTACGTGCTGACTGGTCGATTTTTGCAAGTAGAAAGATTAGTGCAATAGCACTTGCTAAGGTATTCTTCATAATTTTGACAACTATTGAGACGTTCACTATTGTTGATGAAGAAATCTATTTGCCATAATGAAGGCATGCACACGTTTAAATATGCTCCTGATAACACACCATACAGCTTAAAATTAATTGTTAACAATCATTCAACATTACAGAACATAAAAAATTGGAAAAGCATTTAGGAAAATAGTTTCAGTGATAATATAAGTGATAATATTACCATTTCAAAGAATATAATGGAACAACAATTGTTATCTACGATTTTCGATTAATGCGTGAATTTTTCTTCGTAAGTAACACGAAAATATAAATATTTCCATTATCAATTAATTGCTAGTGTTTTTGCTTCTATTTCTATTTTTTCTGCTATTGATTCCCATTTATGGAAACGAGTCATATATTACAAGCATAAATGAATTTATTGATGATGCAACGAGATTGAGCTGTCAAAAAATGTTGAATCAGGTACGAGAGTAATATTCGAAAATTGCCGGCTCAAATGGCCTGTATCCTAATAATTAATATATGAAAAGAGTTTTGATTTTACCGACCGTGTATAGATCAGGCATTCTGGGCCTTCTCTCCATTTAAGTTCAGATGAATTTCTCATGAACGAACGCCTATATATGACCAAAATTGAACAGATTTCCTGCCAGTGTCTTCGATGCAGCCATTTCTCTAATACTAGAGTCCACCGCTATGGCTCATTTCGGGGGAAAATCCCCTCGCACTCTCAGATGAATAAGACCTCAGCTTCTATTTTAATACTCGACATTGTCAAAACTTGCATTAATTGGCTCGAATATGGAATTTGCACTTATAATGTGTATGGACTAATTTCTCGATCAGCTGAAGTAGTCAAATGAGATATCCATCACTTCCGAACATTTTAACATCAGTGAAATCGTGATATTTTTATTCAATTAGACTAATTTCAGAGCATTCACATAGTTTCCCGTCATTCCCTCAATCATTCCGTGGTTAAATAATTCCACGCCTTCCTCATTACCTCTCTACAATGGAGAATGAGAAATTATAAAATAATGATGATTGAATTGGAAATTTTTAGGAAAGTAATAAATTTGTGGTATTTATCAAGGATCGTAATTAAAATATATTTATAATGAATTACCAATGGCAGCACATAATCGCTTACCCCTGAAGTGTACAGCGGATATCACACTCTCATTCATAAATAGAAATAAATTGACTCTTATATTAGTGAAAACTTTGTGTTTTCATTAAAAAATTGATTATCTACATTTGTAATAATACACATTGATAATAATTTGATAATGCATTCCAAAGAATTTATCGTGATTCATCTTCTACGCATGTTCAAATGGAAAATAGATGATAAAAAAAGAATTAACCACAAGTATTCTTTCATTGAACATTTCATTGAATGAATGATGCTCATTCTTCACTTCTGTCTTTCAAACACTAGTGAAAGAAAATAAAAATAGTTTGACATTGATATTTCTAGACTATCGCATTGTTTTTGATTATTATTGAGCATTGATAAAAAAAAAACATTTTTTCCTAATTAGAAATCATTTTCATGATGAAATTAACGTCGTATATTGGAAGGCTCCTCAATTGAAGGAAAGGGAGCCACACCGATTTATTAACAAATCAGTCCGAAGCTGAATTCGCAAAGGAATTCATGCCTCGGCCAGCAAAATCCAAATTGTATAATCTAAATGAAATGACCATGAAAATTATATTATATTCAATGAGGTTGTCCTCAAGGTCACTTATCCTCTTTGTGTAAAGTTCTAAGATACGAAAATTGACTCTTTCATAAATAGTGGATAAACAGTCGTCAATCATGAACGATTGATTATCCACTAATTTAAGGATATCTAGGGTCGCCAATGTATCTTCCAGGTGGATGATTCAGATTATGATGAGATCTACTACGTCTGTAGTCTCTGGGAGCACCATTCATGGCTGATTGTTGTGCCTGATACTGGAATAGTGAATTTCTAAACATATTATTAGCTGCAATGGCACCAGGATAATCAGGAGGTGGTGCTTGATTCACTTGAAATTCTGAGAGACTCTGCAGCATTCCAACAGACCTTCTCCAACCATCATAACGCCTCTGAGATTGTTCTTCTTCACGTTGTCGTCTTGTACTTTGTGCTGAACCACTTTCCGTTGAGTTACTGTCCTCACTAGTTCCAAGACCAGGATCTCTGTCTTCAAAAGTCGCCAAGCTTGTTGTAGGACTGCCCTCAATAGACTTGCCTCCATTTTGATGATAGAAAAGTATTGGATGAGGAATGACATAGGGAATGGGTAATTTTGTAACTTCTAATTTTTCCATTGCTACTCTTCTCGCCTCTTTCTCCTCAGCTTTGTCGTGATTAGTGCACGAACCTGGTCCAAAGATTGAAAGCAATACAGGTAGCAGGAACAGGCCGTGCATTGCTCCAAGGAAAATAACAAGGAAGACCATTTTGAAGAAGACAAGGAAAATATATGTTCCAGCTAGAATTAGAGCAATAAGACCAAGAATTGTTGAAGCAGCTCCTTGAACAATTGGCAAGCCTAAACTGTACAAACATTCCTTTACTCGATCCTCTGGACGTTTCTTCTTTGAGCTCATGTAAGCATAACATATGTGTGCTGTAAAATCAACACTGAAGCCAATGCACATTATGAGATTTATCATAGATATACTGTCGAGATTTACGTCCCAAAGGGCCATGTATCCAGCAACTCCAATTTCAATAGAGACTATGCAAAAAGCAACCCAGAGACAACAAAGTACATTTGGAATGAAGAGAAAGGAGATGACCATCATAACTAGAGCACCGAAGACCATACACTGTATACTTGTTGGCATAACTAGTTCGAATTGATCGAAGAAAACGAAGTAAGGATGAAAAACACTGGCATTCAATGGTGAATCTGCACAGATTTTCCTCAATTCGCGTACCATGTCTTTTTCTTGATTTGTACCACTGACATTTACAGCTTGAATCAAAAACCTACTGGCCAGTATGTGTTCTTGCGATTTATCCAGCTCTACATCAAGAGCAAATGAACTTCCTGGACTGAGCCAATATTCTTTCAGAGTTTGTACGAAGCTATCTTCTGTATCTATTGTTACATTCAATTCTTCTTGATTCACTGACATGTAGGCCAAAAAACTTCGCAACCAACTTTCCGTGTACACTGGCTCGCTTATCCATCTTGTTGCTTCCAAACTCTTTGTCAAATTCTCCATTTGCTGTTGAATTTGAGGAGTGCTGTAGTCATATTCACCAGAAATCACAACCTGCAATATGAAAGATTTTAGATGATTGGTCATTGAAATTCAAGAATGCTGTGTGATTTTTCAAATCATGAAAAAAAAATTTGCTTGATCTAGTTAATCAAACTTGAGGTCCACTTTAATAAACTAAAGATAGGTATACACGTGTTTTATGACTTGAATAATTTATGACTAAATTTTATGAAAAATAAAAGACAAAAATCAAATTTTCGAAAACTTTCTTGAAAATTGCGCAATAAAACAAGAAAAAAGCATGACAGTAAATTAATTCACCTGTACTCTGTAGGGAAATTCGCGGAAATATTTGTCTTCACGATCGTAGAATTTTATTGAGTACGAATCCTCTTTGGACAATTTCCGTCTGTCAAGGCCCTCTTTCAGCTGAGTGATACCGTACATTGCTCCAGCCAAATAAAAACCGAAAATGATGATGATAAGGGCCTTCACCGGTCGACAATTGAGTGCTGCTGCTAAGTAATCACGGAACCAAGTCATGCATCCATGTTCTGGATTATCAATAGGGTTGTTAGGATCATCACGATCAATACCACCGCTGCATAGAACTCGATACAGCCAGGATCGGTGACCTACGCATGAGCAAAAGAAAATCTTAGTTATGTTGGCTTCTGATTTTTCCACAATATAATTCAGTTCAAAGCACGTTACGTACAGTTCACACAAACGAGTAATGGGAAAATGGAAAGGGACATTTTAAGGTGTTCCTTATAGATTCTATCGTGAAAATTCCATGACATGTGATTCTAAAGGAAAATATTGAAAAACAATTTTGTAGAGTATTTCATAAACTATGAAAGCAGTCCCTCCATAAGCTTCCACAAACTGAGAAAGTTTCTGAGAAAACTACACAATATTCTCCCTCTGAGTTTTATAAAATATAAATCATATATTGAGAGGAAATTCGAATTTTGCTCATAATGAACATACCTGAAAAGTGTTTAGTGGTAAAAATAGGATTATCTGTAGAAAATTTTATAATTATTGTACAGAGAAAAAAATGCTTCAGATTGAGAATGCTGTTTTTTCAAGATTAACAATTAAGGAGGTCTTTCATAAAACTAAAGATGTATAATAAAAAATCAACAATAATGCAATTAGATAAGAAATAATTACAATGGTGAGAATTTTCACATTTTTCTGAGAATAAATAAGCAAAAACATTTTAATCATTTCATGGAATAAAAAAAAATCCATAAATGAAGAAATATTCTAAATAAAAACTATTTTTACATAGTTCAATTCAATAGAAAAATCCTTTCGAATGTTTTATTATAATTCTACTCATGGCTAACTTTTTCTAAATTATAGTTATTATGTTTATATGAGTAATATTGTCTTACAAGAGAATCATTCAAAAGGATAACTGACAAGAAGGAGCTCATTGTTTCCGTTTTCAATCCATTAAACAGCACGTGATTGGCATATTCATAATCAAATTTCCATTATCAATCAGGACTAATAATTTTCTCTTACTCAGAAAATGTGAATGAAATTATAGAACACAATAAAACTATAATTGGAGACATAGTTAACAATGAATAGTTATTTATATAAATATACTTAAATTCATGAAACGAGTGAATGCAAATTTTTAATGATACAAAAATTATAAAAATACAATTACTTCGATACGTCTGGATGCCACATGTCTACCAATAAGGTCAAACCAAGACCGGGAGAAAGTAATATAACTCGCAGATCTGTTATGTAATTTACCGTGATCTAACAAATTAGCGGCAACTCGAAGGCATAACGAAGTACCGGAACAGAGGCGTTGACGCAATATTTACGGCAAATCTAATATATTCCCGATTTGGAGTGGAATATTGTGACATATACATTTGACGTAATAAATTTGCCTTAATTTGACGTAGAATGAAAAATAGAATTTTAGAATATACATATAGAATATACATATTCCGAATAGAAGAATCATTCAATTTCTAGCTTGCAAAATTGATGATAAGAATTCTCGAATTTAATTTTTCTTTCATTCGATAGAACGAATGGTGAAAGTGAAGAATAATGATTTCAAACAAATCACCTACACGACTGCACATTGAATATTTATGTTTTTCCGTAGTATTTCATAGGATAATGTGAATCATTTAATAACGATTTGTGAATGCCCTCACCGGATTTGGAGAGTGGCTGCACTTTGCAGCATACGATACTGTGTCGATTATCCCGTTCACAATAGCCGCTGATAGCTACACAACCACTGAAAAATGATAGGTGGAAGAAAAATGTGAAGACAACTGCAAAACCTGTCGACAATTGTGAAAAGAGAATTATTGAAAAAACAGTTCATAACTTCAATTGTTTATTAGATCAATTATGTAATAAAATCGTTCAATTTACCTGAGTAAATGCAAAAAATTTGCACTGAAGGGAAAGGAGACATAATACCAATGAAAAATGAAATCATGTCGGTGAGAGATGTGATTGTGATTGAAACAGCCGCTTCACTCAATGTCTTTGCCATTCGCTCTGGAACTGGATCCATGATATTTGTTCTCCGCCATGCAGCTAACATTACAAACGTATCATCAATTCCAATACCTAGAGGAAGAAGAGAAAAATTATTTTTCATTAAGAATCTTTCGATACTTATCACAGAGGAAAAGAAAAGTATTCTTCCGTTTTTATTATTCTATTTCTGAATAATAGATTCGAATATTGGAAAGCTTAGTCAACGACCTGTCGGTTATCTAACGATGAAGTTTACAATGAAATTTCCTTTATGCGTGAAAGTAATTCTGTTTTCTGTGAGTAACGGATAAAAATATGGAAATACGCTCAGAAAATTGGAGAGAAAGAAGATTGAAGCATAACGAAGCATAAAATTAATGAGAATAGTTAATAAAAACAGAAACGTTTCTCAAGATGTATTTATTTTAAAGTGGAATTGAATACTCTAGGAATTACATTACTTCAATACAGATTTTATCCATAGATTCGAGCATTTCAGTCTTCCGTTGCGGAGAAATGAAAAAATATGTATATTATTGCTGATGGAAAATAATTTTTTGATGACTCTCTGTCAAACGATTCGTCATCTCTCTGATGATTCTAAAGAAGATAATATTCAGCGTTAAACCGCAATGTTTTCATCAACCAATTGATTCATGATTCATAGACACTGGGGTAAGTATCTTTATTAAAGCTTTTGTATCTCATTCAGTAACAATGAACAATGAATGTGAAGGAAAAGGAAAAGTATTTTTAACATCCATGAACTTGTGGTCGTTGTGAACAAAGTTGAAATTCACAGAATGACAAATACAATTTCATTTTATAAATAAATTTAATCATCAAACACGTCCGGGTTTTTTTTTTTACAAGTTGACAGCCCATGTTAACTTCCTCTTCCGTACAGAACGTTCATGCGATAATTGATTCTTAGCTTGGAATTGAAAATAAATAATCATAAATAATTATAATATTTATTTTCCCTTTTTTTCAAAAAATTTTATTCGGAACCAGTTGCCAGTGAGATTTATTCTTCTCATCCAATGGAAAAACCCGAACGAGTGAATGTGAGAAGAAATCCAAAAGTGGGCTATGAAAATAATATCAAGAAAGCACCGAGAGTGTAACGGTTATTCACTCAACGATTTAAGTATATGTTTGGCCTTGCGTAAGAGCAATTGAGCTGGTAAATACAGCAAGTTCATTTATACATTCAACTACAGTCAATTGGAGCCAATCGCTGCACCATTCAAGTACTTTTGACGAAATTGATACAAGATAGTTCAGCAGTGAAATTTCGAAATTAGAAAAAACCAGTTGCTCATTACTGCTCTTTCTTCCAATTCACTCATAATAGTTTTTCCCAATTCTGACAAATGTTTGATACATTTCATTCTACGACTTTTCAAATTGATATTGCATAATTATGATTGCCTCATAAGAAATAAGTTTCTTCTCGAAATCCTCCTATTTCGGAGTCTATTTTATAATTTTCAGAATATATTTAAACGCAAGGATGATTCCTTCATGCAGTGGTTATTGCTCCAAAATGTAAGAAGCAGACAATCTGAGGTATTTGGGATTAGTAGTAATGCTGATTTCATATGAAGTACGTACGTTCCCAGTATTCTACAAACATGCCTTGTGCAAAATTCAATCAAAAAAATGCTTATCTCATAAATCATTATAGAAATTAACTGGCAGCCCCCCTTCTTATACGTTAATATTCTGCCAATCCAATTGGAAAAATGCTTCCTAATGATGGTATCATTTTCTTCAGGTGAATGGATGTTTGAAATTCATGATAAACATTGATGTACTCGGAATGTTACACAATATGTTTTCAAAACATACAGAACAGCTGAAGGTTGCGAACAATCAACAAGAAATCCGAATTGATACTAATAACACAAGCACCCTTTAATAAATTTAAAAAAAGAATTGAATGATGTACATCTGTGAATTAAAAATAAAACTATATTGATACTTGATAGTCTCATACACAAAGGAAACAAGTCGTTTCGCTGAGTCTATTGCCCAAGGTTTTGATCATCTTCCGAGATAAAAAAGGCCTGGCTCTATGCAGAAGAGGGTGCTCACCCAGATTTTGTGATAAAGAATAGGAAAACCGATTTTTTTTTCTATTCAAAGAGAGGGATTCTTTCAATGAACATAAAGGACTATGAGATTTGAAAATAAGAAGTTGTGAGCGTTTTTTAGGCTCGTCACAAAGACTTTCCAGCTCAACTCGAGTGTTTTTTTTGAACAATCAGTTTTTCTTAATATTTGAGACGCTACTGAGCCAATTCTGTCTTAATTCAATACCATTTTTTTGGTGAACACTACGTAGAACAATTTCGAACAAATGACTAACAAATAAACTAAAGACTAATTTACCCGTGAAAAACAATGCATCCACACAGGAAAATACCGGTTTTATTAATTTGAATTCGGACACGGCAAAATCATTTTTTGCCGAGACATTACAAATGAATTATTTTTCGAAATTTTTTTGTTCTTGTGACCTATTTATATAACACTGCTCGTATTTTATGAAGAACATCGTACACGTCAACCAAAATGTTATCAGACTTCCAGATCGCTACACATAATCATTAGGGAGTAATGCAGTCATATCTGTCACCACATACAGACATTTGCCGGAAACATTTTTATATGAAAGTATGACAGAAATGAAGCATTCTTCTGTATTACACGTGTTTATGTTGTGGATCCTGTTGCTAATTACTTCGAGAATGATTCAAGCTATTTAACGTGAATTTCACCAGAGAATTAGAAGTCGATAAGGTTGAGGTAATTTGTTGAATATTTTAAAGAAAGAAGTTTTTTGGTCGAATTGACCTAAGCCCAACTGGAATGGAATCGATTTATGTTTTCTAAATTGAAGCAGACTGGTCCTCTTCAAATATGTATCCCTATCTTGTTCTTCTTAATACTCTGTCCCCATGCCCGTCCAATAATTTCTAATTATTGTATTTATGTCATAAATTTGACTGAATCAATTACAAAAATTTGAAGAAAAAGAAATAGATATAGACTCTCAAAAAGTTTGCAGTTTATGGAGGGCTCGAAAGGGCAAAGCAGAAGCGTTAACCTGCATGGAAATGGATGCGTTTACCCTAGGAGTTCCCTGAAAAAATAGCCCTGTTAAGCATCTGCATTCCTAATATTAATTAGTAGTCTGAATAACTTCTCGCACTTTAAAACTCCCTTCTTCCCCCTGCTCTTCTTTCAACCACTCATATGTGATCAGGCTGAAAAAAAGTTGAAATTGAGATTTTCACTCGAATTTTTAAATCACCTGTTGCATTCATGCACATTATACATTCACAATGCTTGAGTTTCTGGGGATTCTGCGGTATAAAATGGTGGCTTTGCGTTATTTTTTCCTAAATGCTACCTTGCATGCTATAAACGTAAAAATTTGGAGGCCTCCGACACAATTTCTGTTCAAGTTATTGACGGGACTGATTCTCTAAAGAAAAAAAAATAAACATCAAATTGTGTTCAGTGAAAGGTGACATTTCACTGTCATTAGTACATAACAATAACTGAATCATTCTTGGAAATGGTCACATATTCACGGGTCAGAGGCGAAAGAAAAGGGGAAATGAATGGAAAACTATGATTTATGTGAAAACAGGAAGCCTTTGATTATTTTTTGTTTCATTGGTGCTTTATGAGGTCATCAACATTTGATTCTAATATATTTTTATGAATATTTTTTTACTGCGAAAGAATTTCCGCAACTATTTCCACATTGTAAAAACGATTCGTTTTGGTTTATAGTCACTTATTTCACCTGGTTCGAAGCAGAACGACCGGTTTCAATGCGGGACAATTTTTATTACAGCGACGGTTAGAAATTTACAATGATGCAAGTGATTTCTTAATTTTTTCATGTGATGTTCTTACAACGAGACTGACTGCGTACTTCACACGTATATCGAACAACATCACCGATGATCATAATGATTGATCATTGAATATAGGGTGAATGAATAATAAAATTCAATGAAACATTCAATATTTGATGTAAATTCAAAATTGCCTAATAATGAATGATAGGTGAATAACATGAAATGACCATTAAAGAATATGCTTGACATGAAAATCATTTCCTTTCTCGAATAAGATAATTTGTTAGTAGTGATTTTTTTCTCTCTGAAACTATCTTCCTGTGCAATTTAATTGCTGAGAAATAGAATTAAAGTGATGGACGTTAAATTAATCAGTGGCACGATTGGCATTTCGACCTTGATATAAAATTGTACAGGTAACCATGTATCTTACAGGTATGAAGACAGTAATATCTCTTATTGCTATTCCTCGTACGTGAGTCTGAGGCACGTTCTGCGACGTCACTGCATACACTTAACCCGTATAAAGACTTATCGCTTCACAAAAGCACCCCGAAATGCTGTCGAAAAACCTTGCAACGGTATTTGCATGAAGTTTTCATCCAATTTCACATTTAAGAATGTTTGCAATTTCCCGACTTATATTCTACAATTGCAGAGAAAAATGCCATTAGAAAAAAAAATGAGTTTGGTATTCATAACGGTTTGCATTTGCAATGATAGTTAGACGACATAAAGGCAAATTTCATTATCACTTGTAACAATCGTACAGGATTGCGCAAGATTTTAATTTTTTTTCCGTTCCTCTTGTCGTGCACAAAATACGAAGGAAAACTATTTCTTCATAGACAAGAGGAAATGAATAATTCACATAATTAAAAGCATTTACTTACCGATCATCAGAAATGGTGCTGCCAAATTGATTCCAATGAAATCAATGCCAAGATACATACACAGACCAAAGGCTGATACAGTTGCTAGTGCTGCTGAAACATTACCGAGGAGTCCCAACCAGGGTTTACTTCTCACCCAATCGGTCATCATGCATGTGACCACGGAGAAAAGACCCATTATAGCAAATGTACTGGAGAAATAGGGGATTACAGTTTTTGTATTAGCCTCTAGCTCAAGTTCAAGGGTTTTTGAGGCAAATCGAGCAACACTTATATGCTTGAAGATCCCACTGTCTTCTGCCTCACCCACGGTATCCAAAAATGCTTCTTCCCATACTTCACCCCTGTGAATATGAGAGAAAATTATCAAATACAATTCTTCAATCGTAAATTAGCTCGTGCAACTATTTCTCCCATGGTTTTCTACTAACAAGTAGAAATGCATGGAGAAATCATCGAAAAAATTGAGTATATGAATTGAAGAATGTGAATTTCATAGGTATTTTTTAATTTCCCTAATTTCTAAACCGAACCCGATTGAAAAAAATTGCGTTGATGTTTCACTACTGAATTCCTCACTCTCGTTTCAATCGAATCTATTGGAAAATGTAAAACGTGACGAACTAATGTCAGTGCATGATCAATCCATTCACGAAATCATTAAAGAATTAGGAGAAAAATAACTGAACCTCGCTTTCAACATCAATCAAAAATGATCTTAAAAATTGTCTATACTTTCATAAAAATAAACACTTACATTGCAGCCTGACGCTTATTATCAACAGCCACGAAATAACCCATTTGCATCGAGGGCACAGAATCAATAGTGAAATCTTCAGTGATAATGCTCCCTCCAAAATAAACTGGGAAGAAATGTGGCTCCCATGTGACAGGGTTAAACATCACTGGAAAAGTTAGATTCAACGCACCAGTCTCCACATCTCTGAAAATTACTAACAATAATTTAGATTCCGTGCAGATAACACAAAGGAATGAATTCCCTTTGAGCAGTTAGGATTAATTCAGTAGCTAAAATCTTTGATGGGGATAGAAAACGCTACATACTGTATAATTTGATCCAGATTGAGGATGTCATTGGTGAAACATTGATCCTGCGTTCGAGCACAGACTTGTTCGTACGTAAAGGTCTCACCCTCATAAACAGCTGTTGCATTTTTGATTATCTCATCTAGAAGACGTAGTTCTTCCCATATTACACTGCGTAACATATTAGTATCTCCGTCTTTTGTTATCACTATTACATGACCGAATCGCCCTGAGAAGAATAGACATGACAAAATTAGTAAATCACAATATGAAATGACATTTTTCAGATTCCCCCACAATCTGATTGACGACAATTTTTAAAGCCTGAAATCTTTTTTTTTCGTGGAATTCTACGTAGAACATTCTTAGAAACCTCTCCCATATTTTCTTCATCTTGACCTTTCTAAATTCAATAGAAATGATAGTTGTTTCATCGTAATTAACTGATTAAACGCCCCTTTTAATGATGATTATTATCAATAAAAGAAAGAGAAGGACATAATCTATTGGAAAAGAATAAGTTTTACCTGGTCTAGTAATTCGTCCAACATTAAAATGATGACTGTAGTTGACCTTGAAGTGCTCCTCAACAATAGCGCGTTCATGCTTGCCAGGTCCATTGATGGGGGAGAACAAATACTCGGGATCGATTTCATAATGGATTCTCTGATATCCAGTTATACATATGCAGGACAATAATACTGGTATTATTACAAAATATCCAGGATGATGGCCAACGATAAGTCCAACTTTGTAAAAAGCTCGGTTGAGAAAATCATCAACGATAGTTATACTGCACCGCATCTAAAAATAACAGAAAATTTTGTTAATATTCATCAAATAGTGAAAATGAGTTTATACAGAATTTAGTTTTTGACATTGTAATATTTCCGTGAACATAAATTCCAATTGAAGACTCAAGGCTACGCGCATATTCAATGACGAGTATACAAGATCTTCAGCCGTCCAGTGACACACAATGCTTCCATTGACCTACATTACATTTGTGGTTCTCGTAGTTTCATAATATTTTGGTTGATAAATACAACGTATTGGTAGTACTATAATTTTCATTATTTCCGTCCAATCTGAGTGAGTGAATACAGATAAAAATGCAGATTACTCTCAATGCGATTACTCGGCCGAGGTGAAGTTAATGGTGGATTTATCGCAGATTGTTCCACATCAATTCGATGTGTTTGTATTGACTGTTCTGATTATTCCATAGTTTTATTGTTAGTCTGGTTGCACACCTATTACGAGGCCAGTTCGTGTCACTTGTCATTTCAATGCAGTAGCAATCAAGTTGAAAATTCCCCGAATTTTTGTATACTGTCTCATATTTTAACTCATCAAAACATCTTAGCTAATTGCTAGAATAATGGAGATTGAAAGGAATTCGTCTGGGTATTGGTTTCCAAAAAAATCAAGAAATAATAACTGGTCTAGACTGGTAATCGAGACCAGGAAGTTCTAATATCACACTAGGTGTTTCTACCATCCCAGTTATCTATTCTGTTACATTCTCCTTTCAGATTTCTTGTACATATCACTTTTACTTTTTTTTTAAGTAAAATTCGAGTGCAGAAAAAATTTATCATGAAGATTAATCAAAAAAAAACATTAGAGCTTTGAATTTCTCTACACCATCAATGGGACTAGTAATGAGGAAAATATTTCCGCTTGACTATAGATAGAGGAAGACGAGGCAAAATGAATCTGAGGATCAAAATGATTTGGACTTTTTCTAAAGTGAAGGCCTCTACGAAAAAAATCAAAAAAATTCACCAACAGTGTCCACATATAGGAGCATCTGCGTAAATTTTTTCAAATTTTTCCATGACGTTTCCAATTTTTGGATCATGTTACCACGGAAGTCCTTTTCGAACCCCTTTCTCCCACTTCAAACATTAATATGTATTGAATTTTTTCGAATTTTAAGATCATTTTTGTCTAGAATAGGAGGAAATCCGATAGTACTTGACCAAAAACAGAACAAAATGATCGTTTTAATTATGAAATTCTAGGAAATAATTCATTTTAAATTCCCAGAAATACTTTTCACCAATCAAAAAAATAAAAAGTTCAGTTTAATTTAAAAAAATAATCACAATATATTTTAATTAAATTTGAGACAACAATCTAGATGTTCTCTCGTTGTTTCCGGGTTTGAGAAACTTTTATAGCCTTATAAACCTGATATCGTAGTACTCCAACGAGATGAAAGAAGAATAATAGGCCCCTATTCCTCTACAAATGTATTCTCCAATCCCGGAAGTATCATCTTAAATATTGCTGAAGGCCACACGCATCATCAAGCTAGATGCTGTTCGATCCATTCACTTTTTTTTTTGGAGAAATCACTACGAATTATTTACCTTCAGAATGTGAAGAAAACAAATACATAGCTTCAGAGGAACTCGATGAACTCTGAGTGAAAGAACCGGTTGAATTATATGGAGAAAGTTACTTAACCTTCCATTGGGTAATATTTTCAGTTTCACATATAGACTCGTGGAATTCACGATTGAATAACATTGACGTGTCACTCCGTCAATAAAATAATTTCTTTGTCCTTCGAGCCCAAGTCGTTTAAACGTGTTCAATCGCTTTTGTATCAATATGAATGATGAGCGTCCACGAGTCCACTATCTTCAGGCTTGAAGTGAAATGCAACATTTGTATGACATAAATATGCGATGAATTGTTCTACCCAGTAATTGTTCATTCATTCTCTCTAATTTCAGAATGAAGAGTTTATAAATAGAGAATTCTACATTATTTGGCGAGTATCTAAAGACCAAACAGAATTGATTCGAGATCATTTTCATTTTCATTGAAAACGCTGCAGGCTCCAGAAGAGATATTTTGATGGATTTCCCTCGTCACGCTAAAAATAGCAAACATCTGATAATTTTTAATTTCCTTTTCTTTTAACGATTAAATTATTTAAAAAAATGAAAATCATGCAGACGAAGAAAATTTGAAAAACTCCAAGTGCAAATTTTTAAAATATTTTTTTAATAATAATTTGATTGTTTAAAGAAATCCAAAAAATTAACAGATTTGTGTTAATTTTAGTATCATATCGTCCCCTTAAAGACAAAGGGGCGTAAGTGTTATGTATAAGCATAACACTTACGCCCCTTTGTTTCTAAGGCGATGATATATCTCTCAACCCAACTATTCTTGAAATATTTCAGAAGTAATCAACAAGCTCCATTACTCATCCTTTTTTTTATCATTGAGCAGGACTGTTATCGCCACGTGTAAAACTGTTGATAAACTCTTGACCCTGCTCTCCAGAAATCTTACTTGAGACTTGAACTCATGATCTTTGAAATATGAGGAAGTGGCTCATTTCTTCAAGCTCATTATTTTATCTCACTGTAAATACTCCATTACCTAAATTGAAGTTGTTGACTAGATTAACAAATGAGAGTGGAGAAAAAAATCTTACTTGATACAATCCTGGATGCTCAAGTGAAGAATTCCCTATTCTTAGGGGTCATGTTTGAGAATTAAAAATTATAATATTCTTGGGGTAATGAATTTTTTCTCACATGGAAGCAACTGAACAGAGAAGATGGAAATTAGGAAAGTTCAATGCATGTATTCATTGGTTGAGAGTGCAGTCATCTAGAAAATTATATTTACATAATAACTGAGTGACTTCAATTTCACTATTCAACAGGTGAAACCGAGGCGCGACATGTGATGTAACTCTTGGCGTTGAAATGTCTCAATCAAAATAAGTGGAAGCTGAAAATACTTTTCAAAAAGTTCCTCAATTGCAATACCATTCAGTCGAAGATACCTATACAATTCTTTCATAGAATCAATACTTCAAAGAGTCTATTGTTACTCATAGAATGCATTTTTGCATTTTTTAAATGGAAAAAATAAAGGAATAATTTTTTTTCCCCCCAAGTTTCTGTTATTGAGATCAAAATGAGTATAAAGAATATATAAACCGGAAATGTTGGGATCCGGAAGTATAACGTGACAGCTCGTGTATGAAGTCGACGATCGAGCTGATATGGCACGTTGAATCGAGAATTATCGCACTTGCATTGTACAGCAACATATCTTCATGCGCCTTGACTTTCCCACGTCTGTGATCGCTATTATTTGTACACGTACATCGAACATTCGCACAAATACCTCAAGGAGAACCACGAAAATTTTTACTTGACAAATTGTTTGTTCCTTTAGGGAGGCTTACATTCTTCTCTCAGTGAGAATAAATGGAAAATTGTTCATTGTTACGAGATTGCTTTCACAAGTACATACTGCAGCTATCAATGGTCAATGGAAATTCGTGCCTGTGCGTCAGTTTGACAATAATAATGGATAAGAAAATTGCTTTTGAAGAAATTGGAATTTACGGGATTTTCATTTAATATATTTTATTATACTTTTCACTTTTTTATCCAATTTACAGATAACAATTATATTATTTGTTAAAGAAGGGGGAAAATTGTGATCTCTGTCACAGCAAAGAATATATGTCTATCGTGATACCATTGAATGAGATATCTTTTATCGAAACAAATATCATGAAAATTAGTTACATAAGATGAATATCATTTTAATTGTAAAAACAGGGTAATTTCACATATTTTACCGATGACAAAAACAATTTTAATTACAATACATATTCACTGTTATATACCATTGTTTCTGCACGAAGTGATAAAAGATAATATATTGTTGTTGAAGAAAAGTGAGAGCTAAGTACATCCACCGGAGGAAAGAATCTGCTTCATAAGTGATTTCAGAAGATACTGAAGGGAAAAAAAAATTAATTTCAGAAATTCTTTGATTCCTCATTTAATTATTCATTCTTGGATTGAAAATACCATTTTATGTGAAAATTATCTCCTAGTCTGACGAAATTTTTCAAACGAGATGTCTTTGAAAAATAGTTATTTTATTTCACATCATCATCTCAAAAATCCATTTTTTAAGATAAGAATTGTATTCAGCTAGAAAAAAAATTATGTTCAGCAAATTTGGAATAAAAGCTTTAATCTCAAGGATTTTCACCTGACATCATTTATCTCTCCTCTATTTCAAGGTAAGAATTTCTTATGAAAAATTTCCACGTGTCGGAAATTTTTTCATTTTATGGAATGAAAAATAGAAAATACTATTGATCAAGAATTGAAGACGATTTTTTCTCCTATTCGTAGAAAAATAAGTAAAAATTAGTCTCCAAGAAAAAGTAAGAGGAGGAGGTAAGAAGTAGGAGGTATTTTATTTAGAGACTCATAATCAAATCCTCGTGATGATCGAAGTTGATGCCTTCCTTATTCCAGCATTCGTATTATTAAAACAAAATTTATAAACATCATATTTAATTACAATACATGGGACAGTCAAGTTCATTGTTCGTGAGAGCCATTGTTGTGACGCATTCAGGAGCATCTCTTAGTATTGCATGACTAACTGATTATTTTAAAGGAAAAGTTAACGATTTTTTTATTTCTAGAAAAATGAAAGTTTTCACTCAGTAATTTGTAATGACATGAATGAAAGCTGGCTCTTCTCTACAAACATTTTTTCCGTGAGAAAAACGATAATGAAATTATATCTTTAAATTATTTGACTCCTGCAATTCGGATATTTTTTTTAGAATCATTTATCGCAGAATAATATGCAGTTGTTGAATGAATTCTATACACATTTGCAATTAAAACCAAAAAAAGAACACCATTTTTCCTAATAACTTCTTGAAAATATCTTGAAACCTAAGCGAGATAGCGGAATTTTGGAAGGAATTTGCTTTCATAGCTTTTGACATTCTCTTAAAAAAAGTTCGCTTTCAAGATATTCTTTCCGAGATGCTCTTTACTACTGAATTACTCTACGTACATTGAAAGGTACGCAATATGCGCTCCTAGTACATCCACAAAATCTGGACAGCCTTGTCTTAATTCAGCAAACGAGTGAGCAGTACATTCGTGCTTGACCTGATGCAAGTTTTGATTTTGCAATAAAAATCATCTCATGAATAGAGTATAATTAATGGCATGGACTTTGTGTAATTAATAATTTTAAAAAAATTCATCCCATAAGAAAAAGAATTACAAAGATTATATTTGTACTCATATTATCTATATCTTTGTAACTATCAATTATAAAATCAATAATTATCGTCTTTTTCAATCCCTTTTATTGATAACTTATCGATCAAGTTACGAGTTCCGCCAGGAAATAAAAACCTTGATATACTTCAAGTTTTTTATGAGATTTCATTGCACTGAAAAATTCAATTAATCCATGTATCAGTGTCGATTCTTTCACCTGTTTTTATGCCCACAAGGGTTCGAGGATTCGATTGCAACAGCAATCGACAACTATGTATAATGCAAAAAAAACGAGAGATTTTTTGTTGTTGTTCATTGCGTTAATATTACAAAGTTCATTATATTCCACTTGAAGGTTTCGAGGATATTAATGACACTTTACAGTGGCCTCATTATAGCGAAAACTCTCTCTCTCTCTCTTTCAATTGTGGGGTATGTTACGTGGCAAATTTTGGGCCTTAAATCCGACACTGGGTCAAAAATGGTGAAAGAGTATATCCATAAATTCTTGAAAAAAACACAATTCTCCGCTCCATTAATTCCACTAGATTAAATGTGAGTATGCGTCCAATTATTTTTAAACGATGAAAAAACATAAAATTCACTTGTTCCTAATACTCTTTCTTGAACAACCAAAAACAATTGTAATAAACAAAAACAACACTTCTTTTCGCATCATTGCAATTTCGCATTTCTGAATTTTCGAAGAGAAATTATAGAAGAATTGTTGGGCATTATGTTGACCACGTGCCTGAAATACTATATAAAGTGTTTCGCAAGATAAAACTCGGAAGTGGTCCTGAGTAAAAGTCTTATGCAAGTGATTCGTTCGGATTTAAATTGGTGAAACACTGCGCATGACATCTTGATACAGCGCTCTTCTCGCGAAACTGGGAATGTGAAGTGGTGCGTTTGAAAACAGGAAGAAAACGTTACTCCCGTTACGATACTTTTAATTAATGTTTCGAATCTCATTTCTGGTATCTTCTTGCGGCGTATTCGTACGTATGCAAGTGATTTAATATTGATATCAGTTGTAAAGAGGTGAAACAGGATAAATTGATTCGTCTTGCAATAATTTTCCTAGAATACTTCAGAAACTAAGCGCTTTAGCGAAATTATTGTAGAAACTTTTTTTGAAGCTCTTGAAATTCTCTTAGAGAAAAATATTTCTCCAAAACTGCGTGATTTTATTTAGTTTCTGAGGTATATTCTCCAAAAAAGAGAGGCAAAAAAATCGATTTGTCCTGTTTTACCTCTTTGCTGCTGATATTTTGCACTGTACTCTATATCAACTCATATGCATCATTCAAAAACACGTGAAATTGCCAAAAAATCTAAGAATCAGAATATTCTCGATTAAATATTAGTCTCTTTATTGTGAAGAAAAATGATAAGAATATTTTACCACTCGCGAACACCGGAGTATGAAGCAAACCAGCAACGTGCAATGAATAAGAAAAAAAAAATCGATTTCACAATTATCAGTGAGGCAATGAAATTAATGATTTGGAAAATCGATTAACTTCCCGGCGACAGGCACTTTTTCGAACGATTTGATGAAACAAATACTTTAATTTATTAATAATTTTAGTTGAGGGTTCAATGATCATCATTTATTCTCCTATGAGATGTTTCATTACTTCAGAGATAAGGGTGAAGAAAGATTGCTATGGTCTATTAAAAATATGTTTTTTTTCTTCGAGTGTCAGTTTTAACATGAAAATATAACTCACCGTGATTTCACTTGAGTTGCAACTCCTTTAAAATTTTGAAATTTCACAAAACTTATTTTTTATTTACTTATTCACATTAATTTTTTCTTATTGGAAAAACTCCTGAAATCACCTGCACGTTTTTACACGTCCCACCATAATGCTTTTAGTTAATTTCTAGAAGATAATTTTGAAGTATCACAAATGAAATAGAAAGAAAATTAATATCGGGTCAATGGACCATCAACGGTGGCAAGAATTGAACTGCGAACTTTCGTGTTTCTTTCCACTGAAAATACTACTGCCGGCAAAAGGGCCCCGACTGCTCTCGGTTATCTCCGCAACCTCTCGTATGTATTTCGTAGCTGCTCGTTCAACTTCGGACAATAGCGGGCACTTTGATTGCTTTCACAATTAAGACGCGACAAATAATAATTTTCTCCAACTATCTTTGAACTTGGAAAAAAAAACTAATTATCTTTGGGGTAACTGAGTTCGATGGAGTATTGAGTCGAACTGAGTTAACTTGTGGCACACTTGACCACTCTTGTGCACGTGAAGAGCCTTGTAGACTTTCGAGTTACTACAGTTGTGTACAGCGGCGAGAGAATTCGACACACATTGAGGTAGTGGTATTAACGTTGTGGACAGTATGATGGTGGGGTTTTGTTGCGATTCAGACGATGGGGGAACTTTTATTGAACACAAACGGGGATAATAATGTTCCGTATGTACCATACTTATCCAGTTTGGTACATCCTTCCTAGTTTACTATATGGAGATTACTTTGAAAAAAAAGGGGGAAATGTCAATGCGCTGATAAATATTTCTTCATCAACATTTTCACTGATTGAATTTTCAGCGAATTCATCTTACTGGTGAATTTTCAAGGGAATTTGATTAATTCCTAGAATTTTTATTAAGACGTCAAATTCATGTTATTAACTAAAAGGATAGAAATGCAAAATTCATCCAGATCACTTGTTCAATATTTATATCGATCCAGAAAAAACCATATTTCTGTTCAAAGAGAGGAAAATTTACTGAGGCCGGCACAGTTGCACCAGCTTATCTTCATTTCAGTATCTTCAAGTCAAAAGAGTAATAACTCTAATAATTTACGACATAATATCTTCCGTCAATTCAATAGTCAAAAGGTAAAATTAAGCGAGGAAATTTTTGTACTTTCTTGTAGCGGTTATATTCATTTTTCAAGAAAATTCCCCATGAATTTCGGTATCTCGCTCAGTTTCCGAGGTATCCTCAAAAAATGAAGGATAAAAAAAAAATCATCCTGTTTCACTTCTTCACTGCCAAATTTTATTGTTTATTTTTCTTCAATTTATTTAGTTTTATCCTACAAATTATGAGCGAAGTGCTAAGCCATTGAATTTCAGATAGCTGTAAGTTACTTGTTTCAATCCAATTTTAAATATTTCCGGGAAACGACATTTTGAATGAGGCACTGTGCGATTACGTGCACAATGTCACACATTTTTATGAGAAGAAGGAATTCATCAGGAAAAGAACTGAAAATCAATCTTTTTCACTACATTCCTTTCCATTCAAGAATTTTTTACATCAACATTATAGGATTTGAAAATAAACTGACAAACACGAATCCAAAATATGACAGAATTAATTATATATTCAAAATTTGTGAATCACACAATATTCAAATGTTGGATTTTGAAATATTGGCTATTTTAACTAGGATCTCTTGGATTCCTGGCTAGCATTTCCAATTCTATTCAATGCAAACCACCGAGGAAGAGGGGGCGTCTTCTAACAAAAGGGGAAGGGAAAGAGGATTGGAGAATGGAATTTTGAAGGTGAACACACACACTTTGAAACGATAAAAAATTGTTTTAGAACATAAACTAATGAAGTGGATAGAACTACGCAATTTCTGTAGGTGTTTCCAAATGTGACTTGTGATTACTAAGAAATGTTAACATGGCTACAGCTGTCAAAAATGACGGATCTAATGATTTAACATGATTCATGTGTGTAAATACCGATTCACATACGTGCCACTGAAAAAGAAATAGTAATCAGTTTATAGGCGAAGATTTCAGCAATAAATTTTTTGTAGCAATTTCCAGCCAAATGTCCATCATCAACATCATGAACTGATCTTCCATTGGTCAATAATGATTCAGCAATTTCAAACGCCGAATAGAAATTCCACTGAATGAATGGCTCTTGAAGATTTTAGAAAATTTCGAAAAAGTTTCGAAACTTTTTGTTTTTCTTTTTTTATCCATTCAATCCATTGAAAACGTGACAAATTCGTTCAAATAAGAAAATTTAGATCAGAATTTTTTATTTTTAAACCTGGATCAGAATAAACCTGATTTTTTCTCCAATCTTTTGAGAAGAAGTCAGAATAAATTTGGAAACATTCTCCAATATGTCTACACTATTGGATAATTACCACGATCACCTCTATTTTAACGAATATGAAAGTCATAGAAATACTCACGATGGATAAATACTTCTAGGAGCATGATAGATTGGATTCTAGAGAGAAAAGGAGCACTAAAAAAAATTATTTTGAAAGAATATTAGAGAGAATCGTCAATTTTCAAAATATGCTCATGAATAATGGCTAAAAACACCTGTGGAGTCAAAATAATTATTTCTGGTTGGGACGAATCCCTAATTGAATTTGATTCTTTCTTTTATACATGAACAAAAAAGTAATTCCATTGAATTCTCGTACATCATTTCAACTTGATCATAATCAACGGTTTAATGTTCGAACGAAACAATGGGCATTTTTATATTCATATGCATAAAAGTCGTTGAAACAGATAAAGGAACAGTAGACAAAGCATTTATACAGAATATTTCAAAATTGAATTCATAACTATAATTGAAGAAGTGTTTGTATAAAATTAATAATTTTTAATTATTGATACAACATAAAGCGTACTATCTCATGATTCATGCAGATATTTAGAAACAACTTGGTAATTGGCACGGCACGCACCGAGCGATACGAGAGCAAATGCAAGCACTAAACATTAGTAATTATCGAATTATACGTTTTTTTTCTTCCCTTTTTTATGAATATTTGTCATTAACTGATGGAGAATGATGGATATATTCCCAGAGGAAATATGTAGGTGAAGAAAAAAAAATAATGGTGTTTCGCAAAAGATCATTCTCCTTCCGACAAAGAATCTCAACCGTCACAGGTGAGGCCAATTATCGATTTTCTTGTGGCTCGATGGCGCATTTCCACTATTCTACCTACCTGAACCCCTGAGCAGGTAAGATTCGTGAAATTCTTAGAAATTTAGTTGAAATTTCGTGGGGAAATTCTTTGTTGACGGGAAAATGTACCTTTCTCTATCGCAGAAAAAAAATCGATGGGATAGAAAGAAACGCCTACGGATTGAGAAGAAAAAAGGGAATAAATCCAGTTTCGTACTGATGATTTCTCGTGTCTCAGAATAATTTATCATGCTTCCAATAAATTTTTCATTTTTTTTCCAATGAAAAATCTTCAAGATTGGCATAAAAAATGATTTTTATTATGGAAAATAATCTGTCAAATTGTTTTGCATTGATTTGGAATATGGTCAATCCAGATAATTCAATTATTTGTGAAAAAAATCTTTTATCTCAATTTATCAGTAGTATCTTCACGACTCATAATAAAACTGTATCATTGTTATGCACATAACAATGAAATTCAATAAACAATGATTCATTTCTCCAAAATGAAAGCCAATTTATTACAATAAAAAATTCAAAAGTTTTATTTTTACAGCCAATATAAAAGAACCAAGTTTTCAAACATCCTCAGACTTTCACGGAGTTTCCCTATAATTTAACGTAAAATTTTATTATACTCCTCTTCACAATGAACTTCAACCAAAAAAGAAAATAAATTCCTAACTGTTTGAAATCTCCGTTAAATGTGGAATTGTGTATGAAAAATAAATCATGCAACGATACACTTTTTCATTTAGATAATGAGTATTTAATTTCTAGTATGAGTCAACCTCGTTCGTTTAACTGCAGTATTCAGAAAATTTTTATAATTAAGTGCGTGAAATGAGGTATGCTCAATCGCGTACAGTTGACAATGATCTTGGCAAGGCCTAAAGAAAATGAATACACGAGCTGCACGTCAATCGATAACATGACAAGGAAAATAAGAAAAATGTGAGTTCAAATGACCTCAAGAATTGACACATCCTTGAAAAAAGTAGTTCATAAGCTCAACCCATATATTTATTTTTCTCTTCATTTTACTTATGCAATTGAAAATGTCTTGCCATTGATGGGCACTAGATAATAATCCATTTATCTTCAATAGAAGAGTATAAAAAAATCATTTCAACTTTTTCCTTTTTTCTTCCAAATATCTTACCATTATATGAACTTTAATGTTTTATTCATTCATTCTGCTATTTTGTTTGAAGAAAAATTGGCAAAAATCATTCAAATCTAAGCGGAAGCTGAAATTAGAGAAGAAAGTTTTTATAATAAATAAAATTCACGCACTTTAAAATTCAGTCATCCATATATATACCATTTTAAGTTGATAGTTAGATTGTTGCGGTAGTTAATACGTGTTCAGTACCGTACTTGTCTCCGTTCGTATGTCATAGTTGTTAGTTTTAGTTCATACTGCACGACTTATCACAGTTTACTATGTGTTAAAACACAACCATTATGCCTCATTGTCATTTGTCTCTTCCTACAGTTTAATATTATGTACGCGTTGACAAACTCAACAACGCCCTTATGAGAATTAAAAAATTTCATTTGAAATTCTGCTGATGAATTGTATAAAAGAACCACCCACATGTTTTCATATAATTCTAAGATTTGTTTCTTTTTGCCTTTAATAGGGAGAAATAGCGCATGTGACAAACACGAAGAGAAGATTTATTGGTATAATTTTATCATTAAAATCATTGAATCGTTGAAATTATTGAGGTACTTCTATTTCAATAAAATTGATCTGTTTTGCTAAAGAAGAACAATATTTTGATTTTTGAATAATAAAGTATGCACAACTGAAATATTCCCAGAATATTTATAAGAATTCCTTATTCTCACAGTAGGAAATAATTCGTGCATTACATCTTTTGTGAGTGAGAGCGATTGGGGTGGAACAGATTTTTCCAGAATGAAGGTTTTCACGAAAGAATTTGAGAACATTACCTGACAATGACGACGTACTGAACAATTTTCTCAAATTTTTTCGCAAAGGTTTCCACAACGCAAAAGAATTGTGATTTATCTCGCGGTAATCCGAAAAAATAGCCGTGGAAAAAATAGCCCAGGAAAAAATAGACCGGAAAAAATAGATCCGGAAAAAATAGCCCATGGAAAAAATAGCCCGTGGAAAAAATAGCCGACGGAAAAAATAGCCCATGGAAAAAATAGACCGGAAAAAATAGCCCATGGAAAAAATAGCCGCGGAAAAAATAGACCATGCTAAAAATGGTCTATGGAAAAAATAAAATACGCAAAAAATGGCCCCCACCCACTGTCCATTCACCCAACTCCCCCACATCAACCATATTAACCACCCACCCACTGTCCCCCCACCCAACTCCCCCACACCGACCATATTAACCACCCACCCACTGTCCCCCCACCCATCTCCCCCACATCGACCATATTAACCACCCACTCACTGTCACTTCACCCAACTCCCCCACATCAACCATATTAACCACCCACCCACTGTCCCCTCACCCAACTCCCCCACACCGACCATATTAACCACTCACCCACTGTCCATTCACCCAACCCCCCTTCCCTCACCCAACCCCCACATCAACCATATTAACCACCCACCCACTGTTCATTCACCCAATTTTTTGCAAGGGCTATTTTTTCCGCGGCTATTTTTTCCATGGGCTATTTTTTCCGTCGGCTATTTTTTCCATGGGCTATTTTTTCCATGGGCTATTTTTTCCGGTCTATTTTTTCCGATCTATTTTTTCCATGGGCTATTTTTTCCGCAACTCTTATCTCGCACTCATAGATCCACTTTGCCACGGTTTCCCGATGTACTTTTCCAACTAGACCAGACTAGAAAAGTGGAAACAAGAGATTCATTATACTGTGTTCAATATCTTTGATAATTTGCAATTTCTAAACTCCTTAAATGTCTATGCAGTTTATGAATGGAAAAGCACTTATGAAAGTGTTAAATTTGTAAATTATGAATGATGATGACTGTTGGTGATATTTCTTAAATTTTCAATGAATATCCTCAATAATATCGCCACAAGAATCTTCAACAGAATGAACGGTCTAGTTTCAACTAGTCTCGACTTCAGTCGTGGAGAGATAAAATAAAAGAAATCAATTCTATTTTCGAATTCATTTTTGAGCAGATAGCTTGAAATCAAAGGGAGATTGTAAAATTTTCTTGCTCACTAAATACCCCCTTCTTTCACTCCATCGATAATGTAGTAATTAGGTTACAATTCATTGCTCTTCCGCAGGGGATTGAAGTTAAAAATTGTGATGGAAAATTACCCATTGGAAATTGTTTGAACTTTATTTCGTGGCAATGCTTTTGGAATTTGAAAAAGATTTGATTGAATGTCTGAATATGGTCGCCTTAACAAGTAACAAAGTGGCGTAAATGCCAAAAACGCTCATTTCTGGTGTGAAGAAAGCACATCTCCAAAGATTATACCAAAATGTTTCTCATGGTGTTCTGCGTTATTTGGGTGACTCAAAATCAGAATAACAAAGTGGCGTAATTGCTACTGTTAAAGTGAAAGGGCGTATCTATCCACGTCCGTTACTTTGTTTTTTTCTTTTTAATTTCCATTTTATTTTTTGGATATTTATTTCAGAAAATTCCAATTTTGCACTTACGCCTTTTTGTTATTATAATTTCTTCATATACCATGAAAATATTTGGAGTTATGTCTTTTTATTTTTTAGGATTTTCTATCTAAATTATGACACTTACGTCTCTTTGTTTTTATAGCTTTCCTATTAAATGATTTTTGTGAACATACACCTATTTGTTATTAGTATTCTTTCGGTGATTCGGCGAAATTCAATAACAAAAACGGAAAAACGGAAGTGCCCAGGTAGGAAGCGCCGAGGCTGACGACGAGTACAGCCCCTTACTAACCTTGGCGCACTGAGGCTTGGGGAACCAAGCCTCTGCCAGGCTTGTTCTTGTCGTCAAAATTAGGCTGAGATTATGAGTTTTCATTCCTTCATTTTCAAATTTCAACCTAGGCTTGAATCAGCCTCAATTGAGGCTTCCTCTACAAAGGCTTCATTCTGAAGGGTGGACGAGTCTTGGGCCAGCCTTCACTCATTAGATAGGAATTTCCCCATTATTGTTGCAATAACAATAACAATATTAGTGTTAATAGGTAAATTCCATTTTTTTGTGTGATTTTTGGAATATTTCATGAGCCTCATTCGAGGCTTGTCTCAGTCTTGGGCTAAGCCTGATTTCGATTCAAACCGACAAAATTCTGTTATTAATTATTTAAGCGGATAGATAATTGAATAGAATTATTATTATAACATTGGAAGGAGAAAAAATGAAATATATGAACATAGAGTTTTAGAGTGTCAATGAGAGAAAAGGTTGAGTCACTTTATAATTCGGGTTTATGTCTTATGAACTCAAGTAAGTGAAATAGCCTAGTGGGCTAGATGCATGTTTCGAGCACAGTCCTTCGGTGGATATCTTGGACAACAGCGGCACCAGGACGATCTTCTCTGGGGAACAACATCCGGACGCGGCATCTGAATAAATATATATTCACACCAATCGGGTCGAGGATAATTAATAATAATAAAATAGCCTTTTTATCATTAAAAATTTTTAGAATCAATGGTTGCGGGTTCGAATCCAAGCCGGAGCAACTTTTTTTTCCATATTAATGTTATTTTCAATACTATTGGAGCTGATTTATCTCGTGAAAGCCTTATAATTCAATAGTAATTAATGTTAAACAATTGTTTAAACATTCTATAGCCCCATTGTCTGGAGCGGTTCACCCTCATTTCAGACTTAGATCTGAGTGTTGGGGAAAGCCTCAGTTTCCAACCTTGGGATGATCTTATCATTCTAAGGCTCATCAAGGCTTGTTTCAGCCTTGTCATCTGAGCCTTAGACTACTCAGCCTCAGCCTTGGGCAAAGGCTGAGCAAGGCTTGTTCTGATCGTCAATTCCTACCTGGGTGCTGGAGATACATTTCTTTGTTCATAGTGAGTGGTATTTACGCCTATATGTTATTATTTTTATGTTTTTCACCATTATTCCATAAAATGCCCAGGAAAACCTATCACATACGCTACTTGGTTTTTTTGAGAAGAAAAAATAGCACTTCCGCCACTTGGTGGCTAAGGGGACGATATTATGCATCAAATCGTTACAATCAAATATCACATACCTAAATTATACCAACGGAAAAGTATCCTTTTTCTTTTCAAATTCTCTAATCCACGTTTTCTTCTGAATTGCTGTCCTATTCTCTTCCGGGCCATTAGGGCACTCCTCACACTTCGCACGCCTGAGGCACATGTGATTTTTCAAATATCCCGCCAGAATCAGTATTTATCAATCAGATATGCAATGCGATGCTTCAAGCACAACGATATTTCCGAGATTTCAAGTTCCATCAATCAGAAAATTTCTTCTTATTCTTATGCCCTAAAGGATGAAAATGCTCAATTGTTTGTGATGCATCACAACAAATTAGCATTACGATGTCAATAAACTATTTTTTGAATTTTTCGATTTTTTTTGCCTATATTTGGTTCCAGGTCGAAATATCATGAAAATAAGATCCCAGACTAATTGATCCCATTCAAAATAACTCGAGTAATGAGGAACATTCATCAACATATTCCTCAAAAACAAAAAGTTCAATTATTTTTCTACATGTTATAATCTGAAAGGGAATGTAAAGAAAGTGATGAATTTCTTATAAATATTCTCAAATTAAATACAAATTTAATTTTCTGTACACTGGGACGACAGTGAGACTTTCGGCCCTCGCTGCGCTCGGGCGTAAGCTCACTTCTGTCCCAGTGTGCAGAAAAATCGTATACACACCTTGGGCAGTAAGTAAGAAAGCCTCAGAGCACATGTTTGTTGATCTCGGCTTCGCCTCGGCCAACAATTACATGTGCTCTGAGACATTTCTTAAATTACTGCCCTAGGCATGTAATATACTATTAATTGATCGGATAACGACTTGATCCAAAACAGAGAAATAATAAAATCTTTGTACTTGAGATTAAGTATATCACGGAATTATAATTCAATGATTTTTTTCATAAGATCATAATATAATGAGATCAAATAATCTGACCGGATAACGTGAATTTATCCCTGAAAAATATCAAGTTTTTCTTTTAGCTTTTTCTTTGAAAATTCATTGTTTTACCTGTTTTGCTTCCGAATGAAAGTATTGTAAATGCGTCATTTTTAGATTTCGAGATTTCATCGGAATATGACTCAGAATGTTCTAAAACGTCAAGAAATCATATTTTTTTTTAATGTCTGTATGTATGTGTGTGTGTATGCCACATATCATCCCATTGTTCCGAAACGATTATACTTAGCGATCTGCAAATTTCGCAGTCTTTTTCCTTCCTATGCAGAATGCTGTCAGTGAAATTTGAGCAAAATCGGTTCAGTATTTTTCGACAAAAATGGAATTTCCGAAAAATCGTTGTTCGAGTTTTTTCCGCCAAAAATTGATTCACAGCTCCCACTTTGAGCGATGAGATTCATCTCATTCAAACTCACAAGTTTCACTTGGGGGAAATTTTCTTGCGATTTCTCGTTTGCAGATAATTTCCATTACAGTGTTTTTTATTTTGGATTTTGTTGTCGCGATAACTCAAAAAACATTTGATTCAAAGAGTTCAAATTTTATCAGTTTGTGCATCTAATGAACGAAAAGTTTCGTATTGAAATTAGGCAAAATCGCTCCAGTAGTTTCTGAGATATTAGACGCGTCGGTGTGGAGATCGAAGGGGTCGATTTTGGGTTTTTATTTTAGCATGCTCCGATTTTGATGATTTTTTTTTGAAATTCCTTAAAAAATGCAAAGAAAGTTTTTGACCAAAAAGTAAAGTGCGCTCGCTATTTGTTTAAAAAATAGCCCTTTTACTTGACGCTTCCAATTGAAATATCTCGATAACTATTAAAAATTTATCGAGACATGCGGTGGGAGAAATGTAAAGAATAGATTTCCGAATATTTAAAAAAAAACTGCATGTCTCTACCATTTGTTATTCAGGAGATATGAATTTTTAATTAGAAAGGTAGGCACGGCGCGCCAGAGTGCATAAACGAACGATCGCTACTCGGCACCAAATCGATCAATTCCAATTATTTTTTGCGATAAAAATTTCCAAAAAAATTTTCGGGCCTAGCTGATTTTTTTCCCGATAGCGTAAACGAAACCCTTTAATTAAAAAAAAAAAAATGAAATTGATCAATTTGGTGCCGAATCACGATTATTTGTTTATGCGCTCGCGCGGGCCGCGCATTTGGAAGTGTCAAGTAAAAGCGCTATTTTTTGAACAAATAGCGAGCGCACTTTAATTTTTGGTCAAAAACTTTCTTTGCATTTTTTCATGAATTTCAAAAAAAAAAATCATCAAAATCGGAGCACGCTAAAATAAAAAACCCAAAATTGACCCCTTCGATCTCCACACCGACGCGTCTATATTAGCGAAAAACCATTTTATGAAAAAGATTATATTTCCCTAATTATCCAAGCAATTGCATTCATGTTTAGCTGAAAAGATTCATCTCTATTAGCCCAACGAATGATGAGAATTCCAGATTTTCCAAAGGAAATCTCGTACGACAGTGTTGAAAAATTATTTTTTTCAGAAATTTCTATTTTTCTTTATTTCTTTCCTTGTTAGCGCCGTCGCCGCCCCCGGCGGCGCCGTTGATCACCGCCTTTACATTCAAGTGTTAAATAAAATTTACAATAGTAATGCCCATTTCTTTTACATTTTCTGAACATTACTATACCTGAAGACATGTTTTTTTATCAATTAAATGCTCTCAGGAATGAATAATTGTTTCAATTAAAATTCACTCATTAGTAGTGTTGGGAAATCATGGAAATAGAGTCTTTCTATTATAGAATTCTATTGAATTGGTCATGCTACTTGCGAGGAAATCGATCTAAAATTGATGGTTTTACTTCAAAATCATTTCGCATCTCTAAAAATCTCAGCATAATCATACTTCAATTCAGAAATTCATTCTCAGCATGCTATAAATTACAATATGATTCGCAGAGATTGCAAGAATACGATGATCATAATCAGTAGTCTCTCTTCTAGTCCCAAATAACTAATAACATATTATGGTTATTTATTATCAATCTGTACAATTGAACAGCTGTAAAAATTATTCAATTCAGAATTCATCTCAAATTGACATGGGTTTTGATGTTCATGTTTTCCGCTTGGGCCTTGAACTTAGTGCATAAATGATTTGTATTCTCCAAAAAATGTACTTTTTCAAAGTATTTTTATGGATCAATAACCGTCGCAAAGGAATGATAATCTTTGCCGATATTGTTGCCTTGTTGTTTTTCAGAATGGATTCAGGGATAAATCAATGAGTGAATGTGAAATACAGTGACCTACAATTGTCCAAGTTCCGAACCATTGCATTTAAAATTAATGCCGACTTATCCTATTTTCTTAAAATTTGTCCTACTTTCTCAACAATTTGTTCATCGTCATGACAAAAACGAATGCCATTGCAAATTTGAACAAATATAGGTCTTTGGTCAAATTTCAACTTGCCAAAAGAGCATGTTTATGCTCATTTTTATATGAAATATCTGCTTGTGGTTCATTTTGGACAGGCCCGAAGTACATTTTCTATGCACTCCTTTATTATTCAAGGAATGATAATAATCTCTGTCTTTCACTTAATTTTTTTCGAAACCATTTTTCATTAATTTAATCTCACAATTATTAAAATAATAATGATTATTTTTTCCATCCAAATTTCGACCAATAGAATTGCACCATTCGACGAAAGAAAATAACGCCTACACGATATTTCACTGGAAATTTTTGGAAATTCCACTGGAAATTTTTCATGTTGCCTATATATAAAAAACAAACGATTTGTCAATCCATGTGACTCTAAATTTTGAATTTCTAACTGAGAATTTGTCTCATGGTGCAATTCTATTGGCCCAAATTTGGATGAAAAAATAATCCCACGAATACCACTCGAGCTTCAAAATTAATCGAGTAATTTTGAAGCTCTTGTGGTATTACATGTGATAACATGAAATTTTCGATTGGAATAAAACAATCAATGCCGTTAGCGAGTTCTGATATGGTATTCGTGTAATAGTCAAGAGATAGCCATTGTCTACTGTCAACTATTTTGTATTCTAATCTCGGATTACCGATAAGAATTTTGATTTCCAAAATAGCAATGTTCAATTGAATGGGTTCTAAATCTTGAAGAGTAATCTTCAAGATTTACAAACTATTTCTTCCATTATATAGGCTAGCGCTGCTGTCACCTCCGACGACGTCATTCATGTCTTTTTGTTCGTTATTATTAAAAAAATTGTTTTTCAATTCCCATGATTTATTTTTCATTCTTTGAGGAATAATCATAATCTTTCTCCCCCATTTCGTGTTTTCTCAAAGTCATTTTCCATTAGTTTCATTTCTTCATTTCCTAAATAATAATAATGCCATGAAATTTTACATTCAAATGAAATGAATAGAATCAATGCCGAACTTCAAGTTATGATATTGTGTTTACAGAAAGTTCAAGAGATAGCGTTTATCACTTATTTAGAATGTCGAATCCAATTTTCCAAGAGGGTGATGTTCTAATCTCGAATTCTCGATTCGAGTTTCGACTTTCAAAATGGCAATGTTCAATCTTCCATATTTTCAACCCGAATATTTCATACAACAGCCCAGTGCCGCTGTCACCTCCAATGATATTGTTGATGTCTATGTACATTTATTCCTCAATTATGAAAATAGTAATTGTACATTAAATGTCCAGATTTACATGAAAGAGTGCTATATGAATGCTATTTTCAGGTTCCGAGGTTCGAGAAAATATCAAGAGATAACGTTTTGTTTCTAACTTTGAATATTAAATTTAACTGTCCCAGTCCATCTTTTATTTAATGAGCCGCTGTCACCGAGGCGTTGCTTACTCCTGAAGTCGTGGCACCACATCGCGATGAAGTCAATTAGAAATCAAGTGAAGTCATTAAAATCAGTAGAATAACTGAAATCAGATGACTTCAACTTTTTGAAATCCCTGAAGTCACTTGAAATCGATTGAAGTCAATAAAATAAGTGTTCTTTGTCACTGGTGTATTTTAGACAAAAGTACAAATTGGTTTAAATTAGAGCCAATGAGTGTACATGGGTACATCGATATTGAACAGTATCGAAAAACTATTTCTCTTCTTGAGATAACTGAGAATGGAGATTCAAAACTACCTAATAATATTTTCAAGGCTGTTAAAAAATATTTTCAATGAAAGACATATAAATATTGTAATGCATCAATTTGCATAAAAAGTTTTTGTTTCAATGTGATAAAAACCCGTTTTCCCCCACCCTCCTTTATTCGTAAAATTTTATCTATTGTGATTTCAATGACTTCATTCTGTTTGAAGTCAATGACTACAAATTGATGAAGTCATTGGCAATCAATTGCAGTCATGATGTCACGTGAATCGGCGCTTGAAGTCATTGAAATCACATTTTTTTAAAGTCATTGAAATTAGACACTGAATTCACTTGAAGTCGGCTTCATTTTGAAATCATGGTGTCACTCAATCCTTGAGTAAGTCATCCCTCGGCTTTCACCGTCGATGATGCCGTTGATGCCTCTTTGCTTCCAAATGGAAGTATTACTATCATGAAAATTTCCAATCTCGATTTTTTTATTGGGACATATCTCGAATGATCCAAAAGACCAAAAATCATATTTCGAAAAAATGTCTGTGCGTTTGTATGTGTAAGTATGTGTGTGTCTGTACGCACACACATGTTTCAATAACTTCTGAAGGCTTATATGTAGGATTCTGAAATTCTGTCAGTATATTCCTGTTATTGAACTCTCCATTTTGAGCCCTATTGTTTTAGACGTCGTCGAATTTTCGAAAGTTCGTTTTTCATGAATATTTTAAATCCTTCTAGACCGATTTCACTCCGATTCATAGACTGTGCTGGCAATCTGATGAGCTGGCTCACTACGAATCTTCATCTATTTATTGATGATACTTTCTGAAAAATACTAATTTCAACAATTTTTTAAATGGAGTTCTTGGTAGCACAATAACTGAAAAAATATTCAAGATTGAGACTTCTATTTCTGTGATTGATTGAAAAGTTTCAAAAGCAAATTTTTTGTCAGTTTTGGAAAATTTCACTTTTCCAGGAACATCTCCGCTTCTATTAGTCGTAGTGACTTGGATTTTGTCTCAAATGGAAGGTGAGCTCATTTTCCATCGATTTATATAATCGTGAAGAGCAAATCATCAATTTTTCAAATGGATCTAGAAAAAAATTGTTTTTCGGTAAATGAGCTATGTATAATAATGTTAAAATTTTAATTTTAAATTTCCTATTGGAAAATGTCCGAAATTATCCAAAAATATCGCAAATAATATTGTAGCAAAATATTTGTGTGTGTGTGTGTGTGTGCGTGTGTGTGTGTATGTGTGTGTGTGTGTGTGTCTGTTTACTCATAATAATACATAGAACTTTCATTTTAGGAAACTTTTCAGAAAAGTGTATCTTGAAAAATCTGACATATTCGGATTGAATATTGCATTCATTTGTTCGATCTTCTTTTGAGTTTTAACTGAAAGTTTCACCGGATTGGGGATTGTCTAATCGATTCTTTCAAAAATTACATTGAATATATTTGAAAGAACGCGATTAATTGTCCATTCGAAAGTAAATTGCTAATATATTAGCTGACAAAGTTATATCATATCATGTGCAATGTGATTCCCCACTTGTTGGTTGTTATTATTTTTAAAAAACAGTTATTTTTCATTCCTCGCAATTTCTTCATTCCAGTTAATGAATCATCATAATCATTTTCGCCCATTTCATATTTAAAAAAAAAACTTTTGTGTTATTCCTCAATAATAAATATATTTTCCTCTCATTTCCCATTTTTTTAGCTATTTGTCATCAATTTCGTTTCCTATCAAATTTTTAAATTCAAATGAGATAATTAAAATCATTTGAAGGCTCATTCTCATGAAAAAAGCAAACTGCCGCGACATTTAGATGACCATATGCTAATTCAGTTACGGGTTATACATGATTCGAGTTTTTGCGAGTTTCGATTATTGATTCGTGCTACATGAATCCGCCATGTTCGATATTCCATGCCTGATTCTTTTACAGAGGGAAAACACTATTATTTTTTATTTTATCATTGGAAAGAAGACGATTTTTTCTACAAGATGAGCCCATTCCCATTCTGATATGACAATGAGAAGAAGGAGAAATATGGTTTGAAACTTGAACTTCAATGTTTCGATTTTTAAGTTTTATCGTAGGATCTAAGTTTTCAGCTAATATCGAATTTTTATGTATCAAATGACATTATTGCAATTGGAATGATCATACTTAAGCTGAGATTTCAAGTCCCAAGGTGCGTTAAAGTACTGCAGACTGTTCCCTGAATATATTGATAATGTCTGAAACAGTATTTGTACAAATGTATAAGAGCGTATTCTTGGTGGAAATGATATTTTTTTTTGAGCACATGGAAAAGATGAATTGCAGTTCCATTCATTATGGGTAAAATTCCATTCGGAAGCATTTTGCCAATCGAATTGACAAAATATTAAATGTCGCACAAGAAATGGGGTTTGTGAAAGATACCCAAAGAGTGGGTCTCCTGCTCGTTCAATCAATTTCGGAGGCAAGACGAACAACCAAAAAACTGACTAACGAATAACTGTTCAACGTCTGAGCACTTTTTCTGATCATATTATAGAGTCAATGTCAAAAAGGCCTATTAACTATGTTTAAATATGCCTCTAGTCTATGCACATGTTTTCTCTGGTTATTGCATACTCTACGCAAAAATGATGTAGGAGTTTCAGCGTTCATGGCCATTGAATTGTAAAGGCTAGATCTTCATAGTAATAGTAAAAACTACATCCATGCTTGAGTAATTTTCACGCCTCTTATGTCTGCAGCAACGTCATCATATGCCTGGAGGTCCTCCGGTCATTTACCACATTAATTAACCGCAGAAAAGAGAGTGCACACATTAGCAACACCTGAATGAGATTCCATGTCAATAATACCCTAATGATCTACCAGTTTTTATGTAGGTGAATCTAAAATTTTTTTTGTTCAGATTGTTCATAGATTCTGAAAATAGAAAACCAATATATAATCTTTTTCTTTACAAAATTATAAATGAGATAAAATATTATTACGTCTGCCTGCAATTTTAGAGCACTGTCTACGATCGTGAGTACCGCATTAATCACCTCCACTTGACTGCCTCTTTCATACAAACTCGTCACGCCTTTCCTTCCTACTACGTCTATTCTCATCTGTATAATGATTGTTAACTGGCTTCACGTTACGCTAAATAGAAGTAATATTATTTTCCTCTGCAATAGTATCGCAGCTCTTTCTCCACTTCATCTTGATCTCAGTGACGCTTACCAGCCGATTAAACATTAATCGAATCAAGCATTGACGATAGAGATTGATGCCATAAGATCGGAAAATCTCCGAAGTTCAACCATCAGCGATCTGTAAACGTTATCAGAAAAATTTCTTCATAAAGCCCTTGAAAAAGTTCATATTTGGCGCTTTGACCCAAACTTTGAATATCAAATGACAAGATGATAATGATCGTGTCGCGTTATCCTTGTTATTTGGATATATCCTTGTTATATCTTTATCCTATTTCTTTGTTCAATTTAGGAGGAAACAACATAATGAGAGTTTAATCAGGACTACCGTGATGGCCCAGTTTCTGACAGTGCCCCAGTAACTAACAATTTCGACGAATTCCTCAGTTATATTCAAATGCACAATATATGGTTCAATATTCAATTACTGAACTCGTCTAGCGCAACAAATACGTATTAATATAATTAAAATTACATTCAATAAGCAAATGGTTTTTGCCTTTGATTTATGCTGTCCGAAACTAGCTCTAAAGTGTCGGAACCCGAGGCCACCTTGGTATACCAATTTTTTTTTGTGAACTTGGGATAAGGATGACTCTTTCGTCTCACAGAAGAGGATCCAAATCTGCTAGATTGTTTAGCTAATGTATTTTACCAACAACATTTTCCTGACTTGAAAATTTATTGAATAAATCTCTCATTACGATACAAAACCACAAATATTAGAAAGTACCCAATTTCCACGGTTCGCACCCACCTGCAAATCCTACATACAATTGCATTTTAGAAGAACGATGAAACTCGTATGTAATCCCAATGGGATAATTGAGAAATTCGTTTCACATCTAACAGCGTCGTGTAATATGTTTTTCATTTCCTACGTGATTTATTCTCATACAATTGACGCGAGTGACTACGTCAATACACGTGGCACCTGGTTGTAATCAGGATTAATCGTAATTAAATATAATTAATGTCGGAAATTTTCAACTTTATAAAAAAAACTCATTCACTACTTGATTGAATTAATTATCCCCTGGAAAAGCATTTTTATCATTGTTTAACGAATAAATTTGATATTCTGTTCAGAGTCTAGTCTTCAATTCCTTTGCTAAAAGAGTTCTCCCAATCGCTGACCACAACACTGGGATTTCCCATCGGGATTTTTGTGCACGCAATATCCGGATCTTTCGAACTTTCACTGAAACAGATGAATTGAGTGAAAGTAAAAGGATAATCACACAATCATGAAATCATTACATCAGTCGTGTTAATTATTGATCATTGAATTTTGTGACGCGATGATTGTGTCGCGTAATTCAATGCTTTTACTAAAGTATCAGTAAACATCGTAAAAACTAATAGATTATGAAATTGAATTATATTGAATTATTAAGAAGATGAAGAGAATGAGATCTCCGATGAGGGAGAGCACTGTCATTCAAAATAATACTTTTATTATGGGCGTGTGAATAGTATTTGAATTCAATTGAATGTTATTCGAGTCGAATAATGAATTGAATATTCGAAATATGAATACTCTAATTCATTTTCCTATTTTATTCTGAATGCAAAGAAACGATCTTTGATATCTTGATGGAGTAAATTTTGGGATTTTTAACAAACTATGAAGAAAAAAAAATTGAGAGCACGAGAGAAATGAAAGTGGAAAGGCGAATCAGCAGGAGTCGATAGTTTTTTTAATGAAGAATAAAAAAAAATAATAATTGTTTTTTTCAGGTAGAACCCAATTTTATGTTATCCCAATTGAAATCATGTCTCTCTGTGAAATTAAATATTCTATAATAACTTTCCAACTTTCCAGAAAATTTTATTTCTATTTTCTGATGAAAATTAATTACTCAACCATTTCCAGGTGAACTTAGAAAATATGCCGTGCTCTGTGTGCACACACTCGAGCAAATGACTACAAATGGCAATTATTTGAAAATAAATTGGGTCAAATGAAAATCTTCTCATAACTTGAGAATCAGTAGCATCAAAAGACTTTCAAATTTTTCTTTCAAATTAAATATCGATAAAAATCAGGCTTTCTAATTTTTCAAATGCAGTGCAATCTTCCAAGTATAAAGTCATTAGACCTTAAAGGAAAATTGTTGAATCATTTCGTCCAAGTTTCACTATATTTTTTTGGGTAATTCCAGCCTGTATTGTCTGGTATGTATAATCCTACATTATACGGTTTGTAGATAACATGAATAATTAGACTAAATGGAGTGAAATCATTCAAATAGTTCATGACTGAATCATTGTCACAAAACTGAACCATCGATTATACAATAAAGGGCTGGGAAAAATCGATATCTGAATGATTTGAAATTCATAGCGCATTTTTCATTGTGAAATTTTAGATCTAACAAGGTCGAGGGATTCTAACTACCGGTGTTGCGCTGGCCATCAAGTTAAATTTCGTAAATAAAAAAATTTCAAGGATGACACAACGAAACACATTGAAATCGAGAGTTTAAAAAAATCGATGTATTTATGTAAAATTATTTTATTCATCAATAGGTACAACAGTACATTGCTTATTGTTCTCTATTGTGTCGTTATGTTTACTAATAGTACTAAATTCACACATTCTGATTGAACAGTTATCAAAGGTGTATCAATTGAATTAAACGTGAATCTCAGATTATTTGAGGACATTTTTAGTCATATATACATTTTGATGACCTCGAAAATTGGAAACTCCTTCAACAAAAAAAAGCTCTGATCAAGTAAATACTTTGAGTTTCGCAAAAAAAAATTAAAAAAGATGAAAATACGAAGTTCATTGATTAATAAATATGTTATGATTTGTTAATATGAAATTGTTGATTAAAAAAAAAATATTGAATTATTTATTATTTTGTTTACAATTATTCCTTCATTCTTTTCTTCATTAGCTTTGAAATTGCATTCAAAAAATCATCATTATCCATATGATCTGCTGCGGCTTCAAAAATATTTTGCCACTGTTCATCTGGGATTTTCGTTGATTTACATAATTTAACAATCGTATTATCATTCCACGCTTGGTTCTTTGATATTTTTTCAACGACAGTTGGACATTTTGATAGTATTGTATCAGCAACAGTTTCTGCACTATTATTATTTATTCCAATGTCGAGAATGATTGACGGAGGAATAATTTCGTGATTAGAAATCACCTGATTAATAATTACATCTCTTGGATAACGTTTCAAGAAAGCAGATAGAGTACGAACACCTTGTAAAGGTGTCGTGATATTTTGTTTCTCCTCTTTCTCCAATTTCGGCAATAGAAAATCACATAATTGTTGCACTGAATACTTTTCTGCCAATACTTCATCCACCTCGACGAGGTTCAAATATTTTTTAATATGTTCCGCTGTTATTTTCATTCCATATTTGGACAGAACAGTAGCTAATAATTCATCAGTATTGAAGATATCCGATAATTTCCGAAGCACTTCATCCAAGCCCAGTGCAGAACAAGACACCTCCAACATTTTCTCAGATCCCAATAGCTCCATTATTTCTTTACTGTGATCCTTTTCCGGCATCTTATGCATGATGGATTTAATTTCCGCTAAGCGCTCTGCAACATTATCCGATACTTCTTCAGAAGTAATTTGATCGGCGCGTTCTTCGGAACTCAGAGAAACTTGGATAGCCTTCGATTCCTGCAACAGTTCTGTCAACACTCCAATAGATACTGTTTTCGAAAGTTTAGGCTTGATATGTTCGATACCAGTTGATGTTTTAGCTGGCGGAGAAATTGAGTCGAGAATTATCGAGCCATAATCATTTGATTCACGGCGATTCTGAGATTTAACATCTATTTGATCTTGAGCATTTTCTGAAGAGTTCAGAGAGCCTGGAGATGCTGTTACATCTGCACTCGTAGTACTTAGAGTATCATGAAGTTCACTCTCGTCTCTCGGCTGACTTGTTACTTCAATTGTCTCCTCAATTATCTCCATGTGCTCATCATCTCGTGGAGTACTAAGTGATGATGATGATGAGATTTTAGCCTCTAGACTCTTACATTCGCTTTCATTTACCACTTCACTATCCAATTTCGAGATATAAAATTCTGCAAATTTGTCGAGGACTTCTTTAACATATTTAACTTTGGGATTGCCTTTCGTTGGAATATCTGCAATCTGTCTTTCTGTCATTTTTGCAAGATCTCCAACGACCTTCATCCCCCTACTGTTGAACCAATTAGACATATGGCTGATCCATAAAGGATTCGTCAGGTCTTTCATAATTTCACTGAGTGGCGCCTGACATTCAATTAGAGTGTGGCATATTGGTGTCACCGAGTCTAGATGATCGAGAGTAGATAAGGATATACTATTCTGTGTTCCCTGACTACACTGACTCATCGTTTGACTCAAGAACATGGAGTCTGTTATAGGAAGAGTATCTGCCTCAGCAACAGCTGCCATTGCTGCCATCTGAGAACTAGTTCTTGGTGTCTTGCTGATGAACAATTCATCAGAGTTTGCTGAAGAGTTTAATCTACTTATGTTATTAATATCAACTGTATCTTCAAGTTCTACTGATTTAGTGCCTGTTGTCTCATTCAAGATCTTCTCAATCACCGAGTCATTTGTTACATTCAATTGTGACGTAATGCGAGGTGTTTTGCTGTTGTTATTATCCTGAGGTGTTTGTAGTGTCAAGGTTTCAGCTGCACTAGGGATGAGTGAAGAGTTTTCACACTCTACCAAAGAATCATTAGTGATGATTTGAGTGTCCATTTCTTCTAGGCTAATTTTCTCTGCGGGAACTTCTTCCTGATTGTCATCAGTATCCGAGTCAAAATTGACATTGTCGTCTAAATCATCAGCAATTTTTGCCAGCCAGTCATTATTTTTTTCTTCTTGTAAATCCACTTCATTCAATGTTTCCATTTCACTATCAGCAACCGTTGGACCTGTCATCATAACAATCATTCCAGGACGAAGTGATTTCAGTTTCAAAGGTGTTTCCTTTCTTCCTGACAAACGACTTGCACTACCCCTAATCTTAGTTGAAGACTGTACTACTTCATAACCAACTTCCTGGGAAACTGGTGGATCTGCAAAGCTCACACGTTTTCTTTTTGGAGTGATATCAAGTTCACTATCAATTGGCAATGATTTATGCCGTTTTAGGATACTGAAACTAGGTGATGCTGTTAAAGATGGGGGATTAGCACTGGACCATTCAAGAATTGGTAAATTCGATTCTGGCACTTTACTAATTTCATTCTCTTTTGTTTCTGTATAGTCGTGATCCATAGTACTAACTTCTTTTGTCGACAGAATGTCCTTCTTTGGGGACACTTTTTCACCGTCATTCTTCAGATTACTAAAAGCTGACTGAGCTGGTGATGAAAATTCTCCGGCTTTCATATTATTGAAGATCTTCTCCTGCCTGCTACTACCTGCATTCGATCTTGTTGCCGAATGTCTTAAAATTGCTGGTCTAGTTCTCTGAACAGTCATTTCTTTCTCTTTCTTATTTTCCTCATCACATCTATCTCTGGGAAGAGGTTTCGCTGATATGAGACCCAGCATGTGTGCTCCACGACCGTGAGGTGAAAATCCTGGGCTCTTAATTTTCCCCAATCTTCTCTGGCTGCTTTGTGGCGATGACGAGATGAACGAGCTTGTGGAGGCTATTGTAACTGTTGGCAGCTTGCTCGATTCTTCAGAAACAATTTTTTTTGACTGATCAATATTTTCTTTCTGAGGAATCTTGTCTTCATCAATTGTCCCCTCTCGTTCTACAGACTTCTGTTTCACAGGGCTTGAAGGTTCTGATGATTTTGGAGTAGTTTTTGAAGTTGATGGAGATGACGAAACACCTTCAGAAAGTTTCCCACGTCTCCTCTGAGGAGATCTGAGAATAGTTGGCTCTTGAGAGCTCTCAACTATCTCCTCAGGATCATTAACTTGATCTGCTGATTTATCACGAGTTTTTATTGATGTGATGCTCTCATCAGAATTATTGCGATCGATTTTGGGAAGAGTAGGTTCTTCATTCAATGTAGGTTCAATTGATTTATCCTCAGATTCTGTACTGCTATTCATTTTTTGATCTTTAGAATCGATTGATCTTTTTCTGTCAGTTGGACTCGTGTCCTCTCTTCCTACATCAGTCTCCGTCTTGAAGCTTCTCCTCCTGCGTTTTTTCACCAACTCTTGGCTCTGTTCACTTTCGCTCAAATCTCGATCTTTCAGACTTTTATGCTTGCCATGATCATCGAGATCATCACTCCTCAATTTTTTTGATCTTCGACGTCCATTATCAGTTGGAAGAACACACTGAGCAACCATGTCTATTTTTAATCTTGAAATTTCCCTCTTTGTTTGCTCTGAAAGTTTATCACTCTCAGCATGATCCTTATTCAATGATAATTGCGTCTCTGACTGACTCTCAACTGAATGAATACTCTCAGAATCACTCGTGTCATAAGCTGGATCGAGCTTTCGACTTCTTTTACGATCTGCAGGCTCAGACTCATTATCAGAACCAGCTTTACGTTTCAAATGTCTATCGATGCTTAGCATGGAAGATATGGATCGCTCACCAGTTGTCTTTGGACGACCTACCTTCCGTCTTATATGAAAGTGGCTGTAAGGTTCTTCAGTATCCTCAGCTCGTCGTTTCATGTCTCTGAACATCGGAAGATTATCTGAAATAGTTTCTTTATTCACAGTATCATCACCATCAGGGAATTCGTCTCTTGATTCAAAATTTAATTTCTTAACTATTACATCTGATACATTACAACTCGTCTCAAGACTCTCAATTACTGGATCCACCGGACTGATTGCCTTTTCAGAACCTTTATCTTTATCATTTTTCATCGTATTCGTTGTATCGACTTGGTTAGTTGTCGAACAAACAATTGCATTTTCTTCCTGCTTTGACGATGATGGAATATCTGTAGTATCTTTTTTTGCTTCATTTTTCAGTCTTGAATTATCAAACCACTGTTGGAGATCTTGGGTATCAGTTGTACCTGATTGTGATGTATCATTCAGCATACTGGAAGGTATATCGTCTCTTCGACGTTTCAAACATTCTTTCTGGTGCTCTGTCAATTTATTCACATCGAATTTTGGATCACTCTTTATGACAACATAATCCTGGGAATCTGGATCTGGTGGAAGTGGTGCTATTTTTTTGGATTCTCTCTTGATTATCAATGGTTTTGGTGTTCTCGACGCCTCCGGTATCTTCCCAAGAAAGCTCCCAACAATTTTAATGGATTTTGCTGATTTAGGGTCAGCTAAAGTTACGACCACAGGTGTTTTTGGTAATGAAGCTTCTCGTTCCATCAGAATCAATAATGTCCTGACTTCTTCTTTAATTTTTTTCGTTTTCAGTTCCAAAAGTGTTCCTGCTTTTGCAGAAATGTAGGGATTTTTATGACGTCGAGCAAGAAGAATTATCTGCCGAAATGAAGAGATAAATTTAGCACTAAGAGCATCAGGATTTCCACCGATAATTATAGCAACGTACTCCCACGTGTTCTGAACCTCTTTTTCAATGCGTTCAGATACTTGTTCCTTCAACATGAGCTCAATAGCTGGCCGCAATACTTCCAGGTACAATAATGTCCTTTGCGCATTGCTAAGACCAAAAACTGTTATCAAGAATGAATCCATCGACTTCAAGGCCAATTCAGCTTCATCATTGTCATTATGTGTAATTGATAACATTGTCACATCACGAAGGATATGAACCAGTGCTGGAACTTGGCCAGTTGTTGGTAAACGTTCATAATTAATTGTCTCCATTAGTGGTGTGAGACAATGAGCTATTAATATGTAGTTTTTCTCATTTTTCGAGAGTGCCTCTACCATCACTTTGGCTGTCGTATTAAGAATCAGATTATGTTTAACACTGGGAATTCTGTCAGCTTGCATATCAAATTGCTTATACAAATGTTTCCAATTTTTTGCAACTGTATTCACCTGCGCTCTTGTCAAGCACAAATTATTTTTGAATGGAAAATTTACCAACGTCTCAATGGTCGATAAGTTATGGGATAAGTCAGTGCCTTCATTTATTGGCTGATCATCACCCATGTATCTCGTCATTAGATCAGCCAAAATGCACCACAGATCAATGATCTGTAAGAGTTCAGGATTTTTTACCAAAGCTGCTGCCATTTCTTCGAGAACTCTTCTCACGAAAAGCAATGAACTGGGATGATACATTGCCACATGCTCTGGTTTTATTGCCTGATCAATCAGAACTCTGAGTTCGTTGATATTCTTTTCCTTCACATTCTTCAATATGGAGGGTGTCAATAATTTTGTCAGCATATCAATAAGAGTGCAGTCACGATAGATCAATAGGTCAGATACTTTAACAAGTTCTGGGACTATGAAATTGAGAATTAAATCACTGATAATTGTTGAATCATCGGTGTGTGTTATCATTTCATCTATAACAAGTAGCAATTCTTTGAACATATTAGATTTTTTTTCGAGATTTGCTTGAAGAATGTAGTGCAATAAATTTGACCACAAAATTACATTAATTTTCTCACGATTTTTCAAATCAGTGTCTGATAAATTGCTTATCATAATAACAGCTTCACTCACACTATGGAGAAAACTTTTATAACTATCCTCGAAGATTTTTCTTGGTATGGCAGTGGATAGTCGTTCTTTCAGTGAAGTCATAAGGCAACGATCATCATTTTCCATGGCTAACATTTGAATGAGTGCGTCGATGGCAAATATTTTTGTTTTAAAGAATATTTTCCCCGGCGATGCAGCTAGATTTTGTTTTTTTGAAAGAAGTGGAGTATCTCCGAGGGGTCCAAAACAAAAATTCAAAAATTGTACAATGACTGATGTTATATGTTGTGTTGTATTTTTTTCGAACATCGTCACAATCAGGTGCCACCAAACTTCGAGTTTTGTCAATGCTATTACCTCGATTTTGCTGTTTTTTGCATTCAAAGGAATGCAGAGTAATTTCACACGTTTTGAAATTTGGAATTCTTCTGGGTTGAGGGCGAAATTGTCGATGAGGTTTTTCCAGCAAAGAAAAGCTCGCCTGTAAAAAACAAGGAGATTTGAACTATAAATTTTCAGCGACTGTAATTTTTCAATTATTATTTTCTTAGAGTTGAATTATGTATTTTCCAAAAATTGTGGATGCAATATCATTGTTCCTGTTCAATGTCATTATCCGGAATTATTACACATAAATGAGAGAGATGATGCTTACTTTCGAATTTCAGTTTCTGACGACTTGAAAGCTTTTTCTTCCACGCAAAGTAGTTCATTAATGAGTGCAGAATTTCTGTGTGCCTCAGTGCCAAGCATTCGAATCGTCAACGACCATAAACTTGACCAGATTGACTCTTTATAAGTGACCAAGAGAGTCATTCTTGGACTGTATATTTCGTGTAAATTGGACTTGAATTTTACCCAAGCATTTACGTGTTTTTCTTTTATGTGAGAGACTAAATCCAAGTTTACTGCTGTTTGGAGAAGTCTCAGAGCTGGATTGCGTTGCTTTGAATGTCCCATGTATGCCAAAGCTGCGACTTTATCCAATATCAGGATGTGAAACTACAAAAATAAATTTTTACACATCATCAGTTCGGTATGGAACCTGGTCTTAAATTTTGCAGAATGATTGATTTTTTCCTAGATTATTACCTGTGAAATATTGCAGGTTGGAGTAGTAGAAGCATAATCGTATAATTTCTGAAGAAAATCGATCACTTTACAGATTAACTGATGCTCAGTCTCCTGGTCATCGGTTAATTTCTTCGATTCTGCTGCTTTGAGAACATCGATATTATCTGAAGTTGAACCTTTCGCCAACCATTTCATGTCTTTTACATTTATTCCCTGCAGGCAATCATCAAGGAACTTCATTGTCTCCTTATCTGTGATGCATCGTGATAGAATTGCCATATCCACAGTTTTCAAGAAATCGAAAAACTTCAACCTGAAAATAATCAAAACTATTGTAGAAGAAAATATTCTTATCCAAAATCACTATGAAATAATCAAGTTATCTCTAATGACTCTTTATCCTTTTTATCTATCATTCTCTCTAGATATAATGGAGACAATATAATGCAATTGAAGTTATTGTGATCCGAGTAATTGATCATCATACTATTCAAATAAAATAAAATAAATAATGGAGTAAAGACATACTGGATGACTCATTTCCAATTAAGAAAATTAGAATCGTGAAGAATGATCAAACTTTTATAGAAAAATAAACTGAATTTTTCCTTTAAAAGGCGAAATTGACCTAGTTTTCTGCCTACTCCAATTTGAACAAATTTTGCAAAAACATTATCTTCTTCAATTTTTCATGCTCCAAACAGATTTCCATTTCTATCAACTACTCAGTCATTATACTCAAAAAAGCATGGTCATGGAATGAATAATAGCGAAATATTGAAAAATTCCTATTTTCAGACTAGATGATATTGCCAAATTCTTATTTTTCACATATATTCATATTCATTGTGAAACTTCAAATATCAATTACGAAACTAAAATTTCGGAAAAATAATTTTGCGAACCTAAATACTTTTGAAACAAAAACATTTCTATGAAAATTTGACGATATTTGAATGTGTCCTTGACTTGTCTCAGCTTTTTTGCCATGGGGTATCTTAAATTTTTTTTTTTTTTTCCAATTATTATTCAAATTATACCATTTTTTTAAAAGTGTTTTCATTATAGTATATTTCTCATATATTCAATAAATTTGCTGAAATTCTCGGCTCACCGTGTTTTACGATTGATTTGTAGTGCCAACTGGAAGAGAATCGCTTCATTATCAACAAATTCCTTAAGAATAACATTAAATGATTTTGTAATATCATTGTATGCATTTGGATCACAACTTGTGACCATGTCAATCAACAATGTACAAAGCTCATTGTAGTGTGTCTTTGTCAGTGCTTGTGCTAATCCTTTGCCAGCATGACTGTAAAATAAATAATGGAGCATGAAAAATGTAATAAACAACAGGATTAATGTATTCAACTAAATCATTAGCATGGTGAATACCTTGTAATGCAGGTTAGGGCGGTACATTTTTCAGCGGTGCTGTTACTCTCCCGCAACGTCTTCAAAAACTTGTTAACAGTCGCTGGATTCAGATTCATCTTATTGTCTTACTCTCTAATATCTTATCACTGTAATTTTCTATTCTGTAATTTATGAAGAGTAGTATCAAATTGATAATACGAAAATCCAATTTAATATGGAAATTAATCTTGTTTCTGTTGGACACAATACCACAGCCGGTTGGATCGAATCTTGTCACATTTTCCTAGGTATCAATAATCTTTCCGAATCATCATGGAGTCCACAAATGTTCTGTGTTCTAATTTATATACGCAAAAAAAAAAATATACAAATTCGGTATCGCAATTCTCCTTAAGGCTCAATTGTTACAATTTTTTTCTTTCAAATAATGAGCATCAACATAGTCAATCAACATCGTTATTTCATAGTCAACATTCACTCTCTATAATAACCAGCACAATTTTTCCTCAATATTTTTGTAAAATAATTTGTTGCAATTTTCTAGGATCTTCAATGTTGCTTGGAGTCTTCAATCCTCGGAGAATTTTTCTTCAGCTTACATCTTCAGGAAGAATTGTTGAATTCAGTATTTAAATATTGAAATTTTAGGAGTTAATAAATGATACTAACGTAGCATTCGACTTATTTGTTCTTTGCTGGATAAAACTGTTGGAACGATCTAACGAATAGCACATATATATATGTACTTGGTGTTTCCACCAATCCTGGTTACAGTAAATGCGCGGCACAAGTTGGCGCCTTTTTTTCCCTTTCGTCCCTCCGATAATCATGTGGCCAAATGTGGCGGAACGATACTGTTATACCGATTGAGATGGATTAATCAATAATAATTTGATTCCATTCTTTTTTTCACATTTTAATCCTATGAATTACTGTATGAATTGTAAAAAATTTGAATAATTGAGTTAGAGAAAATAAAACATTTTTTGATTTAAGGGATAAATGAAATAAATAAGGTAATTATTGTGATTTACAGATTTTAGAAATTTTTTTCCTAGTCTCATGCATTGAGGAATTTTTATATCCAGTCGGTAAAGAGGAGGAAAACAACAAAACCATTATCTCTTTTTATTTGGATGAAATATATTCTGTTAAAATTTATGAAACTCTTGGAAATTAACAAATTTTTACTTTAATCATTCAAAGAATAATTTAATCGAATTACTACTTTTACCTTTGGAATTCTTTGACATTTATCTTTGATGGTGTAAGGCGCTCTTATTTGTTTATAATAACGTATGATGCAAATGCTCTCTGAATATCCTTTGTTTCACAGTGATTCGTGAAATATATTTTGTAATTTGTAATCTTCGACAAGCTGATACACTTGATAATTCCTAAATGCGAATGCATACGTTCGTTATTTGAAATATCTCATTTTCTTAAATCCTCTTCAATCATTTTGTCATCCAAAACTTTGATGATTGACAAAAAAAGACGCAATTCATCGACTTTCATCGACCCAAAAAGAATTCGAGAAGAAGAATCTAGAAAACGACTTGATCAAGAAAATCAAGAGAAGCTGATGAAGAACGAAGGAATTCTCTTAGCCAGTTGACATTTTTAGTGATCACCATCTCAATTGATCTGGAATTGATGTATAAAAAATTGTACAATATTATATATTTATGCAAATTCATATGATCTTTGTTCTCAATTTTTGCAGCTGCTAAATAAAATTTTTTGAAAAATATTATGTTTCGATTTAACATATTATTCTCGACATAGAGGTGTAACGTGGAGCCATATTCGTCATTTTGTGGTCACATTGACATCATGAATTTTCGTACTCAAACCCATGTAATTATCCCGACAAAAAAAATCTGAATACATTGATAGAAACAATTTCCCCAATTTATTCATTTAGAATTCGAACAAGCTAAAAAAATGTGACAACCATGAAAAAATGAAGAATATGATTTTTATTTACAATTACATGCATGGATGATTGTAGCCAAAATGCTTATTTATAATTTTCTGATTTTTTTTCATCTTCGATCGTCATTTCATTTGAAAAAAAATCAATGACCTTCCATGACCGTCACAAAACACGGAAACATTGACCGTCATTTTACGTTTCCTTTACCAGCGCCATTTTGAATTCAGTGCTGCCACAGAATCTAGGGAAGTGCCAGTAACTTTAGTTTAATCATCTTGGCAGCAGTGCTCACCATAATTTTCACCATTTGTCCGTTTACATTTTCAAATGTTTGTCCGTTGGAAGATGCCAAAGTGAAGCCAGTGAATTTTATCTCTCGCGCGTAATTGTCCTCGTTATAAATTTTTTTTTCATATTGTTTCAATTTTTTGTGTGACACCGCATGTATGATTAAGGAAAATGGATCGACAAAATTTGTGGAAAGCAAAGCCCTTGCAATTTGGCAGTCAAGCAGCGAAATTAGCACGAGCTGAGCGTCAAGAGGCTCGTCGACGACAACACAGAAACGAGTTCTTGGAACGTATTCGAGATATACAACCATCTGACGATGAAGGTACTCTCTAGAATTTTGGACTTTCTGACCTTATTAATGTTATTTTTATTTTCCAAATTCTCCACTTGAAACTTGAGCTATACGATCTTGTCATATTTGTATCAAAAAGGACCAGGGAAAGATGAGATAAAATTTATGAATTATTTTATGCAATTAATTGGCTTCCTGTTGACTTGAGAGTATCACTAATTAAAGGTCATTGCTCTAATTGCTGATGCTATGAATTCCACGACTATGAAGTTTTCAGACAAATTGATCAATTCCATCATTAGTTTCTTGAGAATATATTGGGAACTAAGCGAGATAGAGTAATTTTAGTATTATTTTTTTGTAGCTCTTGAAATTCTTTACTTAAAAAGATGGGGGCAAAACAGCTCTATCTCGTTTAGTTTCCAGATATTTCAACTGATAACAAAATGCAATCAATTTGCCTGAAAATTTTGTGTTCATTGAATTTTCTACATTCACTCTGATTTATTAATATTTCAGAAACTAAGCGAGATAGCACCATTCCATCCTAATCTTTATGTGTCGAGATTTTCGAGAATTACAAAAGAAGTTTCGACCAAAATTGCGCTAGCTCGCTTAGTTTTCGAGATATTAGGGAGAATTGAATAGCGAGAATAATTAAATTCATCTCATTATTACATTTCTTGAATATTAAAGAGAAATATCTATTTTCGATGGTCTCAATGACAGTTTTATTTTAAAACAAATTGACAACGTCAAAACACAGTTTTGAAAACAGCGAGAACTTCGCATATTTTTTGCTCTGATATTATTCTGGACATAAACAATATTGATATTTCCATGAGACGAGAGTTTTGAAGAGCTCATAGATATTATTAAACAATAGATTTGGAAAATAATTATTTAGATGAAATTTCAATATTCTCTGTACAAATGAGAATCGTTTGAGAGCAGTACGATTATTTGAGATGGAATTTTCTTAATTCATTGGAAAAGCTGATTCAATTGAAAACTCGCATTTGGATTCATTTTTTAAAGTTATTTGAAAATCGAAAGTAAAAACTTGGAGATGAATCCTGTTTATTTTTGGCAATTCTCAGTTTTCTACAAATATTTTTAATTCTAATTTTCGTATCACGAGACTTAATTTGAACGTGAACTCACTTTCCACTGATTTCGATTATTTCTTATAAATCCTAAGTCATTTTACGCAAGTCAAACTTTCTGTCCCATGTTTTTTCTAAAAATAATTGAAAATTGATGGTATTCGATTGAATAAACTGACTATGATAAGTGGATTTGCTCTGAACAAATCGCCCTTGTGAATATTCTGACTGGAATATCTTTGACAATAAACGCTCCTATTTTGCCTTCATCCTTCTCTACAGCAAATTTCAAGAACTAAAAAGAGGATTTGAACAGCATTGAGCTATTTCGCTTAGTTTCCAAGATATTATCAAATGAACTGAATTTTTTCGATTTTACATCTTTGCTACTGAATTATTATTTTTTTTCTAAAAACAAAAGAAATGAAAAAAAAATAGCCGCACATTATCAAGTAATTCATTGAAATAATCTAATAATTGCTTTAATATTTTCAGAAGAATTTGTTGATACCCCAGAAGATAGAGCAGCACGCCTGATCAAATGGAAAGCTGAACGTGACTTGAAGAAGAAAATGGAGGCTAAGAACAAACGTCCAGTATTCAAAATAGGAGTACCACATCACAATTTTTATTCACCAACAGCAGGAGAAATAAAGCCTCACATTCATAAAAAGCCAAAGGAAAAAACACCGAAAAAGAAAATTTCCAAAGTGACGCAACGGCGACTAGAAGCGAAAGCAACTGCAGCAGTCCTTTCAGGAAAATCACTGACATCACATTTGAGAAATCGTGATGGAGCACAACCATCTACGAGCACAGCTGTAACACCACCACAGCCTCGGATGACGAGGAGCCGTAAAAAAGCTCAGGAAAATTTACCAAAGACAGAAGTTTCATTGGCACCCGAGAATTATGCATTCAAAATACCTAGTGGCATCTCTTCCATACCACTATTCGGAGAATTCGTTTATCCCGATACAGAATCAGCTATTTTGGACTTTAATTTGAATTTAAATACAAAGACGAGTCACATTGATGAGGACGATGAATTGGATCACGAGAAGAGTGACACAAGTGAGACAAAAAAATCTCTGAAAGAAAAGCTTTCTAAATCAATGTCTCTACAAAAAAAATCGCATGAACATGTTCCTCCATCAATTCAAGACTCTGATTCTAGTATTGAGAGTATAGAACTCAGACTATCTTCTCAATCCGAATCTCTCAAAATTGATGAAGATGATTTTTCAAAAACTAAAAATAAAATGGAATCTGGAGAGTCTGATCAATCACAGATAGCTACTCCTCCGGAAGAATTGAATGTATCCAAGGATAATACGAATAGAGTGACATTACACTTGCGAAATCGCAATAAACCACAAGTATCTACAAGCACAGCAGAGATAGCACAGCCTCGAGTGACTAGGAGCCGCAGAAATGCTCAGAAAAATGCACCAACGATTGAAATTTCCAGTGAAACAGAAGTCAGTCATCCAGACACAGGCTCAGTCATTTCACACTCTAATATGGATGATGATTCTGAGAATAATTCTCTTAATGAGAAAGCTGTGGTTATTGACGGAAAGAGTAACAAAAGTTTCACCAAGACTGATGAATCACCTGAAAAATTAATACAAAATGATTCTGAAAAACTTACTCCAATTGAAAATTCTCAATCAATTCAAGCATCTGATTCCAGTATAGAAAGTATAGTGCTGAGCATGTCTTCTCAATTAGAAGCACCTCAAATTGATGGAAATAATCTGGAAAATACCGAAATTGTATCAATGAATGTAGACTCTGATGAGCCACCGAGGAGTTTTTCACCAGTACCAGCTCAATTTTCCCCATTCATAGTCACAAGCCGTGGGAAAAGTAGTGCAAGAAAAGAACAAAAACAACGTTTGAGTCTTCACCAGATTGGATCATCAGACGATGATATCCCCACAAAAGAAACAGTTTTGCAAAAATTGAATATTTCTATTGAAGAAGAAGAAAGAACAGCACAATATTACAAATTCCTGATAGACCGTGAAGAAGATCAATTGAAAAACTTGTGTACAGTTTGGGAGACTATCCAAGCACAAGAAGAGACAACCGAGGATGGTCACTACATGATCAATCAGGCAATTGGTCAGACAAATTTATTGTTGAGAAAAAAATTCGACAGATTCAGAAGTCTAGTTCGGGATTGTGAGACTGGAAAGGGTGAACAATTGGTATGCTGTAGAGATCTTCAGGGCTTCTGGGTTATAGTGGAGAGGGAAATAAGAGATTGTGAATCTCGTTTTGCGAAATTAGAGGAATTGAAAGCCAAAAATTGGATAGAAGAGGAAGAACCTGAAGTGATAGTAGTGAAGAAGAAGCCTACTGTTATGAAGAAAAAGAAAATAGCTGCTAAAAGTAACATGAAGTCATTTATCGAAGCGGCAAGGAAGAAAAAAATGTTACAAGATAATGCAATGGAAGAGGATATACCACAGGAGCCAAAAATTGAACTTCATTTATCATCAATAACTCAACGCAAAAAATTACCCAAGTATCCAGTCTCACCCCACAGCAGAGGTTTTCAAACACCACGAACAGACAGAACGAGTCTATTAAAACTGGTGCAGTTGACGGAAAGTGCTAAGAGAATAGCACAAAACTCATTTGCTATTGTTAAAGTTAGTCAAAAATGTAAAACACCTGAAATACAACATGACAAGTCAATTACTTATGTAAATTCCGAACAAAAACCGGGAAGAGGTATTTTAAAAAAATCTGAGGATGTACAAAAGACTGAAAGTAAATTGAATAAATCCATCAATAAAGTCAACTTCAATGACACAGTTGAACTGTCTGAGGAATCTGAAAAGATAGATGACGTTGAGAGCAATAGACGTAGTTTGGCAACTGCGCTCGCGAGAATTGAGGCACTTGATTTTGATCACAATGATGCTGTAGAGGAGGAAACTAAAATCAACAAAAAATTGGAATTTGATGATGATGAAAATGATGAATGTGGTGACGTCCCGCAAGAGAGACCAGCAATTACGTCATCTCAAGTACTTGGTGAAAATTTCAAGCAAGCACTTGAAACAATCAATAGTGTTGAAGATTATGAAGTGAAGGAAGAGGTCCAAACGCCAATTATAACAATGCCAGCAGTCACGATAACTGAAGCAACTCCTCCGTGTAATACGTACGTGGCTCCAGAACATTCAGCAAATAAAACAGCAGCGATACCAGCAGTCATGATAATTGAAGCAACTCCTCAGTGTAAAACATACCTATCTCCAGATTCAGCAAATGGGAGAGCAGTCAGGAAAACGACTAAAGGAAAGACTCGTAAGTCTGGGAGTGTTAAACCTAGTGTTACTATCAACATCACGGAAGCAACTCCGATCTCGGAAGCACCACGAAAGGGTAAAAAAGAATGTACTGAGGAAATGGAAATTGAAGCAATTGCTGCCAAGTCAATGCCAGCTCCAAGATTACTGAGAAAGGGCAGAGGGCGACGTACAGATCCAGTAGAAACTGCAAAAATTGAGAATACATCTACACCTGGAAAGAAGAAATCTCATGAGAAAATTAATACTGAAGATATTATTGAAGATTCTGAGCTTCCAGTCAGAAGACAGACAAGAAATCATTCAATTTCAACAGCAAGTATAGTGGAGAGGAAGTGTCACACTCCGAAATCTAAAAAATCTCATAAGAAAAAATCCATTGAACTCGAAGAGTTAAAACATCATTCTGAGGATATTGTGGATAAAGAAAATGTAAGTGGAATGGATAATCAAATACCCCAAACTCCAACTACACCTGTGAGTTTGATCAATGTTGATTGTTCACGTTTGAGACGATCTGCACGTAAAAGCGTAAAGTTTGTACTTGAAGACGATTGCACTGCTTGCAAACCTGTGCCATTAACGCCGAGGAGTGCGAAGATCCGAATGAGCTTCTTTGGGCCTCATGATTCTGAATTGGTTTCACAACCACTTCCCAATGGAGATCTCATAGCTTTTGATTCTCCAACGCCTCGTAAGTATTTTTTTCTATATTTCAATTTCACTTTCTTATAAATTATCATCTAATTTGTATTTATTCAATTATACAGGACGTTCAAGACTCAGAAGATCGAGTACTAAATAACAGGAGATGGGAACAAGAATAGAATAATTTTATATGTATTGGCTTTTATTTGTTCTAAGTATTTTTGTTTAAAATTTTTCTGATCTTACAAAAAAAATAAAAATATTCTATCAGAGTCGAATTTATAATTGCTTAATTTCACAAGGCGTTCAAGAATCAGAAGATCGAGTACCAAATAATAAGGAGAAAAAAATAAGACAGAATAATTTTATATTCACTGGCATTTATCTGTTCTAAGTATTTTTGTTTAAAATTTTCCGTATTATAAAAATAAAATTATTTCAACATATGTTGATCTCGTGTAAAACAAGATGGAAATGATATGGAAATAACTTCATATGAGATATATTTTTGCTTAACATACTTGTGATTCGAAATTTTCAATTCAGTAAAAAATAAAATGGAAATATTCATGGATCCCTCAACGATCACAAGATTTGGTCCTCAATGAAACGAGATATAAGCATGACATGAAATAATTTTATATCGATTAATTTTTAATTGTTCACCATATTCTTTAGTGCGTACAAGATAAAAAAAAAGAATGTTATAAATAAAATGAGAGGCATTTTTCCATTTGTACACCTGAAAAAAATTAATGAGCTGAGATAATTTTTCATGCACTGATATACAAAATTTGATAAAGTGCATCGCATGGCAATATAAACTTGTATGACTCAGTGACGTCTCAAGAGATAATAACTGAATATATTGCTCTCTTCTCTAAAAAAAAATTGTATTGATATTTTGAACATTGATGAATAAAAAGAGATAAATGAAATAAAATTAAAAGAAAAAAATAAATTAAACAAAAATAAGAGAAAGTAATATCTTTTCCTCTATTATAAAAAGATAACGTATACAAATTATGAAAGAGAACAATGAAAAAAGAAAAATTGATGGGGAGGTGAATACGAACTTTAAAAAATTATTGAACGGATCAACGAATTTTATGTACATTCATTAATATTATCCTGGAAATTTTTTTGCGACTATTGTCAACTCGTAGCTCCACAGTACCACAATCGTACACTATTATCCCTCAATGTTTCATCTTCTTCACAAAGTCTTTGACCCGAAGCTGTTGCCAGTATTGGCAAACTCCTATGCAAATTCACGCCATTGATGCAGTCCTTAGAGATTTGAATTTTTTGCACAGGTTGTATTTCATCAGAAACATCTTCTGACAATCTCCACAATGTAACAAATCCATCAGTTCCACCTGCATTTTCAGATAGAACAATTACTGTTTTCTGATATTCAGTTACTAATCAGAATGGATTATTAAATTAAAAAATGAAAAATAATATTTTATACCTGAAATAATTTCCCTTCCATCACTTGACAGGGAAAATTGAATTCTCTGATTTGTGTTTGCTTGACGTTTTTCAAACGCGTGCAAAATTATTCCTGGATTTCTGAGATCCCAACATAAAAATTCATTATTACGACGAACTGATGAATATAATTTAGTTCCACATGGACTGAATTCTATTTGAGTAACTCCACTACTTGTTTTGAAGGAACAAAGTGGTCCGTCACTGTACAAACCTGAAACATAAAGTATATGAATATATGGAGACATCAGGATTGAATATCACTCTTCTTTTCATCAAATTTAGTTAATCATGAGCAATTTACCTATGCATTTTGAATACGTTCCGAAAGCAAGAAGTCCGGGCATCATGGGATTCTCTCGAATACAAGAAACAATGCCACTGACATTTGGAAAATCATTTTTTAGAGAAATATCCTGGACTTGTCTCCCAGGACGATTGGTATCAAACGATCTCAAGGCACCTTTGAATCCAGCCCAAACAGTTTGCCCTTGATCAGTAAATTGTACACTAATTGCTGCCTCGACTTCATCAACTCTGCCATAACACAGAAAATTTAATATTTAATCAGTAACGAAGAGGTGAAACAGAATAACTTTTTTTTTCAGCTCTCAAAAGTCTCTTCAAAAAAGGATTTGGTGAAAATCGCGCTAACAAGCAAAAAAAAATAAAACAATCCAATTTTACATCTTCACTATCAAAAGATTTTTAAAGAATAATATATCAGAAATTCTTGATGGTAATGTTCACATTTTGTTTGGAGACTTCTTAAAAATTTTATTTTATTTCTTCAATCAACTCAAAAAGTATTCAGTATCAATTATTTTTTCCAAAAAACACTAAAAATGGACATTTTGAAGTAGGGGATACTGGAACAGAGTGAACCGAATTTCTTCCGGAGTGATCTTCGGAAAAAATTGTAAAAAGAAGAAAGATACTCCGGCATATCAATATTGTTGACGAATTAAACAAAAATCACAAAGTCCTTCACTTCAATTTTTTTCAGCAAATTTGTTTTACCTCGGTCTTTCCTACCCATCAATTATTATGTTTTAGACAGAATTCGCAAATTACTTCCATATATGAATCCGATATCATACTGAGAATACCAGACATCTGACATTTTTTCGAATTTTTCTTTCTTAACAAATAAAATATTTGAAAAAATAAAAAAATATGTACATGTGAAAAATTTAATAAACTATAAGTGCAAATTTTTGAATTTTTTTTCGTAGTAACTTATTTGTTTAAAAAAAAACAAAAACTTCCAGAAGTAGATTAATTTCATTATCATAATCCGGTAAGAATATGAAATATTCGTTCTGCATGCAAATTTGCTTTTTTCTATACTCACTGATTGTAAGCTCTATAAGTAGCTCTCAATTCTCCAGTGAAAGCATCCCAAAGATGAACCGGTGTTTCTTTACTTGTACTGATGAAACAACATGTGTCTGGACTCCATGAATTCATCAAAGGATACCAAGATGAATCGTAAATAATTCCACCTTCTTTGATTTTCAAGACTGGACTCAATGGGGCCAATGGAAGTTCCTGTGGAATTTTTCCAGAGTACAATGCACGTGGTAATTCATAAACTCTCAGTCTGAAATCCTCGGTTGGAACTAAAAGACACGTACCATCTGGGGACCACTGACAGCCTTTTGTAAAATTTTCATACTCATTATTTGGTTTATATTCCTCAGTTGCTGAGCACAAAAGCCTCGGAGAATTTAACCAATCATATTGGAGTTTATTAGGTTCTTCTTCCTCCATTTTCGTTTTTTGATTTTCATTGTTCCCCTCTAAATTGCTGTCAAATTTCTCAGAGTTTTCAACAATCATTTCTTGGGATTCATCGATCAATTCATTCGATTTTTCAGCTTCTACTGCTACTGATGTTATTTTTTCTTTTGGAGCACTTTCAAGAATGATTGAATCACTGCTCTTTTCTAAGCTGCTATCGAGTTTCTCAGTAGTTTCAACAATCATTTCTTGGGATTCATCAATTAATCCATTCGATTGTTCAGATTCTACTGGCACTGATGTTATTGTTTCTTTTGGAATACTCTCGAGAACGATTGGAGCAATTTCCTGGATTTCTGTGATGATAACCTTTTGTGGAAATTCTTGCTCGAGGGTTCGATCATTTTCAATTGTTTCGGATTCCATCACTTTTTCACTTTCCATTCTATTCTACTTATTATAATTTTTCATAAGTATTTACAATGTACATGGGAATATCGGCGAAAATGATGCGATTGAAAAATTAAACAAAACAATGTGAGAATCACATGGCTGTAGTGATATCCTCCAGCACCGCATACTTAACAAATGGAAAAAATTATTTCAAAGTCTAACTAGTTCCAAAAATTTGGGAACAATTTGGGGAAGTTTAGGAAAACATTTTCATAATTTGGGAAAGAGTAATTAGTTTTTTATGAATTAAAAACTTTTTTTATGTATAGATGGCAGATTAAAATTCGAAAAAAATCGAAATTATGCTTATTCTTTCGGCCATCATTCAAGGATATTCAGGGAATCAACTTCATTATTCAAGAAAGCATAATTATTTAATTAGCATGGGAATTATGTATGTTTTAAAAATAAATGACTTTAGAGAATTTATATACTAGTAAATACCCTCGGTCGATAACAATTCTAAGCAGAGCGCTGCTATGTCTTCTGCCTCATGAGACGGAGCTGTTTGGGACACGTCGAGGGGGGGGGGGGGGGACACGCAATACCCATTCAAATAAAACTATATGAAGGATATGAATGAAACAAATTGAATTTCGATAAAAAAATGTGTAAACTCTGCTAGAATTTATATTGTACACTGAAATAATTAAAAAATGACTTTCTCGATTTTTAAGATTTTTTTTTCAAAATGTTTCGTGACATTTCAAAAATACAAAATTTTGAAAATTATCATTTGGGAAATACTATTTCGAAATTTCACCCAAAAGGCTCATTTGGGAGCGGTACAATAGCATAAGTCTAGTTTTTTTTGTCATTCATTGTTGGAATATAGTCTGAATTGACCAGTGTTCGAACACGACCAGTTATCGAACTATTTAACGTATTTATCCGGATAAAAATAGATGATTCAATGAAATATCATTTTTCTGATTTTTGAAACACAATATAATGTTCATCAACTCAAATAAGTAACTATGAAACTGTTGAATATATCAGTGATTATCGAATTTCTTATGTTCGACCACTGGTGTCTGACAAGTCTTATCCGTTTGATAACTGGACCACTCAACCCATCTAAGAAACGGAATGAGATTGCGATATTTCAGGAGTAATATTTTTTGTACCGTTCATTGTCTTCTATGAAAATTTGTCTATCGCGCTCAATTTCTGAAATGTGCTTTAACAATTGAATAACAATAACATAAATTCATCCTGCTTCACTTTCTGTACTTCCAGAGCTTTCGATCGAAATTTCGATGGATGACAATAAAGAACAAAATGAAAAGTTCAAAATGATTACCAAAAGTATCAACATTATTTGGAAAAATGATGACAGTGGCGAAGAAATACAGAAAAAGATTTGAATGAATCATCTCGGTCTTATAAGCTGTGGCAATTGTACGTCAAAATTAATGTTGAAGATAGCAAACCGAAATTCTAGTGGCAGGAAAATTTTCATATTTGTATCTCCTGCTGCTATGATTCACGATTTACAGCAACTATTTCATGATAAGACATGGAGAAAACCAGATTTTCAACACAGGAATTAATTATAATGTCACATGAGACTAATAGGCGTACTATTCTCATATTACATTATAATTTAATTCCGGCGTTGACAATGTGTTTTCCTCCATATCTTCCTCGAAAATTAATGAAAATTCAATAAAAATCACATGAATCGATAGGGAATGATCTTGCCTTTCCACTCGTTGTTGAGTTTTAGCGCTACGACCATTAGGATGCAAGATATCCGTTGACAAAATAAGAATTCGAAAATGAAGAGACTTGAGCCTTGAAGTTCTGGTCACAATATTCGAATTTTCTAAAAAGTTCTATGAATCAATTCTGTTACATTTTATCTCAGTCAATATGTCCCTTTGTTGCTTGGAAGAATGCTGAATTGAATGAAACTCAAATATATCCTGTATTGATTTTTTAAATTCCTTTTTTTTTTATTTTTCTTATTTGATGCCTTCTCCGTCTTTCAAAACTTTTTTCTACCCTCGATTCGTCACCTTATATGCCCCCTCCTCGATCCCTCATTTTTTCGACTCCATTGGTCGACTTCTATTACTGTAGATATTCATGCATCCCAAGGCTGATAATGTTCTTGCTAGACCAGCCCAACAACGGGGAAACGACGACGTACTTTTGGAGTTTTTAATCCAGCAACACATCATTGGACTTATCATATTCGTTATATTACGTTTTGGAGTTCCTACCGACGTGTTCGGCTCTCAGTTTTTCATAGTGTTGTGAAAAACGCAAATTCGAACAAAATTAATTGGATTAAATGTGAAGGAGCATCATTGAATCTCCATCAAAACATTATATTTTTTTAAATACTCTAAATTGCTTCCAAGATTCTTCTGTCTTCAACTAAAATAAATTTCTGGCAATTTTAAACATTTTTTTCTTATTTAATTCATTAACTCAGTAATTTTCATTGCTTCAAAATCAGAATTTTTACGATTGTTAAAATATAATAATTATCATTTTTGAAGTGGGATTTTTTGCGATTCTAAAATCTTAATTTTCATAAGATTACGTTAAAAAAAATTTCAAGGACTCAATTCTTTTTTATTGGTACTATATAACAATGTCTCATACCCTCGGGCTCTGTCCTTTTGCAGTCATCAACCTGTTACACGAATAGTGAAACTATCGGCTGATTCATATATCATTTTTCATTAAAACTTTCTTAGATAAACTGAAATATCATTTATTACACCTAGGGAGCAAAGAACTCACTTTCCACCCTCGCTTCGCTCGGTCGAGAAACGTAGTTCTTTGCTTTCTTCGTCCAAAAAATGGCATACACACCTCGGATGGAAAAAAGTCAACTTCGACTAAAATTTGTCCTCCAAGCGAAGCGAGGATGCCAAAATTTTAACTTCTTCCCTTCCTAGATATGTAATATACTATTTTAAACATACCTAGGTGTAAACTAATTCTTGATTTGCTGACAGAATACTACAAGATTATCATTCTGGCTTATAATTATTCATACAATTTTCACATTAATAAAAAAAGAAAATTCATATAATTTTTTGCATTATTTTCTCTTTTTGTCAACGGAATCTCATTCAGGGGATGACAGCGCACAGTCGTTGCTAAAATTTTTATCGGCAGCAGGAACGCACAATCCCCCTAGACAGGCCTGTACAAAAAAAAACAAATGAAATTTTGATCGAAAAACCATGTAAGCTTTGTGAGAATCTAATTCGTACACTAAATTATTTGAAAACGACTTTCATATTTTTCATTCATTTCCAGCAATAATGTTCTGTGATGATTGAAAAACACAAAATTTTGAAACTTGCTATTTGGGGAATACTATTTTTTTAATCCACTCGAAAATTGTATTTTGGCGCAGTAAAATGAGATAAGTCTATTTTTTTCCTATCCATTTTTAGGAAATATTTCAGAAACTAAGGGAAATAGCAAAATTTTTGGAAAGATCGTCGTTGCATTTTTCATTATTCTCTACGAAAATCTTTCTACCTCATTTGATTTCTGAGATATTTTTAAACAAGTCGGTGACAAAGGAATGTACTCATCCTGTTTCAACTCTTGTACTTCCAGATCATTTGACCAGAATTTCGTACAAAATAATGTGAGTGAGAGAAAAATTTGTGATCAATTATTTCTCCTTACGAAAGTAGCATCTTTCCAATCACATGGTGTTCTGTCTAGAGGCTTTTGTTGTAGCACCCTGTGTTTTCCATCAATATGATCACATGTTATATTTTTTGCACAGTAGTCGCCGCCAGTGGGTGCAAGCTGCAAAATTCATTGATATTATTAGAAATATTCAGATTTTCATAAGTAAATTAATGGATAATGATTCCTTACCGCAGAAGCCTTCCCGTTCCATACTCTCATACATATATCCGCGGGATGAGTTCCTTCCCGAGAGCCAGAACATAGCAATTTCGCAAAGTGATGAGTTGGGCTCACATTATTCTCCGTCCCAGCAACGTCTTTTAATAGAAAATAAGACATTTCTTAATAGTAGATAATAATGAATAACAAAATTGAAAATTCAAAATAATTACCTAAATTGCGACCATCAGCATTATTCAAAAAAATGATACCAGCGATGCAAAGATAAAGAACCACACTTGAATTAATCATTTTGATTATATTTTTCAGCGTTCTCCTCGAAGAATTCTCGTAGAAAACTGTTCAGTGATTCAATGGACTGAATGCTTTAATACTCCTTCCAGAAGAGGAACAAACTTGAAGAGAAATAGGAAGAGCAAATATGTTTCAATTTCATTTTCCCAAAATGAAAAATACGACCATAAATCTCGGGAAGGTTTAGACATGTATATAACATAGACACTAAGTTCTTTTCACTCTTCATGTTTTTTGATTGAGGTGGCCTCTAATCAACTGTGCAGCTCTTGTTTTAAAAATTACCTCCAGTAATCCCAGTCTCATCAGCTGTGTCGAATGTACTTCGAAATTAATGTTTAACCAGCAACCCGAAATTCAAGTGACACAAAAATTTTCATGTTTGTATTTCCTGCTAATAAAATTCATGATTTATGGTAACAATTTTATGATAAGGTAGGAAGGAAAACACATTTTCAACACAGTAATTAAATTATAATTTCATATGAGATTAATACGTGTACTATTCTCATATAACATTATAATTTGATTCTTGCGTTGAAAATGTGTTTCCTCCATATCTTCCCCGAAAATGAATGAAAATTCATTCAAAAATACCTGAATCAATAACGAATGATTTCGTATTTTTACTCGTTTTCGTATTTTTGCACTACAATCATTAGAACTGAAGGAATCTACAAAAAAAAAGGAGGACTGATCGTGAAAATTGGTGAATCCTCAATTTCAGACCAAACAAAATGGGTTTCAAAAAAATTCCTCAATATTCGCTGCATGTTGTCTCATTGAATACGTCTCTTTTCGTCTCGAATGGAAGCTATGTGAATATGATTGACTTCGTATTAGGTGAAGTCAATGAAGCTGAAATTCGTGATCAATTATTTTTACTCACGTAAAAAAATTACTTTACTCCACGCTATCCGATCTTTAGGCTTCTGATCTAGCTCAATTATTTCAAAATGTAATCCACATTTCATATTTCTTCTAGCAGTAGTAGTCATCTTTCCCAATGCGCGGAATTGATGGAAATTTCTAAAAATCCAATTTTTATAATCGAATAAATGGGTATGATTCCTTACTTCATATTCTGTATACTTTCTCTTAGATGAAATCGATGAATCATCATCTCCAGTATAACATATGAATGTTGTATACTTATGAGCGAGCCTCGGTTCCAAATCTCTCAATGAAAAATCGGACTCTTCTCAACAGTAGATAATTAAAAATTCAAAATAGTCACTGGAAGTATGAGGAATTATTCAGAAGAATAATGGCAATGGTGCAGATATGAAGAGCATGATTTAAATGAATCATTTTGATGACTTATTCTCACGTTCTCATCGAAGAATTGTCGTAGACAACTGTTTGGTGATTCAGTGGAGAAAATCCTTTCATACTTGTTGAGTATGGAGACGAAACTCAAATCAACAAAAAAAAACTGATATTTGCCAATTTCATAACAGGACTTCATCATTTTTTACGATTTCTGGGAAATTCCTCAAAACCCTTAATCCAATTAATGCGTGAAGATATAACATTTTTCGATGGCATAATTATTTATTGACCCGCAACGTTTCACTAGCGTACACCCATTTTTCTAAGTTTTTATGAAAAATTAACAGAATCTTATTTGAGATAGGATTCTACTTTGGGGGTTTGAAGAAAAGTTTTTGTAAATTTTTTAAAAAGATTATAGATTAATCCTCGGAGTACATTGGGGGTGATTTTGACCGTAAAATTTTTTTCGCCCCGAAATATGATGAAATGAATGAAAAGAGTTGAAATACTCGACTCCGTCGCTTATAAGCTTTTTTCCTTCAAATGAGCCGACTTTGGAAACGAGGTCCGACTTTGATTAATTTTTTCACCATCAAAAAATAGTTAGATCGGACCAATGATGATTGTATTCGAAAGTAAATTGTTTTATCTACAAAACCTAATAACATGAATTCCAAAAAAAAGCATAGTTTTTGAGATGTAGCACTCAGAAAATGGAGTGGGGTCAATTTGACCCCGTGTGTGTTCCAAAGTTCTGTTCAGAGATGTGTACTCCGAGGGTTATCAAAGATACACTCAAAAAAAAGTATACTTCTCTCCAGTATGAATTATACTACTGGCAAGTATTTTTGAGAAACTTGCGAGAATTCATTAATTATACTTGTTAGTAGTAGTGAATAGTCTCCTCAGAAATATATCCACTTGATCCGCGAAATACTTGGGATGAGTCTAAAATATACTCAGTCCTAGTATAAAAGATACTTGTCACTAGTATCTTTTATACTTGACAGTAGTATAAAAGGTACTTGCCACTAGTATCTTTTATACTTAAAAGCAGTATAAAAGATACTTGTCACTAGTATAAGAGATACTTGGATCAAGTATTTTTCAGAATTTACAGGAGCATGAAGCACTTGCTTCATAAATCGAAAATACTCATATTCAGGGCTTTTCTTGCAGAGTGGTATATTGGATTCGGTCTTGGATAAATAACAAAAGTAGAAATAACACGTTTATTTGAAGAGAAATTTCGAAATATCTTCTCTGCAGAATTTTTTTCTCAAAGTATGGTTCATAAACTAATCACTAACTAACATGGGAATGAAAGCCTATACCAACTTATATATCAGAGTTGGATGAAATTTTTTTTTTTGTCTCTATTTGGTACTTATGCAAGGGCATTTGCAGCTCAATGGAAATCTGTTTTAATTATTAATTTATTCCTCCTTCGAGTCAAGAAGATCATGCGAGTTTTATTGCGAATTTTATGGATTGCAAGTTAACGAATTTTTGGATGGCATTAATCTCTTTTTTTCAGTTGAATCTCATAATTTCAGCAAAAATGGGAGAGTTAATTTCCATTAGAACAATTCCTCGAAAATTTTCCTCAGATTCCAAGATAATCCCGTGGAGTTATATCATTTCCCTTTACTTCAATTGATTGAATTGTTAATTAATACCAGAATGAATTTACTCATTTTTCAATTATCAGCTTGCCATTGCCCGATACTCTTTGCATCTGAAAGCTTCCTCAATTTACATATACATTACATAATCGTTTCTAATTAATGGATACAATAGAATATGCATTTAATATTGCGTTTTCCTTAAGGGGGGGGGGGGGGTAAGGGTTTACGCGTTAAGAAAAAAACACTTTTTTTAACGATTTTCTTTTAGACGTATGGATTGAGCAGATTCATTGAAATCGTTTGAACATTATGAATCATGGATTCAACAACATTGAATAATTTTTTTATGCGAAAATATCCACAACCAAGCCGGCTTTTCCAAGAACGTTTCTTTGAAATAGACGATTTGCGGTGATCACTGTATCTCAGCTGGAAATTGTCAGAAATAAAAAACCATTGAAATTTAGTCAAAGTATCATTAAATCCTCCCCCCAACGTCCTCTGATGATTTGTTGTTTACATTAAGGGGGTTTTCCACCGACGAAATGGCGCAATTTCTTGTAAAAAAATTGCAGTTTTTACTTTAAATGACCACCAAAAATTAAAAAATTAAAAAAAAAATAATCAGAGATCGTTGGGGGGAGGATTCAATGATACTTTGACTAAATTTCAATGGTTTTTTATTTCTGATCATTTCCAGCAGAGAAACAGTGATCACAGCAAATCGTCTATCTCAAAAGACGTTCTTAGAAAAGCTCTGTCTCCGGCATGTTTGTGGATATTTTCGTACAAAAAAATTACTTCATGTTGTTGAATCCATACTTAATAATGTTCAAAAGGATTCACTAAATTTACATAATCCATACGTCTAAAAAAAATTCATAAAAAAAGCGTTTTTTTTCACGCGTAAACGCTTACCGCCCCCCCCCCCCCCCCCCCCCCCCCTCAAAGACAGTGGGTGAAGAAAAGTAGCCAATTTGAGAATATTAGCCGCCATGAAACATTACTTCTGCATTCCTAGATTATATTCATTTTTGTGTATGGCTGCTAAATCATCGTAAAAACACTTCATCACCTTTCTTTTCAACATTTTCAAACAATTATGTTCATAATTTTGAAAAAGAACCAAAGAAAAAGAGAGAAAATAGGAAATAAGCATTTTTTTGAGCTGAAAAAAACGGGAAATTGCAAAAACTTATGAATACTGAGAAGTACCTTACACATGTTTTTTTTTAAACACAAGTGCAAAATAATTATGGTATTGTCGAAATTTTTGAGCGAGACTCAATGAGAAACACTTTGTTTTCTCGAATTAATTAATACACTTAATCAAATTAATAATTTCTCACAATTTACATACGGAACTTGTAAAAAATCTATTTAGTCAATACTTGTGCCAAGTTTGAAAGATACTTGTGCCAAGTATGAAAGATACTTGTGCCAAGTATAAAAGATACTTGTGACAAGTATAAAAGGTACTAGTGATAAGTATGAAAGATACTTGTGACAAGTATAAAAGATACTTATGACAAGTATAAAAGATACTCGTGACAAGTATAAAAAATACTTGTGACGAGTATAAAAGATACTTGTCACAAGTATCTTTTAGACTTGTGACAAGTATTTTTTATACTTCACGTGTGAGCGTTATACTAGTCATGAGTATCCAGATGAGACACATCTCTAGTATTTTTTAGACTTCTGGTGAGTATACTCCTGCCAAGTACCTGGAGATACTACACAGTAGTATATTTTTTTTAGAGTGTAGTCACAATCAGTTTGACAATCCTGTTATCTGTTTCGTCCAGCCTTTCCAAAAAAGCGGTAGTGGAATGATAAAACAAGCCAAATTATTTCTGGTGTAATTCTTCTTTGAAACTTCAATTTCAAGATAATCTGCAAAAATTAAGCGGAGAGGAAAATTGATTCATTTTATTCAGCAGAACTGGAAACCAAAACCTTTTTCATGGATGGGGGTGGAGGGCTCCCACACCATATAACTCCTATAGAGCTGCAAAAGTTAGTTGCCGAGTTTCAGAGGCACAGATCCGGTAACACTTTCCTTAAATATATATAATGAGTTCTTATTTATTCAATTTACAAATAAAAATACAAACCAGTCTGAAATAGAATTACATTATTCAATAACATCCAAATCTACAGCATCTTTATCAAATATATTGATTAAAAAGCCTTGAATTTTTTTTTTATCTTCAGCAGAGGTCTGAACTCTTTTGCAAATCTTAAATTTATGTTTTTTCTGACAGTTTTTGTTATTAAAAAAAAAACGGTGTGTTTTCCTCGCCTTGACCATCTCAATAATGATATCACTCGGCATAATTTTGGAAGCTAGGTGAAAGATCCTATTATTGATTCTATAAGGAATGTGGTTAACATTTTCATTTTTTTTTACTCGATTCAATCTTAAATATGGCATTTCATTTAAAGTAAATGATTTTTTTCGTCTTTTTTTTCTCTCTATTGATATATTCACTCGTGTAATCTACTCCTTTGATTGTTGTTTTTTAAAATTGACTCAATCAATGGGAAGATGTAAAGTTATTCATTCCAAAGTTACCTAGCGTTGAAATATTGGATAATCTGCGATTTTTGGGAATCATATGAGATTGTACTGCTACATAATAATACTATAATACGTTAAGAACGAGAAGAATATAAGAAAATCGATGAACAATTCTAAACTAACGAATAAATTTCATAATTTTTCTGTGAATATTCAATATTTTAATTATTAGTGAATTTATTTACATTACATAGATTATAAAAATTATCATAGAAATTACTTATTCCTATCCCCGTTGAGGGGAAGAGGCTCATCGAGGATGGGTCTCAATGAGTCTCTTTCCCTCGGTCGGTAGACACTCGGCACCAAACACTTTTCCCCACTCCGTATCTCTTTCAAGGTCTTTTTCACACAATCCTTCATAAGTCTATAATGATTCTATCGAAATCTGTTTGAAAAATCTATAATTTTTCCTCCAAAACTATATAAATCGATCGAAAATAAGCTCATCTGTTGTTTGAGACCAGCCCCAGGTCACTGCAACCAATAGTACCGGAGATATCTCCGAAAAAAATAAAATTTCCCAAAAATTAAATGGATTTCATCTTCAAATCTCGACCAAAGAAATGGAATTTTCCCAAAATTCCCAGAATTAAATTCTCGGATATGATTTCTATCCGGAATATCATCAGCTTGCCGATGGAATTATCAGAAAAAAATCTATCTTCAATATTTCCACTGATTTCGAGTGATTTTCCTTACATGAAACATCAAAATTGAGATATGTCCGTTTCACTCCACCCGGCATATTTTGACATGTGGAATTATGTGGTGCATTTCGTGTTTTCGTAGTATGTAAATGGAAAGAAGTTGTCATCTGTGAATGATCAAGACATCTTGAAAATTTACTCCATATAATCTCGAAGAATCTAGATTCCAAAAATAAACTGAACTCATTATCCTAAATAAAATGCTAACGAGTTTTTTATCTACTCATTCTTTTCATTTACTTTATGTACCCAATTGAATTTATTCCATTCCAGAATGTATGTAAGACTCAAGATGGCATATTAGTCTCATGATAATTTCTATGTTAATATTGACGAAGAGAAGAACTTGAACCAGCGCAATCGACTTCAATTGGATAACTAAGAAAACCAAATTTGTGGATGTCTCGTGAATATTAAAAGTACATATTGCAAAATAGACGTGAACAAAGCAACAGTTACATCCAACAATTTTTGCATTTGAGAAATATTTTTTTAGTTCTACTACAAATTTAGGAATTCCATATGACGAAAATGGAAACAATAACATCTGGCTAGAATTGTCGTTCCTAAATGGATGAAATTTCAATCGACGTGTGAATAAAACGAACAAATAGTATTGGAAGACGAACAGATGAGTACAATTATTCAATATTTCACCCTGAAATACTTTTTGGCTTGTAATACCTTGAACAACCAGTTTTGCAAATTATGCTCAATTCTTACTTGTGTGGAGAATTGGAGTAATTGGAGAAAAAATATATTACAGTATTATGTAAAAATGAGTGAAGGTAAAAGTCCTGATTATTGGCAGATTACCGGCCCGTAATACCTCTTTTTATTTGACTATCTAATAAATCAATCTCTGACTGATAACAGTAGCAATTCCACTGAATTTTTCTCTAAATATTCACATCATTGAATATGAATAAAATTTATATTTATTATAAAATTTACGAAAATCAGAAAAAAAGGCGATGACGTGAGTAAAAATATTAAAGGAGATGACACCTCCAAAAAAAAGGTGATTATATTCATAGTGAAGATAATAAAAAAATAAAATGCTAACCACATTCCCCCCATAGTGTAAATATAGAAGTTACTCTAATCCCTTTTGTCGTAACATATACAAAAAAACTTAGAAGGATCCAAAAGCATTAATATCGTCCTTTTACTCATGGCGTATCACAGGCTCAGCTCTTTTTGCAAATCGATGCATGTGATGAGAAATAGCAGTTTCTTTGATGGCCTTGCATGGTCTCAAGGTTTCTTCTTTCTCATGATCCAGCCACTTTACTTCACCGAAGCTATCAGTTCTTCATGATTGTCAGCTTCGTTCAGTTCAGCGACATTTGTTTTCAAAACGTGCAACAAGTGGGTGCATATTCGTGTGTGAATTACATTGACAATGAAAAAACAATATACTCTACTAATTACTCTTTTGATTGGAGCATTTTCTACAGTGACGTGTCAGAGGTCATTTCTCGACACTTCTGAAAATATTCAATTACTACGTGCTTTTAGAGAATTAAGTTTTAGGCTGATTGGTATGTACAAGATGAATATATATCTTCCTGAGTTGAATTCAAATATCCGATTAAAATCGAAGATTTTAGAGAGATTCTGCTTGTGAAAAAACTGTTGTTTTTTTTTCTTCAAAAAGACAATACTTCCGCCAATACTTCTTACTTAACACAAAAATGATTCAATGATGTCGATAATGGTTTTAGAAAAATTTCCAAACGGAGAATATTTTGTCCTGTAATGAGCAATCGAATATATTGCAGGTAGCTCCGGTGAACATGACAGTAGAGTGTATAAAGAAGCAAAATATCAGCGGCGCATTCAAACCCGTATCTCCAATGATATTGCCTTTCCCTGCAATACATCAGGTAATGAAGTCGATTCATGGTCGTGATAATGGATGACGTATTAAAATGTGTAAATATTTCGTGACATCCCAGCCGCTAGATCTGAAGTCATACCCTCATCGATAAATCAATTGAGGCCAGGTGATATTGATGTAATTGCCGCAATGGGAGACTCTCTGACTGCGGGTTTTGGCATTTATTCTACAGATATTACTAATATATTTGTTGAAAATCGTGGAGCTGCAGCTTTTGGAGGAGGACAGGGAACATGGCGAGATACTTTGACACTGCCTAATATCATCAAAGTATGTATTCCGCAACTGTTGATTTTTGTAACGAGAAACAATTATACTCAAGTGTGATCCGGAATTATACCTGTAGATAAATGCTGCTCGTAGTTACTATTTCTTTTTTTACTGTCTTGCGTGTCTTCTACTTGTTTGTTCGTTGGCGATTTGTGCTTCTTATGCAGCTGGCCTCCAATGATTAAGTTATAACACTAATGTTAATAATTTTTATATCACAAATTGTGCTCAGAAACTTTTTTCTTTTGTTATGAGCTACACAACTTCAATCCAGCCTGGTCTCGAATCCTAGTCTTTCGCATATGAATCTACCATCCAATCCACTGTGCCAGACAACTGGACTCTCTTAATGCTTTCTTACATTTTCTGTTTGATGTGCCTGGAATGTGCGAAATAGCATCTCGTTTACATACCAGCTCGGTTTATATGTTTGGCTTTTTCTCCCATCATCACCTATACACACATCTTTTCCTAGACTCGAAGCTCTTGCTCTCTCCATGGTGGAACCTTTCTAAGTGTCCAATCCTGAAAATGGAGACTCCACAATGCTGCCATTCATCGAGAATGCACTGTATACAAAATTGACGATGCCATTTGTAAAATAACGTAGTATGGTTTTCTATTGGTTTTGCAGGAATTCAATCCAAAAATAATCGGTTTTGCTGATAGAGACTCGTGGAGCCATCAACCAGCATCCAGATTCAATGTTGCGGAAAGCATTTCGATGTCTAGAGACATGCCATATATGGCAAAAAATCTGATAAATCGAATGAAAAATGATCCCGAAGTTGACATAAAGAAGCATTGGAAAGTGAGTATGAAATTTGAGAGATCATTTCGAATAGAATCAACACAGTTGACTTACGTGGAATATTTCACTCCTAATATAGCTCATTACCATCTTCATTGGATCAAATGACTTATGTGCAGACATGTGTTGGAATCCCTCAGCTTGGGCGTCTTTGGATAATCATAAGAAAGATATGTTGAAAACTCTTCGTACTCTCAAACGTAATTTGCCCAGAACTTTTGTATCAATAGTACCACCTCCAAATTTGAGAGAACTCGTTGAATTGAAAGGTAGAACAGAACTCTGTGGAACAACCGTCAATTTTGAATGTTCCTGCTTATTTGGTCTAACTTGGAGAAACCGCAGGAAAGAGTTTTACGAAATAATTAAAAGGTTTTCATTTGTTCTGTTTATGTTACTGTATCATTGTAGCATAATAACTCTCTGATCCTTTTCTTCCACGGGCAGGTGGCAACAACTTGATGAAGAAATTGGAACTTACCCAGAGTTCCACACCGAAGATTTTACAGTAGTCGTTCAGCCTTTCCCTACTGAAGCAGTATTTCCACATCTACCAAATGGAAAAGGTGATTTTCGATATTTATCGAGTGATTGTTTCCACTTGAGCCAATTATCGAATGCACGAGGTAAGTCGCCTCAACAATACATTTTTTTTTCTTTATAACTAAAAATAAACTTCCCTCTTTCAAAATTTACTGTCATAAGGATATCACATACGAAAAAATTTAATATTCTATCTTCAGACGCATCTATAGTTGCTTCTGCAGGCAGAATATTAAACTCTACAGAGATCTGGAATATATCATACTCCTTCACATTCTCAAAAATAATAACTTTGCGAATTTTAATTGAATACATTTACCAAATATTTATCCATAATTTAATGTTTCCAGTCCCGGAATTATAGTCCTTTATTGACACTCTAATTGTCTTCGAATGAAAAAAGGGGACTTGCATTCTTTAATAGCAGCAGACCCACAATGCAAGAGAATAAAAAAATGTTTTTTTGCAATTACTCTTTCAATTATGGTGAATTCAAAATCGATTATTTCCAAACCAGTTTTGAGGGAATTTGGAATCTTCGATTTTCTGGTATTTATATATCGTTATCTTAGAAACCAAATGGCGCAAGTGCTACGCTTATACATAGTACATACGTCACTTTGTTTCTAAGGTGACGATATAGATTCATTCTTCATAATCTTAACTTATTTTCACTTTCATAGCTATACAATCCATATATTCACATGAAAAAATGCAAGTTTTCTCTTCACTTGACCCATTATTCAATTGATGGTAGGAAAAATGATTATCGCTATCGTAATAATATCAAAAGCCCTACGCACGGTCACAATCACGAGAATTATTAACTTTCTCCTCCACAAATTCTCAGGCCCAGTTACAACATTTTGATCTCCTTAACTTGACCTCGTTCGGAGTTGATTAATATTATTCAATTAATTTATTCATGATAATATTTTTCAAGTTGCTTTTTCCGGCTGGAGGAATCTACTGGAACCAATTAGCAAAAAAACACGCTGGTGGGATGAATTAAAAAGTGATGTCAGTAATTTTCCTTGTCCTACGGTAGAACGTCCGTATCTTGCCACTCCTGGTAACAGTTAAAGTTCGAGAAGAAATTTAACACTACATTTAAAGACTGGAAATGATTGGGAGGATTTGATGGGTTCTATTCAGCGTTACCTGAATTTCGGAAAATGAATTAACAATGTATATTGTGAGAGAAATAAATCCTTTTTTGACCGCGAAAAATCGGGAATCAAATTTGAATCAACCTGTTATGAACCTTATATCCATATACATGTAGAAATTCAGCATCTATGAAGAAGTTCAAGTACTGAAACTTGGGAAATTTTTCATGAAGAAATGACAAATATTTTCATTTCAGTTTCATGTTCATTACTAAATTTGCAAAGACGTAGAGATGATGCAAATCTCACTTGCTTTTGTATATTTATATATATCTACTTGAGGAGTGTTAATCCTTGAATTTACACAAGTCTGATATCCAAAGGTTATTATAAAAATAATGAAGACTTCCCCCTCCTCTCTTCTCTTGACAATCTATTTATGAGGAAAATACATTTATCATTGAACAATTTTCCGACAACGTTCAAGTTATCTAACTTTAAATTTGAGTTTCGAGAAAATTACTGAAAATTGTTCAAGGGGGAATTCCACGTCACCGAATAATCGCAAATGAAACAGAAGGAACAGAATGGCAAAAAGGCAATGAAATATGATTAGGCATATTATAAATAATCACAATAATGAGAATCAATTCTCAACTTTTGTCAAATAATGTATTTCGCGATTTCTGTCTCCTTTGCTTCCACATGACAGCTTTGCTTTAGTGATTTTTTCGGAAACCAGAATTTTTAGAGGATAAAAACAAAAGCAGAATGTTCGGGAATAGATGATTTTTCTTGGGATTTCCAGGATGATGTTCAGAATTTGGGCGGTTTGGGGGTGGAATTTATTTGGAGCTCCCTACGTGAAAAGTGAGTGATTTTAGAGCGGATTCGGTTAACAGTCGAAGCTTATCGACCGTTTATGTACAGTTGATGTGCAGTTCGTCATTGATACAAACTTTGAGAATTAATATTCGTTATATAATTAACCGGTTCATTATCGACAGCTTAATTTGTTGATTAATCGAGATATGTAAAAATTCCGTGAGTTACAATAACATGTAACAATAAATCAATGACAGCGTCGGCAGATCTGAAAAAAAAGTTAGGGTACCAGGGTCGTGAAATTATAGTACATTTCTGAAAAATATGGTAGATCAGATGAATAGATATATCTTGATAATCAATAGCGCCAATTTTAAATTCGATGGAAAATAAACGTGGAATTAGATGTAGGGACTAGGGCAAAATGTACCTGCGGGTCAAAATGATTTGAGATTTTTTTTGAGAGTGAAGAGCTTTTCGAAAAAAATTCCTTAACAATGGAGTATCTTCTCAAATTCTTTCAGATTTTTTCGCCAAGTCATTCCCTCCGAAAAAAAAGTCACGAAACAAACAGTTTCCCCTATTCTCTCTCACTTAAGTGAGATGATATTGCATGATTTATGGATTCGGGAAAATCCCACAATTGAAGAAAAAATAATTTTTTTCAAGAAAACATGCGGGCAAAAAAAGGTTGTGAGTGTTCAATTAAAAAATTTCGGAAAAAATTTAAAAAAAAATCGAAAATTCCCAAGAACTCTCGAGAATCCCAAAATTGAGGAAAATGGAGTAAAGAAAGAAAATTGAGAAAGTAAGAACCACCGATTCTTCAGAAATCATGTGGGCGGAAGAACTGCAGGAGTTCAATTCATGGAGATTCGAGAAGTCGATTTCCGAAAATTTTTGAGAAATTCTCATCTAATGGTTCAAATACTACACAATTGTTATTCGCAAGCTGTCGAGCTAGAAGAATTCTATTGACCGTAGGAATGAAGAAGAGAAATGATATTCAATACAAATCGAGTTAAATCTTTGTAAATATTATAATTATGTTTTTCTCGAAATTATGGTAAATTACGTCATTATTGTACAATAAGGATGGTAGATGGTACAATCGTTGAAATTATGGTACAGATGTCAACACTGTTCAATGATAAAATCGATGTGCACTCGAATGATAGCATTGAATTCTGGATTTCTTCAAATTTTCTATTAGTTAACATAAGATAAGAGATCCTATTATTAACACTATAAGGGATCTAATTATCGTTTCCATTTATTCACCATATTCAGTGTTAATATCATTTTTTCCCCGTCTGGGTCATCTTTATTGATATTTTCACTTATGTAATATACTTTTTTTATTCTTATCATTTTTAAAATTTGATAATAAATATGAAAAGATGAAGTCATTTATCCAGGTGCACCTATTGTCAAAATGTCAAATCTGTGACTTTTAAGATTATGATACTGAGAAGTAATATAGCAATACGTTTGAAAAAAGTATAAATTTAAATTTTGAGAATGTAGCCACTCTTAATAAAATCATTGAGCAATTTCCAACTTACGGGTTGTGTTCATGAAGTTCAATAATATTTTGATATTTCAAGTGATTGGTCTACTTTTTTACATTCTCCAAAGCGCAACTATTGTCAGAAATGATTGACATTACAGTTATTAGCCAAAAGATTTATGAAATGGAAAATAAAATGGAATTGTGTGTCAATAGTTGGTACCCTGTTAATAACGGGGGTTTTGGCATTATCGTATTCTACCATTTTATTACGACAGAGAGGTAATGTTAAGAATACAGTTTCAATGAAATCCTAATAAATGCTTGTTGACTACTCTTCCTTTTCATTCTTGTTCCCTCTATAACATTTTTTCTCATTTTAATCCCCTTCGTTTTAAATAATAATGATCACAGAGAATGCCCGTTGTAACTCACACTGAATTTAAAAATAATATATTTTTTTTCTCGGTCAAATGAATGTGTTCATTAAACAACGGAAAAGAACAATTTTCCAAAAAATCACACGTTCTGTTAAATCATATTAAATTAGTATATTTATTGAATAATGAACACCGACAAGAGGGGATTGAGAGAAAAAAAACACAAAAAATCAATTTACCAATCAGGAAATGAATATAAAACTCAGAATATATTAGTTCTCACGCTGGCAACACTTTTGTCCCGAAAATGAGCTCCCCAAGAAAACTTGATTGATTCTGACTAATTCAAGGGTGTAGAATCCGAATTTGTTGGTTATCTTGTCCTCCGATTTGCCTTTCTAATCGTTATTAACAATTTAATTGTTTAAACCGTCATAGCGTATAAGCTAGAGGGCTTACAAAGAAATACTTCAAACAAAAGTTGTTCGTCTTTTCAAAATAAAGAGATTGGTTTTTTTTCGTCACGATAACTTCATTTTTGACCGAGTTACGGCTGAATAACTGTTCCAACGGCGCGTTAAGACTCTCCTCGCTATCTCGCTCGCGCGCCAAATCTCATCAACGGTCTATTTGAACGGTTATTCAGCCGTAACTCGATCAAAAATGAAGTTATCGTGACGAAAAAAAAAACAATCTCTTTATTTTGAAAAGACGAACAACTTTTGTTTGAAGTATTTCTTTGTAAGCCCTCTAGCTTATACGCTATGACGGTTTAAACAATTAAATTGTTAATAACGATTAGAAAGGCAAATCGGAGGACAAGATAATCAACAAATTCGGATTCTACACCCTCGAATTAGTCAGAATCAATCAAGTTTTCCTGTGGAGCTCATTTTCGGGACAAAAGTGTTGCCAGCGTGAGAACTATATAGTTGATCGATATCATCATGAGGGATATATTTAGTATTTCCAAGAATTCAGGTAACAACGCTCATATCTAATTGGTTCGCCGGTTCTCGTCTGATCACCGAAGCTAAGCGATTACGAGCGCAGATAGTACTTGGATGGGTGACCGCTTGGGAACACTGCGTGGCGTTGTTTTTTTATCCGCCGATTTTTTTTTCTGTTTTTTTTTTATAATTCAAGAAATATTATCAAAAAATTTAATCATTTTCCGAATCGTTTAGAATTAAGAATTTAAAAAATCAAGTTCACTTGGAGGGAAAATAATATTTATGTAAACAGGAAGGGAGACACTGAATATCATTTTTATTGTTATCTCATTTATTCATTTCATATTAGTTCTTAATCCTGAACGATCCGACAAATGATTATCTTTTTTGATGATATTGCTTGAATTATAAAAAAAAGCAGAAAAAAAATTGTCGGATAAAAAAACAACGCCACGCAGTGTTCCCAAGCGGTCACCCATCCAAGTACTATCTGCGCTCGTAATTGCTTAGCTTCGGTGATCAGACGAGAACCGGCGAACCAATTAGATATGAGCGTTGTTGACAAGAATTCTTGCAAATACTAGATATACCCCTCATGATGATATAGATCAACTATAGTTGTATCCTTCACACATCTATATTATTCTGTATACATATATGTATTCTGAACTTTATATTTATTTCCTAAATGGTAAATTGATTTTTCGTGTTTTCTTCTCTCAATCCCCTCTTTTTCGTTCACTATTCAATAAATATACTAATTTAATATGATTTAATGGAACTTGTGATTTTTTGTAAAATTGTTCGTTTTCGTTGTTTAATAAACTATGTTTCAATATGCATACATTACGAGCTCATTTCACCCCAAGAAAAATTCTAATTCGTTCAATTTCGCTGATCCGTTTTGCCCCTTTCTTCCCTATTACTCAGCAAACATTTACATTAAGGTAGCACCACACATATAGCGATATGTCAAAAATAGTTCCTTTTACAAAAAAAAACTATGGAGACATTCTTCTTGCAAATTTAATTTCCTCACTTTTTTATTCGAAACTTTTCTTTTCTCACATCAATATTCTTCGAGTGATTGTGTTCGAACACAAAAAATTCCTTATTTTTATCATTCTTTTCTCGAACAGTTTGGAGATAACTTCCTTGAAGATAACATGCAAAAAAAAATGGAATTAAATGTGAACCCCAATTCCACTCTACTACCTTTTTCTTATTTGTGATATTGTACTCACAGACATTCTTTGTGAATTATCTCCATAAATTAATTTACATGAAAAAAAAACCTCCTCCGTTTCATTTCCCTAGTGCAAATGAAGTCTGAGATGTATATGTAGGTCGTAGATACCGGCAAGAGAGCCTTGGAGTGTTGTCGAGTGAAAGGCACAACATATTTATCGTTGTGTTCATTCCACCCATTCATTCAGTATATCATAAGCCATTGAAGTGTTCAGTTCTGTTCTCGTAATAACTTTCACAATGAAACTTTACTCGGTTTCGGATGGACCACCATCACTAGCTTGTCGCCAGGCCCTCAAGGCTCTCAATATTGATTACGAGCTCATTGATGTTGATTTCGGAAAAGGAGAGCATATGACCGAGGAGTATGCAAAAATTAATCCGCAAAAAGAAATTCCAGCACTTGTTGATGATGATTTAATGATCGGCGAAAGTAATGCTATTCTCCAGTATCTTGCGGATAAATATGACACCGATGGTAAATTATATCCGAAAGAGCCAAAGGCACGAGCTATTGTTAATCACAGATTATGTTTCAATTTGGCAATGTATTATCGCCACATTAGTGAGTACACTGTGAGTATCAATTTAAACGAATAATATAGAAAAAAAATTATGCATTTATTAATAAGGCTTTTATCTCAGCTGGCACCGATGTTTTTTGCTTATGAAAGAACTCCCTTGGGTCTGAAGAAAATGAAAATCGCCCTTGACGTCTTTGAAACTTACTTGAAACGCACAAATTCCAAATATGCTGCTGGTAGTGAGTATCAATAAACTATTGATGTCAATGAGTCTGGAATAAATGATAGAAACTTGAAAGAACCAAATGAATCATGTTTATATCATGGAAAAAATTCAATAAAACTTTGGGTTGACCTGGAAAGTTTTTAATGGAGAAAGTCAATAAATATAATCAAATGTAGTTTGATGGGAAATGGATGGAAATTTGTAATATCTCCATGAATGTAAGTGTAAATAATCCCAAGCACAATTACAACTCGGGATTTCATAATCATGAGGAGAATTTTTTTCATTTGAATGAATAAATCACTCTGCCATTCTTGAATGAATGGAGTTGCAAAAGAAAAATAAGATCTTCACATAATTTTTCATGGAGATATTACAAATTTTCATTCATCCCTTATTAATTCCCATCTACATTTGATTTAATTATTTACTTCGTTAAAAACTTCCCCAATTCTTTCACTGATATTATGGACATGATTCACTTGGTTTTATCAATTTTCCATATAATATCATGATGTATTTTCAAACTCACTCAACATCTTCACAAGGAAAAAAATATATATAATTATTCTTCATATAGATGGATTAACAATCGCTGATTTTCCTTTAATTACCGCAACAATGTGTCTGGAGGCAATTGGATTCTCTGTAGCTCCATGGCCACATATTGATAAGTGGTACAATGATTTCAAGGTGAATCATCCTGAACTCTGGCAAATCGCTGCCGGTGGAATGAAAGAGCTTAGTTTCTTTGAGAAGAATCCACCTGATTTATCCAACATGGTTCATCCGATTCATCCAATTCGTAAAGTGGCAAAATAAAGAATGAATGGATTTTTTTCAGCGGCAGAATCAAATGATGAATGTCATTTGTCCTTAATATTATATCCTTCACCTCATAGAGATGTTTCCGATAAAAGAAAAAAGTCTTGCATATTCATAAATCCTTGACTGGCAGTTTGGATCGTGGTAATAAATGCAGCATATTCGCATAAGTAATTAATTCGAAAGTAATCTACCGTCTACTGTATCCACTCTATTGTTAGAATGTATGAAATGTTCATGACACTCCAATACATACGATACTGAATTCAACGAGATACTTATCAACTTCAACTTGAATTGAAGAGATCATATCTTTACACAGAAAGAAGAAACAATATTCTTCATTTAAATGGCAATTTTTACCCGATAAGAGATTAAATAAGTTTGTATTTATCCATTTTCCTAGAAGCTTTTACAATTGACTTGTCAGAACCATTGGGACAGTTGCTTTTATATATTTTTCCAGTAGCCGAAAACTGGAATAAAACTTTCTTGAAGCATAAAACATTTCACTTATTTTTCAATGACCACTTATCCTTCACTTCCCATCTCAGTCGTAATATTCAAATGGAATAATTAAAGTTTCTTTGACAGTTTTGAAAAATAAAGATGTTTCTTGATGAATATGAGAAAATATGCATATAATTCTATGCATAGCATAATGTTTGAATGTTTCTTAAGAATCCAAAGAAAATTGAGATTAAATTGTCATTGTTCTTAAGAAGCTTAAATCATTTTTTTTAGAAAAGCTTAAAGGTTCTTCATTAAAAAACTGTTCATAAATACTTCATTAGAGAGGTATTTATTCCGATAAAATAGTCTTGCCATGACATACATCACAATGAGCTTACTTCAAGTATCTATAAATTTTATTCGCTTCAATTTATCTTGATTGAAATTGTGTTAATAATATTAACACTGCAAGTAAACGTCATATAATAGAAATTCTATTGGCACAGTTATACACAGTGGAACACATAAAATTCCAAGCGATTAACTGGACAATCAAAGCATATTTTCTTATCAGAAAAACCTATGCAAATAGCGAATACATAAAAATTAATCGAAAATTCATACCGTATTACTCGATTAAATTCTTTCTTGACATACATGAAACATTTCATTGAATAAATTTCCTATAAAAATCAATATAAGTATGAAAAGAAAATTGATTTGCGCCTCAAAAAGATTAATAAACCTCTAAAAATAAAGTTAACAATAAAATAGCGAAATTCTATGATAATAGAATTAATTAGCAGGAGATATAACAATGTGCAATTTGAGCATATCTTTATTCGGTCCAACCAGAAACGGTGATACTGGAATATCATTTTGCATTGCACCTTGCTGTGGATTAAGTTCCTCGAATGGCAGTAAATCATCCAAATTAAGAACACGATCTTTCTTATTGAATCTGTGTATAACTTCTGTTACTCTTGCAATATGTTCAACACCATCCTGTAGTCCATAAATTAGTACGCCAATTTTTACTCTCATATCAGCATTACGATCAACTGGTGGCTCTTTACAAGTTAATCCAAGTCTAACTGATCTAATCACATGTTCAGGCATTTCAACAGTTCCCTGCCAAACAATTAGGAAAAATTTCTTGAACCAAACGCCCTTTGGATAAAGATCAACAACCCATTCACATGTACGATCACCTGCATACTCAGCTAGAAACGAGTGACTTGAAAAAACAAGTGTTCTAATATGATATGAGGGTAGACTTTGAAAATTTTCGATTGTCAATAATGAACTACATGTATCCACTGTATAAAGTCTTGGCTCGAATAATAATGCACCATCATCCTCATTCCTTATAACTTCACGTACTCGTTCATGATGCCCCGAATGAAATGCCATACCAATTGCCATTCTTTCTACAAAAAATTCTTTGTACTTTTTTGTTAATGGTGATAAAAGTAGCTCTGCCAATTGCCTTGGTGACATCATAGGAAATCGTACTGGTGTCATCACAGCAACTACCAACTGTTTCAATGTCGATTCAAATTCAGTTGGTGTTAATTGTATTCTAAGACGATTTGCCTGATGATCTAGCCAGGATTCCAAACACCTGTACAATGTCATTTCATCTTTTATTACCAAACTACTTTGATGTAGTAATGTTATCAGTACATCCAATTCAAAATTCCCAAAATCAGCTGTTCTTGCTACAAGTTCAATGTTCCATTTAATGAAATTCTGGCAGGTTTTAGTTATTTCCTGATGGCCACAATTCGATGTGTACTCTAACCAGGATACTAAGGTACCATGTATAGCTGCAACTGCAATGTGATTCTGCATATACTCAAGGCACAGTGTTATTAAATCACGTACGTTATACTTGTCTGCCAATGATAAAATTGGTAAAACTACTTCGTAGCTGATTCTTATCTGGCCAGTATAAAAATAACGAAGAAATTCACTGAATATTGGAACGCATTGGGGAGTTTCTTGAAGGGTTACCCGAGACTCTTGCGATTCTGACCATTGTGGACTCATTAGCATTACCTGCGAAAATATTATCGGAATTTATTATTATAAATGCTTCAATAAATTCGAGTACAATAATGTATTCTTAATGTGTATAACGATTTTTTAAATCTTTTTTTCATAATTATTATTCATGAATAATTTTTTCTCATTACCTGAAATACATCACTAGAAGCACAAAGAATCAATCGATGAGCCGGATATTCAACTCCATCCACCACCAAACAAATATCATTCATAAGCCGTTCAGCATACAGTGTCGCTATTTTTAGCAGTATCGTTTGCGAATTATCGACCTGTCAGTATCATATATCACATGAAACAACTTATTTTTGGCAAATCGTTTAACTATTGAATATGAAGAGTTGAATTACCTCAATTGCATCTGGCGTCACTGGCTCTTCACTAGTACTTGCACCACTATCTGGTGTACTCGTTTCTTTATTCTGATCCATATTGCTCGATAAACCTTTCATCCATCTAATTGTACTACGTAACAACTGTACATGTTTCCTAGACGTTTTTCAGCTTTCCTAGTGCCCTTTTGTGCAAATTAATGCACAGGGCAGCTAATTGTACATTGAAATTATCGAAGAAGTCATGTTCTTTGTGAAGATAATGATGAGAAGACGTCAAAGACTTTCTGAAAAATAATTTTTTTTTCACTTATTTTCAATTGACGTTTAAAAAATCATCTTTATCAATCTAAATTATTTACTCACCTAGAGATAATTTTTTCTTGAATAATTAATGAACCAAAATTTCTCTTCCAATGTTTTTTTGCGGAAGGTTAGGTTTTCCATTCACCTTAACTCCGTTGCATTTTCTGGAAAAATCTCTTTATCAGTATTTATAGTTCTTATGAAGAGTTTTCCATTATCAGAACGTTGATTACGTTATTTTTTATAATTTTCTTACCCTTTTTTTTTTGTTTTTTCAATGGAGAATGGAGAGAGCAAAAAGTTTGACAGGTCGATGTCACCCAAGTCTTATGTTGTAGATGGCGTTCAGCTGTTGTAAGCGCAACCTCGTAGTTTGGGTTGGACCCACGCGGGCTCGTTCACTGAGATCAATCATACCAATCTCACGAATTCAGGACTCCCTAGCACTCATTCGGTCACTGAAAAATCTGTGAAACAGTTAGGTTACCGATTTAAAAAGTACTGGATGATAGATGGATCAAAATTTAGTTTATCGTAGAAAAAAAAAATGAAAATTCGTTTAATTAGTCTCGAATAGTTGAACAACTAATGTGAATGAAATATGTTCCACATTAATTCTCTAATTGCAAAAAACTTATCGACCATTCTGCCAATCCCAAGTGGCTAAAAAAACCCGAATTCTCAAACTGCTAAGCTATATAACATGCAAAATAATACAGCATTCTTATGGTTTCAATGACTTCAAAAACTTTATTTCATGATAAATGGCAAACTTTTTTATCACCAAACACAATTCAATATTATTCAAAGGCTTCCCATGAATTATTTCACGAAATTGATCTCTTGATACTTATGATTTTCACAATATTTATGATTGTTAGAACCAATTATATTAAACTTTGAAAGAAGAGCTGCATCATTTATCAATGTGCGTTATCGATGAGATTGCAAAGAAAATTCTGACGGGAAGCTTAATGTCCATATTGTGGGCAATATTTTTTCGTCAATTAATTTGGTATTTTGAATTACCATATACCTAACTGATAGAATTATATACCTAGGATTAATATGAGTGCCGAGTATATCAATAAATAATCCTGAGTCCATTATATTGTAGTTAAAAATCGATTTTTGATACGAAATGAGAACAAAATAAAATCTGAATTGGATGCAATAGCTGCATATGATTGTTCGGGGAATTTTTCGTTAAAGATTTCGAACAAGATGCATGTAGTGAATTCTACAATGTTAGAATGCGATAAATTCTGAATTTGTGCGAAAAAAGCAGCCCTACCAGTTCACCATCGCGTGGTAAAACAGTTAGGCGCTAGAATTTTTTTCACAGTCGATATAGTAGATTGTTACATATGGAGATCGAGTTTAAGTATAAATTCAATTAATTTTCAACTTTTTTCTGAGTCAATATTGGGTTATTGATTTAATTTTGACATTTCAACTAGGATTACGAGCAATTTTTTAAAATTTGAGTATTTAACAAGCAATACACTAATGAGGGAAAAATCGTAGACAACAGCAATAATTCTTCTATTTTTTTTGGCTCTTTTCTGTAGATGTACTGGCCTCTGTCGATACAAAATGACGGTCCCCGGGAGATATCTGAATCAGTTTAATTGATAAGATAAATTGCATGAAATTTTTTTTATTCTTTTAATAAGGCCATGAGATAATTCGAATATACCTACGGGAAGAAGATGTCTAAAATGGGTAAACGGTAGCTATTTTCTGATAATTGCATTGGAAAGCTCCAAAAAATTTTAGAAGAAAATATGGCTAGAAATTAAGGATGTATGATCGAGAGAGTGGGGGAATCATGAATTTTTATGGGTGCCCTGGTGGAAATTTTTCTCTTCAAGAAGTCGGCATAATTCTTTGAGAAGACAGAATAAGGGTTCTGAAAGTCTTATTTTCTCTAAAAATCTCTGAAAAAGTCTGAAACAGTCTTAAAAAAGCTGAAAAATACTTGATAAGTCTTTTAAAGAGTAATAAAGACCGCGAATTGGGACTCTTCCAGAAGAGCTTTTAAGAATTAAAATTTTTTTTTGTCAGTCAGTTGGAAGAATGCGAAATAAGATTTTTTCAGAGTTTTTCCGAGTTTTTTAGAGTTATTTTTTCTATTTCCAGAGATGATTTCATTCTCTAAAAAATGATTATTGAAAGTTATTCTGACTCTTAGAATTGAATAATGAGAGCGCTATAACAAAAAACAATGTTAATGGATCAAAAGATTTATAGAGCGGCTATACTAATTTTCATTTTTTTTTTGAAAACAAATTTTTTTCTCTATAGTACGATATTTTTTAATTCGGATGGTAACAAGGATAGATGGATACAGTTTATTCATGTGGCCAGCTCTTCCGGTGTCCATTTCGTATAAGACATAATAGTGATGAAATTCGCCGAAGTCCAGGCATAAAACACCTCTAGCTCACCATCTCGCTTTCTAATTCCACGTTATAGTTCTTGATTCTTTTTTTGAACAATTACAGATCCCCGAATTTTCTCTTGTTTTATCCAGTACCTAGAAAAAAAAATTATTACATAGTATAACAATGCTTTTAGAGGAATACAAATATTTAATTAATAGTTCTTCGGAAGCCGAGCGATAGAAGAAGTCAACTAGATATATCGATGAGAAAGATCATGCGAATTTTTGAATAATGTTAATAAGAGAAGATATTTTTAAAAGCTCACATCAGTCCTTTGAATTGTCGCAGTAATAACTGTGGAATAGCATTTGTTTTGTTTTGTTTTTTTTTTTTTTTGAATACCATTTGGTTGGGTAAATTCCGGAAGCTGCAAATAAATAATAAAATGTTAAAAATACAGGTGAATGATGATTTTTTTTGCACCGAATTTTCGTTGTCTATCTATCCCTAGAATTGGAGTATTGAAATATTAGAAGGAATTTTCGGAAGAATAAGTTGAATAGCAAGGCTTGGAGTCAAACGATTTGTAACCTATTCCCTAGTATTTGATATTATGTGTCTGTGAATGTCAGGTTTTCGGGGAAATTAGATTTTTTAATAATGGACAGAGCCCCAAGTGTCAGCTGAAAAAGTCAAATTTTCCAAAACTGAAGGTTACCAGAATTTCCATGTTTGTTGGAATACTGTGCAAGTAATTCGGGTTTTCATTTGACAGAGTTTTTTTGAAAGGAAGATGTCTCGAAATTCCTCTTGACATTCTTCCATTAATTATTGGAGGAGGTGGGGTAAAATGGAGAATGATTCTATTGGAAAACTGGCGAATTTTTAGGTAAAAAATATGCGTCAAAATAGTTGTTTTTCAATTTTTTGAAAATTCTATTTTTTTGGCCAACATTTGAAAGGGTACCCCTTCCGAAAATCTAACAATTCTCTCCATCGGTGATATCTCTAGTTCGTTTAATCGTAGCGACCTGGAGTTGATCTCAAATAGAGGGCTGGCTCGTTTCTCATTGATTCATATGATTGAATTTTTTCCGTTATCAATTTTTTTAAATACTGATAGATCATGTTCTGAAAATCAGTTGTTGCCCGATAAGTCCTTAAAAAATTTATAATTTTTTTTTAAACTGCATGAATCGATGGGAAATGAGCTCATCTTTCGTTCAAGATCAACCTCGATTTGCTACGAACAACAGAACTGGAAATATTACCGAAAAACTGACATTTTCCAAGAACGGAAGGGTTTGGGTCTCCAATCTTGAGCAAAAGAGCAATTTTTGAGAAATTTGAAAAAATAACTTTTGACATATGGGTTCCATGGAAAATGTCCTCAGGATTCCAATGAAATTATCAGAAAAGACCTATCTCCAGTGTTTCCATAGATTTAGAGTAATTTTAATAGTATGAAATACCAAATTCCATTTCACCCCACGTTCCCTTAATATCTCAAAGAGGAATGGATTCTCAAGAATTTGCCAAGTTTTTTTCGTCTCACAATATTTCAAGAGATATGATGATTTTGCTATAATTTTTTTTTTTACCTTTTCAAATTTTTCCGGTTTCCTATGCGGCGTCAATTGCGTCTCTAACTATCCCTTCCTTCACGAGCCTCTTTGCCTCCCACTTACCACCCAACCGACTATCACCTAGAGAACCACCTAATTTCAATCATGGATTAGGCAAAAAAGCCGTATCTCATTCAATTTCCGTGACCTTCTGAAAAAATAAAAACTGTAGTATCGAAATTTATTAAAATTGAACGAGAAATAAAGATCAGTGAAATATAATGGAGTAATCAAATCATTATGTGTGCTAATAAAATCATTGCTTCAATAGCACACATAGATGGATAATATCACTTGGTTGATTAATAACCCGAAATATAGCATCTCAACAACAATCGAATAACATCTCAACTTATCAATAAATCAAATAATTGAACCTTTGAATTTGAATCAAGTTCATAAAGTGGCTAGACAATAAAATGACTTTTTTTCAAAATGTCTTTGATAATGATTGCACGCGAGGTGACCCGTTAACTTTGGCAGTTGAACGCCAAGTGAAGTCCCCTGGGCCTGCAGGGACTTGTCTCCCGTCTATTGCGTCATAGGAGGGAGAACAGTGTTGCCAGAGCTGGCGCCACTCGTTCGCTTTCCTCGCTCAATGCACCCCTTTGTTCCGATTAGCTACGCCTGGCCGAAATTTCTCGAAAATTCCCCCACATTTCTTTCTGTTCTTTTCTCACTACAAAAATCTTTCAATAACACCAAATCACGTATTGAAAAAACATATAGAATGTTCCTATAGAATATTTCTATAGAAAATCTCATAGCTTTGCGTATATGATATTGGGATATTCTCTTATACATATTGAATTTTGTGTTTTCCTATACGCAACTTGAGTGTGTATAACAATAAATTTTATACGAAAGATATTTTATAAGTTTCTATACGCAAATTGAGGATCTATAAGAATAATTCCTATGCGACGGAAATCCCGTAAAAGACAATTTGGAAAGAAATCGATTCATCCAATTTTACTCTTTCATTGGATTCATTTTTTGTATAAATATTTCGGGAGCTAAGCGAGATAGAACGATTTTACCTCAATCCTTCTTTGCAGAGAATCCCAAGAGCAACAAGACAAGCTGAGGGTAAAATCGCTCTATCTCACTGAGTTTTCGAGATATTCTCAAACAATTGAAAAAAAGTTGATTTATCCAATTTTGCCTTTTCATTTTATTTATTTTTTTATAAATCTCTCGGAAACTAAGCGAGATAGAATAGTTCTGTTTCAATCCTTTTTACAGAGAATTCCGAGAGCTACAATACTAGATAAGAATAAAAATGGTTCTATCTCGCTTAATTTTCGAAAATCATTTCCAAAAAAATCCATTTATCCAATTTTATTTCATAACTTCATTCGTTGTTTTTATCAATATCTCAGAAACTAAGCGAGATAAAGCAATTTTGGCTGAATCATTTTTTATAGAAAATGTCAAGAGCTATAAAACAAGATGGGCATAGCATCACTCCATTTCGCTTTATTTTCAAGATATTCTCAAAATTAACTGAGAAAAAATCAATTTATTCAATTTTACCTTTACGCATCATTCATTTTTTCATGAATATCTTGGAAATTAAGCGAGATAGAGCAATTTTGCTTGGATCCTTTTTTGTTTATAGAGAATATCAAGAGCTACAAAACGAGTTGTAAGTAAAATTGCTCAATCTTCCTTAGTTTTCGAAATATTCTCAAAAACAATTGAAAGAAAAAGTAGAATCATGCAATTTCACTCCATCACTGGATTTATTTTTCTTTGAATATCTTGAAAACTAAGCAACATAGAGCGATTTTTCCTGAAACCACTTTTATGGAGAATTTTAAGAGCCACAAAACAAGGAAAAAGTAGAATCGTCTTATCTTGCTTAATTTTCGAGATATTTTCGAAGAAATATTGAAATAAAAAATTGATTCATCCAATTTTACTTTTTCATGGCATTCATTTTTTCATGAATTTCTCGAAAAATGAACGAGATAGAGCAATTTTGCCCTTATGCTGTTTTGTAGAGAATTTTGAAGGTTACAAAAGAGTATAGGAGTGAAATCACTCTATCTCAGTTCATTTCCAAGATATTCTCAAAAATAATCGTTTGGAAAAATCGATTTGTTCAGTTTAACTTTTTCACTGGATTTTTCTTTCAATATCTCGAAAACTAAGTGAGATAGAGTGATTTTTGCCATGATACTTCTTTATAGAGAATTCCAAGATTTACAAAAAAATATACTATCTCGCTTTGTTCCCGGAATATTCTCGAAAAATTATTGATAAATATTAAAACAAACCTGACACGATTTTTCTCCGGCCGTACACACGAGAACAAAACAATTGGCAAGGCTAGTCGGTTGACGCATGCGTACTGTGCTCCAGTACGTAGTATTGTCGAACTAGCCAAAGAGGTAACCTCCGACGTCCATCCGAAGCTGAAATTTACATGTTGTAGCATAGGAGCCGAATATTTCCGAGGTTACTCCATTGGCCAGTACGACTTTACGTATGCGTCAACTGACTAGCCTTGCCAACTGTTTTGTTCTCGTGTGTACGGCCGGAGAAAAGTCGTATCAAGTTTGTTTTAATATTTATCAATAATTTTTCGAGAATATTCCGGCAACAAAGCGAGATAGTGTATTTTTTTGTAAATCTTGGAATTCTCTACGGAGAAGTATCATGGCAAAATCACTCGATCTCACTTAGTTTTCGAGATATTGAAAAAAAAATCCAGTGAAAAAATCAAACTGAACAAATCGATTTTTTCAATCAATTATTTTTAAGAATATCTCGGAAATTAAGCGTGATAGCGTGATTTTACTTCTGTTCTCTTATGTAGCCCACAAAATTCTCTACAAAACAGCATCAGGGCGAAATTGCTCTATTTCGTTTATTTTCTGAGATATTCATGAAAGAATAAATTCCACGGAAAAATAAAATTGGATGAAGCAATTTTTTCTTTCAATAGTTTCCAAAAATATCTCGAGAATTAAGCGAGATAAAGCGATTTTACCTTCTCCTTGTTCTGTGGCTCTTGAAATTCTCCATAAGAGCAGCTTCAGGCGAAATCGCTCTATCTCGCTTAATTTCCAAAATATTCAAAGAAAAAAAAATCCAGTGATGGAGGGAAATTTCATGAATCTACTTTTTCTTTCAATTGTTTTTCGGAATATTTCGAAAACTAAGGAAGATTGAGCAATTTTACTTACAACTCGTTTTGTAGCTCTTGATATTCTCTATAAACAAAAAAGGATCCAAGCAAAATTGCTCTATCTCACTTAGTTTCCAAGATATCCATGAATAAATGAATTCGGTGAAAAAGTAAAATTGGATGAATCGATTCTTCCTTTTAATTGTTTTTGAGAATATCTCGGAAATTAAGCGAGATGGAGCGATTTTACCTCCATCTTGGGGTGAAATCGCTCTATCAATAGCTTGATCCCGCTTAATTTCCAAGATATTCATAAAAAATGAATGAAGTGAAAACGTAAAATTGAAAAATTGTTTTTTTTTCTCAATTGTTTCTACGAATATCTTGAAAACGAAGCGAGATAGTGATGTGATTCCCACCTGTTTCTACAGCTCTTGAAATTTTCTATAAAAAAAGACTCAACCAAAATTGCTCTATCTCGCTCAGTTTTTATGATATGCATGAAAGAATAGATCTAGTAAAGTCAAATTGGATAAATCGATTAAAAAAAAAATTTCATCTGAAAATATCTCGAAAACTAAGCGAGATAGAGTGATTTTACTTGGATACTTTTTTGTAGCCTCTGAAATTTTTTACATAACAGCATGAGGGCGAATGATTACTCTATCTCGTTTAGTTTCCGAGACATTAATGAACAAAATCGAACCAGTGAAAAAGTCGAATCAAGTGTTACTCTCCTCTTGTTCTGTAGCTCTTGAAATTTTCCATTAAGAAGGCTTCAGGCAAAATTGCTCTATCTCGCTTGGTTTTCAAGATATTCAAAGAGAAATAAATCCAGTGATAAAGTGAAATTGGAAAAATCGATTTTTTCTTTTAATTATTTTTGAAATATTTGGAAAACTCAGCAAAATAGAGCGTTTTCACTCACAACCCATTTTGTAGCTCTTGAAAATCTCTATAAATGAAAAAGGATTCAAGCAAAATTACTTTATCTCAATTAATTTCCAAGATGTTTATAAATAAATGAATTCAGTGAAAAAGTAAAATTGGATGAATCAATTTTTCCTTTTAATTGGTTTTGAGAATATCTCGGAAACTAAGTGAGATAGAGCGATTCAACTCTCATCTTGTTTCATAGCTCTTGAAATTCTCTACAAAACAGGATAGGGGCAAAATTGCTCTATCTCGCTTAATTTCCAAGATATTCATGAAAAAATGAATGATGCGTAAAGGTAAAATTGAATAAATTGATTTTTTCTCAGTTAATTTTGAGAATATCTTGAAAATAAAGCGAAATGGAGTGATGCTATGCCCATCTTGTTTTATAGCTCTTGACATTTTCTATAAAAAATGATTCAGCCAAAATTGCTTTATCTCGCTTAGTTTCTGAGATATTGATAAAAACAACGAATGAAGTTATGAAATAAAATTGGATAAATGGATTTTTTTGGAAATGATTTTCGAAAATTAAGCGAGATAGAACCATTTTTATTCTTATCTAGTATTGTAGCTCTCGGAATTCTCTGTAAAAAGGATTGAAACAGAACTATTCTATCTCGCTTAGTTTCCGAGAGATTTATAAAAAAATAAATAAAATGAAAAGGCAAAATTGGATAAATCAACTTTTTTTCAATTGTTTGAGAATATCTCGAAAACTCAGTGAGATAGAGCGATTTTACCCTCAGCTTGTCTTGTTGCTCTTGGGATTCTCTGCAAAGAAGGATTGAGGTAAAATCGTTCTATCTCGCTTAGCTCCCGAAATATTTATACAAAAAATGAATCCAATGAAAGAGTAAAATTGGATGAATCGATTTCTTTCCAAATTGTCTTTTACGGGATTTCCGTCGCATAGGAATTATTCTTATAGATCCTCAATTTGCGTATAGAAACTTATAAAATATCTTTCGTATAAAATTTATTGTTATACACACTCAAGTTGCGTATAGGAAAACACAAAATTCAATATGTATAAGAGAATATCCCAATATCATATACGCAAAGCTATGAGATTTTCTATAGAAATATTCTATAGGAACATTCTATATGTTTTTTCAATACGTGATTTGGTGTTATTGAAAGATTTTTGTAGTGAGAAAAGAACAGAAAGAAATGTGGGGGAATTTTCGAGAAATTTCGGCCAGGCGTAGCTAATCGGAACAAAGGGGTGCATTGAGCGAGGAAAGCGAACGAGTGGCGCCAGCTCTGGCAACACTGTTCTCCCTCCTATGACGCAATAGACGGGAGACAAGTCCCTGCAGGCCCAGGGGACTTCACTTGGCGTTCAACTGCCAAAGTTAACGGGTCACCTCGCGTGCAATCATTATCAAAGACATTTTGAAAAAAAGTCATTTTATTGTCTAGCCACTTTATGAACTTGATTCAAATTCAAAGGTTCAATTATTTGATTTATTGATAAGTTGAGATGTTATTCGATTGTTGTTGAGATGCTATATTTCGGGTTATTAATCAACCAAGTGATATTATCCATCTATGTGTGCTATTGAAGCAATGATTTTATTAGCACACATAATGATTTGATTACTCCATTATATTTCACTGATCTTTATTTCTCGTTCAATTTTAATAAATTTCGATACTACAGTTTTTATTTTTTCAGAAGGTCACGGAAATTGAATGAGATACGGCTTTTTTGCCTAATCCATGATTGAAATTAGGTGGTTCTCTAGGTGATAGTCGGTTGGGTGGTAAGTGGGAGGCAAAGAGGCTCGTGAAGGAAGGGATAGTTAGAGACGCAATTGACGCCGCATAGGAAACCGGAAAAATTTGAAAAGGTAAAAAAAAAAATTATAGCAAAATCATCATATCTCTTGAAATATTGTGAGACGAAAAAAACTTGGCAAATTCTTGAGAATCCATTCCTCTTTGAGATATTAAGGGAACGTGGGGTGAAATGGAATTTGGTATTTCATACTATTAAAATTACTCTAAATCTATGGAAACACTGGAGATAGGTCTTTTCTGATAATTTCATTGGAATCCTGAGGACATTTTCCATGGAACCCATATGTCAAAAGTTATTTTTTCAAATTTCTCAAAAATTGCTCTTTTGCTCAAGATTGGAGACCCAAACCCTTCCGTTCTTGGAAAATGTCAGTTTTTCGGTAATATTTCCAGTTCTGTTGTTCGTAGCAAATCGAGGTTGATCTTGAACGAAAGATGAGCTCATTTCCCATCGATTCATGCAGTTTAAAAAAAAATTATAAATTTTTTAAGGACTTATCGGGCAACAACTGATTTTCAGAACATGATCTATCAGTATTTAAAAAAATTGATAACGGAAAAAATTCAATCATATGAATCAATGAGAAACGAGCCAGCCCTCTATTTGAGATCAACTCCAGGTCGCTACGATTAAACGAACTAGAGATATCACCGATGGAGAGAATTGTTAGATTTTCGGAAGGGGTACCCTTTCAAATGTTGGCCAAAAAAATAGAATTTTCAAAAAATTGAAAAACAACTATTTTGACGCATATTTTTTACCTAAAAATTCGCCAGTTTTCCAATAGAATCATTCTCCATTTTACCCCACCTCCTCCAATAATTAATGGAAGAATGTCGAGAGGAATTTCGAGACATCTTCCTTTCAAAAAAACTCTGTCAAATGAAAACCCGAATTACTTGCACAGTATTCCAACAAACATGGAAATTCTGGTAACCTTCAGTTTTGGAAAATTTGACTTTTTCAGCTGACACTTGGGGCTCTGTCCATTATTAAAAAATCTAATTTCCCCGAAAACCTGACATTCACAGACACATAATATCAAATACTAGGGAATAGGTTACAAATCGTTTGACTCCAAGCCTTGCTATTCAACTTATTCTTCCGAAAATTCCTTCTAATATTTCAATACTCCAATTCTAGGGATAGATAGACAACGAAAATTCGGTGCAAAAAAAATCATCATTCACCTGTATTTTTAACATTTTATTATTTATTTGCAGCTTCCGGAATTTACCCAACCAAATGGTATTCCAAAAAAAAAAAAACAAAACAAAACAAATGCTATTCCACAGTTATTACTGCGACAATTCAAAGGACTGATGTGAGCTTTTAAAAATATCTTCTCTTATTAACATTATTCAAAAATTCGCATGATCTTTCTCATCGATATATCTAGTTGACTTCTTCTATCGCTCGGCTTCCGAAGAACTATTAATTAAATATTTGTATTCCTCTAAAAGCATTGTTATACTATGTAATAATTTTTTTTTCTAGGTACTGGATAAAACAAGAGAAAATTCGGGGATCTGTAATTGTTCAAAAAAAGAATCAAGAACTATAACGTGGAATTAGAAAGCGAGATGGTGAGCTAGAGGTGTTTTATGCCTGGACTTCGGCGAATTTCATCACTATTATGTCTTATACGAAATGGACACCGGAAGAGCTGGCCACATGAATAAACTGTATCCATCTATCCTTGTTACCATCCGAATTAAAAAATATCGTACTATAGAGAAAAAAATTTGTTTTCAAAAAAAAAATGAAAATTAGTATAGCCGCTCTATAAATCTTTTGATCCATTAACATTGTTTTTTGTTATAGCGCTCTCATTATTCAATTCTAAGAGTCAGAATAACTTTCAATAATCATTTTTTAGAGAATGAAATCATCTCTGGAAATAGAAAAAATAACTCTAAAAAACTCGGAAAAACTCTGAAAAAATCTTATTTCGCATTCTTCCAACTGACTGACAAAAAAAAATTTTAATTCTTAAAAGCTCTTCTGGAAGAGTCCCAATTCGCGGTCTTTATTACTCTTTAAAAGACTTATCAAGTATTTTTCAGCTTTTTTAAGACTGTTTCAGACTTTTTCAGAGATTTTTAGAGAAAATAAGACTTTCAGAACCCTTATTCTGTCTTCTCAAAGAATTATGCCGACTTCTTGGAGAGAAAAATTTCCACCAGGGTGGGGATAGGCTCGAAGGGCTGGGGGGTGAGCTGAAGGGAATGACCACGTGACGTGTACTGTGAATCTGGCCAATCACGGCGAGAAATGAATGATGAAGTAAAGTAATTCGAATTTCATTTTCATTTTTCTCTTCCGGATAAATGGAAACATAATATTTTAAAAATATTCCCGAATTCCTACAATATCTATTTTTTTATGAACATTTGTTCTCTTTACTACGGGAGACTGAAAATTGGATTTTTATTAATTTACGATCATAACATCCATTTCTCCAGAAGAGCCCATGTATTTTCTGTCAATTTTCAATAATTTCTTTCTTTCATATATGAATGGTTACCCCGGACTTTCCATAGTAAAATTCTTTGAGGAATAATCTAACTCTAAAAAAATTTTGGAGCCCCAAATTGACAATTTTTGTTATGATCATACATCCTTAAAAAATCGTAAAAATGAGGTTGTTCTGCGATCATTCCAGTTCAAAAAAAGTTGAAAAATCACGGATTTCTCATTTGAAAAAATCCGGGTTTTTTTCTTTTTTGTTTTCTCTCTCTTCCCTGCTCTTTTCTTTTTCCCCCTCCCGAAGCGCAATTCTTTCGTATAACGGAGGTCTGAACGGAAGCTTCGCTATTTCCTCTAAATTCAAATATCGAGGATCTAAAAGCAGAAGGTCGTACGGGCCAAAATAGCCCTTTCTCTGGCAGAAGGTCGTATGTCCTACACATACGACCTTCTGCCTTTAGAGGAGTATCGAATAACTCGAATATATCCGCAGTTGTGCGATAGATATTTTTGGACACAATTGTAGATACGACCTTCTGCTTTTAGTGCAGTTTCGAATCATTCAAAATTCCCGTATCATCTGCATTATACTGAAAATTATTATCTACTTCCAAGAAAAAATTTTCTAATAATTGCATTTAAAAGCTGAGAATATTTGAGGCAGAACGCACGTGTCAAAGTTTTTTTTAAATCAATATTCGGAAAAATTTACTTTTTTGGCCAAGTTTTGAAGGGGTTTCTCTTCTGAAAATCGAAAAAATTCACTTTTTCGGCGATATCTCCGGTTTGGTTGGTCGCACCAATTTGGGGTTGGTCTCGAATGAGAAGTGAGCTCATCTCCCCTCGATTCATGTGGTTAAAAAATTTTTCCAATCAATTTTTTAAATACTTATTGGTCATTTTCTGAAAATCAGTTTTTGCCCTATAAGTATTTGAAAAATTCATAATTTTTTGGTTTGAACCACATGAATTCGTGGGAAACGAGCTCATCTGTCATTTAAGAACAGCCCCAGGTCGCCACATTCTGTAAAACCAGAGATATTCCCGAAAAACCGGAAGTTTTTCAAAAACAGAAGGCTTTTACCTTCAAATTTTGATCAAAAAAATTGGCATTTTTGAAAAATTCCAAAAAATAATTTCTGACATATGATTTCCATGTGAAATTCCCTCAGCTTTCCAATGCAATCATCAGAAAAAATCTAGCTTCAATATTTCCATCTGTTTCGAGTAAATTTCAGGGTATAAAATACCAAAACCAGCCCGTGTCCGTTTTACCCCTTGTTTCCATTCTACCCCACCCTCTCCCGAAGACTTTTTTTCTTCCAAATTAAATTTCCCATTTCCTTGAATTTTCCGAATTTTTTAAAAATTTTCACTCGATTTTTTTTCTCCTAAAAGCAAAAGGTCGTATGTCCACACAATTCTGAGGGAAAAAGTATTCCTATGGAAAAAATTCTTGTAGGCACGGTTTTCTCTCTGGATTCCCTACATTTTACCATTTTCTTGTTTTTTTCATAATTTTGTTTCTTTTATTTCCCAGGCAGAAGGTCGTATCCGCCAACTCACGATAAGAGTGGTTGTCCACGACTATAAAACACTCGAATCGTCGAGAAATCGAAAAAAAAAAATTCAAAAACAGGTGGACATACGACCTTATGCCCCTTTTTAGGACGCGGACCGATTTTTGTCCAATACGACCTTCTGCTTCTAGACCCTCGATATATCCGCTAAATAAGTTTCGAATTATAACCAGCTGATCCTGAACTAGAATAAATTAACTATCCCTCAATCCCCCGTTATCTTACCCCGCCCAGCAAATAGAAATTTTGTTTAACTCATGTAGTATACGTATACACTGCCGCCCTCTAGCAGACGAAAGGAGAGGGGAAATATGAAGAAATTCTACATTATCGCCCAACTTCTCAATGGAAGAGAATACCACCACTACCGACACTTTTTCGAACAAATTCGGAATATGTCGCAATCGGATAGGGCTGAAAAAAAATTCGCCGTCTTCATTATGATATTTTTCAATGATTCGATTGTTCGTTGTATACCCATAAACACCAAGCTTTATGAAAAGCTTCATTGACAGGATATGTGATTTTTCTTTTAAAAGCCATTTGAATTTTTTCTTGAAATTTTTAATATAGGATTATCGAAAATTCTCTAATCATTCTGATTGTACTGCAGTGGAAAAATTCTATTAGTTAATCTCATAAGAATCTCAATTCCAAAAACAATTTTTCGAACATTTTAGAACATATTGATTTCGCAGTAAGAAAATTAAAAATAGTGGAATGATGGAATTCACCATGCAAAAAATGAGCATTTGTCACAAGAGCTTGTTGTCAAATGTTGAAGAACAATGTATTTCGACTATTAAATAATCCGGATGTCAGCACATATTTTTTTCAATTTTGAGGTGACACTTCATCTATTATTTTTCAATTTTCAAGACAAAAAATCTGTAGGAATTCATTTTCACGCAATTCTTGATAATTTAATTCTTTTTTTTGTAAAATTTCAGGTAAAATCATATAATATTTGATCGAGCAACATTTCATCATAAATGAATGAGTCTTTAGAGAAAATAAGTCGTTTAGTTTCCGACATAAATGACTCTTAACAGGATTTAAATAGATTTCATCAACGATCTCATCATTTTTCTCCCCATCGAAATTATTTTTTTAATATTCCGATTCGGTCATACATGGCTTTGACATAACTGCGAAGCCATTTGATTTTCCATTCAGGGACATTCAAATGTATTATGTTGGATGCATCGCTCGTTGTGAGCGAGCCCGCGTGGGACCAACCCCGTAGTTTATTCAAAATAATAGAATGGATTTTTGGAGCAACAGCTGACCAGTACCGTCCGAAAGTGATAATAAATTTCATTGTTTCTAATAGATTGTGATGGAATTGAGTTGCCAAAAAATCAAGACTTGTTTTGCATTTCAGCATCGATAAAAGTTGTTAGCAGTAGGAAGTAATCATTCTATTTTGTATGATAAGGTTAGAATCACAATAACAAACTACACGACTGTAAAGTTTTCAGAAAAATTGAGTTTGTTAAATCATCAGTGTTTTTAGAATATCTCGAAAACTAAGGGAAATAGAGCAATTTTGCCCTTATCCTTCTTTTAGCTGTTGAAATTCTTTACAGAACCTTCTTGAGTTAAGGATGCCCTATGTCCACTGCTTACCGAGATATTTCAAAAAAACTGGTGACAAAATATAATTAATTCCTATAATAATGAAATTAGCACACACTGATAATTTTTAAAAAATTTTGAAATAATTTATTTGCTAGAAGACACAAAAATCTCAAAATTGTCAGATGTCTGCTATTTCCAGTTTCGTCAATTCTTCTGCAATTTTTTTTTTCATAAATTTTAAAACAACAATTAATAATTATTATTTCTCTCTTGTTCACAGGTAAATACACATTCCAAAAATGATGATCCTTACATTATACTTTGTTGTATCTCTGATACTTGGAATTTTAGCCAGAATATTCTATCTAGTTTTCATTGATCGAGGAATAATGCATAGCCATAAATTAAAAAAATTGAAAACACTAATAATACTCGGATCCGGGGGTCATACAACTGAAATTTTACGTATATTGAAGCATTTGGATTTCGAAAAATACACTCCACGCGTTTATATTTACGCACAAACTGATAAAATGTCATTAATAAAACTCAGAGAGATTGAGAATAATGAAAAAGATTTTAAAACTTTTTCAATATTCAGAAGCAGAGAAGTTGGACAATCCTACTTGACTAGTGTTGGAACAACTCTTCTTGCAATTTATCATGCTATTATTTTACTGTGGTCTGAAAATCCTGATTTAATTCTTTGCAATGGTCCTGGTACTGGAGTGCCACTCTGCATTGGATCATTTTTCTTTAAAATATTTTTTATCAGCAATACAAAAATTATTTTCATTGAAAGTTTTTGCAGGGTAAAAACATTTTCTCTTACTGGTAAACTTTTATATTTCATAGCTGATCATATTATTGTTCAGTGGCCACAACTTTGTAATAATAACTCAAAAAATGTACACTTGATTAAATGATTATTATCATTGATAATTGATTTTTTTTCACTTGTTTCTGTTGACCTTTTCATGATTAGAACATGGCTAAGGAGATAGCTCCACTGACTTCAGAAAATATCCAATGGGAAATTCTTATTAAATACTGCAGGGAACGAGTACCAAATGAAATAAAAGTTCACATCATACCAATCTGCAATACTCTGGAGACAGCAATGAAAGTGAATAAGTTTAGTTTAGGTTTTTCATTGATTTCAATCTTTCAATTCAGTGATGAAGTGGTAAAAGTAAATAAGTCCAAAAATGAGATGCAGATTATTCTCGGAATATCTCAGAAATTACATTTAGGCCATTTGACGAAGAGAGTCTTTCTGTAGTCCATCAAAATTTGCTTGAAATTTTAACTCATCTTTTATCATTTCCCTCCTGAATTTATTGAAAATATAAATTTTCCAATCTTTTTTGTCAGAGGAAGAGAATCATTTTTTTGTATCCGTTATTTGAAGGAAACCACCGCAAAAATGGATCGAGAACAGATTATTGAGGCTAGAGGCTTGCATAGATAGAACTTGGGAAGCTCTGAACACTGGACACTGGAAAGATGTTCCGATAGAACAGAGATATACCTACACAATTTGTAGTGCCTTGAAGGTAATGAAAGACTCATTGAATTTTTCATTTCCTAAAACATGAGACCAATGATGTGGAGATGAGACATTTCTTAATAAAAATCTATCAAATATTTTTTCGAATTGAAAAAATGGCTCATGCGACACAGTCATCTTTCTTAATATCAAATAATAAAATATTTAGTTTATTTGAGTCCAAAAATTTTACTTTATAATCAAACTTATCTAACAAATTTTCATTGAAATATCTTCTTTCCGTTATTCTCAAATCTTGAATTTTTTGACAGTGTATCCTTTTAGAAATCAGTTCGGAGGACCAAACAGACGACAAGAATGATGAAATAAGGAAAATAATTGAACAAGTGGATAAAGGTTTGCTACTGGGAGCTCCACTGGATGATTGTCCAGATTTATTAACTAAAATTGCTACTAAATTGAATGGAAAAGTTTCTAGTAAGTACAAGTATCGATTAAATAAATTTAAAAAAATTATAATATTAAATTAATGCTTCTATGCCATTTTTCGGTTTTCCCTAGTTGATTGTTCCAATGATCCTGCAGTATTAAAATGTGATTCAAAGAACGTGCCGCAAAATCTTTTGTCTGGATTAGAATGGATTAAAAGATACAATTCACCATCGATGGAAACATTTTATCGTGAGATTTTCACGAAAAAAGTGCCAGCAGTATTAGAAGGTAGTTCCTTGTCATCCTATTTGAAAACATTCATAATGTAGCGATTTCTATTTAAAGGCTGCATTGATCACTGGAGAGCCTTAACATTATGGAAGGACTCAAATTATCTTATAAAAATCGCTGGAACTCGTACTGTACCTGTGGAAATTGGTTCCAAATATACTGAGGAAGATTGGTCTCAGCATCTCGTAACTTTTTCAGACTTCATCAAATCACATGTGACAAAGAATAATGATAAAATTGGCTACTTAGCTCAGCATCAACTCTTTGAACAAGTCAGAATATGATTTTGAAATATTAATTGAACATGATGAGTGAGTTTAGAAAAACTGATGGAAAATTCACCAAATCAAAAGGATACAGTTAAATTTTTAGAGAACGCAGAAATTTTTCAACTGGTGAAACGTTTGAATAGCATGCCATAGAGTTTACTGAGGAATGAAAAAAACTTGTGATATTAGAGTAATCCTAAACACACTTAGAGATGGAAATTTTCATTGGGTCATGTGGTTTTTTAATGTTTTCATTGATTCAGAAATCATGAAACGATTCGTTTATCTGAATATAGAGATTCTCTCACTCATCCTGAAATCGCTAGTCATAATTGCCCTTGAGATTATTCTGCTTGGAAAATTTTAGAATTTTTATTTAGTCCTCATTAAATTACATGTCACTCTATTCATTCATCTTCCCGGTAAATTGTTACTTTAGAGACACTCCGCAAACTATTGCTATGGTTGTTTTCGCTGTGTGTCTTCATTAAGAGTTGATGTGTTTTGAATTATCGAGGGTCGGCCACACAATTCCGGAGCAATCCTCATTAATTTAAGAATCTTCATTAATTATTTTTCGAATAACATTAAACTTCTTTATGGAAGGTTCGGGAATGAACGAGTTTCACTCCGTCAAACATGATAAAAATTGTCTAGATTTTTTTGAATTTTTCAATTCTAACTTGATGAGTTTCGATTAATCAGAGATCGGTCCCAAAGAAAACAATGAACTTTTTCTGAAAGTTTCTAACCAATTGAACGAGGGAAAAAAAGAGATTAAATGAAATTGAGATTATCACCACGTTTTACATAACCCGAGGCCACGACGAGAACGTAGTGGTGCATAGCCCTTCAAAAGGAACCTATTACGACCCATCCTATTAACGACACTTGGGATTTTTGTTGGAAATTTTTATTGACTCAGACCCCGCCTATCTCCATTGGGCATGAATTTTTTTCTTCATATTATTACGAAAAGAAGTACTTTATGCACGTTGTGCTATGAAAATTGTACTCTTTTCTTTTGTCAATAACTTGTATACATCTCATGGAACAATATCAATCTGAATTTACATCACACGAATTAAAAACAAAAAGAAGTAAGAAAAACCTCAATAACTTCAAGACGGATTGGATGAAAAAATTGAGAATACTCATCTTATATTAGATTATTTTTTAAAAAATCACACACAGTAGTGACAATAAATTTGTAACACAAAACCCACAATCTTGATGTAGACTACTGTAGACAACCAAATTTATATTAGCCAAGAGAGAGCTCATGTGGTAGATTTACCAAATTTACCTTTACTCTAAGACCATTGATCTCTATTTTTTTTTGTGTTTCTCACCAGCTGTCTTTGTCAAAAAATATCGATTATTACATTACTACCTCACTTCTCATCAAGTTCTCTCTTCCTTCGCTCAATCAAAATATTGAAATCTACTTTATTTAAACTCATTATCTATACTTATATTTTTTCTGAAATTAACTTCTAAGACACGTTGAAAGTTTCATCTATTGAGTTGTTAAAAACAATGAATTACTTCAAGTTTATTGACTCGAAGTAAACAACTCAACTCGTTCTTTGGAATATTAATAAAAAAAAATTTCACTAATTGAACTCAATGCGACCCTAGAAACCGTCGCCTTGCATCAACTGGACAAAATTCTTTGAAGATAACATGCTAAAATTACTAATTCCTAGTTGGCAGAGCTAGATTATACAATTACCGAAGTTTCTTCACCAAATTGAACAAAAGAAAAAGAAAAATTGAATAAGAATTGAGATTATCACCACGTTTCGCATCACCCGAGACTGTGCCGAAGAGCAGTGGTGCATAGCCCTCAAAGAAGAGCCTATTGCAGCACTTCCTATTAAACGACCCTCGGATTTATGTTGAAGATTTTTCGTTGAGTCAAATCTATATCTTCATTAGGCATGGAATAGTATATTACGTTACAAGTCGTGGGGGGGGGGGGGGGGGGGGCTGTTTTGACAATTGTGAGGTTTACATCAAGAAGCAAAGATGAGTGATGTAATCACAATCGCTAAAAATGCCCTCCCCGACGTGTAATGTATATAGTTTTAGTTAATTATGTGTAGAAATGAGGTTTTATCGCGCACGAATTACGCGCTGAGATAATTTTTGGACATACGTCCTTCTTCTTTTGAAGAGTGGGCTTTCCGATGATTCCGTTTCTAGGACAATGATATCATTAACACAATTAATTTATCCAGTTTTCATAAACTCGCTCAAGATTTCTAAGATATTTATGTAGAAAAGATTTTTAATAATTTTGTTTTCTTCAGATACCAGAATTACAACAGGACTTTTCAATCCCTGATTATTGCAGCTTCTCAGATGATGGTACAGATAATTTACCTGATATAAATGCATGGTTTGGCCCAGAAGGAACAGTTTCACCTCTTCACCATGATCCAAAGAATAATCTCTTGTCTCAGGTAAACAGATCCTATGAATTATCGAATGCTTATTGTTTATGAAATTATACAAGAAGAAAATGTGATCAACAATTTTATTCAAGTAGCTTGAGAAACATAGTTTTTTCACTCACATTCATTTCACTCTGTAATTTTTAATAAAAATATTCCATAATATTCTTTTTTCTTAATTAATAGATAATTGTGTTTAATGAATTGTTTATCATTGTCATCACAAAGGCACTCTTTTTTAAATTCAATAATTTTACAGAGAATAAAAGTAATTTAATTCGTTATTATAGGTTTTTGGATGTAAACGAGTAATACTTTACCATCCAGACGAGAGAAACAATTTGTATCCTTATGATACGAGATTACTATGTAACACAGCTCAAGTGGATCCAATGGATCCTGATTATTCAAAATTTCCTGATTTTAAAAAGGCACAAGGTATAATGTGTTATCTTAAAGAAGGAGAAATGCTGTTTATTCCACCAGGGTGGTGGCATCATGTCGTCAGCTGTACTCCCAGTTTCTCTATAAGTTTCTGGTGGTAACAATGAAATTTAGTAGAAAAAAATACGAAAAATATATTGAACGGAAGAGAGACTCTACAAAAGTGGAAGAAACATCAGAAACAAAAAACGCGTCTTATTCAACCGAAGTTATAATCTCAATATCTAAATGGCACTTCCGCAGTTTTCAACAGTTCAACTTATATAAAAACAAAAAAAAATAGTTTCAACTTCAAGTTCTAATAAAATGTCCATTTTTTGTTGGTACTACAATGAAAAGAAGACCATTGAGTTATGAGAATCAATTCCACTGCATAACAAGAAGAAAATCAACTGATAATGATGAAAGCTGTACTTGATTAAGGCAACGGTGGAAATTCATCATCGATTGTCGAGTGGATTCTGCACGTCGGGCAAGATTGATTCTGTGTAAACCAATCTCTGATGCACTGCAAATAAAAAAAAAAAAGATAATTATTCGTCTACGTTTTAAATTATTCCTGATGGTGTCCATCAACTCTTCATTAAATTCCCGTGTGTATAATTTGTATGATGTCATGAAAAATCTTTTTTAATCGATTTTTTAAAACCGAATTTCGGTGCTTCTAATCACAAGTAATGGAATTACCAGTTTTTTAGTTTTAGCAAAAATTACTTAGAACTACTCTTCATATCAAATCCAAATCAGAAATTATATTTAAAAAAATGCGGAAGAACAATAAAGAATTTCTCTGAAACCTTAAAATCTTTATTTATAATATTCGATTTTTTAATCATACCTGTTTATGGAAAGTATGCTGACACTTCAGTGTATACGTTGGCTCCTTTGTACAAGTGATAAGTACTTCCATACAAATAACACATTCAACTTCTGGTGCATCTTTCGTCCAACAAACATCCTGTGGTTTAATCCACGGATTCATTTTTGTTACGAGTTCTCTGTGAGCCGAGTTAGCAGAAGACGTCGATGAAATTGAATCATTTCTCGGTCTTTCCGGCTTTGCTGATACATATAAACACTGATTTTTGCCACTTGTTGGCCCATTGTTAGGGAGATATGGAATCGATTGGAGTCTTTGCCTGTTATTTATTACTAGACTGGCCTCTTCAACAATTTGCGAAAGAAGCAGCCCACTCAGTGTATCATTATGATTTTTACGGACCATCGTGACACTGTATTCAAGATCCCACTCCAGTACTCCAACGTACTTCTTACGAAGAATGTGCATGAGTTTGTCTTTACTATGCATCTTTGATTTTTCAGGTGTCTTTACTTTGGCGTGACCATTGGTAATTGGTGTCTGACTGCTTGTAGAAGGGTTCTCATGTTTCACGGACTCTTTAATTTCCGGATTTTTTTGCGTTTGTTGAATTTTCGATTGTCCGGTTTGATTCAATTGCTTTAGATCACACTTATCTTCTTGTGCAGTCTTCAGTTGATCTTTTTCTTCAACAACGGGCGCTGATTTCTCAATTATTCCATTTGAATGAGCAGTCGGGGGATTAGTTGCTTTCAATGATTCTTCTTTGATGGATTTAGTGATACATTTATTGGCTTCTGAAGATGATGTTGATGGAACGAGTTTTGATGTTGTAAGCGACGTGTCATTTGAAAATACTGCTACTGAATTTTTCGATGCTACACTGGTATCTTTACATGTTAATGTAATAATCTTTGATGTCTTTGATTCACCAGAAACTGGTACTATTACTGTCTTTTGTAATTCCTTTTGGTTTGATGAAACTGGATCCTTCGCGCCCAAGAGACATACCTGTGGGTCTTCTTTTACTGATTTTTTTGGTAAACTTTTAACATTGACTTGACTCGATTCTTTCGATTCATGTGCAGGTATTTCAAGAGGTTTTTTCACTTCTTTCTTGATAGCAGCCTCGGTCTTCAGGGGAAGTAGTTCTTTCAGTGTTTGTGACGCAGTTTGTGCACTACTCTGAATAACTTGCTGTGCTATGAGATCTACATGTGACTTCGCAGACTTTTTTTGTCCTGGAAAGTGATCATGCGTTTCAGTTTTAATGCTTTCAGCTGTTTTGACATTTGCATTCGTTGATTTTTGTTTTTTGAGCGGTGGGGAAGTCTCATTACTGGCAGTATTTTTTGGAACAATTTTCAAGTGCGATTGCGGTGGAAACCGTGCATCTTCAGAAAAAATCGTTGAAGTGCAAGTTTTTGGGAGTGATGTACTATTTTGTGCAGTTAACAACGTTGACTGACCTGAATTGGATAATTCAAGAGTAAGTGACTGCGTGCAGACTTTATTTTCCGATTTCGGAGCAGGAGATAAGTCTGGAATTGCTGTCACCGATTTGGCTGCACTGGTTGCTCCCTTGCCCGCTTCCATCGAAGTCCAAGATGCCCACTGTGTAGCAGTAGATTTTGCAGCACTCACTGGTGGTACTATTGGTAAGCATGGCTTCAGGGCATTAGACCATGCGAGTGAATTTACATTCGCATCCATCGTGGCTGATTTCATCAAAGGCTGCCCCATAGCGTATGAAATTGTGGGAGATACTGGCTGAACTGTTGCTGGTGGAGATGAATTCATCCATGGAACAGGGGATGGCGGATATGGAGTTGGTGTTGCTACGACTTTTTGCACTTGAGTAGATGGAACCAATGGATTAATCAAGTGGTGATAAGGAGCAGTGGGTGGAGGCTGTTGGAGAAATTGAGTTTGTTGATACCAGAAAGAAGACATCATTTGAGTCATATGAGGATTTTGGGGCGGAAGTATAGGAGGCTGATAACTTACCACTGATTGTTGAACGCGATGTTTTATCGTGTTGAAAGCAACTTCGATAAGATTGGGAATGTTATGCTGGGGCAGAGATGGGACATTGAGCATATTCAGGCTAACATCCTCCATATCTTCACAATTCTCCTTTGAACTTATTAACTCTGTGAGTTTAGTATACTCATCCTGTAGACTTGAACGTATTTTCTCCAAATTTTCCAAAGGCACTATCCAATCTTGCCAATCAATATTCAAATAATTTCCAGCTGTATTAAATACAATGTTTTGAAGTTTAGCCACAACTGCATAATCACTACGTATTGCCTCCATTTTGCATGATATGAATGTATTGTTGCTATTGTATTGGCCATCAAGACTCTTCTTCAACATATTCAGTTTCATAGTTTCTACTTCTTTCATTGTTCTCTCCAATTCATTTCGAGTATTATGTAATTCTTCTGAGAGCTCTTCGATGGTAGCAGCTTGTTCTGCAATAATATCATTTTCTAAGCTTTCAGCTGGTTCTGAAGCTTTTACGAGGAACTGTGACTTGTTACTGCTCATGTTTATGAATTCATTCATTACTTGGTCAATTGTCGAGGAACATGAAGATTCTGTATCGTCATTCTCTCGTTCAGTATCATCATTTCCTTGATATACAATTTTAGCTTTTACAACACTGTCCTCCTCTTTTATTGGAGTCAATGATACACTTGGGTGATATGTTCCAGTGTCTTCATCTGTCGAGACATCATCTTGTTCGCTAAATGTTTCCTCCGACTCATTCTCAATTACATAACGCTCAGGAGCCTCTGAAAAATCACTCTGATTATCATTAGAAATTTCTTGCAAATTTCCATTGATTGTCTGCACGAGAGTTCTTTCGGCAATTTCATATACTTCAACTTCAGTTATTTCGTTTGTGTCGATTTCCTCTTCGGTTTCAACTTGTTGACAGTCTTCCTCCACTTTGAGTTCTTCTGAAACATTCTTGTCTTCAATTTCAAGCATTTCCCTTTGACATACTCGTTCAGTTTCAACAATTTCCTCAGCTGTGAAACTACCATCCTCTGATGGCCAAACATCCTCTGACGTTTGATGCTCAGTACATTCCGATTTACTTCCATTTGTGCTGTCTTCAATTTCACTTTTATCGTTATCAATCTTCTCTTCTACAATCTTCATACCTTCGTCTCCAATTTCATCCAACGTTCCTCCTGCATCATCATTAAGAGATATACCTTCTCTCTCTTCATCATCTTGGATTATTCCCTCTCCTTGGATTTCATTCACATGTACTTCTACTTCGGTTATCTCTGAATTTTTCCTATCTTCGATGACTTCGGTCAGAGTGTGGCACGATGCGATCGAGTCTGAAGAGTTATCACTATCAGTCCAATTATCCTGATCAGATGCAGATATATCCAAGAAATCATCGGGGGTTAACAAAAATGGATCGTCAGCTTCTGTATCATTTTTCTCAACTAGATCAGCAGGTGATTTATCATCTGCAATTTTAACAGACTCTTCCTGCACTATTTCCTCTTCTTTTACCTGCATATCAGATTCATTAATACTGTTTTTATTTTCTTTTTTCTTCCTTTCATCCTTACTCTGCAATTCAGGATCACCTTTCGCTATTGAAGTCGTAACTTTGTGATTAGATTCTGCCTCCATGAGTGCATAAGCTCCTGGTAATAATACTGGTATACAAATGTAATCACCGACTGCAACAAATTTGAGTGATTGTAATAAAAATTGTCTAGCATCAATAATGCTACTCAAATTATTTACGATAGTTCCACAGCCGCCAATACTCTCCGTTATCGAAAGCCATTCTTTGAGAAGCTCATCATTTTTAATTGGACCCCTATTTTCAATGTATGTAACAAAATATGAGAATAAGAAGGATTTAATATGTGCCACTTGTTCAGGATCATTTGAAAAATCTGGCTCATAACAACTATCAATTGTATTTCTCATATGTTCATTACCATAATAAGCTTCATCGGGTCTCCAATCATTCTCAAATTCAATATTGAAATTTGTTTCACGAAGGGAGATCATCTTCATTAGTTTTATCGCCACGGGATCAACTAGTGGAGAAGGTTTCTGAGGTTCTTGATGCTTTGGAGTTTCCTTGAATACTTCATTAGTCAAGGAATTATTTTTAACATTGGAATTATTCACTTGACTATTATGATGAATCTGATGGTTATGATTATTGTTAGTGACATGAATACTGTTATTATTATTAGATAATACTGATTTAATTTTAGAGACTTTTGGTGTACTTGTTTTATTCTTTTGCTTACGAATTGCACCTTTTGACACTGAACTTTGCTGCTGTGTATTTCGACTGAGTTTTTCAACCTGTGCTTCAATATTCTTGAAACTTCCATCCTCTTTGAGTATCTTGATTTTCCTAATGACACTTGGCTTATCCTCATCACCACAATTTGGCGTTAAACACAACCAATTTGATATTATATCTTTATCTGGAATTTTCATACCCGATGATACCTCATCTTTCTTGACTTTCCAGCAGGCACTGTGAAATGTTATTGTGCATGGATTTATTGTATTACTGCATGTCAGTGTTACCATACCACTGAATGCTGGTGATTTTATGAATATATTTCTTCCACACAAGTGATTCGATGATGCAGTTGAACAATTATCCATGAAACATTTGGCATCTGGTGGATGCCAACCAGAGCATTGATCTCTGAGGTTCAACAACTTTTCAGTGAGATCTTGTTTTGTTGATTCTGGTATTAGATCATTAGTCTCAGGGATATAGCATTCTGGAAATTTCATATCTTCTTTCATAACAGCGAATCCTTTTATGATAAACTGTTCAGCTTTGTCAAAGCAAAATATTTTTACGTATAATTCTGCTAAACCATGGTATATCATTGGATAGATCTTGCCAACAGATGCCTCTAGTTCGGTGAGTATTGTTCGAGCTTCAATTAAATCTTGGAACTGCTGAGAATGGGTCAGACACTTGCAAAGCATGAACTGAAGTATTACGTCCAGTTTAGAGAGTTCATTGCCATCTGTATGGGTTCTGTTCATTGAAGACACACAAGTTTTGTAATATGGTACTGCTACATGATAGTTGCCAGCTTTGTAAGCAACTGCAGCAGCCACAAGACTATCTTTTTCTTCAGGCGTCAGCATTTTACCTGAATAGCCGTCCTCGTTTGACTCTCCTACCATTCTCATCAAATGCTTGTTCAGAGCCTCGAGGAGTGCTGGCTCAAATACTATCTGCTCGGTTGTCTGAAAATTATAGATAATTTAATTAATTTTCTTTTTTTCTTACATTGATAATAGCACAATTAGTGGTTAAAAAACATAGAATAGCTCATGATGATGTTTTTCTGCTTATTTTTCAAAGAGAACAACAAAACATAGCTTTTAAAAACTTCTTGCTTGTGTTAATT